>JARZZO010000008.1:15371113-16571113 GCA_030544215.1 Zantedeschia hybrid cultivar
GACCGACCGCATCTGCAGGGACGAGCTCTACGAGTTCTGGTCGCAGATCGCCGACCAGAGCTTCGATTCCCGGCTTCAGATCTTCTTTGACATGTACGGCAACACAAGTCCCATACCCCAAAACACAAGAAACACCCATTAATTTAATTAACAGAGCACTGCAAACAGATTAGTTCCTTTTTTTTTTTTTTCAGTGTGTTAGTTAATTACCGAGGTTATATAATTAATTTATTATTTTTTCGTCACTAATTTATTTTTACCTACGGATCTGATGTTCTCCTTGTTTTCAGGGTTGACAAGAACCTGGACGGCCGAATCACCGAAGAGGAGGTTAAGGAGGTACTAATTAATTAATGAATTGCTTAGTGCCCTAATATACAGCTTTTCATGTTAATCTGCTATACATCGTTCTGTCATCTGTTGGTGATGCTGATGGAGTATAGGTGGCCTCGGACCGGGTGTGCTTAGCTTAACGACGTGGTCTACTACTGCACATTTATCTTTTTATTTTGCAGGGGTCATTAGGTGTTAATATGTTATCGTATCTTCGACTAATTATAAAAAGAGCACCACTTGATTACTCCTCCTACCCTTAAACTAATCTGCATAGCGAGCTGTCAGATCCCGGCGACCCGGTTCGTGCATTAGGGCATCATCAATTCTTCTCAACCCCAGTTGAAGTAGTTAAGTATTCGTTGAGCAGTTCTGGAATGGGTGAGGACCAGCAGAACCAAAACCACCAACTCTCCCCACCTGCCTCCTCCTTTCACAGTCCTCCTCCTCCTTCCAAAATTTTCTCATCCGTTCTCTTATAATACTTCAGAAAGTCTACCATTATAGAATGGCATTAACAAAGTCATGTTGGTAGAAAACATTAAAAAAAGGCTTTTCTTGGCTGTTCCAAACTGTTTTTTTGACTAAACGCGAGTTCCTTCTCAAGGTTTACAATGGTGCCAATTTGTCACAAAATAGATAACCCTCTCTAGCTAGGTGGTAGGTGGGGGGTATTCTTGGTACACGGGGTGCAAGCTTTCTTCCATTGCTGTCGTGGGCGCAGGCGCGTTCATGCAGTTCTTGCTTAGTCAAAGTGGTTTACCTGACCGGACAGTACTGCATCAGATTTTGTGTGTTTAATTCTCTTTGTAATTTCCACAAACAACTAATCTGCCAGTCTTCTCTATTCTCCACAGATCATCATGTTGAGCGCATCCGCAAACAAGCTGTCCAGGCTGAAAGAACAAGCCGAGGAGTATGCGGCTTTGATAATGGAGGAACTGGACCCAGAAGGGCTCGGCTACATAGAGGTCGGCAATCTCATCATTGATCACACCCTAATTTTGGATAGAACTTATGTGGATCAAACCCATGCAGTCCACGCGCTTCTGCGTTGTCTGATATTGGATCCGTCGTATTCAGACCCTAGCGGTCGCAAGTCCAGAGCCATGCGCAGGCTACGCCTACCCATACACAGACTTAGAATTTCGGCCCCTCCCGACCCAACTAATAAATTCAACACTTTATATTATTATTTATTTACATTAGAAAAAAAAATCCACATACCTTCGGCTTCCACGCAAATCGTCAACAAGTTCCATCCACCGTCATTTTTGTATTTATAATGTACAGTCTAATAGGTTAAAGTGTTGAGGTGGCCTGCATGCAGCGATACATCTAATAATATGTTCTTCCTAGCGTGTCCATATTAAATGACAATATACAACTGGTTTAAGGTGAAAGCTATGTGAGATTATGTTTATTAAAATTGGTTTAAGGTGATTAAAGTTATGTGAGATTATGTTTATCTTTCTTTTCACAAGAAAGGGGAGAAGAGAACAGTTGCTATGAGATGGAGTGTCTATGTGAACGAAACCGGACCAAGGGGAGGAAGCATCCCATTTGGTGGAATGCTGACTCAGGACTTTAGGAGCTGGCGTCCCCGGGGTGATCAAGAAAAGAAAGAACCCAACAACAACAGGTCCTTCCCGGCCATGCAGGGTTGTACCCATCTTTCCTTTTTCCGTTTTCTCACTAGTGTTCTTTTAAGTCCGGGTCACTTTCGTTATAGCACCCCTTTGGTGCCACGAATTAGCAGAACCCCCTAGTCACCGAGTGCAGAACGTGGGGGGGCCTGGGTGGAGGGGACTCCGACCTTGACGGATATGGGGTTGCCGTCGGGCACTCTGTGCTGGTGTGGTGCTCCTTGCGATAGGGGTGGGGGTGTGGTTCGCATTTAGTGACCATGTCCTTTGTGACAGTTATATCATTAGCCAGTAACTGGTGGAGCACTTGATCCTAATTAACGAGATGCATAGAATACCAAGTTGGATACTGCATGCTTAATTTTTAAATCATGTGCAAATCTACGAAGGTTATTATATTAAAATTATTAGTCATTCAACTTAAAATTTTGAATGGAGAAAGTTATAAACTTTTACACTTATTTTAAGTTTTTCTTATTTAATTTGAAATTATTCTAAAAAATTTCAGCTCCTTGGGGGAGGGGCAGGGTCTTGGTGACTCGCTTATTACATGTTGTACGTGGAGAATAAACTCAAGGAGCCCTGCCTTCACGCCTTATTTTAGCGGAATGCACCTTGCTTGCATGCGCGCCGTTTGGAAATGTTAGGTGACCTGAAGACGTCATGTCCCCTTACCTTTACCGAGACCTCCTTCGTATGTGGGTTTTGGTTCTGCATTGTCTTATATACATGTTTGGCTCGTAAGCGTGCCTTCGGCTACTCCCGTGGACCCTCAAATGATGCTACTCTTACTCGGTCACTCGCTTGAATATTCTAAGATGAAAGATTCATTACAATACGTATGGTTGAGCGGTTGAAAGGTAAAGAGAATCTTAAGTGAGTTGTTTAAGGGGTATAAATGTCATTTCTCCTTCAGTTTTACTTCGGTGCATTTAACTTAAAGAGTCATTCTTTCATTGTACGATTGAACTGAGTCTGATCAGTATATAAAAGGAAAGAGGAACAAAATTTTGAAAAATCCCGTCTACGTCATGCCGAACTACTCTACTGCCCTTCTGCCCTCCTCTTAGTGCTTTCCAACCGGCACACTAATGTATGTTCAGACTCTCAAGTCAATGCTAGGTCTTTGTGGTGATTACACTGCTGGTTGTGGTCGCACAGTCATGCCTGTTCAGACTTTCAACTCAATGCTAGGCCTTGGTGGTGATCACACTGTTGGTTGTGGCCGTGCAGTTGTGGCAGCTGGAGACCTTGCTCCTTCAGAAGGACACCTACCTCAACTACAGTCAGGCGCTGAGCTACACGAGCCAGGCGCTGAGCCAGAACCTACAAGGGCTGAGGAAGAGGGGGCCCATCAGGAATCTGAGTACCCAGGTCGGTTACTACCTGGAGGAGAACTGGAAGCGGCTGTGGGTGCTGGGGCTATGGGTTGGCATCATGGTGGGGCTGTTCCTGTGGAAGTTCTTCCAGTACCGGGACAGGTACGCCTTTAAAGTGATGGGATACTGTCTCACCACCGCCAAGGGCGCTGCCGAGACTCTCAAGTTCAACATGGCGCTCATCCTCCTCCCCGTCTGCCGGAACACCATCACTTGGCTCCGCAACACCAAGCTTGGCCTCGTCGTTCCCTTCGATGATAACATTAACTTCCACAAGGTAAACCTTTTCTCCCCTTACTACAGCTCTTCCTAATGGCCGCTACATTTAGTTCTTTTGCTCGGTAGGAAGTTCGTGAAATGTATCTCATCTCGGAGATCAACATTGTGACCGCTGATTAATGTCTTGGACGTTGCGAGACGTTTATAATATGCACCCAAGCTAATTCACCATTTATGAAAGAAGTATAGAGTTAGTATGCTACTAAGGACTAGAGATTGCACAATTTTGCAGTTTATTTCAAAACCGAGATCTTCTACGTTCATTTTTTGAGTCAAAAGACTCAGTCAATAAAGAGAAAGAGAAGAGAGTTAAACAGTACCAACATCCACTCCCACTCCACCCCCACATGATTGTTAAATCCGCATCTCTTTCCTTTTCTTTACTGACTTAGTCTCTTCTAAAAAAAGACGTACAAAATCTCCACTCTTTATTTCAGTGACTGCGCCATGGCTATCACATCAGTGCAGCTCCTGTTTATTTCATTTGTATTTTACCTTTACTACGTAGTCTCTAAGATACATTCTTTAGTTATTTCTGTATGTCACACTGATCGATGTGAGTTAATGAGAAGTAGACCGTTCCATTAATTCTTCTAACTCTTTCAACTCCCTATTCTGATTTGCTTGAGGGTATGTCTAATTCCTCCAACTCTCCAAACCTACCTGGAATACTTAATTCTCCTAATTCTCTCAATTTTACTTTTTATTTCATTTCTTATTCCACTTATTCCTATCAAATCACTTGGAATAGCGTAGTGTAATTCTCCTTATTCTGGGTGAAATATTAACAATTTATCAAATCAAAATACTTCTTATTCTAGTTTAAAAAATCCTCAGAATCTTATTCTGCAAACAAAATGAGCCTAAAGAACATGAGTAAGAATAATACTATATATCCTATAACTATTAAGCCGATTGATTCGAAAGAATCGAAACCAGCGTGCTGATGTCCTGAAAACATTAATGGTTGCAAAGCTTGGCCTAAAAACGAGTGTCGACCTAATTGATGTAGATAGTAAGAATTGAATTAGTTAATAATTGTTAAAATTATTGGACCATTGAAAGAGGACACCACCTCATATTCCTGTTTTACTTTTGTCTCTTTGACATGTAAGTGTGGAAATAACACTTCCAAAATGCACAGTGATGCTTTGTATGTCGCATAGGATGGAGAGCATACGTCAGAACCGCAACTGTTTGCAGACTTCATAACAAAAGTCATTAGTTAATGATCAGACAAAGAAGCCTAATCAGACACTTAGAATATCTGACGTACGTCCCTCTTGCTGCATTGCTCTGTAGACGGTGGCGGCCGCAATTGTCGTTGGCATCATCCTCCACGCCGGTAACCACCTCACCTGCGACTTCCCAAGGTTGATGTCTTCCTCAGACGAAGCGTACGCGCGGATGAAGGATGATTTTGGCGACACCAAGCCCACATACGGGAAGCTGGTGCGGGGTCCGGAAGGCATAACGGGGATCCTCATGGTGGTGCTGATGCTGATAGCCTTCACGCTCGCCACCCGCTGGTTCCGGCGGAACCTGGTGAAGCTCCCAAAGCCCTTCGACCGCATCACCGGCTTCAACGCCTTCTGGTACTCGCATCACCTCTTCGTCATCGTGTACGTCCTGCTTGTCGTCCATGGCGTCTGCCTCTACCTTGTGCACCACTGGTACCGGAAAACGGTAAGAAACCGTGCTCTCGCGTGCGCTTGCCTTTGTTATTATTTGCAGACATGTGCAAGGTTCCGTAGTCCGTAATTATCATATATATGAAGGCCAGCTAAATTCACTCTTAGCAAATTAAGAGCTGTAGTCACCATAGTAGCCACCATGATGTTACTAACCTTCACTGGATGTTCCCGGCCAGAGTACTCCCTGCTGAACTGTGTAGCTGACACCGTCTTTTCATCATTGCAGACGTGGATGTACCTTTCTGTTCCCGTGCTTCTGTATGCTGGGGAGAGGACCTTAAGAGCCTTCCGATCTGGATACTACTCTGTCCGGCTTCTGAAGGTAAGTCTAGCTAGGCAGTCAGATCTCTGTGGAGTTCCAAAGCGATTTGCGCCATGACGCATTCTACAGGGTGGTTCTTTCTAAACTTGTTCAGGTTGCGATATATCCCGGTAACGTGCTGACACTTCAGATGTCGAAGCCTCCAGCATTTCGTTACAAAAGCGGGCAGTACATGTTTGTCCAGTGCCCTGCTGTGTCGCCATTCGAATGGTCAGTGACAGGATTCTGTTCTCTGTTCCTCCTCTCCTGTTGATAGGATATCCTCTACTTCTCAGAGAAACCATGGCAATTTGCATGTACTGTAATGCTTTTGTACTCTTTTAACGTTGGCCCTGCAATTCCTCTGTTCTTCTGATGTCCTTATTTTATATACTAGGCACCCATTTTCGATTACGTCAGCTCCTGGAGACGATTATCTGAGCGTCCACATTAGGCAGTTGGGCGACTGGACGCAGGAGCTGAAGCGTGTTTTCTCAGAGGCGTGTGAGCCTCCTGTGGCTGGAAAGAGTGGGCTCCTCCGGGCTGACGAGACTACCAAGAAGAAGTGTGTGCTTAACCTTTTCGATTTGACCTTCACTTAGTGAGATCACTTCCGTACCTTTTCTACTGTATCGAACAGATCCAGAAACTGCTTCTCATGTTTTCACTTAGTGAGACTTTGGGATACTGATATGATCTGTACAATAACTGCAGCTTCCCCAAGCTCCTGATAGATGGGCCATACGGAGCCCCGGCGCAGGACTACATGAAGTACGATGTTCTGCTGCTTGTGGGCCTTGGAATTGGGGCAACACCTTTCATCAGCATTTTGAAAGATTTGCTTAACAACATTGTGAAAACAGAGGAGCAAGCTGTGAGTATACATTAATTATTTGCATCTCCATGTTAACTAGACTTAGACTTGAGCTGTCAGTGTTCTTGCCAAGTCTATAGCATCTTCGATTAAAATGCTCCTTGTGTCTCAGGATTCGAACCCAGACATGAGCCAGCATGGTGGGGACCTGAGCTTTGGTTCAGTTGATTCGGCGTCCACCAACAGCACGCATCCGAAGAGGAAGAAGACACTGAAGACTACGAATGCGTATTTCTACTGGGTGACTCGCGAGCAGGGCTCCTTTGACTGGTTCAAAGGAGTCATGAACGAGGTCGCTGAGCTCGACCAGAGGGTAATATCTACTTCTTTGCCAACCTCCTCCATCGCTGAACCTTCGTCCTTGTTCCGAACATGCAGGATTGCTGCAGGCACACCCCAAGAATTAACATTTTGCTTCTGGTCCACAGGGCGTAATAGAGATGCACAACTACCTGACAAGCGTGTACGAGGAAGGTGACGCCCGGTCTGCTCTCATCACCATGGTCCAGGCGCTCAACCATGCCAAGAATGGCGTTGACATTGTCTCTGGAACAAGGGTAGGAAAGAAAACAACTTCTTCTCTGACCCTGATCACTGCTTATTACTGTTATGAGTTATGACCAGGAGCCTTGGTGCTCCCGCTGTTCACCATTCCTTACGGAAGCCATACTGAACATTCTGCCTATTGTGGCCACAGGTCCGAACACATTTCGCCAGGCCCAACTGGAAGAAGGTCTTCTCCCGAACATGCTCTAAGCACCCCAACGCCAAGATAGGTATAATTAACTGAATTTCCCAAGAACTAGGGTCCTTAATTAGCTGGGGTCCGTCTGACCTGTTCTGGTGCGCAGGGGTGTTCTACTGTGGTGCTCCGGTGTTGGCCCAGGAACTGAGCAAGCTATGCCACGAGTTCAACCAGAAGGGCTCCACCAGGTTCGAATTCCACAAGGAGCACTTCTGAGGTGATCGTGGCCATGTCCACAATTATAATTATACACAGAGACCTATACTTACGTAATAATGTATAGCATGATGAGGGTTATCCTTTACCAGCCGATTCCTTTGCTTGGAATTAGAAAAGAAAGGTAGAAGAATGCGAACAGGCTTGAAGAGTGGGATTTTTTTTCCCGGCCGACAAAAGGACAAAAGCCACCTACCGAAAGATTCTGAGCTGGTCTGTTGGGTGGATCCGTTGACGTGCTCTCCATAGGCTGGAAGGTTCCATAGTGACGTCACGACACGCGTGGAGCGACTCGTCTGAAACGGCTAGGTCTAGACAGCTGGAAAGACCAGAAAATGGTTCGTTGTGGATCTACACGTGACCGCTTGTTATTGGTGAGACGTTTCTCGTTAGATCTCATGGTCAACTCGAGACGCTGGGTAGGACACAGCGTCCTCCTTCGGGAAGGTCTCTTTGGTCTTTTCACGGCAGATGCTTCTAGACCCGTGCAGGGGAGGGTAGTTTTGAACTACTATTTTCTTCCTTTTTTTTTTTTTTTTTAGTGATTCTGAGAGATATGAGTTATAGCAGCAGCACAAAATGTGAATGAGAAATAGGAATGTAAATTGATGACAGTATGTGATTATTTATACGGGAGGAGTAATCAAAATATATAGTTGAAGACACACTGTATTTACATGTCGTACTTGTATACGCAGGTCTAGGATTGGGTTTAGGCCAAGATAACCTACATACTATGCAGCAATTTCTCATCTATGGTTTTGTTATTGGAAATGTAATTAAGATTGTTGCATTTAGGATTGGATTTAGGCAAATATAACCTGCATACCATGCAACAATTTCTCATCCTATGGTTTTGTTCGTGGGAAATCTTAATTGAAATAGGATAGTCAATGAGTCGGGCTGGCCCACAGGCTTCTGGGTCGGGCTGGCCTTGGGCCAAGTTTCGAGCCAACACCTTTGAGCCTGTGGGGTGCAGTCGGGCTGATGGACCGAGCCCGCCAACCCGCGAGTCTAGAACCGCCCCCCACCCCACGAACCCCTTCCCTCATCTGCCATTGCCACCGTTGCTGCAACACTAGGAGGTCCTCATTCAATAGTGGTTGCTCTCATTCATTATTTTTAATGTTAAAAGTGAAAGTAAAATGTAGCTTCTAATTGAAGATATGTTTGACATGACTTCTAGTTGAAATCCATTCTTCCAATTAAAGATATTTTTGAGATGACTTGTAGTTGAAAATCATTCTTGGCTTTTATTGTTGACATAAAAATAAGAAAAATACTTGCTATAATGTTTCATAACATTGTTGCTATAACCAACCTTTGACTACATGATTGAACGACGCATGATCATTACAAAATCCTGCGTAAAGAGTGATCAGATGGCAAATGCAGCAACAGTATACCTCATGGGTATTGCAGGAAGTATTTCTCTAAAAATAATTTAGTGGGAATGGTTATAAGTGATTTTTATATAATACTATATAATCTCTAGCAATATTCTTTTACCTCAATTTAAAACATTCTAATTTGAAATTTCTAGCTGAAACTAAAAAATAACCGAACAATTACATCAATAACTTCTAACAAACCAAGCATGGACATAAGCCTGGGTTTGCCCTTCCCAGTTTATTCTTGATTCCAACTTTTGTTGTGGCTCTTCGTGGACTCTGGGTTTGCCCTTCCCAGTTTATTCCATTATAAATTTATAAGGAGCTATCTTACAAAGCGTCGGACATAAGCCTTAGCATTGGGCCTTAGTAGCTAAAACAAACTTGGTTGGTCGAAATATTCGACAACATACTAAGGACAAAAGTGGCGGCGGATTTGTGAAGCGTATGAGCTTTCCTTTATCATAGACTGCAGGAGTCTTCCATTTACCATTGACATTATTAAATTCTGTATTTACCTATAAACTATCCCTGACTGGAAGGTGGCATTTTTTGATAGTGATGTATCGAACGTCATATGTATACAAAATAAAAGTCCTAAGATTGATGTGCATTTCTTTCTTATTTTACCAGCTTTGAATGGCCTACCTCAAGCCCCCTTTCTAATGCCCTTCCTCCTCTCCTTGTGCAGGGAAACGAAAAGGAAGATGGAAGCTCCACACAGAGAGGTAGTCCAGTCCACCAGCCGAATGCCTCCACTCATATTCATCCTTCTTACCTTTGCCATTGTCTTTTCCCCCTCTACAAGCATGAAAAATAAAAAAAGAATCGTTAACCTAGAGATAGAAATTCAGCTCTAAATGCAGCCAAATTATTTATACACAATGAAGTTAACCGGCATCGTTGCCTAGGAACTTTCTTGACAATATTTCCTTAAACTCCATTACCCGGGTATGCTTGAACCGAGAGCACTTTGTGCAACTTAGGTAGTTTGGGTAGGATCAATGATCAATCCTGAGCGAATCAAAATATAGGTTAGCCCCCTTTAATCACCATTTATGGGGGATCTACTCTCCTTGACCATTGGTTTGATTTGAAAATTAGAGAGCTCAAATTAAATGAAACAAAATCTCAAAGCAAATCATATAATTATGAAGCCAAACTGAAATAATTTAGTTTAGTTTGATTGATTTAACCTTCAGAGTGAGTCTTTAGCTCCCAAATAATTTCTCAACAATTAAATAACTTATATAATTAGTAGATAATTTGCATAGATGAAGATTCAATATACTATCCAATGACTCTAATCGACCTTTCAATGGATGATTAAACAAATATAAAACAAAAAATTCACTACAATAATAATGGGAATTAAATCATTTTAAAGTATAAAATCATATAGATCTTTGCACTTTACTTCAAATAAAAAATCATTTATTGTTTGCATTGGGTGAAGGATGATGTTCTCAATTTAAATAGAGAGGACCATATTATCTCACTATCTTTTATACTTTTACTTGAATATACATAACTATCATTTAAAATTCATATCAAATTTATATCATTTTATGTAATTCAATTTGACTTAGTCTGCGACGAGTAGTGAAAAATCGATTTGACGGTATAGACATTTATGACCTCCCCCACTATGTCTTGCGGTAATGATTCAATGGCTATTCATGATTCCATATTGAATCAATTCCATTCCAGTTTGAAATTAGAGGAATGTTGTGATAAAACTTCGTTTGAAACGATGTGGTAGAAAGCAAGAATTCTAATTTGTTTCAATTCTTGTAAGGGAAATGTTGTAGACATAGATAAGAATCCCATAGCTTCGGAAGATCATTTATCCTCGTTCATCTTTGACGCAAGAGCGTTCGATCAGTGAGCTATTACGCACTCTTTCAAGGGTGGCTACTTCTAGGCAAACCTCCTGACTGTCTCTGTAGAAGATAAAAATTGACGCCTGATCGCAATTAGACGACAGTAATATAGAGAGCTAATGAAGCCTTAGTAGCGACCTATATGGACAAAGGAAGCATTAGGGGCTTAGCGGGGGTTTCAGGATAAGAGAGTATGTACCTGCTGCTAGGTGGAGCCATGAAGGGTGAGACATTTTTATATCCGACTCAGACTAAAGGAGTGTTTGAGTTGGTTAAATTTTTTTCTGGAAAATTTTTTTTTCACTAATTTTCACATGCTTTGCAAATGCGAGTAAAAAGTAGTTGTTAAAATTTTTTCATATTTCTTTTTCTCTGGGATTTGTTTCTCTATTTCTCCCTATGAAAAAAATATTTTTATGAAAAATATTTACCACTCTCTTTCTCTCCACATCAAATTCTCACGTCGCATTCTTTGCATATTTTTCTGTAAGATTCGCAAACATGTGTTTTTATTTTATAGAAAAATACTTCCTGTGATTTTTTACTCGCCAATTTTTTTTTTCATGATTCTTTACTTTCCAAACAAATATTGAGAATGCAAACACCCCGTAAATAGAAGCACAAGCACCACTAATCCTTTGGCCTCCTCCTCGCTCGGGCGAGTCCCACCGAGCACATGAAATGCCCGAGGGGGATGTGCACCAATGCTCTCCTCGTCTGGTAGAAGCCTTGGCTTAGAAGCTTGTCTACAAGTCGCTGGTAGTCCCGTACCTCATTCCCGATGTTCAGATCTCCATGTACTGGCAGACCAGTCAGGAAGGTCACGTCCTCAAGGGTGGGGAGCATATGTCTCTACGGCATGATAAAGGCCCTGCACATATCATCCTACCGCCCCCGAAGCGCCATGAGAAACGGGGAATCCACCATGAAGGGTCAAATCCGGAACAATAACCCGAACCTAAACTTGTCCACCTGTGCTCGAAGCCTTACCGTCATGCCATGGTACCACGTCCATACCAGATCCCAAGAAACCCAACCTCGGACATGTGGAGGACCTAACACAAGATCACCAAGAGTTAGTAAACATCAAGAGGCACGGTCGTCCGAGAGAGTGGATGGCAAGCCTAGCCGTCGTCAGGTCTAATGGACAGCTAGGTCTACATCGTCCAGTTTGACTAGATGGCAAGTTGGCCTGCCATCCACTAGGTCTAGACGGTGCTGTAGACACGCTAATTTTGACATCATTTTGAGTAAATTTCATATCATATAATAATGCCCCAAAGTGATCTGATATTTAATCATTAATTGATCTTTTATTTAATTTTCTGGAATAATTATTTCTCTAAATGACATTGTTCAAGAAAGACGCCATTTAAGTTTATTAATAAAATTAATTTTAACTCATATTTTTAATTGAATATGAAAATAATTGTCGGCCAATGGAGACACCATTTAGGATTTTAATCATATTTTGATTTTTAATTAATTTATTAATTGACTGAAAGACATATACTCATGACGACGTCATTTAAGTTTCTTAAGTATTTCTATTCCTTCTTCCCGAGTTTATCTTTATCTTAATTAAGGTAAAAGACGTCTCCTTTAGGCGACACGTTTTAACTGATTACAGATAATGATGAATTAGCTTTTGTTTATCTTGTTTCTTAGGTTGGATTAGTTTAAAATTCTGTCATGTAGATCCATAAATGGCTGCGAACGCGCATGATGATCTTAAATTTTACACTATATAAACCCAAGCCATTGGTCATTAAAAAAGTTAGAGGAGAAAGGTTAATGAGTCAAGTTAGAAAGAAGCGACGACGTCCAAAGACAAAAATCATTCAAGCATTGAAGAATCAAGACGCTACGCGACTACTTACAAGAAAGGGAAAGCTTCATCATCTTCATCCCTTCTTTATCCTTCAAGATCATTTAAGAACCAAGGCTTTCAGGGGCCGTTCAACTTAGTCTTCTCAATTAATTTCTCATTAATCTCTACATATCTTTCATTGATTTCATCATATTAGTTTCATAGTTATGTTCATCACATCATTTCGTGTTATTTACACAACACTAGCATATTTTTCTAACCCATATGCTAAGGGATTTTAAAGACCACAAAACAAATGAGTTCATCTTGTTTGAATTACATGATTAGAATTCTTATTAGAATAGATACTACTTCTATTTAGTTCTTATTAATCTTTCTCCTCTCTTCATCTCATTCTTTGCAAGGTACAAAAGAGTATCAGACGATCAAGATGAAGGAATCAACAAAGAAGATCTGGACGATCCTCCAAGTCCAATAAGCATTCAAAACAAGAACAAGATTAAAAATGACTCTTTTTCTTCGACCGGCTAAAGAGAAGGAATCAAGAACTTCAACATCTCCCACGTCTGAAACAGGTAAGCGATCATCTTTTCATCTTTTGAAACTTTTTAGTTAAAAGCTTTCTGACGATCACATATAGTTTTAACAGGTTTCATTGTCATATAATCAACGTGAAATTCATGATTTCACACATCACAATTTGAGCACTCACAGGTGCCAATGCGTATTGTTCACTGGATCTATAGATCGACAATTGATGCTCAACTATTTTCTCGGATCTATTTGTTGATCTTGAACTCCCATCCTTTATGGGGCTATCCAACCTCAAGTTCTGTTTTTGGAACACCCTTTTATCATTTCGCAATACTCCACTGTAAAATAAGTGTTCCGGAGGGGTATTTGAAGATACCTAATTTTGGACATCCCCAGGTCACGAATCGGATGTCACAGATCATAACTCATCCTTTTTAACCCCATTTGAGCCCAATCAATGTCGGAAAAGTCCATAATTCAAGCCCCATTTGCATACCTAGGCTGTGTTCTTGGACGGCTAGGAGGACCGCCGTCCAGGGATGTGGACGACATGGTCACCTGCCGTCCAGGTCACTTGGATAGCAAGGTAGATTGTCGTCCTCTTCGTGTGGATGGCTAGCCTACTTGTCGCCCACTGGCCATCCATCCTTGAATCCCTCTTCTTACGATCTCCTCTTGTTGCAGCCCTCGCACCCCATTACTCTGCAAATACCCCACTCGCGCTACTGTTACGATCACGATCTCTCATTGGCCATCTTTTATTGGTTCTGGATGATCAACGGGGATTTAGAAACCCTATTTTCCCTATTTTTATGAGATTTCTATAAAAACCTACCTCAATCTCGACGTACAGGAGGTTGGAGGGTTGAGAGATTGGAAAGCCGAGAGGTTGTAGGGACGGGAAGTTGAGAGCTTGGAAGTTAAGGAAGCCAAGGGAGGAGTCTTCGACAGCATCCAAGCTTGCCTTCTTAACTTTTTCTCTCTCTCTTGTCCTTTATTGTTTAAAGCATTCTCCATCTTTTACGTGTTTTCCCTCACTTTACATACACGCACTGTAAGGATTGAGGTTTCGGATCCGGTTATCAGGTCAGTTTCAGTGTCGAACCCCTTAGTTTGGGCCCTTGTAGTTAGGGGGACGCTTTTTAGAATATGCCACGTAGGCCGGTTTTGGGCCGCGAGAGTATGGCCCCGGTCTTATCGTCTGAATGACGTCTTGCATGGTCGACGCCATTCAGAGGTCTGTCAGTGTACGACCATGTCGTGTCATCTGATTGGCGTTGATCTTGGACGACGTCTTTTAGCGAGTTTCGGTTTGACCCTGCGAACCCTCCCTCATTTCCCTCATTTTTCTCATTCTCTTCTCTCTCCTCCTCTCTCCGACCCATCCGCTCCCCCTTCCCCTTCTCCTTCCTTTTCTCTCCCCATTCCTCCTCTCCCTCCACTCCATCAACCTCCTAACTTCCATTATTACCACCACCATATCCTCCGCAGCGCATTTCTCTCCGAATGGCGGCCGACGTCCCGGTGGAGTGACGGCGTCCACGGCGGTGGCTTGTGGCGTGATGGTTCGACGGCTTGAAGCTCGAAGGAGTTCAAGTAACCGGTAGGGTGACGATCCTCGTGGCGTTTTGTTTAAAACCTTGATTTTTCCCCTTTGAAAGCATGTTCTAAGGGGTTCTTTATGAACAATGATTAGACTTCTCCCCTATCTCCTCCATTTTTGATATTTTGTGTGATTTGGGAGAGAAATCCCACTTTGTGACTCGGGGGAGGCTGGAGGAGAACCTGTTTGCGGGTGTTAAATGGCGTCTGAGGACAACGACACCATTTTAAATGGCGGCTGCCACCCAAGACGCGATTTAGCCCAGCTTGTTCCAAGACCAGTTCAAAGGATTCTGTCTCTATATTAAATAGCGTCTCGAGACAGTGACGCCATTTTAAATGGCGGCTGCCAAGGGCGACGTGATTTAGGCCATCTTCCGAGGCCAATTTCCATGTGAATCAGTTTAGGGGTCTTGAATAATGTCGGCCACGGGTGACGCGATTCAAGACAGAACCTCATTAATTCATGCAATTAACATGTGTTTACATTGTCAGATAGTTTGGTTAAATGCATGCTTGAAAACGTGCTTCAAGGATGAGGATTTCTACATGATCTGATCGTATTGTGTTGTGTTTTGTGCGATCGTGGATGTAGAGTGACAGTTGTTAGCGCTTAGGCACCCTATGTTGGTGTGGGAGTCGTGAGGTGACACCTATAAAGAGGGTCACCTGGTGTACCCCGAGGTATAGCTAGTACCGGTGTGAGAGTGGTACATTCGGAGTGTCACTCATACTGGGGAAAGCAGAACCACTTAGAGCTAGATAGGCCGGAGTAGCCAATGCGCTATTCGAGGGGTTGCTGTTTGGTCCCAGCGGGTCGGTGTTTTTCACGTTCGGCCGTGTGGTTTGTGTGTTTAGTCGAGACGCTGGTTGTTGACTCCAAGGTAGGGTGGTTTCAGAGTTGTGCATGTTGCATTTACGAATGTATGTGTTTTATATCGGAATTGGAGAATATTTGGGAATTGTGTTTACTGCTTTATTTATTTAAATTGCCTATATTTGCGTTGTTGCATTTCTGGGTGGGTGAGTGGGTGGTGGGGATCAAATGATCCCTACTGAGTCCATTTCGATGAGACTCACTCCTGCGGTTTTCAGGTGAGGGTTCCAGACAGGCGTAGCGTGGAGGGTGTTGTCCCAGGTTGCGCGCCAGCAGCCACCGTTCCGGAGTATGCCACGATGTAGTTGTCATTTTCCTTTCAGGCATATACGCTTAATTATTTCTTTCAGTTAGAATATGTAATTATTTGCTGAGTCGAGTCGAATTGTAATCATTTTTAATTTCTGCACTTCCTTTACAATTCGATGTGATGTGGAATGTTTACCTTTGTTTATCATTTATTTTCCAGACTTATCGATATCTTGGTTTGACTCCAAATTTTAATGATTTGGTACCCATTTAGTAATCGGATCCCTGATTATAGGGTGACAGGTTGTTACAGTTGGTATCAGAGCGTTCGGTCTGGCAAATAGATGAATAACTAGGTTAAATATTGTAATTTTGGCAAATAATTACATTATTCCGTACATGTATGGCGGTAGTGTAGGTTTTAGGTTCTAATTAGAAATTTTCGATTCTTGTGACTGTAGGCGATTAGATGGCTCTTTGGAAGAGAGTGCTAGTTATTCGGCCGAATATGGAATGTTTTATGGAGGTTATGATGGATACGATGACTAGATATCAGACTCGAGATCCTAATGAGAGTTCTAATACTCGGAGAGGGCTTTCAGCTGCTCTGGAGAGATTCCTAAAGCTGAAGACGCCTCATTTTACTGGTTATCCAAACCCTGATGAGGCCGTTCATTGGCTGAAGGAGTTAGAGAAGACTTTCGATACCATGGACTGTACATGAGTTGAGAGGACTCCGTTGGCTACCTTCATGTTGAAGGATGATGCCTATGACTGGTGAACGACTTTGAAGAGCTTGTCCTACGCAGATAGGAATCTCAGAGAGATTTCATGGGAAACATTTGTGAAGGAGTTCAACGGGCAGTATTCCCTAGACATGTCCAGAAGGCCAAGGAGAGGGAATTTATGGAATTGACCTAGGGGAGCATGACAATGCTCGAGTACCAGATGAAATTTGTTTCGCTTGGGAGATTTGTACCATTCATTTTCGGAGATGAAGAGCGTTGGGCTGAGAGATTCATGGACGGATTGAGGTCCAACTTAAGGAGTTTTATGGTGTCGCACTGTTGTACGGACTTGGCGTCGGCAGTTAAGTGTGGCGCAGCAGTAGAGGCACAGCATAATCAGTCGGCTCGGGAGAGGGGACTGGTTACTCATGGGCTGGCTTATGGCAAGGGAAAGATAGCACCAGCAGCTCCTTCGTCTGGATCATGATCGTCTTCACTTAGCTCCAGATTCAGGAGGTTCTTTCGAGGCGGTGGCGGCAAGAACGGCGGCAGTAGTAGTAGCAGACCCATGCAAACTTAGCAAAGTGAATCGATGTCCAGCGCCCAGCGGGAGGCAGCGTAGAGACTTCCAACAACTTGTCGTCATTGTGGTGGTACTCACGGTGGGACTCAGTGTCCCGTATTTTCTGGGAGGTGTTATACTTGTGGCCAGCATGGCCATTTGGTGAGGTATTGCCCGTAGGGACATGGTCTAGGGCATGGACCGGGAGATCAGAAGAAGCCAAGGACCCAGGGGAGAGTTGTCGTTATCACCAGATAGGAGGCTCGTGCGTCCAACTTGGTGGAATGTACACTTTCTGTACTTGGGAACTCCGCGCATGTGTTGATTGATTCGAGTGTTTCGCATTACTTTATTTATGAGCAGTTCGTAGATATTCTTTCTACACCTATTGGTGAGTTATCTGATGGACTGAGGGTTGAGGTTCCTTTTGGGGATTTTATGTTGACGCATAACTGTATGAGTGAGGTTCCCTTAACTATTGAGGGTCATCAGTTGTCTGTCAAGTTAGTTGTGCTTGCCATTCGTGACTTTGATGTCATCTTGGGCATGGACTGGTTAGAGACTTATTATGTCGAGGTGGACTGCCACAGGAAGATGGTGCGTTTATCTATTATGGACATCTTGGCCTTCTACTTCTAAGGTATTAGGCTATCTTTTCGTGGTATTCTTATTTCTTCTTTTAAGACCTAGAGGTTGCTTGTTGGTGACTGTGAGGCTTTCCTTGCCTCAGTAGTTGTAGCTGGTGTTAGTAGTGGTTCCATTCCTTGGGAGGTGCCTGTAGTATGTGACTTTGTTGATTTGTTTCTTGAGGAGTTGCCTGGCCTTCCTCCTCATTGAGAGGTTGAGTTCACCATTAAGGTTGCACTGGATACGGCGTCCTTGTCTAAGACATCGCATCGGATGGCTCCGGCCGAACTCGCTGAGTTAAAGGTGCAGTTGCAGGAATTGCTGGATAAGGGTTTTATCTGTCCCAGTATGTTTCCGTGGGGTGCTTCAGTTCTGTTTGTTAGGAAGAAGAATGGTTCTCTGAGGCTGTGCATTGATTATAGATAGCTGAACCGGATAACAGTAAAGAATAAGTACTCACTTCCGAGAATTGATGATCTGATAGATTAGTTGTAGTCTGCCATGGTGGACCTATCAACCAGTTTAGAATTATCTCCAACGTTAGAAGATATCTCGAATTCATTCCCCAATCGCTTATATGTACATGTAAATGTTCGGCCACTGTGCCACCCTTCAAAAAAATGTTTCGTTGAAAAGTTATGGCGGCCTAATACCTTGCTGTAGCGTATTACTGATTGAAGAGTGACTTGGATTGGGGACCTGGCACATGCATCCACTGTTTGCTTCACTGATGGGCGCTGAAGTAATTTAAATTAACTCAACCTAACTAAAAAGGATTGTTAATTGTTTAATGTAAATAAAAAAATCAACTGAATTCATTCAATCAATTTGATTCTAATTTAAAATAAACAATTAATTTAATTTTAGACTAGACGAATTGAATGATTTACTCTGGCCGGTGCATAATAAGTCCATAAGGTCTCCATGAGAGAGATAACCATCCGTAAGAGAAAGAGACACGTGCATATGCGTAAGAGAGACATAGGAGAGTGCCGATTTATGAGGAGGGTTTGCCGTACCGAATCGACTCGTGTTGATTCGGACGACTCGTATCGTATCAAGACGAATCTGAGTCGGTACGACTCTACCGAGCCTATACGATATGGTCATGCGAGTCGTACGAGTCGACACGAGTTGACCTGACTCGTACCGGATCATAGGAGATCCGAGTCAATCCGACTCTTCGAGTCAGCGAACCCTGTTTATGAGAGTGTGGCAACTGCAAGAGGGAACCGGGGAAAAGCATTGGTAACTTCTCCACAATTTTCTTTCTCGAGAAAAAATTCCTAAAAAGGAGAGGAGAGAAAAGGGCTGACGCTTAGTTCTCCTTCTCCATGTAGTTCTCAAATCCCACTTATTATTGTAAAGTCCTTTTCGACTCACCGAAAATCCTCGCTCCTAAACTAAGGTGTCATTTGGAAATGCCAATGGGTTGACGTAGGAATTTCCGACAACTTAATGGATGTTTCCAATTTTCCTTGGCCTTCTTTAATGTTGGTGTAGTCTAATAGAAGGAAGAGATAGACTGTATTATCTCTCCACCCCATTTTTTGGAAAATGTTGTCTTTGATGAGCTTTTGGAGGAAAGAAAAGAGCTTTTGCTTTGAAAGGACGGTCTTATCCATACTTGCTGCTCCACTGTTATTTTTCGTCTTTATGCAGGGGATTGCGGGCACTTCAAAAGTAGTCATTTTATCAATATTTGGTTTCACATTTAAGGCCAAAACAATCGACCAAATCATTACAAATCTATTTTTCCGGACAGGTGGAGTCTACAATTGATTTTGTAAAAATTTGTAGCTTTAGCAAGCATTTTCAAACGTTGCGTAAAAGCAGAATAAAGCATCTATAGGATGCTACTACATGTGATTGTGTGGCTGTTAAATCTTGTTTCACCGTCAGGAGTTCTTATGTTTTATGATAGTATTTTTATTAAAAAAGTATTTTTAAAAATAATTTTTTTGATCATAATGTCCTTAATGACTGTACAATTTATTCTTAGGTTGGGCAACTCAAAAAAACATAAAAAATTAAAAACCGACGCCAAACTTTTTACTAATTTTTTGGATCGATATTTTATTTTTATCTTTTTTTATATCCTTCTGCTCTTCCGTTCCATGTTCCAAGGAGTGGCTCCGGATGTGTGCGTGCGTATATGTTTCTTGGAGATTACAAAAGGATGTGGGGGCACTTGCTATCTTGCACATGAAAGACCGCAAGCAACCAGCAAAGCTCACTACCATGTACTTTTCGCGATGAGATCTTCAGTTTTTATAGATTATTTAATTTATTTACATTATCAAAAATATTCTTATTATTTATTTTAAATAATAATGATTATTATATATTAAAATTTTACATGAGATAATATTAAGAGTCCGGATCCCCTACGGTCCACGTTGGACCGAAGGGGGTCAGTACCCACTGGAGGAGGGGGGCCGAATTTAATGCCCGGGGCCCACACAGGGTATTTTTAGAAATTTTTTTTTCCCCTCTCCCCCGGTGGGTACTGACCCCCTTCGGTCCAACGTGGACCGTAGGGGATCCGGACTCTAACATTAAAGATCTAACAAAGACAAAGGAATGGAAGATCTCCTCGCTTTACTCCTGCTGCAGTGCTCGCACAAGGTCTTCCAGAGCCTTGAAGGAGGAGCCGTCCTCCCTCAGGGCGGCCGCCGCGCCCTCCTTGGCGGCTGACGCCCTCGCCCGCAAGGACTGCCCGCCGTCCGACTCCATCAGCCACCGGACGCTGGCCTCCACTTCCGCCGCCGTCACTAGATCCTTGTCGTAGCCCTCCATCACTCCCGCCAGGCCCAGGCCCTCCACCATGAACACCTTGTTCATGCGCTGTTCCGCGTACAACGGCCATCCCACCATGGGAACCCCAGCACAGATGGCCTCCAGCACCGAGTTCCACCCCAGGTGGGTCACGAACCCGCTCACCGAGTCGTGCGCCAGCACCGACGCCTGCGGTGCCCACGACTTCACCACCATCCCCCGGTCCTTGGTGCGCTCCAAGAACCCCGCAGGGAGCAGCAAGTCCAGGTCAGGCTCGGGTGGCTTCTCGAAGCGCTTCGCCAGGTCGTCACTCGGCGGGCTCCGCACCACCCACAGGAACCTCTGCCCACTCTTCTCCAGCCCGGTCGCCACCTCCTTGAGCTGCTCGGCGGAGAAGCGCCCCAGACTCCCGAAACAGAGGAACACCACGCTCGCTCTGGGCTGGGAGTCCAGCCACACGAGGCACTCCGCCATCCGGGCCTTCGCATCGTGGTCCTGCGACGTGATTAAAGGGCCGATGCAGTATATGGGCGGAGTGCGGGTGCCCTGAGGGATGCAGAGACCTTCACGGACGGCCTTCACGGCCTCCGGCTCAAGCTCCTCGAACGTGTTCACAATGACTCCATCCGCTTCTCTCAGGCGGTTGGCCACGTTGAGGAATCCCGTGTAGGCGCTGTCCCGCCGGTCGAGCAGGGGCGTCGCCATGTGGTTGGCGGGGATCGGAGGGATGCCGGGGATATGCAACAGGGTTTCGCCAAGATCCTTGAAACTCTCGGTGGTGGCGTCGTGGAGCACCGGAAGGTGGAGGAGCACCGCCAGGGTGCAGGCGCCGGAGGTGAAGAAGAAGAAGATGGGGATGCCCACCTCGGCCGCGACGTCGATAGTGGAGGTGCAGAAGAAGTCGGTGACTAGGGCGAGCGGCGAGGTTGACTTGAGGTAGCGGAGGAGGTTGGGGTCGCTGAGCCGGATGAGCTCGAAGGCCAGGGCCTCATGGTTGGGCGTGTCCAGGGAGGGCAGCGTCACGGCCGGGAGGCGATGGAAGGAGATGCGGGGGTTGGCTGCGGTGACGCGGTCGACGAAGGCGGCGGTGGCGCCGGTGTTGTAGGGAGGGTCGAGTATGGCGACGGTGACCAGGAACCCGCGGCGGACAAAGACCTTGGCGAGCTCCACCATGGACGCCAGGTGGCCCATCCCCGGCGAAGGGTATAGGACGATGGTTCTCCTGTTGGTGTCCGCCGGCAATGGCATGGTTCCTGCTCTAGCTTTCCCCCGCACCTGCTGCTCCTCTAATGGTGGGTAGTGGGTAGTGCTATGGGGTGGGAACGGTGCACGCTGGACCTCTGTGTGTATTGAGCAGAGATCGCACGCTTTGTCGTACATGACAAGCGTCGAGGGCAACGGGTACGTTTGCTCCTTATATGTGCTGGCATCCTGTGCGTGCCTCCTACGAGATTCTAAAGTTTATTTTATAATAATTGTACCCCACTCATCTTCTAGAATAGAGGCGACAGGTGGACTGGCGTCCGGTAAGACCGATTGCAGTGTTTCAGTGTCATATGCAATGAGCTTGGCCGTCCAACCTCACCGTGTGTCCTTTCTTGTTGAACTTCGCCAAGCTGTCAAAGCATGCGTGTGACAGCAGTCCGTCGCGCAGTGTCCTACGTACAGAAATGATAATATCTTTTATGTGTAATATTTGACCGTGATAAATAATATTTATTCATTTGTTACATATCACACATGTATATGTTGTGTCTAAAATTTTATACTCAATTTATATTTGTCAAATTATTTGTGAAAAAATTAATCAACTCATATAATTTCTATCTAAGTGGACCAATTACATCTTATATTACAAAATAAGTACTCAACTTAAGCATTACTTTTTGTGGTAAATAGTAACCCACACAAAATTAAAGGCCCAAAAACTTGACACAGAAGAAAGGATCAGAGTTTTTTTAGGCCACGTCACAAGTTGACACAAATTGAAATGTTGACGGGTCACGTAACCAGTGGGCACCAGTTCAGAATAACCCTTTACGGATCCTGACCGAACTCTTTCTAGCTGATTCGTCTTCTGTCACCCTACCGCATTTTTCTTTTCGTCCCCTGAGAGTATGCAAAGATGGCTCCACCAATCTACTACAACGTGTTTCAAACGGCAGTGACTCTTTTTGTGGGTGACCTGCTCTTTTTTTTTTTTTTTTTTTTTTGAAGGAGTCCAGATGCCGATTGTGTAAAATTATTTACAAGCGACCGGGATTCTAATAGGAAATCTGAAATTTTCCTTTAAAGTTGGAGATAATTCCGATTCGGTCGATGGGTCTGTCCAATTAGGCGACAATTCCAGATCCGTCGGGCTGCATGGCTGAGGGATTTTTAGGCCACAACTAGAATCGAACTTAAGACCTCTCTTTTGAAAGGGAGGTGGTGAACCAACTACCCTAGGTGGTGAGACCTCCCTTTTTGTTGGCTGACCTGCTCTTGTGCTAACTATTCGCCTTTTGGTTAAATTTGGGTGCATCAATGACGGTTCTTAGAAAGGACTCCAACTCATTAACACAAAATAATCATACGAGCTAAATTCATTTTTTTTATTCATCAATAACGGTTCCATGCACGGAAAAAGGCATTTTCATTTAGGATCTATTTAGTTACTCGTAAATATAATCAGATAAAAATATTTTTTTATAAAAATATATTTACAAAAATCAAAAAATTCATTATTTAGTGTTCATGAAAATATTTTTCAACTCTTTTGAAAAAAAGACAATCGGTCTAATCCAGTGGGGAGGGAGGGGGGTGATTGGCCCCCTTAGCATGCGCACTTCTCTTTTGCCTGTACTCTCTCCCTTTGATTTTGCCCCTCCTTCTTTCCAAGATTTGCCTTTTACCGATCTTTGGTGAAAATTTAGTTTCTAAAAATTAGACCATCTTCTACGACTAAAGTAAAATCCCCCTTTCGTGAATTCTTCTCAAAACTTTCCTTCAATTCGTAACTGATGTAGTCGAAGCTATCACGACCGGATTCCGAAGCCGGAATCCGAAGAGAGGGATCCGGTGTTGGGTCGGATCGGTGTTGAAGGGGGTCCGACGGGGATCCGGAAGACGGAGGACGCAGAGGCGGCGGAGCCGAAGGTCCGAAGGCTGGCTCGCTCCGGGAAGTCGGGGCCGAGGCTCCTCCGGCGGACGGAAGGGCGGCTCGAGGCCGAGGATCCCCTGTTGCAAGAGCAGCCGGCGCACGGCGTCGAGACTGGGGAGAGGAGTCCGAGGTCGGCGGCCGAGACCGACTCGGGAAGGTCGACGATGATTCGAACCGAGCTCCTGCAGGAGGGAAAGAAGAAGAAAAACCAGTCAGCAGGAGTCCCGGGCTTCAGCCCTGGGGAACCCCATCCGACGGTCAAGTTAGCTCCTGAAGAAGATTCGATTCAGAAGGCGAAGAGAGTAGCTTTAATGCTTTTCGGACTGTAGTCCTTTAAGGGTCTCGGAGGCTTGAGGAAGCATCCTTTGGGCAATAAATAGCGGTGTATTTATAGCAAAGGATAGCGGATGGTAAACGGTGGCAGCCGATATAGGACTAAAGGAGGGCTTACTGATAAACCGCCATAGTGCCTGATCCGCCACCGGAGTGGGCCGGATTCGGCTACCGGGCCGAAGGGGGTTGGGCCGCTGATGGGCCGAAGCCTGTTGGGCCTTGGGCTGCCGCGCTGTTCCCGGGCCGTAGGCTGGTGGGCCGCTGACGGGCTGAAACCTGTTGGGCCGGGAGCGACGGTGCCGCTTATGGGCCGAAGGCTGCTGGGCCGCTGGTGGGCCGGAGGCTCCCGGAGGGCCTGGTACTGCTACTGTTGGGCTGAAAGGGGTTTGGGCTTGCTTTAATGGGCCGAATCGGATTCTGCCTCATCACATAGCCCCCCACTCTTGTCTTCCTCAGTTCTGAGATGGCGAGAGTATAGCTCGAAGCTGTCAGAAGAATTAGCGTAACATGTGTCTTACCCGAAGCTCTGCTCTTTTTTCACTGGGAAGAGGGTGCCCTCGGTCGGCCGAGGGCTACGCGGTTGCTTCGTCTTCGCTCGGAGTGGCAACGAAGGCTCAAAGCTCAGAAGCCGAAGGGCCGAGCCCTCTGACTCGCGTCAGGCTTCATTAAATGGACGGGATGGCGCGTCGCCTCGCGAGGAAGCACGGGACACGCGTCGCGCATCCGGCCGCTCCGTCAAAAACACAAAAGGATCCTGACCGCCCGCGGGTCGCGGATCGCCTCGGCACTCTGCCCGAGGCTCCACTCGGATTGCCGCCGCTCCCTTCGTTGGCACGCGGATCGGGACACGTGGCGGGCATGCGGGTGATTAGCCGAAAGGTCGGAGCGCTCTCGGCCGTTGATCGCTCTGCTGCAAGTCCCGGAGCGAGGGGACGAGCGGGATGATCTCGGCCGTTGGCTTTGGCGGGAGGCGCTTCGAATGGGCTTATAAATACAAGCCCTCAGCAGGGCACTGTTCTTCTTCCTGCTGCTGCGCTTGCGTTTCCCCTGCGATCATCCGAGTTCTCCCTCCTTCTCCGGCGAAAGGCTAGCTTCCTGAAGGCTTCGTCCGAGCTCGCCGGCCACCGTGGGAGGATCTCCATTCCTCAGAGCACATCGCTGGTGGAGCTGGGTGGCTTGAGGAGCTGCGCTCAGTTCAGGAGAGACTTCCTCCCCCTTCCTGCGAGTAAGCCTTGGCCTTCTTCCCCTCCTTCGCGGCCTTATGGTCCAGAGTCCTTCCAGCGAGATTACTCCTTCGGACGAGGAGTATACTCCTTCCCACTGTCCGAAATCTTCTCTGTCAGATCCCCTCACCTCGGATTCTCTTGCTTCCGTGATGTCTGAAGAGCCTGAAAACTCTGGGACTGAGGGGTCCGAGATTTCCGGGGCCGAGGTCTTCGTGGCCGAGGTTTCCGGCGCCGAGGCTTCCGGGGCCGAGGCTTCCGAGGCCGAGGCTACCCAGGAGGTCCGGGACCCCGGGCAGGCTTCCACCTCGGAACGCCGTCGTCCGGACATTGCTTCGGAAGCATCCTGCGCCCTTTCGGACGTAGAGGTGAGGAACCTAGTTTCTTACTTCTAGCTTCCTTCCTGGACGACCCCCCATCGGCCTGACTCCGCCACCAGGGCCAACTCTCTCCGCCCGGGCTCCTTCTCCATTTATGTTGATAGCTTCGAGGCGGGCTTCGGTCTTCCTCTTCCCACCTTTGTCATTAACCTCCTTAGCTTCTACGGGCTGGCCCCGTCTCAGCTTTTTCCCAATTCTTGGCGCACTGTATACGGTTTTTTGAGCGTTTTCGCTCGTATACAAATCAATCCTTCCATCAATGTCTTCCGCTATCTCTTTAAGATCCAAAGGCAGGGGAAATCCGAGTGGTACTGCTTCGTCCCTCGGGTCGGCCGAAGCATATTCTCCGGGAAGCCCTCGTCCATCCACGGCTGGAAGAGGAAGTTCGTCTTCATCTCCCTACCGGAGAACGAGAAGGGCGTGTGGCCCTTTCCCACCGAATGGGCGCCGCTGGCCGCAGGCCTCTCGGACCCTCTTGCTCTGACCCCCGTACAGAGCACTCTCGTGGGCCATGTCCAGGTCATGGCCCCGTACGACATCTGGGGGCTCCTCAGCGCGTCCGAGCGGGCCTTTCCCTACCTTCCTCCCGGGGAGACTCCGCAGGGCCGCGGAGGAAGGGCTGCCGCTCCTCCGGCCGAAACTCCTCCGGCTGGGGATGCTGATGAAGTTTCGGCCGATGGTAAGTCGGTTTTGAATTTGTACTTGATCACCGTTTTGTTTCTAACATACCCTTCTTGCTTGCAGCAATGGCCGACCTTGATGCCCTCCTCGCCCTGATATCCGACCAGCGCGGTCCAGGCCGGGCACCGGCCTCGCAGGCGGCAGGCAGGTCCGGCCGAGGCGCTGGAGCTCCGAGGACCCGAGGCGGGGTCCCGAGGACTGCGGCCTCCGTCGAGGGCCGCGCTGCCGCTGCTGCTCTCGAGAGGGAGCAGAAGACAAAGTTCGCCGCTCGAAGGGGCGGCCGAGCGTCGAAGCGCCCCTGGGTAGAGGAGGCCGAAGAGGCGGAGCCGGCTCCGCTGATCAGGAGGAGCGCCGTGGCCCGAAGGGCCGCAAGGCTGGCGTCTCCCGAGGCGCCGAGGGGCGACTCCCCTCCGGCCGTATCGGCAGGGGCCGATGACGGAGGCGCCGGGTCGCAGGCGCCCTGGGCGCAACGCGAATGGTGGCACCCCGAGCCGGGGGTGTACAAGGATGAGAGCATGGAGGACTCGCAGACGTGCCTCCGTCTGCTCAGCAGCCTCACTCTCCCTTCAGCCTTCGAAGAGCTGAAGGATCCCTCCGTCACCGACCTGGCGGCGATAAGTGCCCGGCTGGCGGTCCAGGTAGGAAGCCTGAAAGTGCTTCAACTTAGCTCTCCTTAGCTGTCTTGATTTTCTGACCCTTGTCTGCTTTCGGTCCGTAGGCTGCGGTGACGGGTAGCGTCCTGATGCACCATCAGGAGCTGCTCCGACTCAAGCTCCTGGAGGCCGAGGAGGAGCCGGCCGGTTCGGGTGAGGGTACCTCGGCGGTGCCCTGTATCGAGCCCTTAGTCGATGGGCTCGTAGCCGCGAGCGCCCGGACGCGGGCGCAGCAGGGGCCCGTGCCGCCGCCGAGGCCAAGGAAAAGGCCGAGCGGGAGAAGGAGAAGGCCGAGGGCGAGGTTGCTGCGGCTCAGTCCGAGATCCGGGCCCTCAAGGCCCAGATCCAGGACAAGGAGTCCCGGCGGGCTTCGGAGAAGCACCGCCACGCCGAGGAGGTGTCGGCTCTGAAGCGGGAACTGGAAGAGGTGGCGGAGTCGGCCGTAGCCGATTACAAAGCCGGCCGTGACTACGCCGAAGAGATCCTCCGAGCCCAGCTGCTAGCGTCTTCTTCGGTCTTCGACCTCGGACTGGCTGCTGCCCAGAGGACCTGCCCGAGCGTCGATTTGACCGGGGTCGCCCTGCCGATGGGCGAGGAAGTCAAGGAGCTCCTATCCTGGTGGAAGGATCTCATGGCCGAGAGGGCCTCGCCTCCAGTTCCTGAAGACGAAGCCGTGACCGCCGAGGAGGCCCCTACCGAGGCTGCCGCTTCTGAAGCGATGCAGATCGTCGACTCTCCCTCTCCCTCTCCCAGCCAAGACGCAGTCGAAGCGGAGGAGGAAGGGGTCGTCGAGGGCTGATACGAGGGTCCCGCCCCCCGGTTTTTGTTTTTCTACTTTTGTAAGCCTTCGGCCAGGCATATGGCCGATTTTGTGCTTCCTCTTGCTTGTGAATACAAGGAATGTTTTTGGCTTTACCTTGTTGTTTTCTGCATGACTTGAGTGGATCTGGCCTTTCTGAAATCCGAGATCCTTCTGTCGTTCGCTATAGTTTGCGAAGTCGAGACCCGATGTAGGTTCGGATAGGGTGTTGATAGAATCTCGCCAGCAGATACGGCTGCTTTAGATGCGGTTCGTATGGCCGAAGCCGCTCCCGCTTCGTCTTGTGCAGACTTAGAGTATAACCTGCCGCGTCCTGATCCGGATTACATGGACGAAGCCATTCGTCGGATCGAAGGACTCGCGGACTTTAAAAGGACCATGCCGCTCTCGATACGGTTTGCATGGCCGAAGCCACTCCCGATACGGTTTACACGGACTTAGAGAAAACCATGCCGCGTCCTGAACCGGATTACATGGCCGAAGCCATTCGTCGGATCGAAGGACTTGCGGACTTTGAGAGAACCATGCCGCTCCCGGTACGGTTTGTATGGCCGAAGTCACTCCCGATACGGTTTACACGGACTTAGAGAAAACCATGCCGCGTCCTGATCCGGATTACATGGCCGAAGCCATTCGTCGGATCGAAGGACTTGCGGACTTTGAGAGAACCATGCCGCTCCCGGTACAGTTTGCATGGCCGAAGCCACTCCCGATACGGTTTACACGGACTTAGAGAAAACCATGCCGCGTCCTGATCCGGATTACATGGCCGAAGCCATTCGTCGGATCGAAGGACTCTCGGACTTTAAGAGAACCATGCCGCTCCCGATACGGTTTGTATGGCCGAAGCCACTCCCGATACAGTTTACACGGACTTAGAGAATATAGCAACAAGTTTCCTGAACAAGAGTTCTTTATTCATACCCTCCGGCTGAAAGCCTGGGGAGAGGTGACTTACATATAATAACGCCGAAGGCGCTCTACATTCCAGGTGCGAGGAAGAGGTTGGCCTGAAAGGGTCTCCAATCGGTAAGCTCCACGCCTGATCACCTCCCTGACCCGATAGGGCCCCTCCCAGTTGGGGGCAAGCTTCCCTGAGGCTTCGGCTGGCTTGGAAGCATGAGCATTCCTCAACACGAGGCTCCCTACTTCAAAGCTTCGGGGATTACTCGAGTGTTGTGGTACTTGGCCATGCGCTGTTGATAAGCCGCCAGCCGGATACGAGCTTTGTCTCGGGTCTCTTCAATGAGGTCCAGGTGGTCTGTCAAACCTTCTTCGTTGGCCTCCGGACTGTAAGCAACGACCCTGGGAGAGGGAAGGCCGATTTCCACCGGAATAACGGCCTCTATCCCATAGGCCATGCGAAAGGGAGTTTCGCCGGTGGGGGTTCGGCTTGTCGTCCGATAGGCCCACAGAACACTTGGCAGCTCCTCTACCCATCGGCCTTTAGCCTCGCCGAGGCGGGTTTTCAATCCCTGCAGGAGGCTTCGGTTAGTGACTTCGACTTGGCCGTTTGCTCGAGGATGCGCCACCGAAGTGAATTTGTGAAGTATGCCGAAGCTGGCGCAGTTGTCCCTGAATCGTCGGCTGTCGAATTGCTTTCCATTGTCAGAGATGATGGCCCGAGGGATGCCGAACCGGCAAATGATGGACTTCCACACGAAGTTCCAAGCATTGCTATCGGTTATTGACGAGAGGGGTTCGGCTTCGACCCACTTAGTGAAATAATCGACCGCCACGATGAGGAATTTTCTTTGGCCGGTGGCGACGGGAAAAGGTCCCAGGAGGTCGATTTCCCATTGGACGAAAGGCCAGGGATCGGACAAGGGGGTCAGAAGGGTGGCTGCCTGGTGAATGAGGGAGCTGAACCTCTGGCACTGGTCACAGCGCCGCACGAGGGCTAAAGCGTCCTCTCGGAGCGTTGGCCACCAGTAGCCTTGCCTCAGGAGCTTGTGAGCCAGGGCCCTTCCTCCCGCATGCGCCCCGCAGACTCCTTCATGGACTTCTCTTGTGGCGTAGTCGGCTTCAGCCGGGACGAGGCACCGCAGCAGTGGTCGGCCGAAGGATTTCTTGTACAGCACCCCGTCCAGAAGGAGGAAGTGGGATGAGCGCTGCCGAATGTGCTTCGCCTCCCTCGGATATGGCGGGACTTCTCCTTGGAGAAGGAAAGCGACGAGGGGGGTCATCCACGTCTCGGCCTCGACCTCAGTGACTTGCATGGCTTCGGTTTCGCCGAGGCTTGGTTCGGCGAGCTCCTCGATGAGGATCATTCGGCCTCCACCCCCGTCTGAGTTGACGCCAGCCGGGAAAGTGCATCGGCTCGGGTGTTCTCGGCTCTCGGGATCCTCACGATTTCAGAAGAATCGAATTGGGTGAGGATCTTGCGAGTCACCTGGAGATAAGACGCCATCACCGCGTCCCGAGCCTCGTACTCCCCGGAGATGTGACTGGCGATCAACTGGGAATCGCTGAAGGCTTTTAGCTTCCGGGCGCCGAGCTTCTTCGCGGCCCGGAGGCCGGAGATGAGAGCTTCGTACTCGGCGGCATTGTTGGTTGCTGGGAAGGAGAAGCGCAGGGCGTACTCCGTGACGACCCCCTCGGGTGACGCCAGGATCCATCCGGGGCCGCTGCCCGTGGAGCATGCGGAGCCGTCCACGAAGAGTCGCCATTCGTCTGTTGGCGCAGGAGCCGAAGTAGCCTCGGCTTCGGGCGCGTTGGGCACTGGCTGAGGTGCCGAGGAGGCGCCGGGGGTAAGTTCGGCGATGAAGTCTGCCAACGCCTGGGCTTTTATCGCTATCCGAGGGGCGTAGGAGATGTCGAACTCTCCTAGATCGATCGCCCATTTCGCCAGCCTGCCGGACACCTCCGGCCGGGAGAGAATTTGCCTTAGGGGCTGGTCGGTGAGTACCTTCACGGAATGGGTCAGAAAGTACGGCCGGAGCCTCCTCGCGGACGAGACGAGGGCCAGAGCCAGCTTCTCCAGGGCAAGATACCGGAGTTCTGCTCCTTGAAGGGCTCAGCTGGTGTAGTAAACCGGCTTCTGAACGCCATCTTGCTCTCGGACGAGGACGGCGCTGAGAGCCGTCTCGGAGACCGCAAGGTACAAGCTCAGGGGTTCCCCGGGAACCGGCTTGGACAAGATGGGGACTTTGGAGAGGTAGGCCTTCAGCTGATTGAAAGCTGCCTGGCACTCCTCCGTCCAGTCGAAGTTGTTAGCCTTCTTCAGCAGCTTGAAGAAGGGGAAACAGTAGTCTGCCGCCCGTGACATGAAGCGGCTGAGGGCCGCGATCCTCCCGTTCAGCTTCTATACCTCTCCGAGGTTTGCCGGGGGTCGCATCTGCATGATGGCCGAAACCTTCTCGGGATTAGCCTCCACCCCTCGGTGAGTGACCATGTAGCCGAGGAACTTGCCGGAGGCTACCCCGAAGGCGCACTTGGCCGGGTTCAGCTTCATCTTATACCGCCTAAGGGCGGAGAAAGTCTCGGCCAGGTCGGCCAAATGCTCTGCAGCCACGCGGCTCTTGACCAACATGTCGTCTATATAGACCTCCATGTTTCGGCCGAGCTGCGGGGCGAACACTTTGTTGACCAGGCGCTGATATGTCGCGCCGGCGTTCTTCAGACCGAAGGGCATTCGGGTATAACAGTACAGGCCCAAATCGGTCGTGAAGCTGGTCTTGCTCTTATCATCCGGATGCATCCGGATCTGGTGGTAGCCCGAATAGGCGTTGAGGAAGCTTAGCAGCTCGTGGCCGGAAGTTGCGTCCACCACCTGGTCTATCTGAGGCAGCGGAAAGCTATCCATCGGACAGGCCTTGTTGAAGTTGGTGAAGTCCACGCACATACGCCATTTGCCATCTTTCTTGGGCACCATGACCACGTTGGCGATCCAGTCCGGATGGTGCACCTCTCAGAGTTGTCCGGCGTCCAGCCCCTTCTGCACTTCGGCTTGGATGGCGGCCCTCCTTTCCTGATTGAAGGTGCGCCGCTTCTGCTTTACCGGGGGCTGGTCGGGATTGGTATGGAGTCGGTGCTCTGCTACCTCCGGGTCAACCCCGGGCATGTCCGCCGGAGACCAGGCGAAGACGTCGAGATTCTCTTTCAAGAACTCGGTAAGCTTCTCTGCTTCAATCTTTTCCAGGCCAGAGCCTATCATCAGGACTCGTCCTTCGCCTCCCGGAATAGGGACGGCAAGGAGTGCTTCTCCCGGAGATGCCTCGGCCGATGACTCGATCGTTAGGGTTTCGGCTGCTGTCTTCCCTTTGACCGAAATCATGTAGCACTGCCGGGCTACTTCTTGGTTCCCTTTGGCCTCGCCTATTCCATGGCTGGTATGAAACTTCAGCTTCTGATGGAAGGACGAAGGCACGGCTCCGACTCCGCCGATGAGCCTTCGGCCGAATATGGCGTTGTAGGCTGAATCGATCTTTACAACGGCAAAGTCCGTTTCAACGGTTAATTGCCGGGGGGCGGAGCCTAAGGTTACAGGAAGTCGGACAATGCCCTCTACTCGGCAGGGTGAGCCGTTAAAACCGAAGAGGGGGTCCCGGTGAGGCTTCATATTAGCCTCACTCAATCCCATTTTTTCAAAACAGTTATAAAACAAGATGTTTGGGGCACTTCCATTATCCACAAAGATTCTATGTACATCATAGCTATTAATTACAGTATTGACGACGAGGGCGTCATCATGAGGGACCTGAACATCAGTCAGGTCCTCGGCGCCGAAGGTGATGTCTTCCAGACGAGGACGCTTCGGTTCGCCGTCAACCGCCGCTACGGTGTTGCCCTGCCGCGGCCTTGATCCTTCCCCCGGCCCTCCGGATATCATCATGATAGACCCAGAACTGGGTCTTTGATGGGATGACTCTACCGGGGCCAAGGTGACCTTTGGTGGAGGAGCGGCTTCTATCGCCGGGGGTTGCTGTTGCCTGGGCGCTGCAGGGACGTCCCGGTTCTGTTGCGGCGGCTGCTCCCGTCGGTACTGCGGCAATCTTCCCTCCCGGATGATGCGGTCGATCTCCTCCCGGAGCTGTCGGCACTCATCCGTCGTGTGGCCGATCTCCCGGTGATATTCACAGTATCTGCCGGGGTCCCTTCGGCAAGGATCGATCTTGATGCGATCAGGCCGCCGGAGCATGCCCTTCACCTCCATAAGCATCCGGGAAGGGGGAGCAGGTAAGGGTAGGTACCGCGGCTGCGGGTCCCGTCGCCTCTCCCTGTCCCAGTCCTCCCGGCGATAGCGCTTTCCGGAGGGCTCTTGGTCTTCTGGCCGAGGTCGGGCCACCTGGGGAGCAGGTGCCGAGGTGGCTTCGGCTGCACTTTTACCCCTGGACAACATCAGGGCCTCCCGGTTGATGTATTTATGGGCCCGGGCCACGAGGTCTTGGAAGGTAGGGGGATGGCGCTTCCTAATGGAGCCGAGGAGCCCCTCGTCCCGGCACCCGCTGATCACGGCCGAGACTGCGATCGAGCTGTCGAGGTTCGGGATCTGGGCGGCCTCGGTCCGGAACTTGGTGAAGTACTCCTGGAGAGTTTCGGTGGGGCCTTGCCGGATGGCCAGCAAGCTGGCGGAAGTCTTGCACTGCCGGGTGGCATCATAGAACTGGTCGATGAACAACTGGCCCAACTGGACTAGGGAGTGGATGGAGTTGGGGGCCAGTGTCTCGAACCAGTTGAGGGCGATTTTTTCAAGGGTGAGGGGGAAAAGACGGCAGCGGACTGCCTCGGAGATCCCTCGGACTCGGAGGTAGGCGTTGAATCTCTGGAAATGACAGACTGGATATGTCATTCCGTCGTAGAGAGGGCCCTTCGGTAGCTTGAAGTTGGGGGGCACCTCGGTGGCCAGGAGCTCCGCCGTAAATGGGATCTGCTCCAGGATGCTGCTGGCGAGGGGCGCCCCGTGAGGCCGAGACACCATTTGCTGCATCTCTTTGCGCATCGCCGTCAGCCGCCGGTCCAGGTCCGGGGCAGTTGAGGTGGCGACGGATTGTCCTCCGGTCTGGGCCGGACGGTACTCCGACGAATCATAATCCTACTCCGTCAGACGATCGGCGCGGGGAGCTCGGGCAGGTAGCGCCGAGGGCTCGCTGCGCGTCGCCATGGTTTCGTTGAGAGAAACCGGTGTAGGCGCCGGCCGGAACCGGGCATCTTGTACTGGGTAGAGTGGGGGGAGCGGCGCCTGCTGAGGAAGCTGCCCCGTCAATCCCATGCGCTGGGCGATGGCGGACACCATCTCCTGAAGAGGCGCTAGGGATGTGACGGCAGCGGCCAGCGTCGCCATTTGCTGCTGGAGCACCCCCACTCGGTCTTCCGAGCCGAGAGACTCCGGTATGGTTGGCAGAGGCAAGCTCGGCGGGGCAGAAGGCGCGCCTTCGGAAGGAAGCATCTGTGCCGAGGCCTCCCGCGCTTCTGCTTCGCTTTGTCCGGATCGTCGGATCACAGGTCGCTGAGACATGACTTGTTTTGTTGGTTTTCCACAGACGGTACCACGTGATGTAGCCGAAGCTATCACGACCGGATTCCGAAGCCGAAATCCAAAGAGAGGGATCCGGTGCTGGGTCGGATCGGTGTTGAAGGGGGCCCGACGGGGATCCGGAAGACGGAGGACGCAGAGGCGGCGGAGCCGAAGGTCCGAAGGCTGGCTCGCTCCGGGAAGTCGGGGCCGAGGCTCCTCCGGCGGACGGAGGGGCGGCTCGAGGCTGAGGATCCCCTGTTGCAAGAGCAGCCGGCGCACGGCATCGAGACCGGGGAGAGGAGTCCGAGGTCGGCGGCAGAGACCGACTCGGGAAGGTCGGCGATGATTCGAACCGAGCTCCTGCAGGAGGGAAAGAAGAAGAAAAACCAGTCAGCAGGAGTCCCGGGCTTCAGCCCTGGGGAACCCCCTCCGACGGTCAAGTTAGCTTCTGAAGAAGATTCGATTCAGAAGGCGAAGAGAGTAACTTTAATGCTTTTCGGACTGTAGTCCTTTAAGGGTCTCGGAGGCTTGAGGAAGCATCCTTTGGGCAATAAATAGCGGTGTATTTATAGTAAATGATAGCGGATGGTAAACGGTAGCAGCCGATATAGGACTAAAGGAGGGCTTACTGATAAACTGCCATAGTGCCTGATCCGCCACCGGAGTGGGCCGGATTCGGCTACCGGGCCGAAGGGGGTTGGGCCGCTGATGGGCCGAAGCCTGTTGGGCCTTGGGCTGCCGCGCTGTTCCCGGGCCGTAGGCTGGTTGGCCGCTGACGGGCTAAAACCTGTTGGGCCGGGAGCGACGGTGCCGCTTATGGGCCGAAGGCTGCTGGGCCGCTGGTGGGCCGGAGGCTCCCGGAGGGCATGGTACTGCTGCTGTTGGGCTGAAAGGGGTTTGAGCTTGCTTTAATGGGCCGAATCGGATTCTGCCTCATCAGTAACTAAATAAAACAGTCCATAGATGGGCCTATTATGTACCCTTCCCCACTTGTCTATGATGGTTCTGCAGCTTGGGACGAGAATCCTGGTCGCCACAGGCCAACCCAGATCCTCATAAAGTACAGGCTCCCCCTCCTTCCTGGGCAAAGATACTTATATGATCTCCCTCTCTATCATGCGTAAGTCTATGTTTTTTTCATCTGTTTATATCTTTTTTTATGTATTTTTGTTTCTGTCATTCTCAATATCAAACTTTAAATTTTGATTGCTTTTATTACAGATCTCAAGATATAGACAAATGATATCCTAATCCGATTATTGCTCGTTTCAATTGTTCATTTATTCTCTTTGTATAAAAAAATTCGTCCCCCACCGTTCTTGAAATATAGGTTATTTAGTCAACATGCATATGATAATTTCCTCATCTTCCAATGTTTGTCAATGTTAGAGAATTATAAAAACCAACACCATACTTGCTCTGCAATTCCATCAGATAATTGTGGTTGACATCAGTTTTTAAAGTCAGCACTAAGTAGTTTTGCCAATGATAATGCAGACTTAGTACTCTTAGGATTAGTTCAAATATAATACATACTAGTTTCAAACCCATGCGATGCACGGCATTTGTTTTAATTTTTAAAAAATATTAAATTTAAAATAAAAATATGATCTTAATTTAAGTAATTTCATGATAATAAAAAATTAAAATCTGTGTTAACCCAGGAATAATACTATTAATTCTATTGCAATGTCATATATTAGTATTTTTAACTGGCCTCAAAAAAACTACTAACCTCAAAAACATTGTTAAGTGGAATTTTCAATTCGATATAATTAAACTACAAAGGCAGTTTTTTTTTAAGACCATTCATATACATCAAATTAAATACTAGCATTAAATATTGATATTAAATAATTTTTAAAAAATATTATTATTTATTATTTTAATTATTAATAAATAATTATTATCACCATCAATATACTTTTAACACAGACAAAATGTATGAACATAAAAGATATTTTAGTACCATTATGCCTCTAGTCCCCATGTCACATAAAAGGATTTGTATATTTTGATATATTGCCAAATATAACAATTTTGATATTAATAAATGTTTTGACCCATCATATTTTATTTTCAACACATAAGGAATTGAACCGGTGTAAACTACTGTAAATGGATGTAGATCAAATAATATTTTTTATATAACTTATATATAAGATAATAAATATTGTAAAGTACGTAACCATGGTGTCCAGGGAAAGGATAATTTTCTTTTTTTAAAAGTAAATGTACAATAATAGTGTTCAAATTGATTTATTTTTTATGGTTTCTTCTCATTTTTATGTAATTATACAATGAAACCAAGGATCTTAAAACCTATGATTGTAATAAAAACGTAACTAAGTTTCTAAATGCAAAAGTTGATAAACATATCATATATTCTTTCTAACCCATGCGATGCACGGAATTTGTTTCAATTTATTTAAAAAATATTATATTTAATTTAAGATAAAAATATGACAGTGATTTAAACAACTTCATGCTAATAAAAACTTAAAATCTATATTATTATTCTAGGCATAATATTATTAATTCCATTGCTATGTCATATTAGTATTTTTAAATCACCTCAGTAAACCTATTGACGTAAAACATTGTTCAATAAAGTTTTCAATTGATATAAGTCAACCATAAATATAGTTTTTTCAAGACTATTCATATGCATAAAATCAAATAGTAATATTAAAAGGTAAAAATAAATAAAATTTAAAATTATTATTATTATTATTAAATATTTATTGTCAACAGTAATGTACTTTCACTACAATTAAAATATATACCGAAAGTATATTTTAATACCATTTATATCCCTAGTCCCCATGTCACATATAATAATTATGATATTAACAATTTTTTTGACTCATCATATTTTGTTTTCAACACAAGAAATTGAACATAGTGTGAACTACTTTAAATATATATTAAATATACAATATTAGTGTTCAATATTTCTGATTTATTTTTTGTATTTTTTTTCATTTTTATGTAATTATAGAATGAAATAAAGGATCTTAAAAACCTATGATTGTAATAATAAAAAATTCTAAGTTTCAAACCTGTACGATGCACGGCATTTGTTTCAATTTATTTAAAAATATTAAATTTAATTTTAGATAAAAAATATGATATTGATTTAAATAACTTCATGTTAACAAAAAACTTAAAATCTATATTAATTTAGGCATAATACTATAAATTCCATTGCTATGTCATATTAGTATTTTTCAATAAAATTCCTAACCTCAAAAACAACAATACTGTTCAGTAAAATTTTCAATTTGATATAGTTCAACGTTAAGCAGTTTTTCAAAAGCATTCATATGCATACAATTCCGATAAACATAAGACAATGTCATCCATTCCGAAATTAACTACAGGAACTATTGTCTTCCTCTACTTTAAAATTCTTCTAAGAGCAAGAGATACATTAATTAAAATTCTTTAGCTAACATAAAATGACATGTAAAGAAAAATCAATAAACGTACTAAAAAGATTTGAAATTGAAGTAAAATTTTATATAAAAGGAGTTAAGAATTACCTACACTTCGACGTAATGATTTCTTATAAGCTGAAACAAAGTAAAAAAATTTATTAAAAAATTAATTTTTTAACATATTAATATCACAATTTAAAACAATGACTAAACAGAGAGATTTGTTATAATAACAGCTGAATCAAGAGGAACAACGGTCGCAACAATAGCACGTAGCTAAGATTTTTTTTACTTGGGTTGGCCAAGGTAATTTTGCTTAACTAATTTTTGTTTCATAATTTTTTGTAAAATTAAAAATAAACTTTACAACATAATTTAAAAAGTATATTATAAAGAGTTTTAAAATTTTAACTGAATTTTAGATCACATGTATAAAAGATAAAAAAATTTGTTCTAAAGAAAAAAAATCGACTTGTGCAAAGAAATGCACGTTCTCTTCAAATCACTTCTTTCTAGAAGTAATGACCATAAAATGTGCTAAAATGAACTTGTAACCATGGTTACAATTCTAGGAGGAAAATTAACCTAATGATAAATTGCAAAGTAGTAACCGCATGAAAACAGGATACCCCATTTTGTGGGATCTCTTGAATTAACAACATCAACAACGACCGGAGGGAAAGTAACAAATATAGTTAATCTAATGAAAATCTCTTAGCATAATAGTAAATATAATAACTGCATAAGAAGATGATACTATAGGATTTCTCGATTCCTTGGACATAGGTGATAAAATTTAAACTTTTAATAATATTAACAATGTAACTGGAGAAGCTTTTTCAAAAACCCCATGTATAGTTACTTTAAGGTTCCGTTTGGTATCGGGATACAACGGGGATAGGGATGAGTTATACCCATTCTTTGTTTGATTTAAAAAAAAAAAATGAGAATAAGGGGGACTTAGAAGAATAGGGATATTCTCAAAAACGGGATTAAGATTGAGGATAACTCATTCCACGTTTTAGGTGGAATGAGTTAAACCCATTTTCCCATCCCATTTCTCTCGACCCCCCGTACCCCCAACGCCCCTCTGCCCTTTCATTCTTAGAAACCTAGCACCAGTGCACGAACAGCTCCTTCTCGGCGGCGATCTCGGCGGCATCTCCTTCCCGGCGGCGTCCCGTGTCCTTTCGGGCGGCGACCCCGGCATCCGTCTCCTTCCCCGCGACATCTTGCCTCCTTCCCAGCGGCGACCCCGGCATCCCGCCTCCTTCTCGGTGGCATCCCGCCTCCTTCCCGGCGGTATCCCGTTTTCTTCCCGGCGGCGACCCTGGCATCCCTCCTCCTTCCCCGCGGCATCCCGCCTTCTTCCCGATGGCAAGGTCTTTTTTTTGCCTTTGTTCGTTGCTCATCTGCGTCTCGTGGCAAGGTGTTTCATTCCTTTTCCTCTGCGTCTCGTGGCAAGGTGTTTCATTCCTTTTCCTCTGCGACTGCTCCTTTGCTCCTGTGCATCACGTTTTCTTCAGTTTTTCCTTCCATGTTCTTGCAAACGGTATATGGGTTTCTTTTTTTCCTTCCCTCTTCCTGAACATGATGCCCCTTTTTTTTTTTCCCATGCTATAGGCGATCGGTTGTGATGCTTCTCTTGTTTTTTCCTTCCCTCTTCCTGAGCATGATGTCCCTAATTTATTTTTCCCGTGCTATAGGCAATCGTACATAGTTGGGCAGCAATTATATGGTGCTTCCCTCGTTTTTTCCTTCCCATGCTATAGGCAATCGGTTGTGGAGCTTCTCTCTTCTTGAACATGATGTCCGTATTATTTTTTAGTTAACTTGGGAATGTGTTGCTCCTTCTTTGTTGGAATTTGCTGGTCCCTTCTTTGTTAGTAATGTGCTGGTTCTTCTCTGTTGGAAATGCGTTGATCCTTCTCTGTTGGGAATCTGCTGCTCGTTTCTGTTGGGATTGTGCTGCTCGTATCTATTAGGACTGTGCTTCCTCCTTCCTGGCTGGTTCTGTTTTTTTCCTCTCAATGCAAGTATGAGATTGTTCCTTATTATTATTTTTATTTTTCTTATTTTCTACCGTTGGTATACGAGCATATATGTTTTCCTCTCACTGAAAGCATGTGATTACTCCTTCCCTCATGTTCCAACATAGTATATGACGCTATTTTCTGTCGCTTGTGGTTCCTCTTTCCTTGTATATTTTTTATGTTTTCTCATTGCACGCATCTGATTGCTCCTTATTGGATTTTTAGGACCAGTTATTTCCTACCACTGATATACACGCATATATATTTTCCTATGATTTTACATCGATCTCATTATTATATTTTTCTTTGTATTCAATAATTCTCCTTATCAAAGAATGAGTCAGTCTAAGGATGGTAAATGTAGAGTGGCTAATTGGAGTATTGAAGCTGATCGTACCTTGGTAGATCTTCTCGTAGAGCACAGGGTTAACAACGATGGATTTGTCAATGACAATTTTACGAAAGAGGCTTGGAAATCCACTGTTGTTAGATTCAATTCTATTTCTAAGCTGGGCTATTCACTCCATCATTTGAAGAATCGCTTCAAAAACCTGAAGAAATTGTATTCCCTATATCTTAATCTTAAGAATAGGACGTCAGGTTGAGATTGGGATGATGAGAAACATGTGACTATCCCAGGCGATCGAGAGACTTGGGAGGATCTAATAGCGGTATGTGAGTAGGTGTTGTACGATGAGTTTCTCATTTCATTATTTTCAGTCATTCATTACTAATAATATGAGCAAATTGTTGGGATCCTGACGGGAAGCGAAGAACGCAGCGGAAACGAAGAACAAAATTAATCCCGCGCGATGCCTGCTGATCCGATTCAGAACGAAAAACTAAAACCGAAAACAACGAGAAGTAATCCTATTACCGTGCGCGGATTCGAATCCGCTTCCGTCTCGGTTCCGTCGAGGCGATGCCGCGAGCTGCACAAGCGTCCGGCCTCCAGCGGTATCTACGCGATCCTCCGCGGTGGTTCGTCCTCGATCCCTCGTCCGTATCAGCTCGCTCGTTGAAGATCCGTCGCCGCAACGATTGCTGAAATCCCACCGACGGGAATTCCCAACTTTCGGGAATCACACGTGGCGGAGACGAAATCTATTTCTGGCACCTCGAACGGGGCGCCCAGAGAAGGAGAGAGAAAGAGGGGATGACGGCTAGCAAGAGAAATCCTGGAGTTTGGCCCAGGGTTTCTCGATAGCGCGTATATATAGTAAGTCGGCGCGACTTTTCACAAAAGTACCCCGAGTTAATATAAATCCCACTTATTTACCACCGACTGAGAATCTTATTACGTGTGACCCACTAGGCCCATTTACCAGTCCGATTTTCAGCCCGTTGTAGACACGCTAATTTTGACGTCATTTCGAGTAAATTTCATATCATATAATAATGCCTCAGAATGGTCTGATATTTAATCATTGATTAATTTTTATTGATATTTTTGAGTGTCGGGTTTAACAGACATGTTTAAGTTAATCAATTAAATTGATTTTAACTCAAATTTCAATTAAAATATGAAGAATTCTAAAAGACGTCAACCTATATGGACGCGATTTAGAGTTTATTCATGTTTTAGCGTTTAAATTTGAATTTTAATCAGTTGATTAATTAGCTAAAAGGCGTCTGTGAGAGTCGACGCGTTTTAGGTTTCCTAAGCTATTTTAACTTCTCTTCCGGATGTTTATCCTTATCTTAATTAATGTAAAAGATGTCTACACATGTGGACGCGTTTTAGCTAATAAAGATAAAGATAAGTTTTCCGGGATATTTATCCTTATCTTAATTAATCTGAAAGGCGTCAGCCATGGTGGACGCGTTTTAGATAATTACAGATAAAGATGAATTAATTAGTATTTATCTGTCGGTTAAGATAGATAAATCCTAGATTTTTCTATGTTAATCGCGAACGCAGAAAAAGCCTATAAATACCTTACATCTTGAAGAGTAAAAAATGTTAAGTTGAGCCCTATTGAGAAAAGAGAGAGCGTTATTATAGCGAGTTGAAGATCGAAGCAACAACGTCGGAACGCCGGAGCGCTGCCATTTCCAGAAGTCGGCGTCCTTTCAAGAATCTTCATCCTTTCAAGGCTTCATCCCATTGGGCATAAGTGTTTCAATTCTGTATTTTTATTCTGCATTCTACATCTTCATTAATTTCATTCTTCATAATCACTTCATGCAACACACACCACAGCATCAATCTTTCAAAACCTATTTGATTTAAGGGGTTTTCAAAGCCATTTAAACAAGTAAGTTTGCTGTTCAATTATATGCTTAATATCATGATCAGTTTAGATATTACTTCTATCTAAAGTTCTCATCATCATTGTTTCTTCGTTTTCTCTCTATTTCTACTACACTCAACAACAACAAGAGAATCAAAGGGGAAATCAAGCACAAAGCCAGAAAGACTTCTGGACGATCCTCAACCTCAAACTCAACAGCAAGAACAAAAGAACAAAGAAAGGGCTCTCTTTCTTCAGCCGGCTGAAGGAGGGGAATCAAGGACTCGATATCTTCCGCGTTCAAACAGGTAGGCGATCAAAACTCTCTTTTGAAACTTTTAAGTCAAAAGTTTCTGGCGATCACTGCACTTAGTTGCTGTTTTTAATAGGTTAGTTTACACTAAATAACATAGATTTTTCATGTTAATCACACGAGCATTTTAAGCACCTACACCCGTTAAGTCTAATAACTAGTTATTGACTTATTGTAATTAATTAATATCTAGATATTAACTAATTACTTAACCGAATCATCATCGCATGTAAATTCGGTCGGACTTCCGATCAAGTTGGGTGCCAAGCAACACCGCATGATCCCGGAATGTAATGGGGTTTCGCAACCCACTCATGGAACCTGTCCGTCCACAGTTACTGCGTGGCTATAATCCTTCGTTCGCACAATGCTCTCGAGTTAACCTAGGGTATGGTCAACTGTCAAACCCTAGATGGTCAACTCACTTGAATCAGACTCCGTTATACAATATCCGAAAATCTCTTTTCTGATATTGTTTCTGCTCTAGCTAGAGACTCCTGCGGATCTATTCTAAAGCATTATCTCTCCAGTTACCTGAGAGCGAACGATCCTTTATTGAACACACAATCACCTTCGAAGGTCTTCCGTTGGACCCGATCCTTGACTATTAGAGATCCCGTGGATAGGGATTCGTAGGTCAAGGTCAAAGTCCAGAAGTCTACCGACAAGGTGTCTTTGGTGTCTCAAGTCCAAAGATCAACCACGCCACTGTGACGATGAATCAAGCCGATTGACAGTCAGGTAAATTACCATTCGGCGATTCATGTCGGATCAATTCAGTGAACTCATTCTCCAATGAGCACCTACAGGTTTACCCTTGTGTCTCCACACTAGTAACTAACGAGATCAGTCACCCTCATCATATGAGCTGGAATAACCTGTACTAGTCTAACCGGATGTTTGATGTCCTTCTCAAACATCCTACGACTAGGAACAATTGAGAATATGTGTTTATAAGTCATCAGTCTCATTATTATGATCTCATCATAATCTGATGACTATTGCACATATTCATGGACTTCATTATGTGCAATTATAAATATGCCAATCTACATAATGAATGTAATGCCATTTATTAGTGAACCAGATTGAAATAGGTGCCTTATGATTGGCTTAGAGGACACCTATATCCATCACAAATGTTATCTTTTTTTCAGTGCAATAAAAAATATAAACAAATACAAGGAAAGCCTTTCTTCTTCATGGAACAAATGCACCTGATTTGTTCCACTTCTTTGGCTAGGGGAGATAATGTTGCACCTAATTCAGGTACCTCATACCTAGATATACAAAGTGAAAATGGAGGTGATGATGAAGGGACGGACGTAGACCTAGGCTTAGATTTTAATATAAATGGCTTCAATTTAGAGGGTGAGACATCTGAATACAATGTCCGGCATGAAGAAATGCCAACTCCCACACCTAACATGAATGAGGTTGCTACTCCTCCACAAAGAAACACTTCCACTTGCACTAATGGTAATAGAAAGAGGAAGCGGGGTACTGATCTTGGTAATGAGTAGATGGATAGGCTAGTTAAGTTGGGTGAGGAAAGACTCAAATTGACAAGGGAGATTGTGGAGCATCAAAAAATGTCAGTTCTGCCCGTTGCAACAGCTCTTCAGGAGTTGATGAAAGTCACTGGAATTCCGCAAGAGTGTTTTTACAAAGTTGTTGATTTTCTGAAGTCTGTCGGTGATCGTTCTATCTTTTTATCTCTACCGGATGAATTGAGGCTTGGGTGGATAATGACCCGTCTAGGCTACTATTGACATTGATATCCTTTAATTTATTTTTTGAAATCTGATTTATGTTGTTATTTTTATATGCAAAACATGATCATTTCATACTTGTATAACATAGGATCTCATCTTTTGACAACATGGAATTCGCTGCTATGAACCCTCCTACCTTTGACATTCTTACATTTATGATGGAAGAGGAAGAGTATTGTGAACAAGTTGAACACATGGTCATACTTCATTTGTTATTGTCGTCATTTCACACTCCTGGTCCTAGTAGGCCAATGCACACTGATATAGGTCGAGGGAATAGGTGGGTTGATGGCAGGCCATGTGGGAAGGTCGTATTCCAGTTTTCGGGTGCACCCATGACTGTTTTTAAGACTGAGAGATAACCTTATAGAGCGGGGTGCCCTACAAGACACGAAGAACATGTCTGTTATTGAACAATTAGCCATATTTTTGCTTGAGGTTGGCCATGGTATTGGAAATAGGTTGCTTCGTGAATAGTTTCAACACTCAGGGGAGACTATAAGTCGTCATTTTAACAATGTGCTCATGGCAATATTGTCAATACGTCGTGACTATATTAAGGGCCGCACTTTTGATGAACCGGTGCACCTAAAGATTCGTCGTGATCCAAAGTATTATCCTTTTTTCAAGGTAATATTATTTACTGTACACACCTAACATTCTTATCTATGTATCTTTGCGTTGCCATGTCTTTGATTAACTTTATTCCTTATGCCAATAGAATGTTGTAGGTGCAATTGGTGGCACACATGTTTCTGCAAAGGTCCCACATATTGACCAGCTTCGATTTCGAAATAGAAATGGTGAAACCTCTCAAAATGTCATGGGTTGTGTGAATTTTGATCTAATGTTCACATATATTGTCGTTGGTTGGGAGGGTTCTGCTGCAGATATGAAGGTCTTGAGGTGGGCAATAGAGAGTGAAGGTTTTACTTAATAGATTCGTATTTCCAATACGTGGGATATTATAACTAAATCCATTATGGAGGAAGTCATGGTTAACAATGCTTTCACTAATAGTGACATTCCGAAGTCATTCTCAATGACTTTGATGTTATTATCATAAAGTATTACTAAAGCGACCGTACTCCCACTGTCCTCTTTGAACACACACAGTCCGTGATCATTCTTAATGATCACGTAATATCTGACAATTAAGTCAAAAACTCTTATTACAACTTTGAGAAGTTTTAGTTTGATTCAAAATAATCTTTTGAAATCATAACTTGCTTCATGGACATTCTAAATGCTTTAAAGGTATATCATATACATCTTTACCTCAATCACATTGAGAGAGCGCTTTTAATATCCAACTGTCATCATCATCTCATTATAATGATAGGCACAGTATTGACAAGTAGAATTCTAATAAACTTATCAATCTCAAAGTTGTAATGACAGAGAACATCATTATCATAGATTTTAGATCATAATCTATTTTGAGCTCCTCTCATCTTACTAAATTAGATATGTCAAACATATCCTTCTAGTCACTAAGAGAATCTCAAAAAATCTACGAAGCTCTCTGATGTGTGTCATGAGTAGTTCCAAATAACTAAAGATTATCTAATAATCTTATGTTAACTTGTGAATCTAGAACATCTTCTAGTTTTATCAGCTTCCACTGTTTTCTTTGAGGACATATTCCTCTTCACAGAAGAAAGCTTTCAGGACGACAATTATTTCGTTATCGTCTGGCCAATAAATGTAATGTCCAAACTTTTTAGACATTCACAAATTCACATCACGATAGTACCTGACTTTTAAATCAGGTTTGTTCATAATTCACATCTCATATGAATTATTTTGTTTCCACATCTTATATGGACATATACTGACTTATTTGGAACCATCTGTAAAGCATGGACATCTAATGTTCATACTCATATTCACAAGGATAACAATTAGGCAAATCTTATTATGTATTGCACCATATCTTAATAAGGTGCAATTCCTCATTCTATCATATTACTATAATGCACAATGAAAATCAATCGAGCGAGGATACAATTATCCTCTTAATGATTTATGTGAATCATGTACTAAAGTATCAGTTTTCTTAATCAAATCAAAAATTCTAATACTTCATATTGATCTTATACCTTAATCTCTCAGATGCATTCGACTTGTACTTCAGTAAGTACATACAGTCAAATCATTCTAAGAGTAAACTATAAGGTAAGTAAACAGTAGTGATTATCTTTTGGCCTTTGAGCTGTTTACATCAATATGTATCAGCATCAATAATTTCTTATTGTACAACCTTATGTACAATACCATAGATAATGTCACTTCAAGAATCTATAGTACATTGACTGATTTGAACAACTATGGTTCATTCTCAGTCAACGTTATTCACTTTTATAACTTTTGATATCTTATGCAACTAAATAACAATTATTCAGTTTCATTTTAGACTCCTATAGATATACAAAGATTTACTGTCAGACAACAACCTATGAATATCATGAACAATAGTTGAGTCTAACTGAACACTTACATTTTCTTGATTTCCTTTTACTTGTCTAAGTCTGCATTCCATCGCAGCTCTGAGAATCATTTCCATTGTCCCATGTTGGATACACTAATTCTCCAATAGACATGCAAAAGACGATAATAAGAATATATGAAATTTCTTTCAACTTCCATATTCTTTTTGCCTTTACCAATATCCTTATATTAGTTGCAGTGGGAGAACTGTTACTTCTCTATCTCAGTTGACTTTCTTTTATCCCTTTTCAGGTGTGGATTCGATCGTTTAAAATCTTACCACTTTCCTTTCTCAAAGGCATATCATGAATATCTCTTCATCTTGGTCTATCCAAATAAGAGATTTCATGACTATCATTGCCTTTCAATAAGGCATACCATGAGTACCTCTTCACCTTGGTCTATCCAAGAGGATTCATGATATCTGATTAGGATAGTGACTTTCACTTGACCCTAAAGATATTCTTCAGAGTTTTTCTACTCAGTTTGAATATGAGAAGTATTGATATCCAACATGCCAAAATCTCGAATAGACGACATATTAGTGATCGAAGGAAATAACGTGATTTAAGCAGATAGTTCTAATAATTCAATTATGGTCTTTTATCTTGAATTATTTCCCACTATTTTTCGACGGACTGTATAACCTTCATGTATACAGAATGGGAGACTCCGACGGTCTCCTAGTGAGGATCAGAATCTCCAAGAATCACAGTATGACCTCGGGTAAACACATAGTATCATACCATTATCTGAGAGCAACCATCTCATGGTAATTTCAACTCCTTGCAATATCCAATCTTATTTCGGCTGCCAGGTCTTTAATAGTCCCGGGTAAACACAGTAGACCATTATACCTGGTCTAAGCTTTACCATCAATACGTGACAGAGTAGAGTAAGAATGCAGCTCTCGGGTAAACGCGAGGATAACTACACCGTTCCTCTATTCCAATCTCAAGGCATCATAATGCCATAGTTAATAGTCCTTTCATCAGATGGTGGCAGATCTCGGGTAAACACGTAGAAACTGTCATCACTAAATCAAGTTCTAAGAACTATATTGATTGAGAGCCACGCGGTACATTCTCAATGACTCGCGCTCCGGCTTAGACTTTATGTTGAAGGTTTTGTTTATGTTAAGTTGGTCTCATCCTAGACGATAGTTTATAAATATATCAAATATATTTAACTATACCTAGATATTAGCAATCGATTCATAATCAATAACTAAAAAGTATGCATCATCCATACATGTTCATTATGTGGTCATGGACAAAACGGTGATTAACTGGAGTCAAACAATTAATCACCAAAACTATATAACATTTATATAATCTAAACATGCAAACACACAGCTACTGGTGATCTCATCTCCAGTCGCCTTCCTGGTTGTATTTGTGGATCATCCTCGCCTCTCCTCGGCCGGCACGATCAATTACAAATAATATTAATTTTGAAATAATTTCAAATACAAATAAATTGTAAGAGAAAACCTTATGGCCGAGTACAATAACAGAGGGAGATAGATTTACAATGGAATGGAGAGAAGGAGGCACACAAGCCTCATTAATTAACACTTAATTAATGAACATTCACATTCCATAACAATCCACAAAATCACACACTATCACATGATATGAAATTTAACTATGTGCATGTCCATGACCACCACAAATTTTAACCATTCGCACATGATAAAACATATCACATGAAGGTTAAAATTTTTGAAAATATAATAATTTTTTGGCTTTCTTAAAATCTGGGTACCAATCAAAATTGGATAATTTGAATTTTCGAAAATCTTATTTTCTAACATGCAATAAATCTAATTTAAAGCATTAAACACATCAACATGTGCACACAAAGCTAAAATTAAAATTCTCAAATATTCTATGCAAAATGCATATGAATGTGAAGGACAGTTCAATAGAGGCAAAATGCATATGAAGGTCTCACGACAACCCTTTGAGTCGGATGACTGGTTTGTGATGGCAACATATGCATTGCATGTGATTAAAAAAAAAAAAGAAAAGAGAACTGACCATCTGAGCCTCTATTGGGAATCTCCCACATATTGTGCTGGCTTCTACCTCCCATAGGTATGCATTGTGATGGCAGCCTATGCATGTCATAGATCTATATGTCCGATTGTTTGTTTTGTTTTTTGTTTTAATTCATTTGTGATAATGGGCAGTGATGATGGAAATGACAGTTCAATTGAGATAAAATACATATGAAGGTCTCACGACAACTCTTTGAGTCGGATGGCTGGTTTGTGATGGCAACATATGTATTGCATGTGATTTAAAAAAAAAGAAAAAAGAACTGACCATTTGAGCCTCTATTGGGAGTCTCCCACTTATTGTGCTGGCTTCTACCTCCCATAGGTATGCATTGTGATGGCAGCCTATGCATGACATAGGTCTATATGTCCGATTGTTTGTTTTGTTTTTTGTTTTAATTCACTCGTGATAATGGGCAGTGATGATGGGAAGGACAGTTCAACTGAGGCAAAATGCATATGAAGGTCTCACGACAACCCTTTGAGTCGGATGGCTGGTTTGTGATGACAACATATGCATTGCATGTGATTTAGAAAAAAAAAAGAAAAAGAGAACTGACCATCTGAACCTCTATTGGGAGTTTCCCACATATTGTGCTGGCTTCTACCTCCCATAGGTATGCATTGTGATGGCAGCCTATGCATGGCATAGGTCTATATGTCCGATTGTTTGTTTTTTGTTTTTTTTAATTAACTTGTGATAATGGGCAGTGATGATGGGAATGACAGTTCAATTGAAGCAAAATGCATATGAAGGTCTCACGGCAACCCTTTGAGTTGGATGATTGGTTTGTGATGGCAACATATGCATTGCATGTGATTTAAAAAAAGAAAAAGAAAAAAAAGAACTGACCATCTGAGCCTCAGTTCAGTGTGCTGGTTTCTAACTCCCATAGGTAACCATTGTGATGCAACATATGTATTGCATACGTTTATATGCCCGACTAATTTGTTTTGTTTTTTTTGTATATTAATATTTCTAATAAGAATAGGCAGTGATGATGGAAAGGATAAATCAATTGATGCAAAATGGGAAGGTCTTAGAAAGGTCTCAAAAGGTAAGTATTATTCTAAATAATATCATATATCTTTTGCTTGTTATTGAACATTTTTTTTCCCTTTTTCAGCATGGTGATAATTGTCCATTCACTTGGTGGTGTCTATGTGAGCGGAAATGATGGGTGGTCATACGAACTTTGCAGCTGAACAAGTGAAGGTATTTTTAAGACGTTTCCACATATTGTTATTTGATGAATGTAAATTTGAAACATGTTCATTTCTTATGTATGTCATGTACTAAAAAGAGACTTATGTACCTTATGTTTTTAAATGTTAATGTAAATGAAATTTTCACATCTCATTAGATATAGATGTGCTTCATTTATTGTTTAAATTGTCTTTAAAATCAATGTGAAGGGACCACGCCGAATATGGTAAATTTATAAATTAATATGTGTGAAAAAAGGAGTCACGTCAAATATGTTTTGTTTATGTGTCAATTAATACAAATATACAAATAATGGGTCAAGCCAAATAAAATATAAAGTTGTATAATAATTTTTATAATATGTAATATATACAAACAAAATCTAATGTTATTAGTTGAAGTATCTCAATTATTTTAATAAATTTGTGTAATGGGAAATAGACAAATTTAACATATTTTCATTAATGACATTGAATAATATCTCATCAAATGTATGAAGTGTTCAATTTTTTATTGAATATATGTACGTTTAAAATTAATATGAAGAAAGAAAGCTAAATATGATATATTTGATAATTTTACAAATATGCTCTATTTGTAGAAGAAATTTTATGAAAAATTAATATAAATATACAAATAACGTTACATGTCAAATATAAATATATTTGTATAACAAATTTTTTAAACTAATAAAATTACATAAACAATGTAGTATTCTAAAATTTTTAAACTAATAAAATTACGTAAACTAATATGCAATTGAAGTACCTCAAATTTTTCTAAGTCCCATTATGACATGCCAAACGGAGAATAAGTTTGTCCTTATATTCTTGGAATAAGGAGGACATTACTGTCTTTTTTAGTCACTTATTCCCGCTAGTATCCTCGTGCGTACCAAACGAAGAATAAACTTACTTTTTGTTCTTAACCCAGTTTGTACCAAACGCACGCAAGATTAAGAATAGGAATAATTTGTTCTAAGATGACTTAAGCCTATTATGTTGGAATGTTATCCCGATACCAGACAGGACCCACGAGAATAATAAGACATTATGGGAGTTCGTGGGATTTCTATTACCTCTAAACCTCGATACGTGGTGGACATCCTGTACGTGGAGAGATAGAGATATTCGGATCGTCTTATACGTAGACAGGGAGATCCAATAATTGTATTAATTTAATAATGATATTAAATATTCATATTTTAACAGTTGCTTCTTATTTTTGAAGAAAGGTATACATACATAGATCATATATAATATATATGCAAGAAGATAACACATGCGATTAAATTTGTCGTAAAAGAAATAAATCTATAACTTTCATACATAATGCAACTTGTAGGTGAGCTCTAAATGATTTACTCGTGCTTTCTCCATAAGTACACATACAAACAATTACGTGTGTGAAAGAGAGAAAAGTAGCCATACAAAAATGAAGATCGTCTTAAAGCGACTTTTCTGATCACTGAAATGTAGCTATATAAAAATTAAAAGTAGTTAAAAGTTATGTCAAACATGTGTTTTTTATAGACATCGAAGAGCACGTTTGGCATAGCTTTCAATCTAGGTCTTTTATTTTATCAACAAAAAATATTTAATTATAAAATTTAAATTTCTTTATGAATCTCATTCTTTCTCCACTTAAAAAAGTTAATTTTTAACCTTTAGTTAAAAAAATTAAAAAAAATACATAAATAATTTTCAAAGATATCATTGCTTTCAAAATAGCTGGAGCTATTGGATTAAAGTAGGAATATATTTTGGAGTGGTGTGTTAAGGACTTGTTATGGGCATGCACGTTAATGCACGTTAATGGGTGGGGTAAGAAGGAAAGAATATTTGCTGGGTGAGAGAAGGCATTAATGACCTGCTATGGGCATTAATGTCATGGTTAAACCCATACGTTTCTTTAGCACCCTATTTTCAAATAGTTTAAGCCATGTTATGGGCATTAATGACTTGGTTAAATCCTATACAGTATTAATTATTTCCTTAGAAATTTTAGTTATTAAATGCTTAGTTGGTGGGAAGAGTTAGATTAATTTAATTGAGGTATTAATTAATTTTTTTCTTTATTTTAATAGTTTTTTGACGAAAAAGAATATTAGAGTGCCACATAGATGGCATGTATGGGTGCACATTGAATTGAGGGGCATGAGTAGGCTTACAAAGGATTATTTTGTGCTGGATCTTAACTATATAACAGTATCAGTATCATTAGAATATTAGAGCAAGCACAAGAATGAGAAGGTCATCATTTTCTCGTGTCTTTGAAGAAGAGGAGGCAGTAATAAACGATTTGTTTTCTAAAAAGGAGAGCAAACATGACGTGAGAATAATTTGTTGCACCGTCAGACGGGTTCTACACTATTTGACGGTATTTTTAATTTTAAAAAAACTTTATTTTGAAATTTTTAGAGGACCTTTTTGTGTTTTATATGACCATATAATCTAATCTTAAATCGGATGATCTAAATAAAGATGAAAAATAAAAAATCGAGTTCAATTAGATTGTTCAATGCAAGGTCAGATTAGATAAGCATGTAGCGCATAGTAAGGTGCACCTAAAAACATTCATTTTTTTCATTTGGCTGCATGACCAGGAGGTGCAGGTGGATCTGGCGGTGTAACAAGTCTTTCTAAACATGACATGCACACAGTGGTAGATCCACAATATATCCAGTAGGGTCACAAGACCTATTAAATTTTGTAAAATTTATTGAAGCCTTTTAATTTTGACCTATTAGAGTGACTGGACATTGATTTCAACCCATTAGAGTAACTCTACCGATGCACTAATTCCGACTAAATAAAGTGATTGCACTAATTCATTGTCTAAATAAAATGTTGTATCTACTACTGTGCAACACACATGAGATAAAGGAGAATAAGAACTTAAAAGAGACAAGAGAAACCATAAAGTTATTAATAAATATTTGTTCTAGCATGCCCCCTTTCTAAAAATTCTCCGACTCTGGCCACTGATCTTATCCCGTAGGCACCAAAATCAGGAAAAGAAGGAGTCAATAAATTAAATTTTTAGTTGACTTAAGTTTTAAGGATAACCGAATAAGCGATTATGAGATATTCTCACTAAGTGAATCAATCACTCTAGGAAGTTAATCTATTAACACAAGTTTGAACGTAGTTGTTGAACGATTATATCCCCGAAATCCACTAAGTTCTGAAACACGGTGAAGATGGAATCCGAATAACACAGTGTTAAAGCGAGGTCCAAGTATGTAGTTAGAGCTAGAGAACTCCGTTTGTGGGAGAGACCGGCTGCTAGAGTAAACTTTCAAGACTGTTGTGAGCCCGCTTAAGAGCCTAGAAACCTATTTGAGGACTCTTTTTTTTGTCTCTGACGCTCTCCCATCAGCTTCTCATGGGCTAAAGAAGTAACCGTGATGCAGCGCTTCAAAACTTGGCTACAGCCAAGTCGTATCTTCTTCCTCGCCTTTGTGCTAGCTCAGGCTAAGAGCAGAGTCCAGCTACCATAGCACAGTTTATTTTTATTCTTTAATCAGTAGAAGATTAATCACTACATCATACTTAACTGTTTTACTATACTGATTTAAAGTCATTTGATCAAGCAATTAAACTGATCTTGTCGAAAGATGTTTAATGTTTCATGTAAATCAAAAAATCAACTGAAGTCATCAAATCAATTCAATTTGATTATAATTCAAAATAAAAAATTAATTTAATTTTAGACTAGATGAATTGAATGATTTATTCTGGGCAGTGCATAATAAGTCCATCAGATAACCATGAGAGAGAGATCCATCTGTAAGAGAAAGCGACATGTGCATGCTTAAAAGCAGAATAAAGCATATCTATATGACGCTGCTACGTGTGATGTATGCACGCAAAATATTCTTATTACTTATTTAAAATTATTAAATCAAAGTTACATGACATAACATTAAGGATCTAACAAAGACAAGGAATGGAAGATCTCCTCGTTTTACTCCTGCTCCAGTGCTCTCACAAGGTCTTCCAAAGCCTTGAAGGAGGAGCCGTCCTCCCTCAGGGCGGCCGCGGTGCCTTCCTTGGAGGCGGACGCCCTCGCCCGCAAGGCCTGCCCGCTGTCCGACTCCATCAGCCACCGGACGCGGGCCTCCACTTCCGCCGCCGTCACTAGATCCTTGTCGTAGCCCTCCATCACACCCGCCAGGCCCAGGCCCTCCACTATGAACAGCTTGTTCATGCGCTGTTCCGCGTACAACGGCCATCCCACCATGGGAACCCCAGCACAGATGGCCTCCAGCACCGAGTTCCAACCCAGGTGGGTCACGAACCCACCCACCGACTCGTGCGCCAGCACCGACGACTGCGGTGCCCACGACTTCACCACCATGCCCCTGTCCTTGGTGCGCTCCAAGAACCCCGCAGGGAGCAGCACGTCCAGGTCAGGCTCGGGTGGCTTCTCGAAGCGCTTCGCCAGGTCGTCACTCGGCGGGCTCCTCACCACCCACAGGAACCTCTGCCCACTCTTCTCCAGCCCGGTCGCCACCTCCGTGAGCTGCTCGGCGGAGAAGCGCCCCAGACTCCCGAAACAGAGGAACACCACGCTCGCTCTGGGCTGGGAGTCCAGCCACGCGAGGCACTCCGCCGTCCGGGCCTTCACATCGTGGTCCTGCGCCGTGATTAAAGGGCCGATGCAGTAGATGGGCGGAGTGCGGGTGCCCTGAGGGATGCAGAGACCTTCACGGACGGCCTTCACGGCCTCCGGCTCAAGCTCCTCGAACGTGTTCACAATGACTCCATCCACTTCTCTCAGGCGGTTGGCCACGTTGAGGAATCCCGTGTAGGCGCTGTCCCGCCGGTCGAGCAGGGGCGTCGCCATGTGGTTGGCGGGGATCGGGGGGATGCCGGGGATATGCAACAGGGTTTCGCCAAGATCCTTGAAACTCTCAGTGGTGGCGTCGTGGAGCACCGGAAGGTGGAGGAGCACCGCCAGGGCGCAGGCACCGGAGGTGAATAAGAAGAAGATGGGGATGCCCACCTCGACCGCGACGTCGATAGTGGAGGTGCAGAAGAAGTCGGTGACTAGGGCGAGCGGCGAGGTTGACTTGAGGTAGCGGAGGAGGTTGTGGTTGCTGAGCCGGATGAGCTCTAAGGCCAGGGCCTCGTGGTTGGGCGTGTCCAGGGAGGGCAGCGTCACGGCCGGGAGGAGATGGAAGGAGATGCTGGGGTTGGCTGCGGAGACGCGGTCGACGAAGGCGGCGGTGGCGCCGGTGTTGTAGGGAGGGTCGAGTATGGCGACGGTGACCAGGAACCCGCGGCGGACAAAGACCTTGGCGAGCTCCACCATGGACACCAGGTGGCCCATCCCCGGCGAAGGGCATAGGACGATGGTTCTCCTGTTGGTGTCCGCCGGCAATGGCATGGCTCCTGCTCTAGCTCTCCCCCGCACCTGCTGCTCCTCTAATGGTGGATACTAGGTAGTGCTGTGGGGTGGGAAGGGTGCACGCTGGACCTCTGTGTGTATTGAGCAGAGATCGCACGCTTTGTCGTAACTGACCGACGGCGAGGGCAATGGGTACGTATGCGCTCTATATATGCTGGCATCCTGTCTGTGCCGCCCACGAGATTCTAAAATTTATTTTCTAATAATTGAACCCCACTCATCTTCTAGAATAGAGGTGACAGGTGGGATGGCGTCAGCCGTCAGGTAAGACTGATCGCATTCTTTGCCCCCTTTGCAAAATAAGTCATTAAGTGGGGGCAGAAGAAATATTTTGGATAAATAAGAAGAATAAGTAATTTTTGAATTTAAAATAAGATAATTTATTCTTTTTATTCTCCGAATATGTTATTATGCATTGATACAAGTCATTCCCTTTGTCAAAATAAGTTTAAACTTATTCTCTCTTTATTTGTCTTTATTTTTCTTTTATTCTCCAATCAAAATAGCGCGCTTCATATGCAATGAGCTTGGCCGTCCAACCTCACCGTGTGTCCTTTCTTGTTGAACTTCGCCAAGCTATCGAAGCATAAGCGTGATAGCAGTTCGGCTCGCAGTGTCCTATCTACAAAAATGATAAATATCTTTTTATGAGAAATACTTGAGCTTGATAAATAATATATGTTCATTTGTTACATATCACATGTGCATATATCGTGTCTAAAATTTTATACTTATAATTTATATTTGTCAAATTATTTGTAAAAAAAATTACTTAACTTACGTAATTCTTATCTAAATAGATCAATTACATCTTATATTACAAAATAAGTACTCAACTTACCACTCCAGTGTAATAAATATTACTTTTTGTGGCAAGTAATAACCCACACAAAATTAAAGACCCAAAAACTTGACACAGAGGAAAAGATGAGTTTTTTCGGCCACGTCACAGGTTGACACAAATTGAAATGTTGACCCAACTCTTTCTAGCTGATTCGTCTTCTGACACTAGAAAGTGTTACTGCATTTTTATTTTATTTTTCCCCTAAGAGTATGCAAAGCTGGCTCCACCAATCTACTACAACGTGTTTCAAACGGCAGTGGCTCTTTTTATGGCTGGCCTGTTCTTCTTCTAGCTTAATTTTGGTTGAGTCTGGGTGCATCCAACATGCTTAATTAATTTAGTCTTTCACTTTGCAAACCTTGGTAATCATCCGCCTAATGACGAGCTTCGCTTCTTAGAAAGGACTCCAACTCATTAACACAAAATAATCAGACGAACTAAATTCTGTCATTTTTTAAATTCAGTAGTAACGGTTCCATTTAGGACGCGTTTGTTTATACATAAAATATAATCGGATGAAAATTATTTTTTATGAAAATATATTTATAAAAAAATAAAAAATTTCATATTTAATGTTCATGAAAATATTTTATATTCTTTTGAAGAAAGACACTCGATCTTATCCGGTGGGGAGGGAGGGATTGGCCCCCTTAACATCCTTTGATTTTTCCCCTCCTTCCTTCCAAGATTTGCGTTTTACAGATCTTTGGTGAAAATTTAGTTTCTAAAAATTAGACCATCTTCTACAACTCCCACTACGACTGAAGTAAAATCTCCGTTTCGGCAATCTTCTCAAACTTTACTTCAATTCCTAACTAAATAAAACAGTCCATAGATGGGCCTATTACTGGAGAGAGAGAGAGAGTGGTAAATATTTTTCATAAAAATAGTTTTTTCATGGGGAGAAATAGAGAAACAAATCTCAGAGAAAAAGAAATATGAAAAAAAAATTAACAACTAATTTTTACTCGCATTTGCAAAGCATGTGAAAATTAGTGAAAAAAAAAAAATTCCGGAAAAAAATTAACCAACTCAAACACTCCCTTAGTCTGACAACGGAAAGATGGGAAGAGAAGGGACGAAATAGTTTAATAGATATGCCCATCCTCCTCTTTGCTTTGTTCAGGTCTGCCTGTGCCGAGCTTTGGCGCAAGCAAATGTTGAGAGCCTGACCCCTGTTCAGGCCTAATGAATAGGTAAATGTCAATAATAAAAATGCATAAAACTAATATTAATTTAAATAAAACATGTATAATTTCGGTTTAACTGATCTGGTTCAATTTTTACAATTCGAGAGTTTGGAAAATTGAACAAATTAAATTAATTTTTAAACTGTACCAAATTAAAAATTCAATTTGATTTAATTTGATTTTTCAGTTTAAACTAAATAATAAATATCCCTTGTTGTAATTGCCGTGGAAATGCAGTTGCAATATCCAGTCAATCTTTGTGGCTGTGGGTCTGTGTCTGCATGTGTGGATTGACTTCAAAGCCTACCGAATCGCTTCGGCTTTGAGACCTTAATGGAAGTGTCTAACAGCACTGGACCAACAGGTGAGGTCATTGGATCTGTCAAGACGATGTTAAGATCAACCCAAAAAAAAAAAAAAAAAAAAAAGAGAGGTCAAGACGATCTTTTTTTTTATTTTATTTTCGAAAAACTATAGATGCGGAGTTGGGTACAAATCAGTTTGCAACTCCCTTCGAAGCCAACTATATATATAGGTTCACATCATTTGTATAAACATATGTATATATTCTCAGAATTTCTCTTATTTTATTTATATTATATTACTTCATATGATATCATAAAATCTTCTTATAATAAATTATGTTGTATCAATTATAGTTCAAAGATTAATCTGATCTTGTTTGTTTAAGATCTTTGACATAAATGACATGATATATTTTTATAAAAAAAAGTGCCATATCACACAACCAAACACCCCATATATAAGAGTTACAAGTATCGATATAGTCTAGTGTGTGAGAAAAGAAAGTGATGCCCTCCTCAATCAACTTAACACAAGGATAACACAATCCTTGGGAGTGACAGAACTAGTGATGCAATAAACAATAAGCAACATAATAATAATCAGTAGTACAAAAACTTGAGATGCATACTGATGGTACCAGGATGTAAAGTTCTGCTTACTAACACAATTGGATCCCATTGCTTGTTAATACGAAGTTGAACAGCTACATTGATGAGGTCATCCCATATGTCATGAGTAGGTAGAAGTATATCTAGTGAGAGCCAAGCTTTGCTAGGATCCTCCTCCTGCAGCAAGAACTCGAAGAATTGGTTCATTAAAGAGCCACCTGTGTAAGGAGAAAACTTTAAGGAGTAAGCAGCTGGTTTACTTAAATTACGTAGTTAAGTGCTTTGACGGTGAACTAAATGAAGGAAATCATGTCTCTGCACAGTCTGCACGTGTTGATCGGTCTGCATAGCTACCTACCAAATCGCTGGCTATCGGTAGGGGTGTTCATGATTTGGTTTGGTTTGATTTGAAGAAGATATTTATGAAATCAGACCAAATCGAATTAAATCTCAAATCAAACCAAACCAAACCGTATAGATCTCAAACCGAATCAAACCAAACCAAACCGTATAGATCTCAAACCAAATCAAACCGAACCGAAATAATTCGGTTTGGCTCGATTTGTAGTTCGGTTTGGACTTCAAAGTAGACCTCTAGTGTGTTTCTATAGTTGCAGTTTCTTTTTAAAAATCCAAAGCCCACCATTGGATTAGCTTCATCTAATGGCCTAAGTAAATTAATGAGAAGTCCACGTTACCCTCTACACCAATTGATATTTACTTAAACATGATAAAAAAACTCAAGTAATATATAATTTTTACGTGATTGGAATTCGGTTTCTTCGGTTCGGTTCGATTTATGGAGCCTCCAAACTGAATCAAACCGTTTTTAACCCAAATAGAAATTTTTGAAATTTTGAACCGAACCGAATCAGTCGGTTCGATTTGATTTTTCGGATTGACCCAAACAATGAACACCCCTAACTATCGGGTCGAGTAACGGCCATAATGCAAGTGTCCACGCATGGATCGACAGGTGAGGCCATTGCACCTTTCAAGAGGAATTTTGTCTTGTTTTGTTTTCTTTTTGTGTAAACATGTGCGATTTGAATTAGTAGAGTGTCGAGAAAGAAGGTTAAACACACATCAGATATCTTTCGAAGAAAAGCGCGTGGGCCTGCGGGATGCTAATTCTTCCCTCTAACAGTGAACACCCCTAGCTATCGGGTTGAGAAGTGGCCATAATGCAAGTGTCCACGCATGGATCGACAGGTGCGATTTGATTTGTCTTGTTTTGTTTTCTTTTTGTGTAAAGATGTGCGATTTGAATTAGTAGAGTGTCGAGAAAGAAGGTCAAACACACATCAGATATCTTTCGACGAAGAGCGTGTGGGCCTGCGGAATACTAATTCTTCCCTCCAACTCCCAAGAATCGAGCTCGTGACCTCCAGATTCCCCTGGAAGATCAGAGCCGTTCCTCCTAGATGCCGAGTTGGGTGCAAATTAGTTAGAAAGTAGGAACTCCCTTGGAAGCCAAGTATAAAAAAGATCTATTATTTCTATATATATACATATGTATATATTTTCAGAATCTGCCTTATCTTATTTATTATTTCATATAATATCATAGAGTATTCTAACATTAGATTATGTTGTATTATTTATAGTCCTTTCGTCATCTTTTGTTTGTTTAACTTATTTTTGGATTAGTTAAGAAACGAAAAAGATTAATCTAATCTTGTTTAACTTCTTTGACGCGAATGTCATGACTCACTCTCTCTCTATATAACATATGTATATACATTATAATCTTTTGTGTTCTCTTATACACTCTGAAAAACTTTCTATTTTCAGTCTAAATTATATTATTATAAGAACATCTCTTGAATTTGACAGTGTTAAAACTAGAGAGATATAATTGAGGTAAAGTATGTCACTAAATGTAATTTGATCATTTGAGTTTTCATTAAATATATAATCACAAAAAAGTTATGTCAAAAGTAACTTTACCAGATATTATTTAATCAAGGGATCAACTAGTTCTCGATAAGTGTGGTAAAGAAGTAGTAAAAAATGGTGTAATAAGAATGCTCAATGTAAGAATACGTTCGATAACATAAAAATGTCAGAAATACGCTAATGTGTGTAATTCCCCCAATAAGTTTAACTCCAGTATAGTAGAATCAATATTCTTACAGTGCTGTATCAGCCTGTATACTCAATCGAGATTAGGAAGAGAAGTAACACGAGAAATATCCTTGCGAGGCTCCACCAAGCAAGGTCCAGGACTCCAGGTCAATGGCCCGCTGGGCACTAATCACGTTAGATTACTTGCCGCACGTAAGAAAAATTTGCTGTTAGTGTTTTTAATATCCGACTTATATGACCCTATAATTAGATCATAGAGTAAAAATAATGGGGCAGTAACTTATTCTCGTCACGTTATATAGCATACGTGAAATTGTCACTACAAGGAAGAAGAGATTTGTCAACGGCTAAGAACAGTTAATAAATATAAAAAAATCGTAGATTAAAAGTTATGTCAACGGTTAAACGGTTGTGAACAAAAATTTTATTGGCAAATATTTGTTAATAATTAAAAAACAACTGTTGACATATAAAATATATGCCCACAGCTCCTCCTTCAAGGCTCTGGATGACCTTGTGAGAGCATTGTATTAGAAGTCAGTCAAATAAGGAGACCTTTTATTTCTTTTGGCTTTGTTAGATCTTTACTGTGATCTCACTAAACTTTAGTCTTTTTACAGTTATTATTACTATTGTTATTATTTTATTTAAAAATAATATTTTTTAAATGATGTAAAATAAATTAAATAATCTATAAAAGTTGAGGGTCCCATCATAAGGAGTTCCTGGTAGCGTGGGTTGATTGTAGTGCTTCATGTTACTGTGGATGGGACTAGGTAAATACAAAGTTTCACTTTGTTTGAGGAATAAGTTATTACGTGGGGTCCACATACATAATAGTGTATATTAGAATAAGGAGTGTTTCGGTTTGATAGTTTCGTGGGGCATGTTGACGAAATAAGAAGAATTAGTGATTCTTGGGTCTAAGGTGGGATGACTTATTCTCCTTATTATATGAATAGGTTATTCTGCACCGGTATAAGTCATTCCGCTTGTCAAAGTTAAACTAAGTTTATTCTTCCCTTATTCACCTTTATTTTTCTCCTATTCTCCAATCAAAGTGGCGCAAAGAGGAGAAAGGTGATTTTTCAAAAAAAGAACACTCCTTGAGAATGGGAAAAGTATCACTTTGGTAGTATAATTTCTATAGATGTAAGCTGGGCGGGCCGGTTGATGGCCCAATCGCGTTTATCTCAAGTTGCATAACACTTTATAAGCGTACTGTTTCATGGATAAGATTGAAGTCGAAATCAAATAAATTCAAGTTAAACAAAAATATTTCAAGTGAGTTGATTTGTAAATTAAATTAAAAATTTAACATCTCAATTAAATACCATTTCTCTTGCAAACAAATTAAATGCAATAGTGATTTTTTTTTTCAACTTAAAGTTAAATTATTAGCATAAAAATATATTAAGATAGCAAGTTGGTTAAGTCTTTCTAAAGGATGCGACTGGGTGTGGGCCGCTTGATGGCCAACCCAACTTTATCTCAAACTTTGTACGAGTGCTTAACTCAATCAATACTTCATCATCGGCATGTTCATGGAAAAGATTGTAGTTGAAATTAGATCAAATCAATTTAAATCAAGATATTTCAATTTGATTTAGTTTTTAAATTAAATTTACTTTTTAATAGGTCATTTACATGCCATTTTTTCTTGTAAACAAACTAAACATAGTACTTGTTTATTTTTCAACTTCAACTTAAATTATTAACATAAAAAATATATTAAAGTAGAAAGTTACATTAGTATTTACAAATATTATGAGTACAAATTTAAATTTCCAAACCAAATTAGGAATTCTATAATTTTTATAACTTTATATGTATGTTTGGGTTATTCAATTTGACTTGATATCCTTGCTTTCGAAACTGAATCAATGTAAGTCACTCAATTCGTATGATATAAACTTAAACTAATTTGGGTCTTTTACATATATATCTTCAAATACATCATATTTGCATGTATACCTCTAACTCTCTCACATTATCATCAATACCTGTGAAATCTTCAAAATGTTATATTATACCCCTTCCATCAAACTTAATTGGATTTCAACTAAATATGTCAAAAACATTACATAAATCATGAAATTATAGGAGGTGGTGGAGGTCCATAATGCAAGATTTTCGTGAAGAAAAGGGTATATATGCAAAATATTAGTGAATTTAAGAGTATTTATGCAAAATCATTACATTGAGGGATATAAGTGTAACTTTCTAAAGATTTCCGGTGTGTTGATGCTAATACATGAGAGGTGTGGGTATACATGCAAATTGTGGTTTATTTGAGGGGTATATATATGCAAAAAATCCTGCTATTTTTTTGTTTTAAATTAGAATCAGACTGAATTGATTTGACGAGTTCGGTAGATTTTTTTTATTTAAATTATTAACAACCTTTTTTTAAAAGGGTTGAACTAAATTTAGGTTATTGGGCGCCATCAGTGGAGAAAAACAGTCGATGTGCCCGGTCCCCAGCCCATGTAACTCTCCAGTGAGTAATTGGGCGCCCATCTGATAGCGGGCTAGGATTATCTCTAACTCGATTGAGTGGGGTGGCCTGAAATAGATGCAAAATCTTTTTGCATTGTGTAGGGTGCAGTCTAAGAATTTTTTTATTTTTTAAGGTCAGGTTCATCATGCTCGTGTAGTTTGATTTTTGATTGGATGTTTTAATTTTTTTAAAAAAACAAAAAATCGAATCACATTTTATTAGGCTTTGGCCATTAAGTTTTATTTTTATTTTTATTAGGGTTTAATTTTTAATTTTTTAGAATTTTTGGTCGTCCGATCAAAAAAAATTATTTTTTATAAGGTCAGGTTCATCATGCTTGTGTAATTTGATCCTTGATTGGATGTTTTAAAATTTTTTAAAAAACAAATAATCGAATCACATTTTATTAGGCTTCGGCCATTAAGGTTTTTTTAAATTTTTATTAGGGTTTAATTTCTAATTTTTTAGAATTTTTTTGGTCATCCAACCAAAAAAAAAATATTTTTTAAGGTCAGGTTCATCATGCTCGTGCAATTTGATCTTTGATTGGATGTTTTAAAAATTTTTAAAAAACAAAAAATCGAATCACATTTCATTAGGCTTCAGCCATTAAGTTTTTTTAAAATTTTTATTAAGGTTCAAAAATCAAGTTGTACAGACATGTGCATGGATTGACTTTAAAAAAAAATTAACTTTTTTGATATTATACCTACTTGCTGCACCGCATGCGGCGCAAACAAATATTATTACAATGCTAATGTCTCAGCTGGAAATCCCAGAATCTAAAAAATATATATTAAATTTAGTTTTTTAATTATTATTTTTTAAAATTAAATTATGATCACAGCTAAAAATACTTACGCCATTTCAAATCCAAAGAAAATTAGTTTTTTGTATATTTTATATCATTTCAGGGCACATCAAATAACACCTCCGTGATCGCATCCAAACTAGGCTCACTTTGTTTGCGGAATGGGGCCGGAATAATCGATATAAGGGTTTTATTCTGGTTTGGTTTGGTTGCAGGGATACTTAATTCTCCCAATTCCTCAAATTCTACTTGGAATGCCTAATTCTCCAATTCCTTCAATTTTACTTTTTATTTCACTCTTTATTCCACTTATTCCTACCAAATCACTTAGAATAGTACAGTGTAATTTTCCTTATTCTGGGTAGAATACAAACAACTTATCAAATCAAAATACTTCTTATTCTGGTTTAAGAAATCTCCAAAATATTATTCTGATTTAAGCTATTCTACGGCTTAGTGTTTAACCTTTTTTCTTTTTTAACCTGAGCTGTGATGCAGTTGCTTGATCAAGCCAAGGGAACGCGCTTGTTAAGATGCTCCTTGCTTTATCACTTTATCGTGTACTGCCGTGATTCTTAGACTTAAAAATCACCATTTTTCTTAAAACCGGTAAATCCTTTGAGTTAACAACCGAAAATAGTTTGTTTGAATGACTATAAAATATTTATAGAAAAAATCAGAACCCTTATTATTATTATTTTCTTTGTAATTTTGAGTTACAATCTGAGACAGAGAAGGAAGAAAGAGATACCATGTCAGTCTAACATAATTTTTGAACCTAAAGGGCCTGTTTGATTGGGAGTTATCCTGACATTATCCCCATTTTGCTCACTTTTAACTCAAGAAGTGGTTTGATTGCAAAATTAACTTATCCGAACTCCAAATATGTTAAATGTGGGTTAAGTCGATTTTAGCCCAGGTTAACCAATTTCACCTCCAACAGTGGGATAGGAGGATAACCCAGGGTCATGTGTTAATAAAATGGCACTTTAATGTTAAGTAATAATAATAATGATTAATGTTATTATTCTTATTAATAAATATTATTAATATTAATAAACATCAATTAATGTTGATTAATATTAATACATATTTTTATGATTGATAAATATTAAGTACTATTATTTTGACTAATAAATATTAATAAACATTAATCATAGTTAATTTTTAATATATATTTTATTATGATCCATTTAAATATAATTAAATATTAAAAATGTTAAGTAACAAATGTTAATTATTATTGACAATATTAATAAATATTATTAGTAACTAGTCATTCATATTATTAATAAATGTTAATTCATATTATAAATATTAATATTAATAAATGTTAATTAGTATTGATAATATTAATAAATATTAGTATGATTACTAAATATTATTTAATATTGTTTCGATTAACTAATATTAATTAACACTAATCATAGTTAATTATTAAGATAAAATTTATTATGCTCCACTGATAAGAAATTTGAAATTAAAACTAATCATAGTTTATTATTAATTTAAATATTAATTAATATTATTTTAATGTGTAAAGTACACTTATAATTATGTGGAAAGATAATGATGAAATTTATTTATATTCTTTATTTTTAGTAGTAAAATTTATTTATATAACTTATTTAAATAGAGATTTTATGTATCTATCCTAGGTTAACTTCCACTTTAAAATAAGAACTACTTATCTTAAGATAGTAAAAAATAAATTAAATGAAGACTACCTTGATCGGACTCCGTGAGCTAATCCGAGTTAGCCCTATCCGTATCCTCAAATCAAACAGGGGCAAAGAGTCTATAGCACCCGAACAAAAGAAAGCCACGCTAAATATGTTGTAGGGCTTATGTGACCCGCATGCGCAATGTACGGATGGGCCTGGACCCGGTGGGATTATTGGGCCTGCGCTATTTCCACCTTGAGTAGAAGTTGCTGCAAATGCTCCTTGCAGCTGAACTACGGGTTTTTACAGTAGGTACAATTTTTTTAGAAAAAAATTAGCTCACTCTCAATCTGACCTATAAGTTCAGATAATATTTTATTTGATTGGTGGACCTAAAAAATTTTAATAATAAAAAATCGAGTTCCTTGAATAGTAAAAGTTACTTTAATTGATCAAGTTCAATAATGATTTTTAATTTTTTAAAAATTTTAGATCGTCTGATCGGAGATGAATCTATAGGAACATGTAGAGGCATGCGAGCCCTGACCTAAAAAACTCAAAAAGAAAGAAAAAATTTGTTGTTGCTGCATTGCCTCACAGTGCAGCTACTGCAGGGGCATTGCAGCAAGTATTATTATTCTTCGGCTGTAACCATTGCACCCTATTTTCTTACCACTTTTTTCACACATTAATTAAGAGCCGTATAATTGCTTAATTGAAAAGTCCTTGTTCGGTATGGTGTTTACGCTTGATCAGTTTAATTGCTTGATCAAATGACTTTAAATCAGTATAATAAAACAGATAAGTATGATGTAGTGATTAATCTTTTATTGATTAAAGGATAAAATTAAATATGTTATGGTAGCTGGACTAGGCTCTTAGCCTGAACTAGCACAAAGGAGAGGAAGAAGATACCACTTGGCTGTTGCCAAGTTTTGAAGCACTGCATCACGGTTACTTCTTTAGCCCATGAGAAGCGCATGGGAGAGCTTCAAAGACAAAAAAGAGAGTCCTCGAAAAGGTTTCTAGGCTCTTAAGGGGGCTCGCAACAGTCTTGAAAGTTCACTCTAGCAGCCGGTCTTTCCAATATACCGAGTTCTCTCGCTCAAACTACATTCTTCATCTCAAGATTTCAAGCTAAGGATTTGTTTACTATTTATAGGCTATAGTAAGTTAGTAACCGTGATTGGTAATTAAAAAAAAAAAAAAAAGGTTAGTAACGTAGAGCCAGTGCAATGGGTGAACTAATTTTTTTATTTATTTTTTTCCAAATCGGCCCCGAAGTGTCTTCACCGTCATAGGGGTATTACAGTAAGTGTTATTTATAAAATTTTAAGTGATAAATAATAAAGTAAACATTATGATAGAATTGAATGTAAAAATAAAAATATATTTATTCAATTTTTAAATTATTTTGGTGGTTATTTTTTACGTAGGTTGTGTACATTCCTCACATATCTCTGGTTCATGGATGAAAAATTTATTTCATGTAGTTGTTTCAAAATTCAAACGTTGTTTGGGAACAAGTGTTCGATATTTAATAATACTTAACTTAAAAATAAGTGAACGTATTCTCATAATTAGTTAGGACACATAGAGTACCTTCTGCACGTACAAAAACTTTGAGAAACTGTTCATTAGGATTAGAACAACGTCGGAACATATATATTAAGAAAGATTGATGACATTTTTTAAAGTTGCATTGAATAGTATTTTTGCAAATAAAGTGTTAGATTCGCACAGGTCATTAGCATTCTTGATAGTTTCTATAATGTACTAAATCCATAATCATCATTAAATCTATAATTGTCATTCTAATAATGATTTATTTGCAAAAGTTCTAGAACAAATAAGTAAATATTGCCTCAAATCACATAATTTACTACTTCAAGGAAAAACCACGAGCCAAAAAAAGAAGATGAGATCAAAGTGATAGATAAATAATGTTTCAACACTTTCTTCTGACACCATGCTAGCATAGCATAGGCAAAATAGAAGATCAGAGAAGATAATTAGAATTACTTGCTTGGCTCTTCCTTTTTTGAAAAGAGGTCATATTTAATTTTAAGTCAGTGACCCACACAGCATAGTGGGGCAATCGAAGCTCCTCCTCACCATCACTCCATTGATTTGCATACAAAATTAAGATAAACTGTGGAATATATGGATTCTAATAATTCTTAATTGACTGAGTTATTTTCGAATTCATTATTGAATATTGATTACTTCTTATACGTCAAACATAGTAAATACACCACTACCTAAATTCTCCTGTGTCAGGCCTCCTAATTAAAACAATTCTAAAATTTCCATATAACATGCATGTATAACCAATTTTGCCTTAAGTTAGTGATGAGGCAGAATCCGATTCGGCCTATTAAAACAAGCACAAACCCCGTTCAGCCCAACAACAGTAGTACAAGGCCCTCAGGGAGCCTTCGGCCCATCAGTGGCCCAACAGCCCTCGGCCCGTAAGCGGCACCGTAGCTCTCGGCCCAACAGGCTTCAGCCCGCCAGCGGCCCACTAGCCTACGGCCCAGGAGCAGCGCGGCAGTCAAGGGCCCAACAGGCTTCGGCCCATCAGCGGCCCAACCCCCTTCGGCCCGGCAGCCGAGTCCGGCCCACTCCGGTGGCGGACCAGGCACTATGGCGGTTTACCAGTAAGCCCGCACATAGTCCTATATCGGCTACCACCGTTAACCATCCTCTATCCTCTGCTATAAATACACCGCTATTTATTGCCAAAGGTATGCTCTCTTAAGCCTCCGAGACCCTTAAGGACTACGGTCCAAAAAGTATTAAAGCTACTCTTTACCTTCTGAATCGAATCATCTTCAGGAGCTAATTTGACCGTCGGAGGGGGTTCCTTAGGGCCGAAGCCCGGGACTCCTGCTGACCGGTTTTCTTCTTCTTTCCCTCCTGCAGGAGCTCGGTTCGAATCATCGCCGACCTTCCCGAGTCGGTCTCGGCCGCCGACCTCGGACTCCTCTCCCTGGTCTCGACGCCGTGCGCCGGCTGCCCCGCGACAGAGGAGACTCGGTTTCGCGCCGCCCCTTCGTCTGCCGAAGGAGCTTTGGCCTTGACTTCCTGAAAACAAGCCAGTCACCGACCGAGCACCTCTCGGCCTTCGGACCTTCGGCTTCGCCTCTGCATCCTTCGCCTTCCGGATCCCCGTCGGGCCTCTAAGCACCGATCCGACCCAGCTCCGGATCCATCTCTTCGGATTCCAGCTTCGGAATCCGGTCGTGATAGCTTCGGCTACATCAGTTAGTATGCAACTGAATAAGCACCTAGAGTAAATTTAAAAATCATATCGCGGTTTAATGCTATTTAAAAGAAAAAATAAGTTTATGAAATGCATGGCATGGGACAAAAATTACGGCAACGTTATACTTTAGGTAAGATCTTTTGACTCCAGAAACATCATATCTAAGTGGCATTATAAGTACATTTTGATTTCTTTAATAAGAATATGGTTGAAGATTTTGCACTTAAATCCTCACAAAAAAATTACTCTAACAATATGTTGGCATCATGAGAAGGGAGTAACCTGGACACTACACTTGCTGACAGGGAAACCTAAAATTTGTCAACAATAATATTATAAGATTGACCAAAAAAGTGACAGATGTCGTCCCATCACTAATTTTTCTTTGAGATCTTTCATGGCCGGTTAGGAACTGATTAGCATCATATATAGTCTCTATTCACAAGACATTTAAAAGAGTTTCAAGATAATGAAAACAGATTAGGTACGCCACACTGATGATAAAATGCACTTAACCTTAGAATAAGTAGAGTTGACACAAAAATGATGAATATCCAAATGAAATCAGTGAACTTTATTTTACACATAATGACATAAAACATTGAAAAATGAATGTCTTTATGTTTCTTTGCATAAAAATATTCTTAGATAATGTTGATTGCTCTTGATCTCCTGGGACAGCCCCCTACCACTCGATGGAAGTTCAAGGGCAGAGATCTGCTCGACCAGATTCGGGGCTTTCCTTTGACAACCACTCCTCGACAAGATATGAAAATAAAATGTGAAGCCTAGAACGTCTAGGCTCTCAAGATCACCATGCTTAAAAATCCACATGTTGTTATTTAAGATTATTGAAAATAAGAATATGAGGGGAAGCACCTCTCCTTGGAGTTCGATCGATGTTCTTCACATGATGATTACATGAGAAAAGTAATGGTCATATGTGAGATGTAACGCAGAGGTAAGGGAAGGTGCCCACTTCGTTGGTGAAGATCGTTTGCTTGGTGGATAGAAACTAAAAGCAGCAGACAGCAAGTCTATCATATAGAAGGTGGCCTTATCAATGCGAGGAAAATGAGGTATGTGTTTACGGGAGCCAAAGGGGAAGGCATACGATGGCAGAAGAGATGAGAAGCGAAGAGAATGATGGCATGCAGGAACGGCCTGCGTTGAGGAAGAGGCACGAACCCTAGAGAGAATTGGACCGTCCTACCGCTTAGGGATTGTTTGTTTTATTGTAAAACTTTGTAAATTATCGGTTTCAAAATCACTGATTTTAAAATAAGTGAAATTTCCTTGTTCAGAATCAAAAAATATTTGTTTAGTTGTTTGTAAAATAAAATAAGAGAAAGGTTTGAATTTTCTTGTTTTGATTTACCGCGGACTTTTGCCGCAAATCAAAATAAGGGAATTGGCCTGTCAAGTGGGCAAACAAGTCTTAGACATGATTTTACTTTACATTATTTACATCATTCCAAACAAATAAAACAATTGTTTAAATTACACTGTTTAATTACCTTAAAACAAACAACCCTTTATTGTTACACTGGGTAAAGGAAACCTAACCATGAGTCACGAAAAAGAGGAACTCTGGCTTCTACTGTAGGTTATAAATAAGGTTTATTAGAGACGAAAAAGGAAAAGAGTGATTTCACTTTTGCATGCTTTTTTGCTTTTAGATCGGAGATCATAAATGAAAAAAGTAAACATCGCTACAATCAAAAGTTATTTTAATTCACTATTATTATGCACTTGTGATCAATGCTTTTTCTTATAATTGAAATCCACTTTATTTTTTGGTTTCAATCTATATATATATATTACGAATCTACATACCCAAATGATGCACCACAAAATTACACTAAAGTTTAAAAAGGATTTCTACTTCCAATGTGGCTTTACTCTTGTGAAAGGGTCAAAAGATATCCTCACCGTTTGTCAAAGCTACTTTGATTTCCAACTCTAATAATTATAGATCTGTTGTCATTTCCGATAACTTAATGGGTGATTTTTAATAATTTTTTATATCAATTAATAGAAACGGAAGATGGTCGAATGACTGGAACTCATGTATTCATTTGCAACCCTAGTGCTGGAGAATGAGAATTTGACTGCATTCTTTATTTTAAGGTTTTAAGTTAGTTTTCTTAACAAGTCACGGCATGCAGCGTTAGGTGTAAGACTCCTGGCATTGCAAATTCACGTAAATGGTAATGCATAAAGTATTATGTGCAGTAAGTACATAATTTTTAATTAAAAAATAAAACTGATTGACTTGGAACTCTACCCCAACTTGAATCGGGAAAAAAAAAATGAAAAAAAGATCACGATGTGCTAGCATTGTAGTGCTGCATTGCAACGAATATAAATATTACTCTTGTGTAGAGATTATAAACTGGTCCGACACTAAGGACGGTCTGATCCAATCTAAGCTACTCATCATGATAGAATTTGTATTGAGAAGAAAAGCGCATAGATGTAAGGATCTGCAAGAAGAAGAAGGCAGTCGGGGGTACTCCTGTGTAGGTGAGAGAAAGATCTTCCGATGTCTAAGTCAATTCCTTGAGTAAAAAGAAATTGGATGGCTATGACATTTCTAGTTCAAGTATGCATATATAAGAACGTACCTTATTCTGGAAGTAAGTTAGTGTATTTATACCTCCTTCGAAGTGAGGCATTGGAGAGTAATTCTATCATAGCTCGTGGATGGCCCACAATTTAGACACCCTAATTCAAGGGATCATAGACCTCTAAGTTGGGATGCATGATACTCTATTTCCATCTCAGGTAGAGATCGTGAGGTTCTACCTTGATCTGACTATTGTGGTGTATTGACTGTAACTCCCGCATGTTGACGGGCATGAGAACATTTGAAATGTCCTGAGAGCCCTTACTTTTTCGTGAAGTCGGGGTTCTCGGTTTTCAAACTATGGAGGCTATAGCCTTGCCAGTGGGGAAAGGGAGAGGCTTGGATTACCGAGAGTCTAGTCCTCTTGGAAGTCGGGGTATCTCTAGAGAGGCTCGCTGTTCTTCCGGAGACACTTCTCAGGGGGCGTCGGTCCCCTTTGGGGCAAGCATTTTGGGGAACTTGGGCCTCCCTCTTGAAATCTTTGGTCCTTGTCAGCCTGTCAGGGACTTGCGGATGCTCACGTGCCGCTTGCACGTGAACGTTCGTGGTCCGTGGGCCTCTGTGTCTCCTTGAGCCTAATTAGTCTGTAATCCAGTTATCCCTCATCACTCTGCAATGAGATCGTGAACTTAAGATTTGCAGCGGTGAGAGATCTGGTCTTGAGTCCGTGGACCGGCCCACTCCCACCCTGGGCATTGGGCGAGCGGTGTGCCAGAGAGCACGGAGAGGGCAGCTCCAATCTCTAGGGATAGGACTTGCTGCAACTACCTGCAGCTATTCAATTAGTTTTGACCGGACAGTTGCTATAGAAGATATATTTTTTATTTTTTAAAAATTTAAGAGAAGTGAACAATCTTAAGAAGTCGATCTGTATTTTAATTTTTGATCGCATGATAAAAGAATTATATAAAAAAATGGATATAACTTATTACATAAACAGTCTGATTTGTGCTGCAATGCTTGAATTGCAGCAAATACCACTCCCTCCCAATCTGTGTCTGGACCATGGAATGTTCTCAGACACATGAAATCAAACTGTACAAAGGTATGTGAGTCTTTTGTCTTTAAAAATGATACGCACAATGTACATATAACTCGATTTCATGTGTTTAAGCACCAAATCCAGACGATCTCGTCCCTTCGTTCCCCATTTCGCACGGCCACAGCCAGCTACCAACAGATATTTGCAAATAGCGACAGTACATTCCACCCCGTGATCGCGAGAATGCTGTCCCGTGACGAGAATAAAACATATCCGACGGATGATGAAAAGCGTACCCTTTGGACGGTGAAGAAGACGACTTTTCACATGTGGACGCTAACGATGGAGAACCAGCAAATGGCTTCCTGTCGAAGGTGGACATCTGTTTTAGGGATTTTGGAATATGTCCTCTCCAAAAAAATATTGTATTTACATATTTATCTTGAACTCTTACATATTATCGTAAATACTTTTAAAAGATCTTCAACAAAATTATATTTGTACACCTTCACCAAATATTTTGCTCTCCAATAAAATATGCCAAAAAGGTTCTAGAAGTCCTAATAGTGTCGGGATACATACGCAAAATTTTACTAAATCGAAGAGTAAATATGTAATATCTTAGTGAATTTAGGAGTATCTTTCTAAAGCCTTTACATTTGACTTAACGGCATGTTGACGGAAGAAAATAAATACAATTTTTATTAAAAATTTAGTAGTATGCCTGACAACATGTAGGAATTGGAGGTGTAGATGCTAATATGATATTTTCAGGGTATACGTGTAAAATCCCTTTATTTTAGAATCCTTGGGGAGGTGACTTGAATCCTCTCCATTAGGGCAGGGTCCTACACATTGGGTTGTGGAGGTAAATAGGACTACGAGTCATCAGACTCATCACCTAAAAACTCGGAATATATAGGTGAGACAGAATTACTTAATATAGCTGGACGAGTCACGGGTCTGAAGGCCAAGAGGAAGACGACAACGTCTGAGACGAGACAGAACAAGGGACTGCGCGAGAGGTGAACACATGCAATGCTAAAGGACAACGGACCTCATCAGATGAGGATGGAGACGGAGTCCCCCAATGAGCTCGTGAACTGTCTAGGCGGTGGGGAGGGTGTCTCCTCCCTCCCTGTCTCTCACTCACGTGATTCGTCTTCTCTCGCCCACAACACATGCAGTTGGAACTTGGAAACGCCTGCCCCTTCTCTTCCCTCCCGCTTTACAACAGGTTTACCTCCAATTGCTGGTCTCACAATATTCCCACTCCACCTCATCAATTAATCCAATGGAACACGCTCTCATAACATGCATTCTACTCAAGGAAACGAAGTGGCCAGTAGCGAGGAGGAAAGGGAACAGTCGCCGTGATCAGCAACAGTTCAAATCAAGTAAATAGTTGAACATGCAGAAGGTAGTTTAGTGAGATAGCTAGAATGAGGAGGGCAGCACTCAAATTATTCGTATTCCCTGACCAAAAAGAAGTAAATAACATACATAACATACGTCCAAACAAGCATGGGGTGGCAAACATCCCTCGGCACCCACCACACTCCCTCTACCGCTTCCGGTTCCGGTTCCTCCACAGCGTCCTCCACAGCCACCGGCGTCGCCATGGGAGACGGGCAGAACTCCAAACCCGCGCCAGCCCCGCTGCCGCCGTCGCACTCCAGAACCTACGAGCTGACGGCGTGCTCCATCTCCTACACCAAGCCCGGCGCCCTAGCCGCCGCGCTGTTCAAACAGCTGTGCAACCCGTCGTCCCCGCCGACGTACATCCTGCGGGACGTCTCCTTCACGGCGCGCCCGTCGCAGCTCCTCGCCATCGTCGGCCCCAGCGGCGCCGGCAAGTCCACCCTCCTCGACATACTCGCGGCGCGCACCGCCCCCACGCACGGCTCGCTCCTTCTCAACTCCGCCCCTCTCCACCCGTCCACCTTCCGCAAGCTCTCCGCGCACGTCCCCCAGCACGACGTCGCCCTCCCCCAACTCACCGTCGCCGAGACGTTCGCCTTCGCCTCGCGGCTCCTGCTCCCCGACTCCTGCGCTCCTGCTGTCGTCGCCTCCCTCCTCGCCGAGCTCCGCCTCTCCCACCTCGCTCACACCCGCCTCTCGGGCAACCTCTCCGGCGGGGAGCGCCGCCGGGTCTCCATCGGGCTCAGCCTGCTGCACGATCCGGCGGTGCTGCTCCTGGACGAGCCCACGTCGGGGCTCGACAGCTCCTCCGCCTACAACGTCATGCAGATCCTCCACGGCATCGCCGCGTCTAGGCGCCGCACCGTGGTGGTGTCCATCCACCAGCCCAGCTTCAAGATCCTCGGCACCATCGACGCCATCCTTCTCCTGTCCAAAGGGTCCGTCGTCCACCACGGGACCCTCCCCTCCCTCGAGTCCTTCCTGCATGCCAGCGGCTTCACTGTGCCCCAGCAATTGAACGCGCTGGAGTACACCATGGAGATACTGAACCAGCTCCAGGAGAGCAAACCTACCACCCCGGACTCGCCTCCGTCGGACTCCACGCCTGGTTTTTCTCCTCTTCCTCTCCGAGTTTCTCCTCTCATCACCTTCGACGTTGTTAAGGAGATTAGGTACACCAGCTCGAGGGCACAGGAGATCCTGGCCCTATCCGGACGGCTCTGGAAGGTCATCTTCCGGACGAAGCAGCTGCTGCTCACCAACACCTTAGAGGCGCTTGTTGTGGGGATCGTCCTCGGCACAATCTATATTCACTTTGGGTTCGACAGGCAGGGAATAGAGAAGCGCCTGGGCCTCTTCGCCTTCACGCTCACCTTCCTCCTCTCCTCCACCACCGAAACCCTCCCCATCTTCGTCAACGAGCGGCCCATCCTGCTCCGGGAGACGTCCAGTGGCGTCTACAGGCTCTCCTCCCACCTCATCGCCAACGCCCTCGTGTTCCTGCCCTACCTGCTGGCGGTGGCCCTGGTGTACGCGGTGTCCGTCTACTTCCTCGTGGGCCTGTGCGGGACGCTGCAGGCCTTCGGCTACTTCCTGCTGGTGATATGGGTGGTGGTGCTCATGGCCAACTCGTTCGTGCTCTTCCTCAGCTCCCTGGCGCCCAACTACATCGCCGGGACGTCGCTGATGACGGTGTCGCTAGCGGGCTTCTTCCTCTTCTCCGGGTATTTCATCTCCAAGGACAGCATGCCACGGTACTGGCTCTTCGCGCACTACATGTCGCTGTACAAGTACGCGTTGGACGCCATGCTGGTGAACGAGTACTCGTGCTCGGCGGCGCGGTGCTTCGAGTGGCTGGAGGAGGACCGGGCCTGCGCCATGACGGGGAGCGACGTGCTGGAGCAGAAGGGGCTGCGGGTGGCGCAGCAGTGGAGCAACGTCCAGGTCATGGTGGGGTTCTTCCTCCTCTACCGGGTCCTGTACTGGGTCGTCCTTGCCAGGAGAGTCTCCATGCCCAAGAGATGATAATTATAATCTAATAATTGTTGTTACGATAGTAATGATACCCTTCAAAAATACAAATCGCAGTATCCCTTCGTTCGTTTCGTTGGAGGAAACCCTAAAAAGTGAAGGATTAAGCGGAAACAAGAACGACTGCGCCGAAATGGAGTGGTAAGGTAAGATTTTATTTTTACAAAGAATTGTTTCTGCCGATGCATGTATATGTTTGGAAGCAGATGGTTGACTCATTTGTGTCCCAAGGTAAAAATATGGTGAACACATAATAGAAAAAGTAGGGAACAGTGGGGTTAAAGAAGTTCTCAAAAGTAGAATAGTTTACTAATATGTTTTGGCATCTTGCATGAAAACAATTAACCACGCTTACAGAAGTTACATGGAGTTTTTGAATTAGTTCTTCTAAAAGACTTTCTCTAATTAATATTTAAAGACCCCGCATTAAAATCATCCGACTTCAATAATACGGGGTATGTATGTCATTGCAAAAGATTCTTTAACTCTCCTTTATAACCATTGCATGATTGTCTAATTTCTTCTGCACTAAATATATACAAATAAAAGTAATGAGTTATAGGAGAGACGATAGCTCTTTTTCAACTAAACTCCACAATTCTCTCCAGGTAAGAAATAATAAAGAAGTTTAAACACTTTGCACAATTATAAAAATAACTTACAACATTAAGTTTACTTGACAACAGCTTGTCAGTAATTTTCAAAACATATTCTCCTTTGTATATCGCCTTTCGGTATAACAAAGGCCGGATGCAGTCCACTATTTTCTGTGTTACATCACGTGACTCTTTTATAGAGATTGAAGAATGTTAAATTATTAGAAATAGAATATTCTTCTTCTATATCACAAAGTCCCACTCCTACTCGAGGACTGTTAAAACTTTTACAAAATCGACGTGAACTTCAAAGCCCAACTCTAATAAGGAGGAACAACTAACTTTCTGTTTTAAAACAAAAAATTTCTTTCTCGGGAAAAATAAAAAGAAATAAAAGGTTTTGACCTGAAAACTAGATGTAACGCCTCCCAAGTCCCAACAATAAAACGCTAGCTAGATGATCATGTTGCTACATATCCAAGAGTTGGATAATTCGAATCATAGGATGTCTGTGCTCTCTCTCTCTCTCTATATATATATATATATGTGTGTGTGTTTGTGTATGCTATAGTGTGATGCACTGGTGCAAATGAGTTGCACACATGATTTTTGACACCTTCTCTATATTTAAAAAAATAAAATTCATCATAAAATTTTAAATATTAAATAACTCTTTTTAGAGTTATTTCCATCTTGAGACTTTATTTTTACTGTCCGATTGTGATTTGATCTTAAAACTCAATCTTAATTGTCTATCGGATACATGTAAATTGTGATTTTTTAAAATAAAAAAATAATTAAATTGCCTTAGAGTTGTTCCCATCTATTGGGGTTATGATATTCATCACTAACTAATTCGCACAAAATTAAGTCAACTCTAATACGATCCAACAGTATAATTTAAACTCCAAGAAGTGAAAATTTCTTTATCAGAGTAATTAAATATTTAAAAATTTTATGTTAATTTTTATTTTTTAAAATGAAGGTATATATATATAAGATATGTACATTAAACACATATAAGAGATGCCCGTTAGTGCTTGATGGCTGCGGCGTACATAGGAAGAGGACGTAAATATAAGTGGTACAATATATAAGTAGAGTAATACTAGTGCCTCTGCTTGCTGCATACAAGAGTATTGCAGTGCAAGCAAGGGTATTGCAACGGATAAATTATTAATATTATTATTTTTAGATAGGCTTCGAGATATTCTAACTGTCAGTAAAATATAATGTTCGATCGGATGATTTTAAAAAAAAAATGTGAAAAGTAAAAAAACGAAATACAATAATAAACAGTAAAAATTGTACTTTATTACCATTCATTGGACCTTGTTTTTATATTTTTCAAATTTTTTTGAATCGTCTGATTGAGCATTTCACTGTATAGATGATTAAGACATCTCAGAGCTGACCTAAAAAAACATCTTTTTTATTTATTTATTTACTCACTATAATACCCTCCGGATCAGTAAGCTGAAGCAGTGTAGCAAGTGTTCGTCGTATAACACTGCGCAGTCAGCTGGAACCGTTTTACAGTTGCGCACAGTCAAATGAGTCGGAGGCGAAGTTGTTAACTACATCTGATAAAAGCCTAATGATGAGGTAGCATATCTAAACCAAACCGATTTAAAAGCTCAAAGAAACCCAGAGAAAGTTAACAAATATGAGCAGAATGACCTCATATTACCATATTCGAAGTGGAGCAGCACTATTTCAGGTTCTTTTTAATTTATGGAGCTTATGCTTTTTACAAGAGATGTGAGTGGTTTTAGTGCACAAAAAGAGACATGGGATAGGAGAAAAATTATTTAAATGCTATTTTTTAACAGAGTATTATAGGTGTTTGGTTGCGGTAGAGTTTTTTATATAGTTTCATGATAAAAAATTATAACAAGATGAAATTCATGATAGTTTTTAAAAATGTAACATACCTAATTATTGTGTTTGGCAAAAATATTATAATTTTAAAAAATTGTGATGACCTGTTTGGTAATGTTTTTAAATGAAATAATATATCTTTCAAAATAACTAAAAATATAAAAAGATTTTATAAATGTAAAGAATAACATCACTAAATATGAAACAAAATAAAATAATGTAAGTGTCATATATTTTATAATTCATTATATAAATAACAAAAATAATTAAAAATGAACTAACCATCATGTCTATTAACAATAAAATTTTCTAATTCATTAAATAACAAAATTATAAAAATTACTAATGGCCACGTCAATTAACATATTCCTCCCACCTTTATGTTGCTATGTTGCCCTAAAGTTGCTTTCCAACTCATCGATGTTCATTAATGCTTTCCATTTAGTACTTTTACAGTACTACTAGCGGTTCTAATAACAAGCATCCTTTGAAATATGTTTAACAAAAGAAAGAAGAAATACAAGGCCAGACAAGAACAAAATCTTGATGACCTTTCATTTATTTTTAGATGGGGCTACGTATACTTAATGGAAAGCTTGGCTTTGTAACTTTCTTTAATATTGTCCACTTCTATTTCCTATGTAGTTGGCATGCATTGATTCGGACCTAGACTGATAATATTTGAATTCTAATGTGTATGGATAGATGTCAGATCTGTGGGTCAAAATATTAGTGAAATATATTTGGGGAAATATATTTATGGAGTGTTTGAAAATACACCCTCAGTGTTCCTGAGGGGAGCATGCAGGGAGGAGGAGATGGTGGAGCCAAATCTACTCTATCTGGCCCAGAGGAGAGCTTACTGACCTGCCACTGACAAGCCTGATCAGTAATGTCAACTTGGATTTTTAATTAGCCTTGGGAAAAATGGAGGCAGAGGATGAGCTGGCCACTGGCCAGTTAGAACATTTTCTGAGTGGTTGTCATGCAGTGAGTGAGAAGAGTGGTAATTATTCAACCGTTGAGTCTAAGTTTATGCATGGAAGACATTGAATCAGACTGTGAAATGTAAAGCTTACATTGGGCTGCTCATGCTGTTTTCTTACATAGGTAAGAAGCACAGCAATGGTCATGCTCCCTTGGGTGCACCTATCTTTTGGTTCCTGCACCCAGGCAAAGGTCCAGCACTGTTATTAAAGTTTCAACTATATATGATGTGTGCATTTGTACAAGAGGATCGGAGGATTAAAAAGCATCCCAAGGTTCTATAGTGTGGGTCTCCAGAGCTTGGTTTAACATGTGATCTTGTAGGTATCCTTTTTTAGTGGATTTCAAACATGACATGGTTGTGTGATTGATGTTAGTATTGCAAACTCCTCCAACAACTCCCCAAGCAGCCAGAACACTGTAATAAATGGTTTGCAGTGGCACTCAACTCACATTCCACAACGGCAAAGTAGTATTTGAAAAATGAAACAAAATAAGTGGACAATGAAAAAAAAAGGTCAGCTAGTAAATAGAAAATTCAATTTTCCAACCAATTAATAAGACAAAAGGCATTCATCAACAAGAACAAACTTTTTCCTTAAGATAAACTCATGTCCTTCTAAAAGTTCCCAATGGACATCAAGCAACAAAACTAGCTCATAAGGACTAACAAAAAATTAGCAACAAAATTTCAGAATTCATAACTCAAGAAAGATCAAAACCATGTTATTACAGCATCCTGGCAATTAACAATGGCTCAATGTGTTTCTTGTTAGTGTGTCTAGGAGTGTCCAGCTAGGACACTATCCAGATTTCCTTTTTTTTTTTTTTTAACAATACTCTATCCAGATTCAAGGGGATGATAAATTTAACATATTCTCTTCAATATAGGGTATGAGATTGGGGACTGGACATACAGAATATGGAATACCAGTGAAGTCAAATTTCTAAAGCTGCTGTAACAATCTCATTGTCATAATCCTTGATCCATAAATTTGAGGCTGCAAGATCCATGGAAATATGAATTGCAATGTTTCGAAATTAGCTGGCTTGCCTAGCATCAAGGTGATTCAACCATCTGATCTAGACAACTTGAATAGGAAAGGAGCTTATCAGAAATCCCATGAGACCCACTTATAGTAAAAGAAAAAGCTACTTTACTGTTTATGCCAGTTAAATCAAGACAGGGAAGGTAAAACTTCATTTGGAACTTTTAATACAACTTGAATACAACTTTCATAGGTCGGACTGCATCAAATGCACATAAATATATGTCAACCACTATTATAAATATTGGAAGATATGGACAATAATGTTTAGAGCCAAAAATGAAAAGAAATGGACTCCTTGGAGGTTGGAGGGCTAAGAAAAGAAAGCCATTTTTTCATCTCAGTTCCCACGCAACGTAGAGATGCACTAACTCATTATGGACGAGTAGAAGGGCTTTGCTACTTGATTTGTTAGATCCTCTCTCTATCTGTACATGGTTGGGCTGCATGGACTTTTGGGCTGATGACAATACAATCGAGTTCCTTGAGCCCAAACACAAACTTCGGCCTAAACTTCGCATGGTCCAGTTTGACTTTTCTAAAGCCAGGCCAGCTGACGTAGTTACTTAGGCTACGTTTGGCTGTTAGAAAGCCGTCCAAGACGCATTCATGAGCAATGTCACTAAGTTCGGATTCGGGAAAAAATCGTCTTTATAAAAAACCTCAAGTTAATAAAAAATTGAAAACCTTATACAAAGGTCCTCAGAAAATTGTTTTAATATGTAAGATATAGTTTAAGATACAATCTAAAAATTTAGAAATATCTAATATGAAATGAGTGAGTTCTTTTTAGAAAGATATATTTTTCCTGACAAATACGTAATTAAATCATGACTAAATCACTATCTATTGAATTTTTAAAAAAATTATAGGTTCTTTCAATAAATCATGATTAGTCCTAAAAACTACACTGAGATATAAAAATATAATTGATCACATATTTAACTTAGGAGCATATTTAGTTTCTAGTAATACTTTGCCGCAACGTCCAGGAGTATTACAACCTTAAATCCAATCTATGATCGGATTGGCCAAAAAAATGAAAAACAGGAATATCATGCCTTCCTACTCTATCCTAAAAGCTACAACACTTGTTATGTGCAGCTGAAATGTTTTTTGTATTCCCTTGAGGCACTATCTTAATGTATTCGTTATCTTTCAATCATCCAACTTAATTTATTATGTACTATACTTTCTGATTTGAAAATAAAAGTACATTGAATTGACAAGGATGATGGAGAGAGTACGTTAGAGAGTACACTACGGGTGTACGTAAATTGCATCACTCTATGTGCAGCAAATATGTTTCCTTTTTTGTTCTTTTTTTTAATGTTCATGAGAACAACCAACATACACTCCTAACAGGTTAGGTCTATCTACCTTCTCCCTGAAGGCATTCACCTCATGAATCATGACTTAGAAAATTTTGATGCTTGCCTTTACCTCTCTGCAAATATTGATCTTATTCTCCCTGCATGCGTTGCCTTCCCATCTTCGGTAGCTTGAGAAGCGCAGAACATCTTGTCGATGGTTGTCCAATCCGATGAACGAGAGGCTGCAGGGAAGAGCATCCCCACATGGATGGAATCCGGTGCCCTACAGGTCTGCGTCGACGTGCCGCCCCCAGTCCCCCGGGTGACGTCTCGACGCCGCCCACACTCTCCGATCCCATCCATGCAAACTACTATACTAATGTTTTCTGCTCCATTAACGATCAGGTACACGATGGGGGCGCCACCTGTTGATCGATGCTGCAGTAAGAGGAAGCGGATACGGACCGCAACAACGCCATTGTTTATTTACAGGCCGGTATAAGGTTAGAAGGCCACCTGCTTCAGAAATTAAGCAGCCCTCCTTCCTTAGAACTGGGCCCCGGAGTGCCCAGAGTTCCTCATATGCATGCGATGGTAGCCATGAAGAGTCTCTTCCTTCTTCCCTTCCTGACGTTTGCATGCGCACGCTTCTATCTTCTGAGTTCTGACGGCCCTTGAAAGCTCTACTTGGTAACAAATTAAATAAACATGCCCACGGGTGCCCGTCGTTTTGTAAGCCCAAAGGTTCGTCTGAGAAGTCTGAAATCATCCGGCTTGCTAGCTAGAGACGGCGAGGACAGCGAAAGCTTGAAAAGAGTAGGAAATTTAGGCAAATGACGAAACAAAGTAGCCTGATCTTAATTTCCATTAATCTTTCCTGGAACAGTGTCGGTTTAGGTCACAATTTTCTGCCAAATGTTGGATTAATCCGACGGCCGGATAGAACTCAGGAAGCGGCCGGCGGCTATATGTGCCAGTGGGAAATATTCTTCCTAGGGAGGACGAAATGGAGCGGGGTCAAGTCCTATATTATGACATCACCTTTATCTGCTTATTAAAAGGGAAATGGTATATTGTGTACACAAAGTTTGAAACGCTAAAACGTGTACTTTTATGTCACAAACCACGTGGAGCACATCTAATTATTAATCCGCCGTAATGACGCGGAATAATTAAGCAGAGAGCAGGGTCTGCTGCGTTTAATCAATATCTAATCTTCACGCTTAACATGGTGTGTACACGTTTCTTTTCGTTGAGATTATATCACTTTCTAAGTTATCCGCATGCATGCAATGCACACTTAATATAAATAAAACTGACCTTACGTTGGTTGCCTAGGAACGTACGTCCCATTCCTTCTTGCCAAATAAGGGATGCGATTTTGCTAAGCCTGTTCGATCAGACGAGAGGAAGGAAAAGTAAAAGGTACTTGGGCCTGCGTGTACCGACGTCTACAGCAACTAGTTCTCCGTCGCACACATACCCTAAACCCTTCAGAACCCCAAGGCAAGAGAGCCGTTGAATATTATAGTTCAGTCAGCAGTTCATTTCAAATTCTCTGATGATTATTATGAACACAATCAGCTATCTTATATATTCTAGTGAAGCTCCATTGAGAAGGCACAAGTAAGTTACCTTCAGAAGTCATCCGAAGGCTCTCGAGTAACCGAAACAAATATATCTAGGCCATCTCATGGTTACAGTACTTTTTAGAAGTTTTTAAAAATAAATCTTTGAAGACTACCATATTTATATGTACACATCCAAAGACACAGTCAAGTTTAATGAAGTCAGGATATATTACAAAAATGTCAAAATCTTTTCAACATATTAAATTAGAGTTCACAACATTTTGAGGAAAGGATACAACTATTGATGCTGCCGAAGCACTCACACGAGCCAGACCGGTGAGTTGTGTCCAATTCAGGGAAAGGATCCCAAGAGCCTGTACACTAAGTAACCACATCAATTGGTCCCGTGAGATGTTCTCAAGATACCGCCACCCCCCCCCCCCCCCCCCCCTTTCCATGCTTAAGTCAACATAATACAGATGTCAAAGTTTTATGCTCTGGAAGGATCAGATTCTACTTATTTGGATTAGTCGTGACCGGTCCCTTCTTCATAGGATGGGATAGATGAGAGCGGTTTGAGTTTTCCGACATGAGACTATTCCCATAGAAATGCATCTCCCTCGTAGTGGACAGGCTGCTGGGCCCTCCCCACTAGGCCCCCGTGTTTCCTTGGCTGATGGGCCGGGCCCAGCCCGGCAGAAGCTCTCATCATCAACTATAATTTTTTAAAAGATATTAAGAGTACATATAAATAAATAATATTTTTATTTTTTATCATGCATTACATAATGCCGACAAAAGTGAGGGCGGCCGCACGTACGTCCCCGTCCGGTTTCAAAAGTCAGAACTCGCCGTTCCAACCCTATATATAAAGACCACGGCGTCCTCTTCCTCCGAACGCCCAGACCCTTTCTCACTCCTCTTCCCTATTAATCCCCCGTCATCGGGTAGTTCGGACCTTGGAGGGACTGACGCACCCCTCCAATCTCCCCCTCACCCCCACCCTGCCCCTTCCGCTTCTCTTCCTCCACACCACAATGGAGACTATGTCCCCGGCGAAGGAGCAGGTCACTCCTTTGGCTGCCGCCGCCGCCCTTTCCTATCGAACGAGCAGCAGTGACGAGGAGGACCCGAAGAAGTGGCAGGTGACGAGCCCAAGATTCTGCAAGAGGCGGGGCCCCAGGTACTGCTGCTATTGCCTAGGCCTGGGCTTGGCCATCGCGATCGTCTTCGTCGTGGTCGCCGTCACCATCTACAAGGTCCGGGAGCCCGAGATGACTATGAACACCATAGCCATCAGGCGGATGAACGTGGCGCCGCCTAACGTCACCTTAAGCATCTTGGCGGATGTCTCGGTGAAGAACCGGAACCCCACCACCTTCTACTTCGACCGGAGTCTGACGTCGCTGTACTATCACGACGCGCTCATGGGTAGCGCCTACAGCCCGCCGGGACGCTCCGCCGGCCGCCGGACGTACAGGACGAACGTGACGCTGGAGGTGGTGTCCGACCAGCTGCTGAGCAACCCGGACCTGGTCAACGACGTGGCCTCCGGGTTGCTGGAGATGAACAGCTCCACGGCGGTGGGGGGGCACGTCATGGTCTTCGGGGTGTTCAGGCACCACGTCGACGTGCTTATGAACTGCACCGTGCTGGTGGCGGTCGCCAACCAGAGCATCCTCCATCAGGTCTGCAGGCAACATGTGTGGATCTGAAGTCCGTGTGCTTCTGAGCTTTCGTAGCCTTTGCTTGTAGCTTATCACCTGGTCAGTTTGGGACACAGAGAGGTACTAGAATTTTAGACTCAAAGCAAAATACTATTCGTCTCGCCTCTTGGTATAGAAAAAAACAGCAGGGTACTTTCTAGTAGTACTGATCTTTGTATCGCATTATTTTATTGTACCAACTCTCAATTTCCAAATGCAACAAAAAGATAATTATTTATTAGGAGAGCTGAGTCCTCAAAATAAAAAAGAGTACTACTGTCTTCGTATGTGAATGTTTTCATTTTTGCCCAAACTGTTAGAGTAACATGGGTCCACTTGGATCGAGATAGAATATAAAATTTATTTAATTTTCGAGTGAATGATCTATCAAATTTAAGATGGTCTGAAAACTTACAGTTGTGCTTATTTGTTGAGATTATGGAAGAAAACATTTAACACTAACATGCTTTCCCTTGCTAAAGACCCACACGGATTTCTAACCCCATGACCTGAGTGGCCTTACTTGCAGTTTATTCAGCGTTCTTTTGGTCCATTCATGCATCATCATGGGCCTGGGCCCTCCTCTCAGTTTAGCCCCGTTGCAATATTATAGGCATGTCAATAATGCCCCTAACAGCGCTATCCAAACACCGAAATTTGACGGCACATTAATTAAAAATATAATAAAAAATAGTTTTCTAATTTAGAGATTATATGAATTGAACATTCATACAATTTAATCATGAATCCAAATCTTCTAAATGAAAGTGAGAATGGGACTAAGTGTAGAGAAGGGATTTTTTCAAAAACAGCCACTCTCCTGCATCATTTTCCACTCCCATGAGAGGTTTCCTTGAAAAACTTTCTTCTCTCTTTTGCATGTACATAATCCCCTCTTCACCTGCACTTACAGGAAACAGACTCTGGAATCATTGATCAGATAGTCAAAAACAAAATAAAACTATATCCTTATATGATCTGAGCCGTTGAATTGTGGGTAACATTATGGGACGGCAGAGAGGACGTACGTTAACATGACAGTACTATGACCTGATCTTGGGAATTCATAGAGAACCTGCCCAATAGCGAGATGCGTGCGGTACTTTTCCCTTCAAGCCGTCTTCATTTGTTCTTCATACCGGTGCCGAGGGCAGAGCCGTAGAGAATTCAACATATATCTAGTGGGGTCTTATGATTTTATTAGATTTTGTTAAATTTATTAAAACTCTTTAATTTTGTCTACTGAAGTGATTGGCCATTGATTTCCATTCATCAAACTGACTCTATTGACCTATTGATTCTAATTTAATAAAGTGACCCCACTGATTCACTACTTAAGTGACCCCACTAAATAAAATTTCTGCATTTAATACGTTACTAACCAAGGGTACGTCAGTATCTCAGAGTACGGGTTTCAAATAGGCTTCTGGGCCATGAATATCCACAGTTCCAGACACATAATAAGAGTTCTACCTATACTGGAGGTGTTTGGGCTTATCTTAAAGAGAACGACGAAGACGTCGGCTCTGAGAGCGGGAAAGAATAAAAAAAAAGAATCTTCAGCATTAAAGGAACTGGTCCACTAGGGGATAAGGGAAAGAAGGGGTCCTGTGTAACCGGAGGTTAGGTGAACTGCTCATTAGCATATTGATTACTTTTTAAGCGATTATTGGTAGGTTGCGTAATTGGGAGTTCAAGTTGCAATTACCAGCTCTCCTTACTTCTGTCACATTTGTGTTAACGGGTAGCTGGTCTTTCAAAAAAAGGAAGATGCTCTCCTTTCTACCAGCCACTTCTTACTGCCACAGTGAATCATATCTTAAGGAAGAAAAGCTAGCACAATATAAAACTGCGCCGAAACTTCAAATAAAGTGACAAGAGCTATGTAGTAGCCAAGATAATAGGTTCCCAGAGGCATCATTCAACATGACAAACCCTAGAGGTGTGATAATTTTTAATAAGAGAGACTGACGTAGTTTGCACACGGCCAATGCCAGGCCAACGGGGTGGAGACCCTGAACCGGGGCTGTGCAACGGGGAGCCATCTTTCTTCATGTTGTCTACTTGCCTGATCCCACCTAGGATAGCCTAAAATATAGCTGCCAAGTGGATGCAGTGGAGCTTGAGATAGCTGTTTAATTAGAGAAAGTAAAGTCAGTTCATGTGCTGATCAGCTTCCTCGGATTTCTGGGAGATTAGTTTATATGCACCTTTATCTTTGAAAAATTCAGCAGAGTTGTCTTCTGAGGATCGTGCATGCTATAGTTGTCCTCAGCTTTGTGCTTGTCAGCAATGGAAAGACATGGCAGAGGATTAAAGTGAGTTTTAGAATTGCAGAGCTTTCTTTAGTGCTAAGTGGATGGTGTGACGAAGAGAGATGACCTTGCGAAGGATGTAGTTGCGGGAGAAAAGAGGGTTGGGGAGAAGGTGTGGATGGTGATGAAAGAAGGGAAGGAAGGATTAACCTTAGGTAGGAATCTTCCCTACAGGATGTAGGAACATGGATGCCCATCCTTGGTTTCACACAGGGTACGTAAAAGGAACCGGGAGCATGCTTTTGGATCCTACCAGGATTTTGAAATTTATAATTTTGTAATTTGATGTTAAGCAACAGATGAAAATACGCTTTTATTCGTATGTATTAATAGTTATAAGCTCTTTCCTAATGCACACATCCTGTTGCGCGCCTACCAAAGGGCTTTTGAACCAGTGGCGGAGGCAAAAAATTTGTCCGGTGAGATTATTCGGATCATTATTAAATAAATTAACATTTTATTTTTATTATATTAAAATATTAAAATAAAAAATAAATATAAATATATTTTAATCATTATAAAAATGATATACCTCAATAAAAATGATACACTTTGTTACAAAGAATTTTTTCTTCCAAATGCACTCAATGAATTTTTTATTAAATCATAAATATAAATTATAATAGTATGTAAAAAATTTAGTGGAACTGAGCTCCAGTGGGACTGGGATCCTGTGGATCATCTAAAAAATTTAATGGGATCACCTTATACTTAAATTTAAAATTTGTCTTATTAAATTAAGACTCTTCTAATAAAATTTTAAAATTTTAGTGGGGTCCTGAGACCCCACTGAAATGAGTTGCGTCTGCCACTGCTTTGAACCTTATCATAGAGACCTGTGGAATGACCAAGAGTGACTTACTTGTTAGAATAGTTTAACATCAAAAAAATGATAAAATCAAAATATGTTTAGATAGATGGTACCTATTCCACTCATAACATGTTAGAATAGAAAAAAAAAGACAAAATCAAATATGTTTAAATAGATAGTGCTACTCCACTCATTACCTTCCAATAATTTCAATATTATTTAGGTTGCAAAACTGAGAGAGCACTTACAAATGAGACCTTGTGGCCCACTGTTCTTTATTAGTTAGTTGCCTTTCTACCTAAAACACTGGCCGATGTTCTTTATTAGTTATGGCCTAAAATATGCCGCTTATTCCTTGAGAAGAACTTGAAGCTACTTAGTTTGCCTTAAATCTAACCATACTAGTGATATCTCCTAGAGAGCATCAAAAAATTGAGAAAATGGATGGCCATCATTCAATAGACAACAAAGTAGTGAGCGTGGTGAGGAGCCTAATGGACCTTAGGGTCATTGACATTATAACGTGCGGACTCGGTCCGGTCCTGTTGGTTTCCTGCGAACCGGTAGGCATGTTATAATAAAAACAACTCAAACATCCACGAATATCTAAAGCGAGCACAAACGTATATCTATGTATTCAATGAAACAACCATGATAGCTAGAAGAATAATCACTTAATAAGAATACTAAAAATAACAATAATAACATTAGTCCAGAATCTCTATATGTTCAAATAAAATATTACAACTCCAGAGTATATAATAAACTAACTTATTACATCAATTCTAGAACTTTAACATAAAATTACCTGCATTAATTTAGCAATTGGATCTTCTAACTCTAATCTTTCAATCCTGTCCAAACTCAAACCTCATCGACTCCTAAAAATTGTTAATGATCAAGGGTGAGTCCAAACCTGTATGCCCTGGTTCAGCCTTTTGCACTCACTTCATATTCGAACTATATAACTACGGAATCAAATAATATATAAATATAAAATAAATGATGAAAGACAAATAACTAAACTAATATATTATGTCATTTGCCATAAAAAAATTCAATTAATTTTTTATTACTAATAACTAAAATTATATAAATTATATTATCAGTACCAAGATCTTCAAATCACATCAAATATCAAACATAAATAAAATCACTAATTTTATTAAATAAAAGAAAAAGTACATATTTAATTCATAATTCTTACTACATCAAATTTAAAAAGGAAGTAAATCTGATCCTAGGTAACTTTCCGAGCAAAGTGTAAATCCTCAAATACAATCCTCAATTAGATGACTCCCCAAACTCCAAGTGCTTCTCCTTAGATAGATTTATGAATTTTTAGCAGGTTTGTGAGTACAAATACTCAGTAGGCATCAAATCTAGCAAATGTTAAACAATATAATAGTTAAAAAGTAATGATAACAAGTATACATGATTTATAATTTTACATATAAGTCAAATAAGAACATGATATAAAAGGATGATCAAATATAAATTTATCAAATCAGATGTGTTTTTTAATAATACGAACAGATTGACTAATACTAATATATATGGCATGATCGAATTCTTATCTTACTACACAGATCTACTAGCTATGAACTGAATAAATCACATATCGAATTGAACATATCACATATCAAATTATTTTGATATATTGATTTATCAGATTCAAATCAAATACAATATGTGAACAAGTTATAGGGTTCAAAATGATAAAAATATTAAAAGATAACTGAGCAAAGATATCAAAGACATGAATTAAGTATATTATAGGATGAATTCAAATGATTATAATAGAAACTTATGTTTTATATTTATGTGCTAATCATATCACAAATTAATATATCAAATAGACATATATCTAACCGCCACATTAAGAGCCGAACAAAATATATATCAAAGCATACAAGGCAAGTATGTTAAGGTCAAAGTACATGTATATCTAGATAAAGAGTCTATAGTCCCACTTCAGATGACTGAAAATAAATACATAATCACTAAAACTTTTTCCGTTGCTCATAGGTAGAACTTATCTACAGACATTTATACAATAAGTCTCAATTTTCTTAAAATGGCAAAAGTCTCGAACATATCTCAAACAAATATTATCCAAATATTTTTTAAGACTCTAAAGTCAACATATATCTGAAAGTTTAATTCACATACTTTTATATACAAAATAGCCACCTAAAGAGTCAACATGGTCATATATATGAAAAATTAGATTAAAACTAATGCCAACAGATTTTTACACTAAAAGGTGAATTCTAAAAACTATCGCAGAATATTTGAAACAATATTCAGATTTTTCATACGTTAAACTTATTTTTTGAGATTAAAAATTCAATAAATAGGTTCAAAAATAAAAAAATAGATTAAAAAATAGTAAAAATTAGTGAACATGATAAATATGTCAAATGAAACATGTGTATAAAGTTTCATACAGATTCGAGATCATATGAGTGTTTTAGAATATCAAGTGAGAATTCAAAATTTTGAGTCAAATTTAGTCAATCGAATAAATAGCAGAACAATAATAATTTTTTAAAAAAAAATTATAATTTTTTAAATAATTATATTTCATTATGACCAAACTGTGATTAAACTTTTAAGTCGTTGAGACAAGTATTCACAGAGTTATGGCTAAATCAAGTTAGATCAAAATCATAAACTGACAGCATATAGAGTAGTTAAATCGCGTACATGCAAGTGGACATTTTTCCCAATCACTTCTATCATAATTGAGGTCTTAGACAAAAAAGTGAGTTGAAAAGTGGTTCAGATCACTAGTTTTGAAAGACTTTTAGTCGGATTAATATCTTTTGAAAGGCGTCTACTAGAATGAATATCTTTTAGACAAAATTGACTACTTTCAGAAATTAAAATATTCATTTTTATATAATACAAAATATTCACTTAATAGGTTATCATCACCTGTCTTTGGAGAAGAATAAGAACCAATCCCGTCTAAACAATCCATTGAGCTCTAGCCTTAAATTTTTCTTCATCCAGTGCTTCTTCCACATCCTCTAAACTTCTAAGAACACATACCATTGATTAGAATTAAATCTCCAAAAGAATTAATTAAGAAACATCTTATTTCTCTCTAAAGAACATAATATTCTTATCTTGTAACTTAGAGTACGGCTCTAAAAATCTTGACCACATATTCAAGAAATTATTTATACCTTCTTGGCTTCCCAATCTAACCCCTAACACCTCTTATTCGTGTTGGACTCTAACTTCAACTAGAGAAAACTTAATGACCAAGTTATCGAGCGCTCCTAATGCAACTAAGATTCATGTTTTCGCAAAAAGAAGTTTCCTAATCTGAAAACTTTTAGATTCGACCCCGATTCTATCCTTTTGCTCTCTTTCCAACAATATCAAGTCATAATTTTTTGACTTATGTACGCGGAGATATCTTCATTTTAATGGGCTACTGTTATGCAATGTTCAGGACCTAAAATTTTGACTAAGTCCACAATATATGACTAGTTACTCTTTAACATTAATGGACTTATCTCTATGAGGCTTAATAGACCTAGATCTACTTAAATAATAAGTAATGGATATTTAATTCACTAAAATAATTAATGAGCTTAATTAATCATTATCTATTAATTAAGTAAAATGAGCTTAAAGTCTAGGTCATAACACAACTGACTAAACAAGTTCATAATCTACAAAATGCACAGTTTTGAATACATGATATAATAAATAAAAAGGCATGATAAACATTTAAAAAATTTGAATATGAAGAAAATTGTGAGTCCGACTTGCTACACTGCTTGCGGTGCGGTGCAGCCTGCACCGCAAGTGGGCGGCTGCATATCGGGTTAGTATGATGGGACCTATCATAAAATAAAATAAATGGATTGCACCGCATACAGTACCGCAAGTATTATTATTTCAAATTACCAAGTGATTCTGGTGGCCAATTTTTTCTGGAGTGCCAATGCATGTAATAGATTTTACACCCTACCAAATGCCATCCTATGACAATGGAAATTTACAGCAATGAAATGGCCACCGATAAATGCAAATATATGCAAATGCCGCACAGGAAAGCCGTTGACAAGTCAATGTTGATCATTTGCAAGCATAAAATTATTTTTTCAGGAATTATTGACAGTCTCTCATGTTTCAGGAATTATGCAAGCGTAAAAATTATATTTTCTGTTAGAGTTACATAGTAGATATCCTTACCATCAGTAGGGGTGAAGCCCAATTCAGCCCATTGAGCCGGAGCCTAGTTGCCATGGGCATCTTAGCGGAGGTCGTGGGCTCGCACACTAATTAGGTGGAAGCGGAGGTGGAAGAGTAGGGAGGGAAAAATCATTTACATATGTCCAAATTAATATGGAATAAATAAAATATAGATTTCCCATAAAATTATCCAAACGAAGGTAAGATCTGAATTGAGACCAAAAGAACAAAATATGCATAGTTATGCAACAAAAACTGAATAGCATAGAGTTAGAAAATTTAGCCAAGTCACTTTCCAAGAAAACTTCCCTTAGAAAAGATATCGCTCCCGTTGTACCAACACGACGATTTTTTCCAAGATAGAACGGCTACAGTGATCCGTTACATGTTACAGTTCCCACCTCAAAGGCGACCCAGAAAATCTTCCTTCTTATTCTTTATTTATAGAGAAAAATGAAGAGCAGAGAGAATAAAAGTGAGGCAAGGAGAAAAAAAGCATGCTTAAGGTAAAAAATCCAACCAGAGAGACGAATATATCCGTTCCTCTTTCTTCCCATGTGGGCCCATCACACGAAGAAATGAAACTCACACTCACACGCAACTTCTTTGTGTGCACACGCAGTCGTGTGCATGCATGTGTGCTATAACATAGTTTCCTCTAGTTCCTTAGAACAACTTATTAAAAAGCTAGCCGGATAGATTGTAAGCGCACAAGTTCGCTTTTAGTTTCCCATTATATGACTAAAATTTCTACACCATCTTGGGAACCCCCACACGCACGAAAAGATTGAATTCTCCCAACTTACTCCTCATTTTTCTAATACATTTCATATATATTTTGAAGACGTAAACAATATATGGGCTATGAACTTTGTTCAAACATATCATTCTAAAAGACATGTTCAAATTTTAAAATCACTATTTATTTATATAATGTCCTTGGTAACCCAAGTTTTCTTTTTCCTTTCCTTTTTGTCCTTCCATTCGGCATGCGCGAGCATCCGTTGTGTCATTTTTCAAGAATAGAGATCCTCTACGTCCAAACTTGGGCTGAACTCAATCAGTAAAGAGAGGGAAAGATTTCAAAAAATCTCTTCACATGGTGCTTTTCACATTCTCGAGGATGAGTTTTTATGAAAGTCTTCATCTTCCCCTCTTTATACTGACTGCGTTCAGTCTAAATCCGTACAGAGAAGAACCGCACTCCATTTCAAATTGTAACGATTTGTTACAAATATAAATGTTATGTAAGTTTGCTGAATTGATCCAATTCACTGTTAAAATCTCCTAAGATACCCCTACCCTGTTTACACACTTCCTTCCAGAATGTAGACTCTTGGACCAGGTCCAGTAAACAGCAAACCTCAGCCTCAAGTAAGTCTTTCCACCTTTTCTAGAGTTCCATGTTCATATCCCATCACTTTCCACAGCCTAATCCCACTGCCTTCGGTGAAAGGTGGCCAGTCCCTTCGAGGAAGACTTGGACCTGTTGCTGGCTACGCTGCCTTCGTTCTTCTCGGCTTAATGCCGGTGGCGGTGGACTGGGTGCCCTCGCAAGTCGCAGCAATCCCCCTTGCCAAATGGTCCAGAGATGGTGGGGGCCGGCCTGACCCAACGTGCACGGCGAGGCCGGCCCCTTCTGCCTGCCTTTGCAACTTCTTAGACTCCCAACAGAGGCTGGAACTTGATGCAAGTAAGACGTGTGAAGGGGATTGGTAACAGGTAACAACAGGAATAAGCGATCGAGCTAGGAAGATCCGAAGACAAGGTCTACTCTAGAGACGTGTGAATATTACGAGGTTGCAAATGGATCAGTACTTAGAAGTATAAAAAAAATATAGTTTTTAACAAGACTTAGCGAAGCTGGAAATGGGTGCAGAAATGATTATTGTTAATTTTATTCTGCTCAGAAATTATAAAAAATCAAAATAAATATTCTGACTTTTTCATTCTTATATTAACAAGTTATTTCAAATTTTTATTTTTATTTGGTTTTTGATAAATGGAAGAGGAGCAAGTTCCCGATTGGAAGGGGAAGGAAAAGAAAAAGGCAGAAGCCTGTGGGCAAAAATCGACCTTCCTTATTTCATGTATTAATTTATCCATTGCTCATGGTTAGATGGGAGATAGTACCGGTCGAGTTGTTCATTATGTATGTATCTTACCGGAAACAAAATTAAAATGGATGATCTATTGTCAATAGATTTATTTCAATTTTGATTCTAATATTTATTGAACTTCTTATTTATATTTTTATAATTTGCTGAATACATATTATTAAAATTATTTATCTATTTTTAGAATCAGAAACGGGTCAAATAATTGAAAAATCAAGCATCCATTTAGAGTCCCAGTGAATAAATAGGTCAGCATGCATGCATATTCAGAGAATAGATCACTATTGTTTCTTCTTGACTAGATTGGGGTGTCGGGTCACTTGATGTGCCACAGTGCAGTCAAACCTACGAAAGAGCTCTTTTATTTTAAAATCTAGGAAATCCCCTTCACAACTTTTTAGGGGACATTTGTGACGTTAAGCGCTATAAATGTCACAGTTCATGTTTCACGGAAATGTGGTGTTTTACAGTGTCTTATTATGATGTTTTAGGTCAAACCACATAATTAAGTCTCTAGTATAATGCATGAATACATTTTTGGAAGTGCTTTGGCTTTTTATAAAAAAATAAAAATATTACTCTAATATAAAGATAAGTAAAGTAATTAATTCAACTATTTTTAGTCAAGTGACCAATTGGTCATATATTTACGAGTTCTCTTAAATGACTTTACAACACCCCCAATGGTTCTTAATTAAGTCAGTAGGATATATATATATATATATATATAGACATAATAGTTGTGTCTTTCATACATATCCCAGATCTGAGTATCTAATTATAAGCAATGGTGGATCCAATTACTTATATTCGATAGAGTCACATGACATAATTTAATTTTGTAAAATTTACGAAAGCCCACTAATGTTGACTTGTTAAAGTGACTGACTTAAACAACTGACCAATCGATTTTGGCTCAATCAGAGTGATCCCACTAACTCACTGTCCTAGTCATCTCACCGATAAAAAACACTATTCTTAAGCCTAATCATCATTCACAGATAGCATAAAGACATGTGCCATATGAATACATATGTCGCTCATGACTCTCCTACAGTCTCATTGGCAAAGCAACAGTACTTTCAACTCCTCCATGGGTAGCTAGCTATCATCCACAAGTAAATATCCAAACCATATCATATATCATCGGATTAGGTTTTCCTGAGAAACAAACGCTAGACTGCCAGCAAAGACCATGTCTGCATGAAATCTCAACATATTCGTGGCGTCGCTTCGGTGTGGCTCTGGAAACACTTGCAATTGCATGCAATCGTGAATTCGTGACTTGACCCCTTCGCCTTCCCGGTTGCTGCCAGACAATATACATGGAACAAACATAAGAGACGACAACGTCGACAAGTCAGTCGCTATAGCTGCCGGCAAAGCCGGCCGGCGGAATGACCCATCCCCAGAAGAGACTACTGCGGAATTGGTCGTTCCCTCCCCGACTCAATTATCAACATATTATGCAAATTTGGAGTTTAATTGCCAAGAAATTCTTCACACAGAAACCGTGTTCTATCTATCTCTAGTCAAGAAATCAACTCTAGAATCTAACCACTGATTCCCGCAAGGCAGAGCTGGGCGAAGGGTTACGTTGGACTCTGACTCCTCTCTCCGCATGGTGCATGTAATATTATACTCCTTTACACGTATCACAGCCGGCCACAAACCCCCGTTTCTACTTTCCCTTCTCCCTCCCCAGCGAATACTAGACGCGGGGAGAGACAAATGTTGACTACCAGTCAAGTCAAACAACTCTTCTTGCTCTCCATCTCCCTCTCTTATAACCCTCGTTGTGTCGATCCGTGTGTTCCAATCGAGCACCCCCATGGCCGAGAAGCACGAGCAGGTGAAGCCTCTGGCCTTCTCGGCCGCCTTCTCCTCACCGTCCACCAGCATCGACGAGGAGGGCGCCAGCCGGTGGCGCTCCTCCCAGTATCTCCGCAAGCGCCGCGGTCTCATCTTCTGCTGCGGCTGCTGCGCCGTCGTGGTGGTCGTCCTCGGCGTCGTCGCCCTCGTCCTCGCCCTCACCGTGTTCAGGGTGAAAGACCCGGAGCTCACCATGAACGCCATCCTCCTCGATAGCGTGCTCCCCGGCGCGGGCACCGCCGACTACCGGGAGTCCGTCAACGTGACGCTAACGGCGGACGTGTCCGTAAAGAACCCCAACGTGGCGTCCTTCAAGTTCCGCAACAGCACCATACAGTTCTACTACGGCGGGGAGATGGTGGGCGTGGCCTACGCACCCGGCGGCATGGTGTCGGCCGATCGCACGACGAGGACGAACGTGACGGCTGTAGTGACGATGGACCGGGTGGCGAAGGTGGAGAGCTTGGCCGGTAACGTGATGCGGGGGTCGGTGAACCTGACCAGCTACACGGAGATCGGAGGGCGGGTGAATCTGTTCGGCGTGTTCAGGCGGGAACTGGACGCCTTCCTTAACTGCAGCATGACCGTGGAGCTGTCCCTGGCCGGCAAGGACGTCAAGAACAGGGTCTGCAGGGTGCAAACACAATAGGGGAGAGGGGGACGGACACTTTGCTTCATCAGCACTCAGCAGTTAGGATTTCTGTAACATATATATATATATGTACCGGCTCACGCACGCGCGTATGCTTGATACCCTAGCTAGCTTTTTCCTTAATTTCGACGCCTACGATTGTATCAAAGGTTTATTTTTTTCCCAGTTGAAGGTATACAGTGCGTGCGCTCCGGGAATGTTTGGTCAGGAGTGCCGCTAGTGATACGAATCCATGTTATCGTATGATGATTATGGCGAAGGTCCCTTTGGATTGCACCTACAATATAATTAGATACAAATAATTTTTAAAAAAATATATATATTAATAAAAAAATAAAAATAAAAATAATCATTTAATACTCACGTAAATATTTGCGACTCCTTAATAAAGAACGCAGTTCCCCTCAATATAAAGTTGCCTCTCTCTCCACTTAGTTTGTTTATGGCAGTATATTATAGGTAGAGAAAACCAGCACCGGGATTTTATGTGGGGGACGGGAAAGCTTCCCACTTTTCTTACTCAGCTGAAGTAGGTGAATAGAAGGGGCCTTGTTGCAATTATACCAGGAAATTTGTAAATAACTCCTTCGCTTAGTTTTCTCTTTGTCGAGCTGGTAAGAGGACTGGTTAATATAAATCTTGATGTACTAATAAAAATTCCTCACAACTTTCCTTTTTTTGACCACCAAAAGTTGCTGGATTTAAATAGTAAAACAGAGCAAGTGAGCGTGCACAACGAAGGGGTCACAGAAGAAACATAAAAAAGAGACAAGATAAAGGAATACGTAGTGTACATACATATATTTCTTATAGTGTCCTGTTTATTCATAGGGCTGTCAAAACAAGTCCACATCCATGAAGAGGCTCATTTGGGCCCATTAATTTGGGAATAGATATACTTAGTTGTCCATGAAGGGGCCCATTTGGACCCAGGACCCGACCCATTCACCCATCAACTTTATCGGGCACGATACAGATCCAGATATATTTATTCATTTGCATCTCTATCGTTATCTTCATTTGCTAAACTTAACCTTCGATGACAAATGTATGAACGTTGACGTTTACTAACCTCGACAGACTCAAAATAACTTCATACTCTTACAAATCTTTCATAATTTCCATACCTATCAAAATATTATATTTTTACATTAGACAGCTTTTTAACAGATACTCATTTAGCTTTGACGGTATTAGAACATAAGAAAGACTTGCTCACCGGCAATCGGTCGTGCCTCGACTGCCCGTGTTTTCATTTAAAAAATTTATTTTTAAAATTTTATTTACGTTCGTCATTTTTTTTTTTATCATCTGATTAGAAATCAGATTGTATGATCATGTAGGACATAATAAAGGTGATAAAAAATTTAAAAAAAGAGTTTTTAAATAAAAAGATCAGTAGCCGATGTACGACCGACTGCCCGTGTAGCAAGTCTTTATGTGAGAATATAACAAATATGGGGGCATGCATCAGAGCACAATATTCTAATAGCATATAAGTAATTGTCCTTAAAATGCTTGTGTTTTTAGTACTGTTCAAATTATACACTATTTTAACATGCTTTCTACTTTTGCTAAAATTAATAAAGACAGAAGATGAATAAAAGAAAACATAAGTATCTAATAAAAATATTTGTTTTAATACTAATAAATACTTTATTTAAAAATATCGTTTTCAATATATTTAGAAGTATTTTACGTTTGTACTATAAACTTTTGATCCAATAATCAAAGTCTTGCAAAACTAAGTTTAAAAATTTCGTAACTGAATTTTTGATGTTCTTCCAATCTGCTGTCCAACCTAACCCAGCCCAGTTTTGTTCACATTCACAGATGAATAATACTTTCTGGAATACCATGGGACATTGCAAGTCATATTTTTTTTTTTCTGTTTGAAAATATTTTAAGGTCGGTTCCATGTATGCCACATGTCCATATAAGCCAATTTGTGGTTGGATGATGCAAAAAATTCTGAAAAATCAGAAACCATAAATGGTTCAGCTCATTAAGGATATTTTTACTATTCAATAGAGCTCAATTTTTTATTTCTTTAAAAAATAATATATTGTATGATCAGAGAACGGCATGCATGGACAAGTGAGCACATGGGGCCCAACATAAAAATTCAAAAAATAAAAAAAATTTATGTTTATTACAATGCCCTATGATGTAGCACCGGAGAAATTGTAACGAGTGTTACTCAATAACTATGGACTTTATTTGCAAAGATTGCATTCGACTGAGCATAATAGGGCATTTGGGAGTAGTTTTTATTTTTAGGATATTTTATTTTTAAAATGTCTGCCCTTCAAAAAAAAATTTCAAATTCTGAAAATAATATAATCCGTTTCTTTGCTCGTTTGGCAAGATTATTATGACTTTTAAAAATTGTAAAGACCTGTTTGTGTGTGTGAGAGAGAGAGAAGTGGGATACTTAAGAGGGAGAGAGAGGTGGGATAATTATGACTTGAGTAGAGAGGAGAGAGAAAGAAGTGGAACAGTCATGAAAGAAGTGGAGGCGATCATATGTCTCTTTTGGATAAAAACAAGAGTTGAGTTGTCTTTACTTTGAAAGAGTTTTATGAATATTCTATCTCTTTCAATCATTTTCCTTAAAAAAAAAAGACAGAAATTCAAACAGGGTGTAAGCCTTATTTTATTTTAAAATTGAGAGATTAAGAACTAAAAAAAATTGTAACCCAACACACAATAACCCACAAGAGCCAAGGGTAGAGAGAGATACTGTACATGTGTGTGAGACACGTATGACTAGGTTAAAGATGAGTAATACTTGTTGCACTGAGGGTGCATATTGCATTGATCCTCAGTTGGTAAAAAAAAAAAAAAATTTGAAAAAAAATTTACATAGGACCGTAGGTCTCCTACATGTCCGCATATGCCGATCTTTGATCAGATGACCGACAAAAAATCTGAAAATTCAAAAATCGTTATTGGGCTTGGCCCATTAAGGGTACTTTATTAATGTTCATTGGGGATCATTTTTTTAATTTTCAGATTTTTTGGGTCGTCCGATTGGAGATCAGCATGTACAGACATGTAAGGCACCTCGGGTCCTACCTAACATTTTTTTAAATAAATAAATTTTTTATTTACCCACTACACTGAGGGGCGGTGCAAATCGCACTGTCAGTGCAACAAGTATTACTCAGTTAAAGATGGACGCCTGCTTGACTTGGGAGAAGAGAAATGCTTGTTGCAATGGGGTGCTGCAATGCGCCCCAATAGCCGTTCGTTTAGCTTTGATCAGACTATTGCAGTAGAATGTTCTTTTTTTTATTTTTATAAAATCCAAGAGCATGGAGGCTAGGGGTGTGCACGGTTCGATTTAGTCCGGGTTGTATTAATTTTTCGAAAAATCAAACCGAATCGAACAATCCTCCAACCCGAACCGAACCTAACCGAAGTTAGGTTCAACTAGAACTGAACCAAACCGAACAGTTCGGTTTGGACCGTTCGGGTTGGACTTTTGGAGTTAGCTTGTTGGCTTTTCCCTTTCGTAGCGTATACATGAAACTGTCTCGAAAGCAAAAATGGAGATCACTAGTGACTTATAATCAGTTAATCAACAATGAAATTGGGAATTTAAAAGAACACAACTTACATCACCAATGAAATTGGAAATTTGGATATCATGAAAAGAAATGTAACTGACAGCGTAACGCACGAACATCTAACTTCAGATGTGATACAATGAACTGAATCTCACGCTTACTACTTGAGTAATACACCACAATCCAAGAATGTAGTAAAGAATGAAAATATTTGTAGTCAGCAACTCTCCAGTTCAATAATGAACAGAACCTGTCTGCAAACTTTTGCTAATTTGTAATCGTTTAGAAACATTTGGAAGTCCAAAGTTAAGACAAAGAATAAGTCAACGAACAAGCCAGCAAAATTGGAAGTTCAGTGTACAGAAGCAACCAACTCGATACCACCAACATTCAAGTACACGTCAATTAGATCTAGATCCGGAGGACCGGAAACATGAACAAAGGAGATCTGATAGTTATTGAAAAGTAGGAGATCAGTCATCGGAGAGGAGCGATGGCGATGGGCTTCGGCAGACCGCCGTTGGGGCGACCGGATCTCGACCTTGGGGCTTCGAGAGATCTACCACCGGAGAGGATGGACGGCGACAGGCTTCAGCAGATCGTTGTTTGGGCGGCCGGATCTCGGTGTTGGGGTTTCGGTAGATCCACTTGGGGCGGCCGGATCTCAACACTGGGGCGGCTGGCGGCAGGGCCTCAGAGTCGGCGTTGGGGGCTTGGGCGACGGCAGGGCCGGAGCAAGTGTTGGAGCGGCGGCCGACAACCCAGCACCAGCGATAAGCAGCGGCAGGGTGGCGGCGCAAGGTGGGCGTGCAGCGTGGAAGAGCCGAGAGGAAATGCTGGTCGGTGATCTGGTCGCTGGTTGTTGGAGGATTGAGACTGATCGGGGTTTTGAAACCCTTTGTTTTGAAATTTTAAAAAAGAAGTAGAGCCTTGTAGAAAACTAATGATGCTCAGTTGGTTGGGAGGTTGTGCATTAAGTGACGGAGGTTCGAACCTGATCTATTTCATAAGATTTATTAATTATTCTGATTTTACGGGTCTGTTCGGATTTTGAGAGAAGTAAACCGAACCAGACCGAACTATTAACTTCGGTTCGGTTCGGTTCAAAAACCTAATTTTTTAAAATAAAAAATCGAACTAAACCGAACGGTTCGGTTCGGTTCGGGTCGGATTATCTGGTTACACCAAACAGTGCACACCCCTAATGGAGGCAACCATGTGGAAGCCATCTTTATTATTCAATCTTAAAGATCGGACTGTCACCAGAAATAAAAAGATAAAAAAGTGAATAAATTCTTGAGGATATTTTCTATTTTTTGAATTTTTTAGATCATCACAGTACCGATAGTTCCCTTATCCGTAGAAAAAGAAAAAATAAAAAAAGCATTTGCTACTGTAACTGTGTGATCAGGGCACATTACAACAGTGCACCAATATCTCCAATGCAGCAAGCATTTCCCCTTGGAAGAAATATAGAAGAAAGGGGAAAAGTGTGGCCAAGGGGAGCCAGCCCAGTCAAACATGACCGTCATTTGTTGAATGAGAAATGCTTGGTGCAATAGCGGCTTTGCAGCCCAGCATCAAAGTTGATCGGACGGCTCCAGCAATAGGTGTCCTTTTTATTTTTTTAAGAATTCAGGGGTGGGGGCAACCTTAAGAGAACTATTTGCATTCTCCGACCATTGATCAAACAGTCCTTAAAAATAAATTAAAAAATAAAAAAAATAGACAAAAAGAACTATCTTTTTTTATTCTTTTACACATGCCGCTACAGCTGTTGATCAAAATTGATCGTAGGACTGCCGGACGGCCGTTGCGGCAAGCATTTCTCTTGTTAAATATGGACCAGGCTAAACTTGGGCCGTTTTTGAAGTTCAGCGGGCCCAATTTCATCCCTGGCCCGTCTAACTTGCCCGAGTGTCCCAATTTTTCCATAAAATGTAGCATTATATGTCTCGCATAAATCTAATCTTTTACTACTTTCTATCCAAATCAAACAGCCTGTAAGTCATCTTGATTAAGATGGATAAGGCATCTCACGAGGAGATTATATCTAATAGGAAGAAGAACTTCACACTCCATGCTTAAAACACTTCTCCTTCATAAATCATCACTTTCATATCTGGACAGGGTAACAATCTCTTTCATATATATCCAGACCCAAGAAACTTATGCTCATCCTGGATTAGCTAATTTGACATGAAAGTTACATGCCCAAACCCGTCTCTGGTTTCCTACTAGATTAAAGTTAAAAGTGTGTACTGAAACCTAATACTTTATTATTTTTCGGAGTAGTACTTACTGTACCGTATGGGTACCCATCTTATTGGATTTGATCAGACAGCTATTACAGTATGTGTTTTTTTTAATCTTTTTCTAAAATGCAAAGGAGGAGGGAGCAATTCTAAAGAAGTCATCCATATCATCTGATCAAAGATTAGATAGTTAAAAATTTACGAAAAGAAAAAAATAAAAACAAATTGTCTGTTATTTTTTGAATTTTTTAACAATCCAATCTTTGAAGAATGATAGGATGACTGTCCGATCGAATCCAATTAGACGGCAGCAAGTATTACTCTATGAACTATTTATATGGTGCTCATGGGTCTCTCTGTAAGAAATGGCCCACTAACGGCCCTACCAGGGAAAATTGCTTGCTGGGCCCCAATGCAAGTTCAAGAATTTAAGACAAATGCGTCGTCAGGAAGTATGAACTGATTAAGAAATACCTTCTAACGTGTTCCACGCACAGAAAAAAAAGAAAAAAAGAAAACATAGTATCGTTTAGTCTCATCCGCAACTTCATTAATTTGCAACTCTCACGTGACTACGTGAGAGTGCATTCTCATCAAAGGATTCAATGAGTCTTCGGACTTCTTCACATGGGGATACATTTTTATTTTTTTCGGTTTCTGTGTGCGTCATAAAGTCCCTCTAATTTAACTATTTATCTATAATCCCTCACAATCCCTATTAAATTGGTGTAAGACCTTAGAATGTAACAAAAAAGCTCCTGAGAATCTTACAAAAAAACACAACACTCAAAAGAGTTTTTTTGTAAGAAAATTGAGATTATAAAAATTTATTTGTAAATAATCAGGTTAGAAAGAATTATTTGTAATATTAAAAATTTTGTAAACAACTTCCGCTTCAAGAGACTAAACAATGCTGACAAAGTGAGAAGCGCGGGCAAGTGACAGCTCCCCAGCCTCCCCCATCTTATATATTCTCCTACCACAGAACAAATGAATGCATATAAAATTTGATCAATATGTATGACTTGGCAACTACAATAGGGTTGTATATATTCTCCTACCACAGAGTGGATTGGCATATGATCTCATCTACTTGTGATTATTACAGACAAGAGATTAAAATGTTAAATATACACTCCTAGTGTCCCACAGATTGTTTCAAATTGCATCATATTTTTTTTATCTGCTAGTGATTAAGATTGGATTGGTAAATACTTTAATCTACATTTGATCCATTTTTGCATAAAATGAAATGAGTGTGGTTTGAAGTAGATTTTAGTTCATGTTAAGGAAGAAACGGCAAGTATAGTGCCATACGGCTTCCACCACTATTGGGTGTGGGGACTGGGGAGGGTCAATTGTTGCCTTGTAGGGAATCATACTTTTGCTTTTTACAATACGGTCGCTTCCTGAACTCAAGACCATTGCATCAAGGCTTCACTCTACCGTGGATCATAGAAAATAAAAAAAATTCACATTTTGAAGACAATCATAACAAAGAAACTTTACAGATATATCTATCTACACCATAACAAAAAAAAAACCAATTTGAAATTGGAGATCCAATTCCAGTTATAACAATATTTGTAGGTTAGAATATATTTGGTTGGGGACTACTCCACAACCTAATTCGTAGTTCAAATCTTTTGTCTTAAACATTAATCTAATCTAAAAAATTTGAAGTTTAACCAGAACTTGAAGATCAAAAGTGAATTAGACAATAAATTAACACGACTCATTCTTTTTTTGGGAGAAGGAAACACGATACTTCCATGCAGATTAAGAGCCCAGAATGCCGGTTTCATCTCAAGAGTTCCCCTAGGCTGGAGTGCTGATTTCATCCGATTTGAATTATCTACTTTACTATGATACATCCACTCCACTTAAATTCTTGGAAACCGGAATTTCTGAAAAATAAGAAACTTGATTACTGGGGAAATAAGATGGACGGCCCCCAAGTACACAAAATGCTCCACAGCATTCATTTTGCGAAAAGAATCAGCAAAATTCATCGAATTTTACTCATTGCACTGTGTGCAGTGTAGCGTGGCGGTGCACGCACATCAAATTTTGTACATTTTTTTAAGTTTAGGTTACATCTGTCTCACATGTCTATACAATTAGATCTATGATCGGATGTTTTAAAAAAATTAAAAATGATTATCGAGATCTTCCATTAAAAGTTTTTTTACATTAATACTTGACTTTTAAATTTTTAAAGATTTTTTAATCATGAAATCAAGTTACAAGGACATGTGAAACATGTGAGACCTCATCTTAAAAAAATTTAAAAATAATTGGGATGTGTGCACATGGCTGCTCAGCAAGTACAACTCAAATTCATCTTGCAATCAGAATTCAGATGTGCAGAGCCCATACATGGCTCGAGAGCCAAAACCTATATTGTAATTTGTACCTAACCTTTATGCCTCCCAAATTTGTATTTGTCTCACCCAGATTCGTTTTTCTTTAGTCAGGTAATGTCGTGCACTTTCTAGTCAGGAGAGAGTTTGAAAGAAACCATATTGAATAATTTTCCTTAACTAGAGAATGGTTTTTCGCATGTGATCTACAATAATTTCGATATCATCTGCGATGTCAATGACTATCTAATCTCTGTGTCTATCAATTCTTCAAGACACAGTGAACCAATGCCGCCATCATCAGTACCTCTTAATTAGAAGCCAAATACTGTGTACTGACTATGACGTAAGTTAAGCTAGTTAGACCTAAGTATCAAAAAAAAAGAAAAAAAGAAAAAAAAAGAAGGTTAGACCCAGTCCACACGCAAGGGAGTAGTGGAGTATACGCCTTCTTCTAGCAAGTGATCACACTGGTGAATGGGAGGAAGGTCGTCTCAAATCCTTGTCAGCCAACAGTGCTCTCCGGCTTGCAGTTATTGCTGGCCCTCGACTCCAACGGTGCACTATTGCTAATAGTGGCCGGTTTAGCGGGGGCCATCATCAGTGTCAGCCTGGCAGGACTACCATTATTATTTTTTTAGAGACGAAGAATATAATACAATGGTACTCAATGTGAGAAGTCCTACATTTGAGAATGTTAATATGCTTTGCTTTTTTATGATCCCATTTTATCACTCACAAAAGACGTGGTGGCAGGAGGATAGTAAAAAAAACATGATATGCTAATATTCTTTTTTTATGTTAATAATATTTTTTTAAGTTAACACTTAATAGACTTTGACGACGGGTAATTAGGTTTCAGTTCAATTAAGCCCAATAAAAGAAAGTTCCAGAGACATGCGGCTCATGAACGATCACATGCAAAGGTCACATGAGTGTCTGCAAATCCCTGACGGGCAAGTCGAGACCAAAGACCCCGAGAAGGGGGCCAACGCTTATTGGTCAACGTCTCCCTATAGAAGAGCCAGTCTCTTGAGACATCCCCCCCCCCCGACTCCCGAGAGGGCCAGACTCTCGAGAGCTTAAACTTCTCTCTTGCTCTGTTAGGCAAGGCCATGTCTTCTTAGACTTGAAGATCAAGACCCATAACTTCCCAAGAAGGTAGGGGCCCTCCGCACAATTCAAATCCTCTCGTTCCCGCCAACAAGCGGGAATTATAGTCAATACACTGCTACTGTCAATTCAAGACAAGACCTCAAGATCTCCGTCCCAGATGGAGAGAGAGGATCACGTATCTCAGCTTGGAGACACATGATCCTTTCAATTAGGGAGCCTAAATCGTGGGCTATCTACGAGCCGTTACAGAATTGCCCTCCGATGCCTCTCTCAAAAGGACGCATAAATATATCAACCTCCCTCCATAATAAGATATGCTCTTACAGAGATTCATACTCAGAAAACTCTAGCCATGCAGTCTCCTTCCACTCATGGATCTGATCTAGGCATTAGAGGTCTTTCCCCTACGTAAATGGGGGACTTCCTAACTGTCTTTTTCTCCTTACAAGTCCTTGCCTGGGGCGTTCTTTCCTTCAATTACAAATTCTATTATGTCAAGTAGCCAGAGATTGAATCGGATGGTCGCAAGTGCCGAATCAATTTCTGACTGCTACACGATCGGCGCCGTATGTAGGAAACATGCAAAAGGCCATGGCTAGAGGTAATAACAACAGGCAGAGTCACCATATAGGCGCTCCCACCCCAGTAGGGTGCCGCTAGAGGCACCAGCCACCTCTACGGCTCCAAAGCGTTTCGTCAGCCCTGTCGCGAAATGGCAATGATCCTTTAGATGCCATGATGCAACAACTGGGAATCTTTATCACCCTGATGCAGGAGCGCCTTCCTCCACCACAGGCGAGAACTCTACAAGGGACTCAACAACTTGCACAATAAAGCTACCCTCGAGGGGAAACAAGGGGTTCATAGCGCCGGCGGGCACTTCACCATCGTCAATGGTGAAATCTATCGGGCAAGCTTCTCTACTTCTTCAACGTCGATCTTCATGTTCCCAGGAGCGACGGTCGACAAGGAACTTGGGAACGGAGTGATTGTGCCCCCAGTTATAGAGCTTGAGGAGTCGGCAGATGCCGACGAAAAACTGGTGGATGGGGTGACCAAGCCTCTGGTCCCAGGATCCAAGGAGTCGGCACCAGCCGGCGAGGAGCAGGGAGCAAAGGAGGCCTAGTCCCGCAGGCCAGTAGTAGCCACTCGAGAACCGAACGGTCCTGCAAGCCCCCACGTGGTAGCAGAGCCCCGGCCCCGGGAAGAAATCGGAAAAGGTATCAACTCTTTGGTACCTCCCACGGCCACGGAGAGCGAAGAAGTCCTGCTCTCCCTAGTGCTTGAGGCCAAAGTTTAGGCCGCCCAATTTCGTCTGGAGTGGCTTCGGCATTCGCTTGTCCTGTTGGTACTCTCACCCTCGCTGAAGAAGCCGAGGTTATCCTCGGATGGTTTTGCCGGTCAGGGAGAGACCCCCGTGGGAGGCATTCTAGCCTCCGGTGGCAGGGAAGGGTCGGCCATTGCGGTGGGGACAGAAGTTCTCCCTGAGCCTGTCCTTGGCGCTCCACCAGTGGAGGGCACGTCTGGTGATGTACGGTCCATCGGAAACTTCATGTCCTTGTCTCAGGCCCAATTTTCATTGGGCGGCCCTATGCTAGGAAACCGAGGGTCGGGTGGCCGCCGCCCGTGAGGTAGGTCATGTTGTCGGGGTAGCTGCCTACAAGGCCTCCGAAGAGTTCCAGCAAAAGCTGGACAGTTATGCTCGGCACGTCTGTTCCGGGAGCACATCCCTTGCTTATCGAGCGGGATATGAGAAGGGGTTTGCCGACATCGAGGAGGCTCTGGTCGGCCAATCGGTTGAGTCCACCAAGAGTGACGCGGAAAGGGGCAACACGGCCTAGTAGCCGTTGTACCCTTTTGCCCTTTATTCTAGATAGTTTTTTTTTTGGCTCGCTAGATCCTCTTTTTGTAATTCTCTGTGGGGTTTGACCGGTCAACCGGTTAATATATACAAGGCCGTTTTTGTATTTCGCCATACGTCTTTGTACTTCATCGTTTGAATTGTTTTTACCATTTGCTTTTTTGACTGGTCAATGGCGATTCAAATTGCCTTACATTTACTGCTGCAACATCGGTAAGGAACCCCGCACTTATAGCTAGAGAGTTAAAGCATAGAGTGTCTAGTTCCAGTCCTATAAATAGGGGGGCAAAGGAAAGGGCTAATCGTTAGTCATTCACTCGCTTTCCTCTCCACAGGTTTCCTTACCTCAGTTCAGTTTGAGATGGCTCCTGATTATGCGAGCGGAGTGACTCTTAATCGAGCTGCCCTCAGGGCATCCACGATCACTGTCGGCAACCTGGTCAGGATCAGAGATCGATTCCAGATCCCAAACGAGTATGGTTTGCAGGTGCCTGCGGCAGGGGACGTCTCTACTAGACACCTTCAGCTCCTTCATGGCTACTGAAGCCATGTTTGAGGTGGAGTTTCATCTGCCGATCTCACCTTTTATCACGGACCTACTATAGTTCTTCATCGTGGTGCCTTCCTAGATACTGCCAAACTCATGACGCTTGGTTGCGGCCTTCATCGCCTTGGTACGGGCTTTCGGCCATGTTGGGCCCCTGGTTGACGCATTCTGCAATTTCGTCTACGTCCGGCGCTGCGCAATTCATGGTGCATGTGGCTTCCTTCAATTTCTAGGCGGCAGCGATCATGAGCCCTTAGTCTCCTCTTCCAATTCTCCTCCGCCAAGGTAGAAAGATGTCTTTTTTTGGGTCGACTATACGGCGGATGAGGAGTGGCCTTTCCCAACGGTTTGGCGGGATCTTGCTGGTGATCCCATTCCTGACGGATTTCGACTGGGGCTTCCTGAGGCTGGCGCTCGACTGGTGACAAGCCTTTAGAACAACGGTTCTTATAAAGTTCACCCTCTTGTGTCCGATGTTCTTTTGTAGACGACAGGGCTCTCTCCTCCATTACGCTTTCACGACAAGCCACCGGTTCCCGCTAGGGGAAGAGGGCGTCGTGGTCGGAGAGGTAGAGGTGGTAGGCGCGTAGGGGGGCATGGCCAGTGAATAGTAGTTGTCAGGAGATTTTACCGTATTGACGAAATTCCTACTGTATTACTTTTGTAATTACATGTCACTTTTTGTTGAAGTTTCCTACAGACAACGCCAAGGAATGTTGGGTCGGATATTCGTCCGATCTAAATCGAGCGGCTGAACTCCTCCGAATCACAGAAATCTCCCCACCGCTCCTGCAAAATAGACACTAGGTCAGAGGAGACCCCGATTTCGATCCGGAGGAGCCCCCTCGGATGCCTAAGTCAGTACACAGAACATAGCAAGGGCCTTGTGGAACAGTATGGAGCTTGAACATATTTCCTAAGGTTACCGGGGGGTCCCTTTTATAGGGAAGGTTGAAGGCAATCGGCGAGTCCGCAAAAGGACGTATGGGGTAAGTCCGATCGCATCCCCGGATGGGGATGGGATTCTGGCTTCCTTATCCGGCGATAGTTTCCCTTATCAACGGGTCGGAGGAGGATTCGGAACGGACTTCCTTCGGCATGAAGTCACCTTACGCCCGCAGGGCGGCGGAGTCTGCTTCGGATTCAAAAGTTTCCCGCGGAAACCTACTTACATGGGCGAGAAGGACCCGCTGGGCCTTGGTAAGAGATATGGGCGCTCCTTAACGGGTTGGCTCACTCAGTATATAGACCAGATTAAATCGGACCCTCTTAATTTTTAAATTACATTTAGTTCACTGAATAAATTAATTGACATGTCTCTGTACGTACATCTTTAGAAACTCTGAAATAAACTTTACTGTTGGAAGTTGAAGCTAGATGCAAAACAATATAGGTTTCCTTAATTGAGTAATCATGCCAACATGTGTGCCAGAGATATTTTTCAAGGTATCTGCAACATTGGCAGAATTCAGTTCAAAGACCAAATAAATCAAAAGAATCTACCCAACCCACTACAAAAGAGGGGAACACTGCTGCATGTACACCTACTTTACTTTGACATTGGCAAATTTAGCCTCACTAATGGGGGGTCTGATGCTGAACTTAAATAAAAAAGAGAAATATCAAGCTCGAAGCTATGCAAATTCGACATATAATTAAGCTATCCTAACATTGCTGTGGGAGCTCCAAAAAATATCGTCCACGTGCAATCCAGCATTTCAGATCATATCGAAACAAAGATCCAATGCTGTTGCAAGAGGTGCAGAGAATATTATTCCTTCAAAAAAGAGAAAAAAAAAAATGTTCCCAGTGGAAGGGACGCACAGCCACTGCAACACGGCCTCTCCGCGGACTGCCCACCACTTCCACATTCCATCGTGAGAGGGTTTCATTGGAAGACACTCCGGACCCGCCTTTCAACCAATCCGATTCCCAACCATGAAACTGTTAATTTGAACACCTTGAATTGAGATTTTTTATTTATTTATTTTTATATTTCACTTAATCTTATTAGTTCCTTTATTATGGTAATGAAAAAAGTGAGGTCTGAAGAAGCAAAGTGGAGTTAAAACACTCTGGATCCACATCTTTAACACTCTGGATCCACATCTTCCCATACTCCTATACAAGATGCTGTCATTCTCTTTTAGTTTTATCATCCTATTGGTACAGTTATTGTGACTAGAGAAAAATAGAACTTAAAAAAAAAAAATTACTTTTTAAAAAATTTCGACTAATTAAAATAAGTAAAATACAAATAATATAAAGAAAATGAAGTAGACGATTAGCGAACCAGGGGTCTCCCTCGCCATATTAATTTCGTCGCCATCACTGAAGACAAAACAGAGTGGAAAAAAAGAAAGCATAGAATACGAGCGCCCGGAGCGCCACGGAACCATGTGAAATGAAAACTAGGGTCAAACAAAGAACGCTGGCAAAAGAAGAGGACTAAAAACTAGAAAGAAAGAACACAACACACTGTGTTGAGACGAAGCACACAATTATCCAACTCATTTATAATATAATACTGCCCAACCCTGCGCTTTAATGGCGCCAACGCCCTTCGCCTCTCTCTCTCTCTCTCTCTAACTTCTTCCATGCCCCTTCTCACAACACATAGTTGATCGTATATCTCTTCCTCTCCATCTTCCTCTCTCTCTCTGTCTCTCTCACGTATGTACGTAGACGGGATCAGCTCTGCAGCCACCATGGCGGAGAAGGAGCAGGCGAAGCCGCTGGCCCCCGGTGCCTCCCACCGGAAGACCGCCCCCGACACCCCCGCCGGCGGCGACGTGGAGGTCGGCCGCCCCGGCAAGCCCAGCGGGCGCCGGCGCTGCGCCATCCGCTGCTGCGCCTGCTGCGGCGCCACGGTGGTCGTCCTCGGCATCGTCGTGCTCATCCTCGCCCTCACCGTCTTCAAGGTGAAGGACCCCGTCATGACCATGAACTCCATCTCGGTGGGCGGCGTCTCGTTCGGCCTCGGCCAGCAGCAGGGCCGCCCGGTGTCGGTGAACGCGACGGTCACCGCCGACATCTCCATCAAGAACCCCAACGCCGCCTCCTTCCGGTTCAGCAACAGCACCACCGAGTTCGCCTTCCAGGAGAGGACGGTGGGGGTGGCGTACGCCCCCAGCGGGAACGCCAGGGCGCACCGCACGGTCAGGATGAACGTGACGGTTGACGTGTTCGCCGACCGGGTGATAGCGGTGGCGGAAGAGAATCCGAGCCTGGCCCTGGGCGTCCTGCTGGGGAACGGCGTCAGCGTCAACCTGCGCAGCTACACGGAGGTGAGCGGGCGGGTGAGCGTGTGGGGGATCTACAAGCGCCACATGGACATGAGGATGAACTGCACCATGATCTTGGAGTACGTCCCAACCAGGGTGCCGCCGCAGGACATCACCAACAGGGTCTGCAAGGCCACCGTTGATTAGAGAGAGAGAGAGAGGGAGAGGGTAATTAGAATAATAACTCTGCATCTTTGGATGATACTTGCATCGTACATATGATTCCGGTTGGGCTGGGCATATGCTGCGCTCATGCACTCGTGTAGTTCCTTAATTTTGGTTCTTCCGTTGGGGAACCACTGTAGATATCATGAGATTATTAGTACATGTTAGACATGTCGATATATGCAATCGAACAGCACCATGTGTTTTTTTTTCTTTCTTTTCTTCAGACAGAATGGAACGGAGCTTGCCCAGGGGACTCGATCGGAATTCTTCGTTTTCTGGCCTTCTGGATTTCCGCTCTCTGCGCGGCCGTGCGGGGAGATGGCGAGCTGCGCGAACTACGGATGCCCTGTTCGGCCCGGTTCGGCTCTGCTCCAAGTCGGCCCGGTTCGGCTCTGATCCGAGTCGCACTCTGCATTGGAGGAACGTCTTGTCAGGGCCACCGGCGGCATTCAATTCCCAACGGCCAACCTCTAGCCGATCGAAGTAACTCAGATCGGCCGAGAAAATGACCCCCCATAAAGAAAAGGAGAAACAGTTTTGTGACATTTAAAAGAATATTAGTAAATACAAATTTTAAAATTTGTGTCATATGTATCATAAAGTTATTCTTTTAAAATAATATTATTTTTTTAGAAAACAAAAATTCTTTAAAAAATCATACTTATATTTATACCACTAACTCCCGTATATTCTTATTAATACCCTTAAAAAAAATCTCAAAATTCTTGTGGTCATGCTCCTCCGTCATGAATTTCAACCAAATATGTTAAAGAAGATTATGTAGATCTTGATTACATAATTAGTAGTAAATACAAAAAGTTATAGTAAATTTAAAGATATATATACAACATATTAGTGAATTTAGAAATATATATATAAAATCTTTAGGTTAGATTTGACAAAGGGATATAATAGTAATATTTTTGAGATTTCAAGAATATTGATAACGATATGTAAGAGTTGGGGTACAGATGCAATATGATATTTTTCAGAATTATATATACAAAAATTCCTTTTTTTTTTCCATTGCGGTCTCAGTTTTAAGTGTTAAACCATGCATTATTAAGTAGGTGGTTGGTGGTTGTTTTCTTCTGCGGAACTGGAGTAACATCAGTAGAAACAATATTACGGATGATTTCGCCGACACCAAATTGACGGGCTCTTCTTAATCTCTTACTCTAGATTGCATGAACGAATACCTTCGCATCACTTTGAACCAACACTAGAATCGTCTGTTCTATCACAATTAAGTCAAAGTCCCATGCAAAGTGTTTCGATTTATACCAATCCTTGCACCTATTTTCCTTTGCCTAAAAGCTAGATAAGATTTGAGCATTACCGTCTGGAGTTATTATGGCAGCCGTTGTGGCTATAATTGTGCCTTCCTCTAGCTATATATATATATATATATAGTGCCAGATCCACACTGATTACCACTTGCTTATCCACACTGATAACTACTTTTTTACCAACCACAAAATCGAGTTTTGCAGTTTGTAAGATGGTATCAGAGTAGAGTAGGAGTTTACCTAATCTTATCTTCTCAAATTTATCTTCTAATTTACGTTGCATCATCTTATCTAATTTACACAGTCTATCTTAGCCGTGAGGGAGAGTGTTAAAAAAAATTATATAATAATCTTACATCGATTAATTTCAGTAGTAGCTAATAGTTATGATTTTGGACCTTTCAAATTGAACACTTGAGTTTTGTGGTGTGTAAGATACTTACACAAATTGCTCTTTCATCCCTAGTCAAGCTCACCATGCCGACTTTGTACGTGTGGGGCTGGTGCTTGTTTCTTGAACTTGCAAACGGGTCATGTTGTTAAGGACTATTGTTTCATTGATCATACATGTTGGAGATGGTTGAATCTTCTCAAAACTAAGAAAGTAACCGACCTTTCATGGTAGGAGAATCCACGCTCCATAAAGTTGTCCCACTTATTCAGATACAAAACCCTTTTTCATAAAAGCTGTTCCACACAGTTACTTCTTTGGGACACTCATCCCTCGCTTGTGTGCGACTTGTAATAGAAGCACGATAAAACAGTAGCACAGTGGTGTCCGCCACAGTGATGCTAATCCTTCACGTTGAGATCTATTTGGCACGAAGTTTGGGTTTTATTCGCATATAAATCATCTTTAAAAGTAATTTTAGAAAGAAAGAAAAATTAAAAATATATTTGCACACATATCATTATTTTTAACAAAATATTGTAAAAATATTAAAATAATAACATTTTTGCAATGTTATTTTTATAAAAATGTTGCAAAAATGTCATCATTTAGGTATTTTTGTAATATTTCATTAAAAATAATAATATGTGCCTTAATACATTTTCAGGAATAATTTTTTGCCAATTCACTTTTAAGAATTATTTATATGAAAAAAAATCTCATAAAATTTTCATATATAAGTACGATTTAACTTTCCAATGGGGCGTCTACGAGGCATGTGCTCGCTCCTCCTCGTTAATCCATCAAGGTGAAATTTTCAACCGAGGGCATGTTTTATTCTCTTGTCGTAAGTCATTTTGTTTCACTTTTTTTGTGTTACGTATTAACGAAGGGTCTGTAAAAATGAGCTGGCGTATTTGGTAAAACTTTTACTTAAAAGTTATTTTTGACTTTCACTAATTCTTATATAAAATGATTTTAAGGAGAACGGTTATAACTAATTTTAATTTGTTAAAAAGATTAACTTTTTCAGAATAGCCTCATTTTTTTTTTAATCTTGAAAGTTGACGTTGTAATTTTTAGTTGAAAGTCAAATTATAAGTAAAATATTATATAATTGACTTTCGAGATCCAAATACTTCTATAAAAAATAATTTTTAAAAATAAAAATAAAAATGCTTCCGGATAGAAGCTGCGCCAAATACGACACTACTTAATGTATAAGTCATTAGGTGTTGGTAAACTTAGTGATGCGATCTGATGATATTTTAAGCAGGCGACATCTGGGCCCCACTCTAACCAGCATGTTCCAAGGCTGCGCGGAAATGTCATCTTTGCTAGGCAGCGAAGTCCAGAGAACCTAATCGTGTGCGCACCTCCAGTTGGACCAAAGGTTTGAATAGAATAGCCTTTGCAACTATGACATGTTGCTCTTGAATGGACCAAGGACCAAATAGAGAATCATGGAATGTGGGAATATGATCTGGGCCACATGATGATGACTAGGGACCGCCCAGTAAACGCCCCAACCCAGGGCATGCAAGCCCAGCAAATGAAACAATAAGTATACCCAAATCTTGGGCCTCACAAAAACCTAACCTGGCTTTCACCTTTGGAAAAAGTGGATTCACCTCAAGGATTTTTATGACCGGGTTAGGTTTAGGGTTAGGACATTTTGACCTGATCTTTACACTCGGTTTGGTTTAGGGTCAAGCAATTTAACTTAAACCCGTTTCAATCTAATTTGATATATAATTTGATATTAATACATCTTGACTGAATCTGATGTGTCTTGACTTGGGTAAAGATCTGGTCTGACCTAAAGTTAGGTCAGATCATGTTAGAGTTAGGGCTGCAGATGGTACTCTGATTTTTTGATTCATTTTTTATCTTCCAAAAATAGATGCGGAAACACACAAAAAAGAAGCCTTCTCTTTTCAATTTCAAAGTGCTTCCAAATGTGAACTTTCCAATAAGTAAATAGATGTGGTGAAGCAAAAACATTCATTTTCTTATCCATTTTTTCAATTTTTATTCTACTAATTACTCTACTAATATATTATTAATTATACTCCTTTCACAAGAGCTAACTAGTAACTAGTACAATCAAGGACTTGAATTTTAATTTTAAGTTAAGTAGATGGACCGTTAATACTGCAGTTGATAAAAGGATGGGACTTTCATAAAGGAGAATAAGGTCTTCACTTTTATTCATGTCCAGTGTAATATTAATAAAAGAAATACACGATAATATAGTAAGCATACATCAGACATATGTACATTACATGATGCTTGATGAAGAGTAACATACATTACATGCAACTTATAGTAAGTGTCACATTAATGCGTATATCTCGTGAGGATCAATAGATGTGAGGAGTGCGAAAAATGGAAATGGATACTTCTATTTCTATTTTTCATATAAGAAATAGATGTAAAAATGATAATATGTATTTTTGTTTCTGCTTCGGTTTCTGATATTATAGGAAGCAGAAGTGGAAAGTATCAGAAACAAAAACGAAAGCATCTATTTTCTTTTCCAGCACCAACCGTTTCAGGCATTGCTTAATTAGAGTCAATCAAATTTCAGCAATCTTTACTAATGACTCGATTTGAACCTGATCTAACCCATTATCACCTCAGCAAGGCCCCTGGTACAAATGCGACCTAATTCAAACAATAGGCATCAAACATCTAGGGATGACCCCATACAGATATAGAGAGAGGATCTTCTAAATGCACTTATATATTTACAAGAGTCAATAAATGCAGAGAGGTCTTCTATTAAAAAATAATCTTCACATGGAACATTTTTTATTTTACGTGGAGGGACTTTAGAAAAACATTTGTTCCCTTTCTCTCTTCACTTGCTAATTTTGGTGAATGGATACACTTAGAAGATCCTCTCTCTACCGCCCCGGGATCCATATACCCAACTGTAAATGGAAACCTCTAGGCACAAATAAAAAGATTCTCCTTTATGTAAGAGTTGAAATCCTTTCAATGTACTGCTGGAGTAGGATCCTTCCTCGCATGCTGGACTTTGGTCCAACAATGCACGAAGACGAAGAGGATATCCTCTCTTTATGTAACGCTGCATCACCCCATCATCAACCTTTTATTTTTCTTCGTTATATCATTGACTTGATCTTTAGAGTGTCTATCCCTTATCTCCTAAGTTCATATATTTTTTAGGTCATCCCACTTTCTCAATTGAGCCTCTGTATGTTTTTTTTTCTTTTTACTTTGGATTTGCATCGCCGTAGGCGTAGCCATCGCCAACTCAGGTTTCGGCCTCTCCAACGTGCTTTGGTGTTCTCCTTTCGATCAACCTTCATCAGTAGTTGTGAAGTCATCTACCCGCCAGTTCGGATTCGAACCTCAAAGACACTGTGTTCATAAGAGAAATAATTCCTATCCGTTATCTGTTTGTAAAACAATAAATGTCCATGGGACCTGACGATTCTTCCTAGCAATTGGGCTGCGGTTTGACCCATGTTCTGCCCTCTTAATGGGCCACAATCACCACTTCAAACAGAACATGGACCTACATACGTGTACAAGCCATTGAGCTGCGGTTTGGCCCATGTTCTGCCCTCTTAATGGACCACAGTCACCACTTCAAACCTAACATGGACCTACATACGTATGCACTAAACGCAATTGGATGCTCTCCACATCCTTATCTCTCGGCAATTAAGTAATTCCGTGACATCCGCGAAGAGCACATGCATATATTCTCGATAAGCAACAAGAAAGAAAGAAAAATTATATCACATACATGTTCAATTGTTTACGTGCTCGTCCACGTTCCCTTCTCTGGTAGAACAATGCATATTTTACCCGTATATGCATGCACAACGCAATTAGCTCTACTGTATTATTCCCTACGCGAACCCACAAGTTGCACTAGAACCCCGAGAACGAAGCAATCAAAGGGGCAAACGCAAAAGGAAAAAAAAAACAAAAGGGAACGAAGCGACACGATCAACATTGGAGAGCAGCCTTGCCCGCTGAAACAAAGCAAAAGATATCAAAGATGGGGAAACCACCGCATGGCCTCGGAAAGCAAAGGTAGAACGTGGTGAAAGGCGGGCTTTTTGCTCGTGGCAAAACCTAATTTACATTTCTTCGTTGTGTTCCCAACCTTGGTTTGCAGAAACGCTTCGGATTCCCTTTTTAAGGCTGACCAGAGGCCATGAATTCCCCCATTAATGGCTCGGCGTGCTTCCTCCTGCGGGTCCAGCAGTGTGCGTGTGGAGAATATGGACTTTGGCGAGGGAGCGGTGCATGGCATCCTCTTTACCCGAGAACGTTGTGAAGGCTGGACTCCACCTTCAATGCCCTTTTCATTAGTGTACATGCTCGCTACTGTCTCTCGGCGACGAGGCACCTAGCGTTGGGAATTTCCCATTTAATCTATGGCTCCGGAAAAGAGCCCATGCCTCGTTCATGAATTGGGACCTTCTTGGGTTAGCTTACTGTGCATCAAAAATGTGTCCTCATCCATGGCGCAGGCCATGGTGCTTCGTTTTTGGATATATACTTGTCCTTTACGTCATGCATGGCCATGAAATGTCCAACCAAAGTTTTCTAACAATGGGTTTTGGTATGTCCGAATTAATATATATATATATACTAATCTGTCCAGATGAATCATGCGTGCAGCGAGGGATCGGTGACTAATTTACTTGGAATTTTGTGTATATAGAACGTACAGTAATTTTGTGAATCATGGTGGTGGTGGGGCAAAGTCTAGTAATTTTTGCCCCAAGTTGCAAAAGCCATAGCAGGATACGTTTCTTGCGGGATGCATCTTTTGAGGGCTGCTAGGGTTCTGTTCGTACGCAGCAGCCAAGAAGAACCGTGGAGTGCCGAGTTCGAGATTTCGGCGAACAAACTGCGGAAAAAGAAAATAAGAGAAAAAGGAAAGATGACATGAGTTATTCGGTAAGCCGTTTACAATCATCCGAGCAGTATTCTCTTCACAGATTCGGCCAGATTTACGGCGGTTCGTGCTGTGGCCGTGGGGAGAGCTTGTTTTTTTTCATTGTGCACGGTAAAATAATTTCTGTATCCCTAATTTTCTCTTGTGATTGTTACTCGAATTTTGGGCAAGAAACTCCAAGATTTGTACGTTTATAATTTCTATAGTGAAATTATTTCTCCGGCTTGCCCCGTGGTTTTTCCCCTTCACGTTGGAGGGGTTTTCCACGTAAATCTTGGTGTTCCATGTGATTGTTTGGTTGTGCGTATTCCGTTCAAATTTTGTTGCGTATTACGGATTGTCAGTTATTCGTATTCGGATAAGAAATTTTTTTTCTTTCCAACAACCTAAACCCAAAGACCATTTTAAACAAGCGCCACCCATGTTTGAACGTCAGAAACCCCCTAAATAAAAGCCTAATCTACCGTATAACAAGCTACACCCAATGAGCAAAGAAGCCACGTTGATGGGATAGGCATCCAACCCGGCCGGATGCTCTTGGAATCTCTTGGCCAACGCGCATTGCCGTATGTACAAAACTGTGTATGTGCACTGCTACTTCTCCAAACTTCACCGTTGTTCCACAGTGGTTGCCTAGGTTCTTGACAGTGGCGATGTGCATTTTGTGGCGCTCAATTATGCGCGGTAGGTGTACCATGTACTTATTTGTACGCATGAAGATGAAGTGCACAAGGGGGAGAAGGACCCTATGTGACTATGACCAAAAAAAAACAAAAAGGGGGAGAAGGACCCTATGTGACTATGACCAAAAAAAATCAAAAAGGGGGAGAAGGACCCAAGTTAATCTTCTGTGATCTTTTCCAAGGTACAGTACATTACGCGCTAAAAATTCTGAGAAACACTTAGGAGGGTTACTAGCTTCACTGTTGGCGTCTTATTGGCCCCAAAGGAGTCAATATGTCTGCCTCAAATTTAGGAAAATTTATATTTTTAAATAAATGGGAGACATTGGAACAATAATATGCTTTCTCGACGTATATTTTCGGGAAATCCATCTGTGGTTTCTGGTGGTTGTTGTCTTCGGGAATTTTTGTTAGTTACTGAGTGTTACCTTTTATCCATCTTTGAGCGTTGAAGGTTTTGTGCGAGAAAATTTGATGTTTGGTAGTGGCATTGACAATTCGAGTAGTGAAAATAACAATTCCTTTTTTTTGGGTGATATGACAACGTGAAGAAAATACAAGCTTTGTCTAAACAGAATAAATTCCTGCATGGTCCGGGGTTATTACGTTTCACGGCGGTGCGGCCAATTTTAAAAAAGAAAAATTTGAATTTGTTTTTTGAAATCCCGTAATCAACTCGACCTAACCGTATAATCCGATCTTAGGTCGGACTAGTCATTATTTTTTAGTATTCATTTAGGATCTATTTTTCATCTTTTTTTACTTATTTTTTATTGTTCATTTTGAGATTGATTTTTAATTTTTCATCTTTTTTTTACTCATCCGATCTAAGTTCGGGTTGTACGATCAAGTCGGACATCATGAGAGATTTTTCTAAAAAAAAGTTATCTTGACTACACCGTCAGACAGCGTAATAGTCTATGAGGGTGTAGCAAGTTACTCTCTCGTCTAAAATATCCACTTGTGGATTGCTCCGAAAGACCACTCATTAAACGAGATAAGACAACATTGGAACGACATGTTTTTTATTATCGTCAATAACCACAACTAATGAGCAAAAGATGAAATCCCAAAACTGCGATGTTGAAATTCAGAGGCACAAGGTCATATGCGCTGGAACCATAACTTAGAAATCGATATGGGACTAATTGCTCCGGGCCACCGTGGGCCAACAGCCAACACTCTCCCTCACGGCCACCATGGGCCGTGAAAATGAAAGGGGAGGCGAAAGAGGTCAGGCATAGGATCGACGCTTTGATACCAAGATGAAATCTCAAAACCGCAATGTAGATTCAAAGGCACAAGATCATATGTGTTGGAACCATAACTTAGAAACTGATATAGGACTAATTGCCCAAGACCACCGTGAGCCAACAGCCAACAGCAAAGATAAGACCTCTCATACCGTAAATGTGTGGACTGATAAGACCTATCATACCTTAAATGTGGGGCCCAAATAAGCAAAGAAAAGACATCCCATAGCTTCAAAATCGGGACGAAAAACATGAAATCTTTAGGACTTTCTTTTCTGAAATTTTGTATATTCTTATTTGCATGTGGATGAGAGTAAATAAATCATTTGCTAGAAAAAACATACAAATATAACTGGCATTTCATCCTCATGCGAGTAAGAGCATATAATATACAAAATCTCATCTCTATAAAAAGAAACACGCCACAAAGGCATGAACGACATGGGGGAAGTCAAATATAACTTTGAATCTAGAAGTTGAGTTATGAGCTCCTATAAGCGACACCAAACGGCACTAATAAGTGCGATTTGGAGATGCGTTTGAAATCCTCAAATGGTAAGTGGAATCTAGTCCGGATGTTTTGTTAAAGCTTATATTTTTTTAATTATCTTTGAAGGACGAGACTTTTCTCTGGCCCAAAATCACTAATGGATGAACCTACTAATCTCTCTCTCCTAAGTCTTGGATTTGTTGAATGTTACGGTCTATGGAGGACGGTCCAAAGTCAGAAGTTTCGGAAGAAACTCGAATCCGAAAAAGATCTTAATAAGAACCCTCCCAGTTATATGTGAATCAGAACTCCCTATTCGGACCAAAATGAGGAGGCCTAGACCCCCTGGTTAATAGGACTTGTGAGCGGAATCAAATCCTAAAATCCGCCTCAGACAAGACTTTTCTGAACAAAATCAACCCTTCATACGGGTCCAACTGCTATATAAAGACGTCTTGTCCAACCAGCAAAAGTACGTTTTATAGAGTTCAAGTTACTTGGCCTTTCTTCGAGAATCTCCAGTCTTTTGACTTAAGTATCGGAAGAGGTTCTCTCGGACCGTTGTCAGGTACTCCCTAATCGTGGTGGACGAGATTTTGATCCGCAGTGAGAAACATTTACTTAGTGCAATCTTCTCTTATCAGTAGGCCTGCAAATCGGGCGGGTATGGTGGCATCAGAATCCAGATCCGTGAGGACCCAAATCAAGTTTTTAGCACATGGACCTGTATCTGTACGCAAAGAAGAGCAGGCATGCTGCAGCCTGCAAGTCGTAGTCTTTTTGAGATCAGCATGGATGAAGGTGGAGCACTTGCAGTGCGTAAGCCTCATTTTGTTCGGAAAATAAGTTATTATGTGAGACCCACAGTAGCATATACTATAATAAGAGGTATTTCGATTTGATAATTTTGTAGGGCCCGCAGACAGAATAAGAAGAATAAGTAATTCTTGAGTCTAAGGTGGTACGGCTTATTCTCTTTATTCTCCGAATAGACTATTCTGCATAGACCATTCCGCTTGTCAAAACTAAATTAAACTAAACTTATTTTCTCCTTATTCGTCCTTATTCTTCTCCTATTCTCCAATCAAAGTGACGCATAGTGCGTCATTTTGATTGGAGAATAGGAGAAGAATAAGGAAGAATAAAAAGAGAATAAGCTTAATTTAGTTTTGACAAACGGAATGACTTATATCGGTACAGAATAGCCTATTCGAAGAATAAGGAGAATAAGCAATTCGACTTTAGATCTAAGAATTATTTATCCTTCTTATTCCTAAGCACCTTTATTCTAGTATACACTATTCCGGATAAATAATTTCAGATTAACATATTCTGCAATCAAATTGAGGCTAGAGAATAAGAGTTGAGAGGGATTGTGACAGAATCTATCGTGAATTTGGGAAGAGCTACCAAACTAAGTGTGGTATTGCCTTCCCCTGGAACGACCGGTAACAAATTGGTAACACTATTATAAACAACGGCAGATGGCCAAATGGGAAGTAGCTTTTGGATGCAACCCAGTTTCTCCCAGTCTATATAATTCTTCTTCTTCCTGCTCCCGCCCTATGAATCTTCTTCTCTGTATTCTTTTCTCTGTTCTTCCTGAAGTCCTTATGCAACTCTTCTAAAAATCCTCTGTTTGATCTCAATTCTTGGAGGCCAGTGTTGCTCGAACTGCACCAAAATGTCATCCTCGTCATCGCTCGGATCCCAAGGACCGGTACGGTACCTAACACAGTCGTCCTTTGAAGGGCCTATACCATTGTAGAACAGCTCCACTGTTCTTGTTGATGGCAGCCCTGAGATCTGGCGAGCAGATCTAGTGGTGGCGAGGGGCAAGAAGATCTGCACCAACGGTGGCGGGCAGGCCACACCTCCACTGTTCTCTCTGATGGCAGCCCAGATGGGAAGGATTATGTCCGCCAAAAAAGTAATCTGGTTATGTCGAAACCGGGTTTATCTGACCCGGTTTACACTCCTACTCTTATGGCAAATGCCAATTAAGGTGCGTTCAATCTTCTATGGGACATTGCGGCAATTATTTTTGTTTTTGTATTATCAGAAGATGTAGGTCACTATAATAATTGTGAATGATTAGTAGAGATATTGAAAGTGTCTTAACAGAGAACAATTAACATTTTCATTCTGTTGTCATGTTATTTAGCGAGGCAACTGATAAGTGATGGATAAGTCAATTTTAACAAATTGTTAACTACATACATACATTTAAACGCCTCTTTTTTAAGATTTATTCAACTTCTGAATAGTTGAAACATTGAGAAGAAATTATTTTACTAAAAATATTTTGGATGGGTTAGATATTTCATCAAAATCTGTTCCGAAATTATTTTGAAATGACGACAAATCTTCCATTGAACGGTGAGCTTCCACACTAAAATTCAGGAATATTAGACGACCACATAATGACAAAAGAAAGGTTATCTAATTGGGAATTAGATCCTGTGGATCTGACCTTGGTAGACTGCTAACATTCTCTGGTGTGACTTGAAGATATCTAATTGGTCATTCACTCATGATATGTTAGGAAAAAGTGAGACGAATGCTAAAACTGGCCTTTAGTCATGTGAGGGGACATTGGGACTCCATCAATAGTGAGGTCAGTGGTATGGTTAGTAGTGTATTAGACAGTTCTATTAGGATGAATTTTGATATGATTATTAGTAGTAGATGTTTAGTTATGCTTTTATAATTTTGCTATTTTTATATTAATAAAGTATATTTATTAAAAAAAATCCAATACGGATTTGAACATGTAATAAAAATGCTGGAATGTAGCATTTGAAGATCTCAACACGTTCTCTCTTTTACACCTTCGGATATCTTTTTTTCTAGAACCAACTACACTAGGCAGTTGGTTCACCTTGCAAAAGGGAGGTTGCAAGTTCGATCCTAGTTGAGCCTAAAAATCCCTAGCCATATGGCCTTAGTGCTGTTGGGATATTTATCTCATGATCTCGGATTCTGATTGAACCCTAGTTACTTGTAAATAGTTGTATAGACCCGGCCTTCGGGTCCTGCCACAAAAAAAAAAAAAACAGCAGATATCATTTTTCCTCATGATCAACTTCAATGTTACCATTACAAATCAGAAAAATGTTAGTAGAGATGAGTACGTTCCCTTACAATTGAAACTACCGACCTTACGCAAACAGAAGCGTAAACCTGCTGCTGACTACGAATAGTTCATAAGTACAGCGGCGTACATATATGTATACGTGGAGAAGTAGATCGAGCCGGGCTGCGATGGCGCGTAATAATTTGGACACACCATTGCGTCAATCAACCCTGAAATAATTGAGGGACCTCCACCCCAGGTCCGGGACGACCCTGTGACAAGACCCTTTCTGTATTTTGTGGACCGGTCAGCTAAAGACAAAGGGCTTATTCCCACAAGGCCGCCCTCGCCTTTGATTTCGAACTCGAGTACTGTCTTATCAGTCCACGGCCTACAATTTAGGCCCTGCTTCCCTACATAATACATATATATATCCACCTGATGTGCCCTTCATGCCCCTCGCCCCACCCCACCTCGGTCGCTTTCTCCCGGTTCGAAGGCCGAACCGGCAGGAACCATACAAGTTTTTAAATCAGCCATGAGCCGGTTAAAACGGACACCATCACGCTGCTCGAAGTGCCTGCAATAACTATAGTCTATCTATACTCAACGATACAATACTTGATTAGTTAGAACTAATAGAACAAACGCGACCCAAAACCTCCTTCCACGTTTTACATATCAAGGCCACGGAAAGGAAAGCCGCATCCGAGTGGGGAGAGATCGAGATTCGAGATAATTAGAAGGAACACTGTTTAGGGGCAGTAAATTTGTGGCTTTTAAGAACAAAAGCCGACAGGACCACATCTTGGATGGGCATTGGATTCCAATGTTGCGAGCCGTCCTGCCCAATTCTGAAAGCATCGGTACAAATGAGGACGTACGGGACGACCTATTAATTTGTCCCAGCGAAGAGGCAGCATCCAACAAGTAGACAAATCAGAGTCCCCGTGGAGAGGAGTTTTGGACGAACGCAGATCATTTGACCGGCAGACCGTAAACAATTAGTAAAGAGGGGGAAGGAGGTAAAAACTCCCAAAATCTCACCTCATCTGATCTCCTGTAATTGCAAAATGTCTCTCTCCTCCCTCTTTTTTACTGACCAAAACTTTAGTAAGTTTACCCACAATTTCAAAACTCGTGTTTGGTTTAGTACTACACCCCTACTACTACCACTCCTTTGGTCCACGCGACCACCAAAGTCGCCACCACTTTCCCTCCCCTCCATTAGAGCCACAAGAAGAAAAGAAAAGAGCGCCCGAGGACTTGCACGGAGAGGACCAGAAGGCAGGAAAGGGGAGGGGGCGAAGAGGATAACTTAAAATGAGAGTGCGACAAAGCCCAAAGGAAATTTTTAAAAAGTATAAGGGGGTTAGATAGAATATAAACGAAACCCCAACAGGGATAACTTAAAGGTGGTCGCGCTGCACCGTTCCCAAGCGTTTATAAAGAGTATCTTTTCAGATCTCTGTCCACCTAGTCGGGAAAAGACCACAGCGAGCACATCCACATCGCAGGATTCGTCTACTCCCAACAGGAAAGTAGTCTCCCACGTAAACCTACTTGACTTGTTCCAAACGCCGTCGCTTGTAGGGACAGCAGTAGATACACAGACACAGAGCAAGAACAGGAAGCAAACAAGGAGGAGGAGATCAAAACGAAAGGAGCCAAGGCGCTTAGATCAAATACTTACAACCCTTTTTAAAATCACAGGAGGAGGGGAGGGGAAGAGTGGAGTAGGATAGAAATCTACATAGAGGTCGAAAAGGAGCACTTTTGCCACACTTTTGATTCTACAAAGGTCCTTCCCACGGGTAAAAATCCTAAGAAAAGACAAGGGAGAAGTATTTTCTGATGGGGAGAGGTCGTCTGCTCTGTTCTTTGGTCTTCCCTTCCGCTCTGCAAAACTCGAACGGGATTGGCTTCATCTAAACACAGTCCTCCTTCGCCTTGTCGTAACACGTTCTGGACCCATCAACAGTTCTGTCCATGCAGGCTTGCAGGGAGGAGTCGGCCTCTGCGGCGAGCGGACACTTGGTGAGACCCATGGATGAGACGGTGACGAAATGGAGGAAAAGGTTTAAGGATACCAACCTTTGGGGGCGTTAAAGGACATCTTGCAGTGGGCAATGGCGCTCTGAATCCCGTCCTGCTGCTGCAGCAGGGAGTCGTCGCGCCGACGGGCCAGCGTGGGAGGGGGCGAGGGAACCGCGGCCACGGCGGCGGAGGCGGATCTGCTCTTCCCCAGGTGCTTGCAGACTACGCGGAGACCCGCGGGGAGATTCCCCATCTGGCCTGGCTTCTGGACGGCCTTCGTCGTAGTGGTGGTTGTGGGGGCGGTGCTGGTGGTGGTAGTACCGGTGGTGCTACTCGGGGAAGCGGTGTCGGGCACCGGAGGCGCTTCCCCGCCTTTCGCTTCCACTTCGCCGGCTGCAGCAGCCGACGAAGTAGTCGTCGCCGCCTGCGCAGGCGGCTCCTTTGGGACGACACCTTCCGCGCCGAGCTGACCCGAGAATCTCAGCTTCTCCGAGTAGCGCTTAGAAACCCGCACGTAGAGCGGCTTGATCTTGTTGATGTACTTCTGCACGAGCTCCTTGGAGAGCTTCTTCTCCCCAGCGGAGACCGCCGGCGCGCCGCATTCGTCGGCCTGCTGCTTCGACGCCCTGCCGCTGCTGCTGCCGGTGCTCCTCGAGCTGTTGTCCCTGGTGAAGAGGGACACGATCGGCACCTCCTCCACCTTAAACTTCACCGTGAACAGCTTGCTCTGGCGCTGCTGGGGGTGCTTCGGTGACGGCACAGCCGCCGGGGCAGAGCCATTGAGGGGCTCCCCAGCAGGAGCAGCCGCAGGGGCGTGCTTGGGCCTCCTGAAACCCAGCATGAGGACGCGAAACTTGGTTTTGAGAAGCGACACCGGGAGTATGTGTGGCCTGGCGTGGGCCTCCGCATGGTTGAAGACGAGGGAGGAAGACTCCAGCGGCACCAGCCTCCCTTTGAAGAAAAGATCGTCGGAAGGGGAGAGCGGGAGCCCCGGGTCGGCCCGGAGATCGCCGCAGCTGCCCTCCGACGACACGGTGAAGTTGAACTCCCTCTCCTCCCCCGCGCCCTCGTCGTCCGTCGCCTCCTCCCTCCCTTCCTCCCCTTCGCGGCTGCTCCCGTCGTCGTCCTCCTCGTTCCTGTCGCCCTCGCAGTCTTCGTCCGGGACAGCGAACTCCAGGTCGAAGAAGGGGCCCTCGTCGTCGCCGTCCCCGGACTCGTCGTCGGTCTCCCCACCGGAGTGCAGCGCGGAGGTGGCGATGGTGGTGATGGAGACGGCGGGACGGGCGCTGGCGGCGGCGGAGATGGCAGTCGCGCCGCCGCCGCCTCCGCGCCAGTACTTGAGCAAGCTGAAGGCTTCCATGGTGGGGAGAGCCAGAGCAGAGAGGGAGGGAGGGGGGAGGGGAAAATAAGGGACGGGCTTCTGGGTAGTGGCCGCTTTTTATCTTGGGTTCCCCCTTTACCGCCCTCCACCTTTGTCCAGAGGTGGTGGGGGGGGGGGGGGGAGGGCCGGAGGTTGCGGTGGTGGGGGACTGTGATGGCGGATTAAAAGGAGGTTTAGGGGGAGGGGGGAAAGTAGAAGGGTGCAGAGAGAGAGAGGGGGTAAAGAGAGAGTTTTGGGGGAGGTGAGGTGAAATGGACGCTGCAAATGGCGTGACAGGGGCGTCAGATGAAACAACCCCCCACCTTTTGGCAGAGGCTGCAGGGAGAGCGTCCAAGGAGGAAGGGTCGTCCTTTTTAACTTTGTGAAATTTTTATTGGGGCTCTTGCACACCTATGTGAAATTTCTGCTCTTGCCATGTGAAAAATATTCTTGCATTTATTTTTTTCTAACCAAAAAGTAAGTAAAGGAACCGACTCGGTTGGTTTTGTTTCATCCCTTCACTTTTTTTTTGAAGTTCTTGAGTTTAATTGGTTGAGACTTGGGAGCTTAAAATCTATCTTACTATTGGACGAAGGTGTGCCCTAAGATTATTTTTCCCTGATTTGTGATACTATTTGGACCTAGAATTATCATCTAATCAAGTGAAATTATCAGTGTTGCATAGAATTATCTCTGTATTATGAGAAAATATTGGACTTTGTTCCAACTTGCACCCTCCCATATGTATGCGTGCATATTCACCCAACTGAGCTACCATATAAAAAAATATATAAAAATGAATAAATGATTAATCTTTTTCTATTCCTATTGCAAATGAGATCTAAAAAATATAGCATCCATTTAACAATATACAAAAATTATTTTATATGTAAAATAAACTAATATGGATGTCGGAATTCAAATTTCAAAATGACATGTGGTGCATTTTCTTGAGCTTTGGAGCTCTTGAATCACTATAAATTTACTGTAATTGATTCTTATCGAAGACTTGCACATGCACCAGATTTTATGCCACCCCTAGTCGTTTATTTGTCCTCGTATAAGACTTTTAGACTCAAATATTTTTCAAACACCTAAATCTAAATAAATTCGGACTTGCCAAATTTATTTTCTAACACTTTCAACCAAAGTAAGGGACATGTCAAAAGAAGCCTTTTCTTGTCATTCTACAGGTGAGCCTTGGGACACCCATCACGCCTAGGCAGTCAACGGAAATCTAATTATCCGATTTTTCGACGCGTTATCAGAAAAAAAATATTTGTTTCGATAAAAAATATCAACCCGATAATTATCAGAATCGAAAACGAATATTGCCGATAATTATCGGAATCGGAAACACATGTTTTCGTATCCGTTTTCCGATTTCTAATTTTGATTATTATTAAGTTTATTATTATTAATAAATATTAACCTTTAGATCATTTTTGATCTAATGGTTGAAGAGAGGGATTTTTGTAAGAAGGGAGGATCCTAATAAATTTTAAATAAATAAATTAAGAAATTAATAATTTTTAATAATTATCAAAAATAATATCCGATTCCGATATCAAATCAGAAACTAAAAATGTACTTTCAGATCTTATCGGAAACAAAAATAAAACATACATTTATCGATTTTATCGGAATCAAAAATGGAAACAAGTTATTGTAATCGGAATCGAAAAACGAAAACACCTATTTTCATTTCCGTATCCTACCCATTTATAGCCCTAATCACGCCTCAGTTAAGGCAGTTCATTAGTCTAAAAGGGCATCGGTTTAGCAAATATATTTTGGGAGTCAGCTCAGACCTGACCCACAGTTTTCTGATTAGCAGATCTGGAAGAGAGCTGACGCCAACTGACTCATCAACTCAGTGAGTTCATGCCCTCCCTCATTTCTGTCAGTGAGATTTTTGGAGTTTGTCAACCCCTAAATCTGAAAAGTCAACCAGTCAACCCATTTTATTAGTAAAATGTGGGGGGTTCATGCCAACTGGAGTGGATGGTACATTGGTCTCAGCTTCTATTTCTTCTTGTTAACAATGGCAAGAGCAGAGGGAGACCGGTGTTTAGTTTAGGACTGTAATCTAAATATGCAATTTAAAAAAAATACGATTTATGAAAAAAATCTTAACACATTTATGAAAAAGTATAATTTAGTCATATTTTTCCATCTTAACGCATTTTTCACACATTAATCACTATTCATGAAAAAAGAAAAAGAAATTATGAGTATAAGAATCATAATAAGTCATGATTTAATCATATATTTGTCATAAAAATGTTTTTATAAGGAAGTATTTTTATCTTATATTAAATATTTCTCAAATGTTATAGTTCAAAATTAACTTTTAAAGTTCATTCACATTTTTCAGAATTCTTGCACTTCTTTTAGATTTTTTCAAGTTATCGTTTTGTCTAATAGATAATTTATTCCGAATCTCGCTCTGGTAAAGATTGTTGGGTGGTACAGCTCTACAAAGACCAGCGCGTAGCAATGCCTCTTAATAATTCGGGTAGGCACCCTTATATTAATGGATTACAAATATGGAATCAGAGAGTTGTTGGTACGCACTTCTTAAACCTGTATCTGGTAGGCACCCTTGTTCGCATTTTCAGACATGTTAATATGTTATGTATTAATGATATTTATATTTGATTTGAAATCTGTGTTAATTAATATGTTATCTGGTACGCCCTTCCCAGATCAGTATCTTCTGGAGTCATTCTCAAGCCCCAACATGGTGACTAGCGTAGACCGGCAAAAAAATTGAAACTTTATGGTATACAATTTAAAGATATATAATTTGAAAGTGAAATGCTTTCCTTTAAGAAAGTATGGTTACTTTAACAAGTATATGACTAAGTCACAATTAAACTGTGACCTTCGAATTTTTTTTTATTCCGTGCGTCTTGATCTTATAAATTGTCAAAACTGTGTTAGGATGAAAAAAATGTGATTAACTCTCAATAATTTTAAAAAGAACACAGATTTTGTTACACAGGTTATAGGTATATGTATGTTATCTATTTGACGAGTAGAAGTAATAGTATGATCTTACTTTTTCATGCATCTGTTTCAATTTTTTGAGATGCATAGAATAACGAAAAATATGACAAAAAATTTGGTCTCGATTTGGTAATATGATAGAACAAATATTTGTGTTTAAGATTAAGTGTGACTTTCCGTTCTTATTCTAATTTCCATTTATATTTGATAATGAATAAGATGTTCATGTTCTTGAATAATAAAATTTCCATTGGTAATCGATAATCTGATTACTATCTTATAGGTCAATTAATGGATGATCTTTTTAAATTGGCATGTATAATGAAAAATATAATGGATATAAAAAATTTTTGACTGCATACATTTGATATACTAAGGATCTGACTGAATATTACCTTAGCAGATAAGTTTTCTAAATTAATAGCATAAAGAACATGATTATGGATCTATCTACACCAAATATGACCCATTTGCACCCCTAGACACAGAGAATAAGAAGTAGGGGTGGGATAATAATTAAAGATACCTCACCTGCTCTCACGTTGCTTATACTCTGGCGAAGATTTTCCTTTTTCCCTACTCTATCACGAACAAGAGTGAGACTTCGTACTGATCCAGTTTGCTATATATGATGCAAATATTTCTAGCTATATATTATCTTTGGTTGAGCAAAATTTGGGTCTTATTCTATTTTCCTTTGCCATAATAAAATTTAAAATTTGAGCTCTCTTCTACTTCTTATTCCAGCACTATCTTACTATCAAACAGAGTCTTATCAAATTCTAGTGTTTTGCATGGCCTTCACATGCCCATGTTCAACAGGTTTGAATGGTAAAGACGAGGTACAAGTTTCTGAAGGAAAGAATAAAGTTACTGCAAATTTATGAAGATAAGAACAATGTTAAGGTTACATATATTTTTAATTGTAAATTTAAAAATTCACTTACCATTCGTGATCCATTAGATAAGGTTTTGCACCTTCAACTATTCAGCAAATCTACGGATAACTCAAGTCATCTGAGAACAATTAACTAATAACAATTAACAAACGGCGACATCGGTGTCTCAACTTATATGACAGACACATCACCATCCGTGCTACTCTCAACACGTTGACATCGCTGCATGATATCACATGGATCGTCGTCGTTCACAGCCATGGCCGGCTTTGCAGGACTGCAGAACTCTGCGCAGCGTGCCTGCATTCATATGAAAGTGCTCTTCGCCCATGGAGACAGCTTCCTCCACGACTGTGTATGACAGGCATCGATCCCTCCCCCCCCTCTATGCCTGCATGCCACTTGTAGTTTTGCACCCCCTAGACGTGCCCACCCCCCGCAGAAGGAAATTTCATGAAGAGGATGGGCGAGAAAAGGTGAACAGAGAAAGAAGAGGGCTTAAGCGCCTCTGCTCTGGTTCAGGCATGGGTAGGATCTCTCTCACGGTGTTCTATATCTCTTGTTTGGGTCTGCGAGGCATCAAGTTCTTGCAAGGAGCGTAGTTGCAAGGAAGCTTCACAAAAGGTGACCGTGCAGAAGCCCAGCAACAGGTGGGCAACGCAGGGAAGTGACCTGCGCGCCTGTGGGGGCCGGGGACGACACTTTCCCTCCTCTTTTGCTGATGCGAATCTACGGCCATGGCCCGCTGCCGGCGCTGCTGCGGGAGCCAAGGCTGTTGAGCGTAAAGAGGTGTGTGCACAGTGCGGAGTACAAGCTACGTCTGCGCCCACGACCGCTAGCCACGAGGGCCTGCAAGGGAGTTGGCTGAGGGGGTCAACCGAATTCTTTAATATTCCATATAAATGCCAAGGGAGGGCATCGAGGGAGCTGTACGGCTGACTTGGAAAATAAGACAAACGAGATAATGTGGTAAATTAATCGGTTCAGCGGCCTTGTGTCCTTCCCTGGTTGTGGCTCGACCAATCTGATGATCATACTTTGCAATACAAGAGACTCGACTCTCTCCGGTGTTCTGACAAGAGTGAGCGAGTTACTTAAGACAGAAGTGCTAAATTTTAAAGTGGGAGTAAACAACAAATGCAAAAGATTGTCATATAATTAACACAAATAGGGGGCAGTAGGGTACCAGACTTTAGAATGGACTGAAGAAGAAGATTTAGGTAGCTAGATAGGCATATTTTTCTTACTGTAATAATCTAGTTTCTCTTAAATTGGCGTGATAAGTGTTAGTTTGAAATGACCGAAATTCTTCTATATGTTAATATGATTCATATATGGTGTATTTTCGCACTTCCATCAAGTCCATATATAATACTAGGATCCGACTGCAACACGACGTAAAGAAACATAAGATGAGGAGGACAAAGAAAGTGGAAAGAAGCGAAGCGGAGGGGCGTGAAGAGTGGCGGATGGAAATGCCAACGCAGCGACGTTCCTGTTCGTTTACCATTTACCATTTACGCCATTCGGGAAAGAGCAGCGACGCCGTACCTGCCGCTCGGCCTGCCCTTCTTTTATCCTTTTTCCCGATCTTGGGCCACCGCCGGGCATGCGGCTGCTTCACCCGGTCGCGAGCCCCGCTGCCAGTGCCCGCACAAGTCTCATTTGACCGCCCAGTCCCACGGCACCCGACAGCAGTAACCCCCAGCTTTGCTGCACCCCCTCCATTCCACTCCCCTCGTCGCCCACCACATGATGTCTCAATCGAATCCGCCGGGTCGTCCAATCAGTGTAGCATCAACGTACAGGCCCATCCGCCCCATCGGAGTCGGAGTAACTCTTCCTTTTCCCCTCCTCTTTCCCTGTGATAATTATTGGAGTCCCGGCGCGGGCCCTCGGCCGCTGACAGCGCCACGCCCTCCGGTTTGTGCCTGCGACGGTAAACCTGCAGGAGCCTGCGGGTACCTTTGCTGAGCACACCAGCCATGAACCCTACTACATCTGCTGGATTCTTGCTTGGTCCTTCCACGCCGGTCACACACACACACTTGGAACACACGGATCTCCAGGCAGGCCCGTCCGTGAAGTGCCAGTTCCAAAAGATTCGATGGTACACGGCAAATCTAAAGTGGGCTGCACCACAGGCTCGAAGTCGGGAGGGCTCTCCCCTACGCCCCCACCACGGCCCACGCTGCTCCAGAGTGTGGGCTCGCCAATCGAGCCGGAGCTCTTCCTTCTGCCGGTCGTCGTAAGATTTACCAGCAGGTGGTTGTAATGAGTGTCTTACCAGGAGGTGGTAATAATGGAGAATCCGATCCAAATCCAGTAACGAGGGAAAACGTAACAAGACGAGAGTCCAGAAGCTAGATTTGCACGGTACAAAACATCCTTGCCCAGATATTCTACTAGTTTTAAATCTGATGCATTGTGAAATTATTTTAAATATATTAAATTTAATTATAATATAAAAATAATCTATTAATTTAAATAATTTCATCTTAATAAAGTTTCAATTTTAAGCAAATAATCAAGTATAAAGATAATTTTACACGAGATATATTAAATTTTTAATTTTACTTAATAAGGATTATAATATGAAGGCATTTCTCTGGGATGGTAAATTGTATTAGTATTAGTTATGTAAGATTAATAGAGAAATCTCATAAGACTCAAAGTAATTTTGAAAATAATAAATAATAATAATATGCAGTAAATAATTAAGTATAAATATAATTTTAAAAAATAAAAAAATAATAATAATATATAATTAAGTATAAACATAATTTTGTATGAGGACTATGACAAAATAATAACATCATGCAAATTAAGTAAAATACTATTCTAGCACAATGGATGCCCATGATATTTCTACGTAATAAAAAATTTAACAATACCGTTATTCAAAAATAGATCATTTATGAAAAATGTTGTCAATGAAGGTTCTAACTTTAGGGTTTCGAGTTGTCTTCTTTGTCAAATAATTTATCGTATATATTAATATACTTTAAAATATTAATATGTTATATGTTATAATTAAAATTATTACAATTAACAAATATTATATGTGACTATAAATCCTAAATATTATATGGTATGATAATTATTAACATATAAAAATTAGTATAATAAATAATAAATACCAATAGTATATGACAAAAAAGTATATAACATATGAGTTAAATAAATTTATAAGAAAAGTTAAATAAAATAGAGTAAGACAAATATTTAGAAATAATATTATTTTCTATTTAATGTTAATATAATTTAAGTTTTTAATTTATTTTATAGAATTTTTAATATAATATAAATATAATATAATATAAATAATTTAAAATAATATCTTTATTATTAAAAAAATTCTTTAATTTTAGGGGGCTATGAACCCTCATTCCTCTACGTCTATCCCTGAGAGAGAGTGTGTGTTATGACTATTAATAAGTTATTTTAAAACGAGTGGAGGGAGAGTTATGACTATTAATGAGTTATTTTAAAATGAGTAGAAATAAGAAGAAAAAAATAATAATGATAATAGTTATGAACATTAATAATTTTTTTAAGAATTATTTAATAATTTTTTTAGTATAAAATAATATGAAAATATCACGTAAGTTAGGTTGAAGCACAAGTTTCGACTGAAGTTAGTCAGTCGCAGAGAGGAAGTGTTTCATAAATCCCCCTTGCTCGTAAAATGAGAAAAACACCACCACGTGAAAGTTTTTTTAGAAAAATTTTCTTTTCTGTGATTGTGTTCAGTCCAAACTTGTATGGTTGGTTCTGCTCTTGTAGGGTTTGTATCTGTTCTTCTTGAATATATGAAGTGTGCTTGTTGGGTAAAAAGAAAAAAAAGTCCAAACCTATACTTAGAAAATCTTTACTCGCGGGTGTAAGATTGTGGCCCGTGAGAGAGGACTCGCAGTTGTGGGCTGGCCTCCCGGCGCCACCCACCCACCAATCCTTATCGTTGGTGATCCGAACGCCGCCGTCAGTCTCACCCACCTGTGGTGTCTGCTCAGTCGACTCCGTCCCGTCCTCGCCAGCGACCGTCTGATATCCGAACTCCTGCTGGATGTCGAAACCTAGTGAGTAGCAAGCACCAAGCAGTATGATGACTAGAACTAGAGCGGACTACTAGACTTGTCGCTAAGTGATGACCTAGGTTTATTAGCTAACTATGCCTTGGCTTCGTTCATATGCCTAAAGACAATTTGCAAGTCAAACAATGTGGGAAAAATGGTGCGAGGAACGTATAGTCCAATAAAGTATGCGTTTTGCGGCTGCTCGAAATCATGAGAAAGGGGCTCGTATGGGTGTCGCGTTTACGTGGGTTTGGGGGGCTGCAAAGTGGGCCGCGGACACCACTCAGACAAAGAACAAAAGAGGAAAAGCGAGTCCGCTGTTTGGCCTTAGGCTTGGCCAACCGTCCGGCCCAGCCGGCACAGCAAAAGCAAAAGATCCCAAGTAGGGCGGTCTGCTAGTGGTAAAGAGCTAAAGATTAGGGCGTTTTAAGGAGAGCCAGCGCGACTGGAAGGTGTGACGAAGGCCCCATACCTAAAATTTCTTCTTCTGCTTTTTCTTTTTTTTCTTCCCTTCTTTTCTACTTTTCTTTCCAAGTGTGCGTCCACGTCTCCTTAGGCTTTACCCCCTCGGCCTTGTGCGTAACAAGTGTTCGATGTTTGCTCTTTCACTCGACCGCGAAAAGGTTAGGCGTGCTTCCATCGCATGCCTTCCCCCAAAGGACTCTTTTCTTTGTTCGAACCACACGCTTGTGCTAAAGACGTAAGTAAAAGCAGGCTCCTATGAGCAGCAACTGGGACCTCTTTAAGACGATTGTTTCATGCAATTTGATCGAGTTTGCCTCTCCAAACGGAAGGCGAGATCAGGGTATGTATGAACATTGAGAGACCAATCGGCTCTGTCTTTAGGCGGAGGTTTTTAAAATGATATGCCGCCTACAGCGCTCAGGCGCGCCCATGTCCGTTCTCTGTGTTCCATGCCAGGCCCGGCCCACGTTCAAGAGCAAACTGTTACGAAACCCATTACATGGCTTTCAAAGTTTCGAACATTTCAACATAGCCAATGAAGGACGAGTTAATCGTTAGAAAGTTCAAACACTACACGCCTACGTTCGTTGATAATCAAACAATAATAAAAAATATTAACTTGTTTTGACTTCGTAACTTGTTTTAAATTTCACTTGAGTTAAAATATTTTTACTTCACATATAATAGAAATAATTTTTTTACATTAAATATATACAACAAGCTTCTGAGTATATGTTTGTCTGATTTTTTTTCTTGTGAGATGAATGTATTTTAATTGAAGATATTATTAACAATTTGCTTTAATAACTTGCACCAATTCTATATATGTAATAATATTTTAGTTTAAGTCAAATTTATAGTAAAATCACATAGTTGAGGGGGTTACATGCAAATAACACCATAGTTGAGGGAATTATATGAAAATACGAATCATACATGGAGTAATCTAAAAATACGACATTCTTTAGGAGGTTATTTGCAAAAACTCTTAAAAAATTAACAGTAGCATCATCTTAATGCTTTCATACAATATACATTACAGTTTCCAATAAGATAATAGAAGCAGAACCTGATTAATTAGCTGTACCCATGATTCTCATGCATTACACGATATTACGCATTTCACACTTTTTTCGACTACTCACGGACTTTAGTTATGTTTGGGGTCATGGAAAAGTTATGACCGATCATATCATGGGAAACTTCTCCGCTTTTCTTGCTCAACGCGCTTGGTGCCAATGTTTGACATGACTCATTAACTACCTCTTGTGAATTTGTAATAAGACCTCCTCAAACTTCTGGAGAAAGCTTTTTATCACGCTAGCAATTCACGATAAACTATGACAAACCTATGGTAGTGCGAACATATTTCTTCTCTGAAGAGGTGTGCACTCTCCTAAGACACCTTAAATACTTTAAAAAGATGATGACGATAGATCTTAAGAAAAAAGAAAAATTAGAGATCAATCATAGTGGTCTCTGCTTCCGACAGTTCCCGTCAGCTTATACTGGCCAAGGAGGGCATCACGCAGCACCACGAATGCAGTCTGAAGTAGAAGGCGGCCTTTGTGTCACGACATCAATTTAGGGGTCATTTAAAATGATGTAAAACATCGTGACATACCACAAGCCGATATTTTTCTTGTATTAATTTGAATTGTTGTAAACTATCTTGCGGTATTTTTGTAAATTTAAAGTGCCATAAATTACTGTACTTTTTCAAGGTCAGTCTCGCCCGTCTAGTTGGAATTGTAGATTTAGGGCGAAAAAAATCCCCTAATTAAGAAAAATATCAACACCGCTGAGATTTGAATCCCTTCCTCGTTGACAGGACTTTGTACATGATGTAGACTGGATCTATCACGATCGGATTCCGCAGATGGAATCCGAAAAAGAGGATCCGGAGCTGGTCCGGACCGGATGATGGAAGGGGACCCGACGGGGATCCGCGACGAGGCGAAGACGGGGCTTCTCTGGTTGACCTGGACCCGCCCGCGGGGGGCGCGGTCGGTCGCCGGATTTGCTCTTGGATAGTGAGCCGCTGCTCCTTCGGCGGTCGAAGGTGCGGCGCGAACGGAGCTTCTCTCGGCCGAACGGTCGACGGGCGTCGGAGCCGAAGCCTGAAGGTCCGAGAGCGGACGGAGGAACGGCTTGCTCTCCGATAGTGAGCCCGAAGGCTCCTTCAGCGCGAGACCGAGTCTCCTGTCTTGGGGCAGCCGGCGTTCGGCGTCGAGACCAGGGAGAGGAATCCGAGGTCGGCGGCCGAGACCGACTCGGGGAGGTCGGCGATGATTCGAACCGAGCCCCTGCAGGAAGGAAAGAAGAAGAAGAACCAGTTAGCAGGAGTCCCGGGCGTCAGCCCTGGGGAACCCCCTCCGACGGTCAAGTTAGCTCCTGAAGAAGATTCGATTCAGAAGAAAGGAAAGAGCAGCTTTAATGCTATTCGGACAGAAGTCCTTTAAGGGTTTCGGAAGCTTGGGGAGGCATCCGTTTTTCCCACCACCCTCTGGGCCACAAATAGCGGGATATTTATAGCAGAGGATAGCGGATGGTTAACGGTGGCAGCCGATATAGGACTAAATGAAGGTTTACTGATAAACCGCCATAGCGCCCGATCCGCCACCGGAGTGGGCCGGATTCGGCTACCGGGCCGAAGGGGGTTGGGCCGCTGACGGGCCGAAGCCTGTTGGGCCCTGGGCTGCCGCGCTGCTCCCGGGCCTTAGGCTGGTGGGCCGCTGACGGGCTGAAGCCTGTTGGGCCGGGAGCGACGGTGCCGCTTATGGGCCGAAGGCTGCTGGGCCGCTGACGGGCCGAAAGCCGCCGGAGGGCCTAGTACTGCTGCTGTTGGGCTGAATGGGGTTTGAGCCTGCTTCAATGGGCCGAATCGGATTCTGCCTCATCAGTACATAACTTTGCCGAGTAAGGTACTTAGTACAAAAAAAAGCATTCATCCAAATAAAATATCTCCTAGATTCAACAAATTGCGAATTATATATTCTCAATTGATTAAATGAACACCATATTTATTGGCAGGTCGTAACGCAGACAATGTGATGTAATTTCCGGAGACAAACGGGTTAAAGACAGCTAGCATGCCGCAGGGATCAAGTGTCCATAAAGTAGCTTATAAAATAAAACTTTTAACTTTTTCAATTGTCGGTTTTAAAGTCATTGAGTTTAGATTCTACTAATTTCAGAGTGAAATTTTAAAATCCGAAGAAGAGTAGCACTATACACGTCAAGAAGATTTTAAAATCCTATGATTTAGAGACACATAGAAAATACTACAGAATAATCCACAGCAATCTAAACATACAAAAATATCATTTTATGATAGTATATGATATTTTGCAGCACACAGGACAAATCTTTAAGGAAAATGGGTTTGATAGACGTAAAGGCAGAAGTCACTTTAGGGCCAGGTCTATTTTCGACCTCTAAATTGATTTTAAGTCACTCGACTTGAAAAATCGAAGTGGTTAATTAGTCCATCTATCTAAGCCATGTTTAATAGTATTAGGTTCGTTCGGTCAGTTTTCCATGCCAAAAATGCAAACGACCCAACATACTCTTTCCCTTCAGTTTTTTTTTGTCAGAAATATTTAGAAAGTTTCTCTAAGAGAGAGAGTATATAAATTTGATTTGTGAGACAAATTTCTCCTCTCACACCATCTAGAAAGGTGGAATTTGAACTTATAACTTCTTTTTGCAATGGAGATCTAATACCACTGAATTATAGACTCTTTGATATATATAAAAAAAGGTCCAATACTACTCATTTGATATCAGTACTTAAGTGAGGTGAGAGTCCAATATCACAAAAGAAAGACCTGCCAAGGTGAGACGATGCTGGTGAGTGGTGAAGCTTCCACCTCAAATTTAAAATTTTGGCGCATGGGGGGGGTGGTATAAATACAGTATTCCAGTCCCATGAGCAATGACACAGTGGACATCCTTTTTTGCGTTTAGCAAGAAGGTCATTGAGTCGAACCCCCTATTGTAGGTGCAAAACTCTCACCTTCTAAGATGGAATTCATATAGGTATAATAAAAACAATCTCTCAAAAAATAGGACTTTCTATTCTGAGGGGCACTTGATTCCTACCCTTTAGAGTAGGGGCCTCTGCCTAGCCACTGAATTCTTCGACGAGGGGAGAGGAGGCTAGAGACCATGCTCAATTTTTCATTTTTTTTATTAATTGTTTACTTAACTGGAATTTTTGGGGGTTCTTGAGATTTTTTAAGTTAGTCTTTCAATTTTCAATTTTTGGGTAGTTGGTTCACTACTCTTTTCCAGATAGGTGTTGAATTAACAGGGTCTTAAGGTATTTTTCAGGACTTTGTAAGTTCAAATACGAGATTTGAATGTTCCAAATTCTTTTCTAGATGCTTGTTAAGTTAAACGGATATTTCAAATTTTTTGGGGATTTTATAAGTTTATATTTCAATTTTTTGGGATTTTTCATGGATAAGTATTAAGTTTCCTATTTTTTTAAAAATTCACGTTTCAATTTCTAGAATTTTATCTATTTAGATGTATCATCTGAGCAACAGGTTTATACCATCTTTTGCGTGAATGGTAATTTAAACTAATTGTAACATAAGAACAAGGGCATGTTTACATTCACATTAGCAATAGACTTGGCGTTCCTACGACCCTGGATGCAAACAAAACCAAATTAATCTAATTTCATTATCTAAATCTAATTACATATATATAAAGTATAATTGAAACTAGGAGTTTTAGAAGATAACCCAAAGAATTTTATATATGCAAAGGCCCCCTAGATCATACTATAGATATAAAAAATCTCCTAAAGTTTCTTTTCCTTCTGAAATAAGTCCTAATTTGTAAGTGATGTGAATGATGATAAACTTGATGATAGGAAATTCTCTAGGTATACAATGATTATATAAGATTCTTTTGCTTGATCATAGGAGGTTCTTTGCGTATACAATGACTATATAGAGATTTTTTTGCATATATTTACTTCTGTTACAGAAGTTTATAGATGTGAAAAATTCTTAGGGGGTTATTTATAAAAAAACATATAAAATGTGACCTCTTAGTTTATCTTTATGTAGTATACTAAAAGATTCATTGTTCAAATATTCTTGTAAAAAAGATTATATGTTTGACAAGGCTTTTGTCCATAAGAAATCAAATACACATTAGAAGTTTTATGTTTCAAGATTATTTTTTATATATGATTTATGTAAGGAATCTAATTTTCATCCATATTTATAAAAAGATATGGATATTAATTTCTAATCTCCAATCCGTTGACAACTTGGATTCATGTTCATATCTAGAATATATATAAATGGGGTTTTCACGAGTAATGCCCTAAATATATTCTTGTATATGCAAAAAAAAAATTCCTACGTTAAGCGAATATGGAGAAATATTAGTGATGGTGGAATTGATGGTAGGAGATTCTCTATGTATACAATGATCATATAGGAGGTTTTTTGCATAATACATTTTACGTGACATTTTCTTGATATATTAGATTCCTTTAAGAGATTATTTCCTCCCAATATAAGTAGAAATATGGATTTGTACACATCTGCATTGACAAAAATGGCCTGCAAATTCATCTTTTTTGCCAATTACATCCAGCATCAATGAAAAAGAATATGGACCCGAAATTAATTCGGAACCGGCCCTCATGTTCTGTAGGTTTAAAATTGACACATGATCCGATTTCGGATCAGGGCGAGTTTTAAACAAGGGAACGTGCATTGGAATGTGGGCATGCATCCTTGTGCCAGCAATATCCTCTCGACCGCTTTCAACGATACCAACACTTTAAAGTGTTGTTACACTTTTATCTGGTAATTTTTAAAAAACTCCTTTACTTGGATTTCTCTCCTTAATGAAATAAGAAAAATGGGTAATTTTTCCGGTCACGTTAGCAGTGCTCATTCATTATGAGCTAGCCAGTACTTATAGTGGCAAAGGAATTTGGTTAAAAGGATAATACATCAACTGGCAACTTCATGTGATGAATCTAACAAAGAGAAGGCCAAGTGGGTATGAAAGCAGTTCAGAGGATCCAGACTCATGCATGCACATGTAGCCTTGTGCTTCATCGACTGCAATGTCTTAAGACTGCCAGCACCCTTGGTTGCACACTTTCTGAAATCACTTTAGATCGGCTCTATGTTTGTTCAGGTAGGTAGGGTCAAGTTGGAGTGTTCGCTTGCCATGACCCTGCTGCATCTACACATCAATTCATGTCCATGTTCTTTTACTCATCCCATGATGTGCTTACTGTTTATTCCATTACTGAAAAGACCTTCTTTTTTTCAGAGGTATTTACAAGACTTCCCCCCTTATGATAGAGTACAACTCTGTCTTCTTTGAGCAATTGTTCTGAACCCAGAGGGTTCGTGGCCCCTAAATTCATTCCATGCTAAATAGGGAGCTTGTTAGGTGGGAACTTGTTCTTTCACTATGCAAAAATGATGAAAGAAGAGAGGTAAAAGAGAAGAGAAGAATCAATCACAATAGAATTCAAGAATTTTTACATAGTTCAGCAAAGGTTTGCCCAAGTCCACAACTGCATTGAGTTTCACAAAGATTCACAATGCTAGAGATGGTTGTCCTTCTTTAAATATGAGAAGATTAGGGCAGCTAGGGTAATGGTACAATAATGACCACCACCCTTAATATACAAGCCAGGCATATAAGCTGGCTATCAAGCTCTATACTTGTCCAACAAGGCTTAAGGTTATTCTTATTTAAAATGAATCAGGAGTTCAGCCTTCTTTGATAACTATTATTCTCTTCCCCATAGGAACGGGGTCAATCTAGCTAGAGTGAACCAAAATATCATTTGAAACCCCTCCTCATGAGTATAATAGTCATCAAATAAAACCTAGCCATGATAAGGAATTGCCATCCATATAAACGCGCTCCCTCCACAACACCTCCTCTTCGAATATCTCTGCACTCGCATCACAGGAAAACACGGAAACCATAGAGTTATTTTGAATAGGAACCCACTAGAAAAAGGTTGATAGTCATACCTTTTAGGCTTTTACATCATTGGAAATTTGTATGTATAATTTCTTCTTATTGATTTAAAACTACAGATGTTTTCCTTGTCCTTTGCCTTTAGATTTGAACATTATATTTAAGCACTTTGTTAAATGAATTTTCGTTTTTCTCATATGAATTCATAACTTTGCCTGATCTCATTAACAAAATTGAGTTTGGTTAAAGGTCACTTGACTTTATATTGAATATTTAATTAACTGTGTTTTTATTAGAATAAGACTACTTGCTGCGCCACTGCAGTACCCCTATAGCTGCATTGAGTGCAGCCATCAGAATGCACCCATAGGTTATCTTAGCTCTTTGATGACATGCAGGTACCTTTTTTCTTTTTCTTTTTTTTCCTAACAATCATCCGATTTTAGATCGAAAGTTTCTCATGTACCCCAAACGTAGGGGTGGAATTTGGGTGGGCTCGGTGGACCAAAACTGAATTTGGCCTTAGCCCAAATTCAAAAATAGTCCAGCCTTATTTTGGCTGCTCATGTTTACTGAATTTGGGTTGGATCAGCATGACTTAGCCCATACTCAATCCCTTTCTCTCTTTAATTAATTTCCGTTTTACTGAATTTGGGTTGGACAGTGCCATCCACAGCCTTGCTGGGTGAAATTGGGTGCCCAACTTTTCACCAGGTGCCCACATTCAACCAAACCAATGTAGTCACATTTGGGCCAACCCGGCTTCAACATGATCGGGTTAGGAAGGTTGGGCCATGGGCTGGCCCACTCAATTTCCAACCTAACCCAAGCTCGGCAATTTTTTTTGGGCCGTTCAATTGTTCCTCTCATCCAAAAAATGGCTGCCAAAGGTTTGTCCAATGGGGATGGTTACCTTAGGTTGTCTAATCCTAATATAGCTTCTGGCCTAAGTTTATGGGGATGGTTGACCCTACTCAATGTTACATAGACTTTACAATTTATTGAATATTTTATGATTTGATCATGTACATTTTTATGAATAAATCATAACATATTGAACAGTTTTGTAAAAAAATAATTTCATCACATAATTTTTCAAAAAAAATATTTAGAGAAGCTCCTTGAGATTATATAGTTCGCGAAACTAATATACCATGTAAAAGTAAATTTATATATTGAAAATAACTGTTGGAAGTTTTAGATTACAGGTTAAATTGAGATCCTTTCCTGGATCAATTTTTTTTTCCTGGGACTTGGCAGCAGAATCCATCCTCTCTCTCTCTCTCTCTCAACATAGTCAAAGCGTAGGAAACCGGATCACCTGGGTGCCAAAAGTTATTTCAAATCCAGTAAGGAAGCAAACAACTCCAATCTCGATGATTTTATAAAGGATACTCTATTCTCTGCTAGCACACCACATCCCGAAAATTTAAGATCCACACGTACATGTATGTAATTTGCATAGTCGAGTTGCTCACCCAGAGCTCCAGACTGGAAGCACCAAAACTTTCAGCAGCCGCTCCTCCAAATTAATAACCTCTACTCCAGAACACCAGCGAGCGGTACATGTTCTTGTCTCAACACTAGAATAATTCTACCCTGGTTCCTTTTCTGCTATCCAGATTTATGCCTTTAGCTTACAAGATGGTTGATCGATCCAAGCTATATGATCTTCTTCACCAACTTGTAGGTAACGTAGCAACCTTCTGTTTTAATGGTAAGAATTAACTAGCAGCCCTCCCCTTACATGGCCGGCCGAGATCTGAAACAAGGCCCGGCATCAAAGTAGAGATGCGAAACCAGAATGGTCCATCCAGATTTGCCATCAACAGAAGGGCGTACGCTTTCACCTTCCTCCTCTCTCTTCTCGCGCTTCTCCTCAGCATCGCCACCCTCTGCAAATTCTATCCCCAAGGCTACTCGCTCTTCAGCACACAAATATCATTCCACGGTCGCACAGATGCGAAAGAGGAAGCGGGGGAGAGCGAGATCAAGAAGATCATCGGCACCATCATTACCAAGATCCAAGAGGAGGTGAAAGACTTGCATGGATCATCCATGGAGCTGGGAAAAGAAGATTCCAAGGTGAAGGACGAGAGGGTGAGGTATACAGCGTTCCTCGCAGAGATATTGGGCCTCGTTGGATCCATCAGCGCATCCCTCCCCTACCTTAACGAGAACACTCATCACCAGCTGGAGAGAGAAACCGGAGCAACTTCTCACCATGCTCTCTCCACGCAGCAACCCGACGAGGTGGTGGAGTTCTTCCTGATAGAGGAGATCCGCAAGTACGTCCGGGTGAAGCCCAACCGGCTGGGGAAGCAGAACTTCATGGGCGCCAACGGCACCTTCACCAGCATCGGCCACGCCTGCTTCGCCATGAAGGAGGAGCTGGAGGAGTACATGGACTACGACGTGGGGGACTTCTGCAAGGACGACTGGAAGCTCGCCCAGCGGCTCATGGTGCACGGCTGCGACCCGCTGCCGCGCCGGAGGTGCTTCTCCCGCGCCCCGCAGCTCTATACCCGGCCCCTCCCCGTCAACCAGTCCCTGTGGAGCCTCCCCGACGACCGCAACGTGCGCTGGAAGGGCTACAAGTGCAAGAACTTCGCCTGCCTCGCCAGGAACGCCACCGGGAAGGGCTTCTTCAAGTGCGCCGACTGCTTCAACCTCACCCACCACGAAGCGCCGAGGTGGATGGAGGTCGTCTACTCCGATCCCGACACAAACTTGACCTCGGACTTCCTCATAGAAGATGTCCTCAAGATTAAGCTCGGGGAGATCAGGGTGGGGCTAGACTTCAGCGCCGGCACCGGGACTTTTGCTGCCAGGATGAGGCAGTTCGACGTGACGATTGCCACGGCGACCCTCAACTACGGGGCTCCCTTCAGCGAGATGATCGCCCTGAGAGGGCTTCTCCCTCTCTACCTGACCGTAAACCAGCGGCTCCCCTTCTTCGACAACACACTGGACATCATCCACACCACCCGGTTCCTGGATGGTTGGATCGACTTCATACTCCTGGACTTCCTTCTGTATGATTGGGACAGGGTCCTGAGGCCCGGGGGTCTGCTGTGGATCGACAGCTTCTTTTGTCTGAAGAGGGATCTAAGTGATTACTTAGAAGCGTTCAAGATGCTGAGGTATAAGAAGCACATGTGGGTGGTTGTGCCAAAGCTTGATAAGGACGACAAGGAGGTGTTCTTCTCGGCGGTGCTAGAGAAGCCTCCCAGACCTTTCTGACGAATCCAAGAGGAGCACTGATGGATCATACTGGTCTTCCTCTTCTCCTGCACTTCATGGTGTCCCTGCTTAAGATGATATCTGAAAATATTAAAAATAAAAAAGGAAGTTCAGAAGGCAACTCTTTCCATTTGAGTTGCCGCGCTAGAGGAAGAACCATGCATGATGTACTTTACTGATCGATCATATGCTGTTGTATGTTCTTTTCTCTTTCGCCATTAATTCATGCTGCAGAACAGTAATCTGTAAAAATGTATAGATGCTGAACCTGTTGTCAACATTCCAGACGAAGTAGCCTATACGTAATGCAAATGGATCACGTGGGACACTGGTTTAGCTAGTCACACTGCGCCCGGAAGAGTTCGATGCAAGGTGCGCTGGAAACTAATGCTATAAATCTGGGCACTTTCCTATCCTTGAGCAGTTCCTGTCTTGCGCGCTCAAGTGGAGATGTTCTGGGAAACACGGGCTATGGAAATAGAATTCTGAACGAGCAAACATACGAACGCCACAAATTGTTCCAATCGTACATAATTAATCTTCAGATTGTTTATGTTTGTCAATTTCTTTCAGTTCAATCTTTTTTTATTCTTTGTGTTTTAATTATATATATCTCGTGTAGATCACTGGGAGCCCTTCAGTCATTTAATCAAACGATTTTTGTGTTGGCATAACCTTTGTTATAATAAATGTATTCCAAAATGTATGTGATAAAGAGGATGATAAAAAAAAAGAAAAAAAGAGTGATATATATAATAACATTCCCCTTTTACATGCGTAATAATATATGAAATGATTGTCTTAACATGAGTACTAACGAATATTCGATTAATCAGCCCCCAACAAGGTTCTCCAGTCAATCTCGATAGAGATTGAGAGGTCCACGGCGCTGTTTTGAGCGACTGTAGAACCTGTTCAACCTCCCATCCAAGGCTGTAAGTACGTAATCAAACAGAACAATGGGGATACGGTTTTGGGCCTGGCTACTGTTCTCTTACTGGCTAGAAAGTTCAAGATCCTCAGGTTCCTCACCCGTCCTTCCCCTGTTCCTAGCATAATCTTTTCAGAATCCAAGCGAAGACGTCCTTCATTAAAGTCGCCATGCTAGTCTGTGTTGAACTCAGTCCAGTGGTAGTTTACTCAATCATCTATTATGTCAAGATTAATAAACATGGTGTTCCTTGACGCTTGGATCTATCAGCTTCGGACACGATTCTGACGTCATGCATATAAAAAACCTGCTCGCTTCCACTACGAAATGAGCTTATTTCTCAAGATTCTACATGAATAACTAGCAGGAGGAGGTAATGTCATGTGTCAAGAAAAGAGGAGTAAAGAGAGCAAGGGATGGACATGGGGTTGAGGGAGAAGAAAGGGGGGTGGGGCTTGGGGGAAGGCGAAGGTTAGATGGGGATGATGCGGATCAATGGGCAGCCGAGACTTTAAACTTTGAAAAATAAATGGGCCGTTCGTAACTGTGTGTATATACGCTCCTAATATAGTTGTTTTATGTTTTTTTAAGTTTTATATTTGTATGTGTATACTGTAAAAATATAGTTGGTTTATATTTTTTTAAAAATAAGTATTATACTTGGACATTTATTATTAATAATTTTTTATCCACATTTGAAAGTATTTTTATTCTATTAGTTTTTAAATATTATACGATTCATGTAAACACTTTTTAATATTTAATACTTCATGTTGGAGTTTCTTCTATCTTTTAAAGCTATATAACATGTTCTGATAATTCCTATTAGACTTTTTTTTTTCCCACACATCACATGAGGTTTAGATACATGTATTGTTTTGTGTAATGTTTGCTATAATACTCATGTAGATTACAAACTTAGGTGTTGCCGTCCGATCACTTTGATTGGACAGCAGTTCAGTGAGTATTTTTTATTTTTGTTTTAATTGCTGAACCAGAGGACCACTTCAGTCTGCGTTCGTACATGTCCACCTTTCAATGTACTCTTGAATCAGATCAGACTTGATTTTGGGCAACCAACTCAACACATCCAATTCCGATCAACAACTTAAGAGGTATGGCTGAAGAATTTTATACTATTTCACACAATAAATGCAAAATCTGTGAAAAATATTATATTTTATTTTTTTATGTTGCTAATTCTTTTGATCATCTGTGATGAGACGGTTAAAAAGTTTCAACAAAAAATCATGCACCCGTGTGATCTGATCCACAACACTTAATACGTTGCAACAAGTACTACACATTTTCACAGCAATTCTCTATTGAACTTGTTGCACGACTCCATTCCTAGTTGGAAAACTCCGACTACATTGCCTTCATGGAATAGGAAACTCCTGTGCAGGCGGACAACTCCAAGGAACGTTGCATCGTGGAGTATAACTTGCATCCTCGAACATAATTTGCTGCAATCGGCGATGCAATTCAATGAAAAATACAAGTAATTTTTTAGCTCTGTCTCAATCTAACTTAATATGTTCGTACATCTCAATAACTGATCAAAGGGCGTAAAACATTTTTTAAAAAAATCAAAAACCGCATAGTAAAAGTTCTCGTAACTGACTCTGAGGTGTCTTATATGTTTGTACGGACCGATCTCCAATGGAACGATTCGAAAAATTTGAAAAATTAAAAATCGAGCCTCAATAAACAGTAAAAAAAATCTTTAATGGGCAGAGTCAAATAACAGTTTTTTTTTTATTTTTCAATTTTTTTTTATGTCGTCCAATCAGAGATTAACTTGTACGGGCGTATAGCACACCTTAAGACCCACCTAAAAATTTTTAAAAATATTTTTTAAAATTTGTCCATTGCACTGTTACTCTATAGGAATCAGCCCAAAAAGGTGGATCAGGCGCCACAGCTGAATATATGTGTTTACACATGAGCGAAACTCGCTGCACTGCTAAGTGCAATTACGTATCAGATCTTAGATACCCTACATGTCTATATAGTCTAATCTTCAATTATACAACAAAAAAATGTAAACAATTAAAAACTAAACTCTAATGAACAGTACAAAATGTCTCTAATGGGTTGAGCCTAATAAATTTTTTTTTTTAATTTTAAGATCAACCAATCAAAGATTGCACTATACATATACGTGTGGCATGTAGATTTTTTTTTTTTTTTGGGATGTGTGATGCAGTTGCACGCACCTGGCGTGCAGCAAGTAAAACGCCACACACGTCATTTGTATACAGTTATAAATCAGATATTTATTGTTAAACGTCATGTTTAAATTTTATTTGTAAGTTTGCTGGTAAGTTAATGTATATATATATATATATATATATACATGCATAGTTTAGATATAGATATCGCATTTTAACATTTTATGAACATAATATACTTGAAACTGTATCTTAGACATGTTCTGGTAGGGGGATACGTTTAGGTTTCTTTACTAATATACATAAATCCTCACCATGAACTAGTGTCCCCATCATGGTTAGAAGTAATGTCGATTTTTATCAGAAGTACTTGCTATAATGCCCCAAGATATATTGCACTTCTGAGTTAGGTTCCTACTTTTTCTCCAAGTTACATTTAGTTCAAGATTGATAAGATTTTAGGTCCCCATTAGACTAATCCTCAGAAGCTAACCAGTTAGTTAATTAGCACCCCTACTACCCAAAAAAGATAAGGTTTTAGGTTATATTACGTCTTATACACCTCTTCTTTTAGGAGAAACATGGTTATCCATTCTCTATAGTAGTCAGCATTGACTATGCTAATCGTTACAGCTGCATGGTCGAGAGAACCTTCATATGTGTTTGAACGCGTACAAACGTCGCAAAGCCACTGCTCGTTGTGCGACACATCCAGGCACCACAGTGCATGGTATACGATGGTTGATGCCAGGATGCTCCTTGCAAAAAAAAAACTTGGCTAAATTAGAGTGCTGTAGTTAACAAGTTCAATCACAACGCTCTTGTAAAATCTCCTTAAAAGACCATGCCAACGATCAACTCTATGAACTCTTTTGAGTTCTTGTACACTTTGCTTGGTGTAATTAAACTCATCAAGAACACCGAATAGCACTGCAACTTTCACATGTACTGGAATAGTAATCATGTGACTAACATGCGGTTCTGGAGCTTGTCATGTTCGAACATGGTGAACTTATCACCATAGCTCGAGATTTCCTTGGGGATTACATGGTCATACTACGTTCGAAGCGACGAACCTGAACCACTGTGTCTGGGGATTCTTTGAACAGACCGGATCCCCCAGACAGAGACACTCCCTTGTCTCCACCTCAGAAGAGTTCCCGGAGCTCCCGTGGAGGCAAAGCTGCGTCCCTCCAGCATCCATGCCGGCAATGCGAAACCCAGAGCTCGAGACCAGTGCCCAAGCACTCTGGTTGTCGCTGCATGCCGGGGAAAGCACCACAGGAAGGCCATCTCCGACGACCCTCAGGCATAGAGAAGATCCCGTCACCAGGATGGGAGCGCCCTTGCCGCCGTAGCTCCACCTGCTACGGTTGCTGCAGTCACCCAACAGGACGTTGTTGCCGTACTCGTCAGCCCAGAGACACCGCCCACTCAGTGGGTGGTAAATTATGTGGTACGCCGGAGCTTGAGACCCTGGCTCTGCACCCACGTAACTTTATGGTTCTTAGCGACATAGAAGTTGCAGCGATCAAATGGAGGGATTATATAAGAAGACAAATTAAAGAAGAGTGAAAAATGGAGACTTGAGTGGATAACTAGAAAACCTGCCTTGCATCATGTCTTGGATGAGCCGGAACCTCTCCTGGAACCTGGGATTCCGGGGCAGATCCCAATTGGAGTCCAGCACCCCATACGTCTCCACGAACCCGGGTTGGCCGTTGCGCCAGTAGTAGCTTCCCTGCAGCGCCCACAGCGCCCAATCCAGGTCCCTCTCCGCCGCGACGGCCAGGAAGCAGCTCAGGAACCGGTTGTCGGCCCGGTTCGTGCCCCTCTGGTCCACCCCGAACTCGCCCACGAACAACGGCCAGCTGCTGCCGTCGCCACCCTTGGTGACGAAGCCAGCCTGGGCGTCGAACCTCCCAGCGGCGTCGGCACAGACCCGGTCGGGTGACAGGGACTCCCACTGGCGCCTATTGATGAACGCGTACCAGTGCGCCTCCAGCACCAGCTTGTTGTCGAATCGGGACGCCAGTGGCCGGGCGGCGAGGAATCTGAGGTCCGTGTCGTAGCTGAGGCCGGAGACGACGACGAGCAGGTCCGGGTTCGCCTGGTGGATCGTCCTCGCCCCGCGCGTGACGTACCTGTACCACACTGCCTCGCTCTGCTTGGGACCGCGCAGCTCGTTGCGCATGCTCATCCCCACCACCTGCGCCGCGCAGAGCTACACATGAGCAGTTTGCCCCGTTCGATCGAACACACGGACAGCAGGCATGCATATGGGTTTGGAACGGCTCGCAGCCGCGTGCTCACCTGGGGGTCCCCCCTGTAGCGCGTGGCCACCGCGTCCAGGCCCCGCAGCCACTCCTCGGGGTCGAAGTAGAGGTCACCGAAGAAGCCGTTACCATCGTCACTGGCGCAGCACCACTGCGGGCGGCTCACGTGGTTGTCCAGCACCGCCATCAGCCCCACCTCCCCGATTGCCGTCACCACCGCGTCGTAGGCCTCCCTCACCGTGAGGCCCGACAAGGACGGGTTGTTCGCCTTGACCCCCGCCGCCGCCTCGCGCAGCCCCAGAGCGTTGAGCGACCCCGCCACCGTGAGGTTCTCGTAGCGCGGCCTGGTGAAGAGGTAGGTGGCCCAGGTGAGCCGGACGCAGTTGAAGCCGAGGGCGGCCACCCGCGCCACTATGCCGCCCAGAGGCTGCTTATCCAGCCCCTCCGGCAACACCGCCGGCATGTGAGAAGCCCAATTCACGCAGCGAAGCTTCACGCGCTGGCCCGACACTGCGTCCACCACCCATCTCCCCCTCGTGGAGAGCGGCAGCGACTCGACCCCGTGGTATAACAACAACAACAACAATAGCAGAACTAGAACAGAAGAACAGAGCTGTGACCCCTTGCTGAAGAGCAACATCTGGGCTCCTCTCCCTCCTACCATCTCATGGATATGGGGCCTTGAAGAGCTCGGCCATGGCTGGCTTTTAATTTTAAGGCATGCCCGCAGGAGTGGGCTTCGTTCACCTAATCTGCTACGAGGCCATGAATCGGGTCTTGAGGGTTGCAAGTGTTTCCGCTATACCTAAACTTCTAACGAGTCGTTTGAATAGTGGCACGACATTGGAAACTCCTTTTAACGTCCAGATTCCGCCTTCTCCAGTTTTAGATCCAAGATATCCTCCATTACAACATGGAATCTATATATCCTCAGCTCCCGTCGTCCTTTGCAGCTGGCACGCGCAGGCGTATGCACTCACAAGGCAACCTCTTCGTGCTCCCACCCACCCTCCTATCTCGAATGGGAGAGGAATCCATCCAAGCCAGCTCGTAATGGGAACCGGTGGTTCCCAAACGAAGCATCCTCGCCCTGACCTCGTCGCGTGGTGGTGTGTCCGTTGGGACCATCGTGCTTCCGTTTTGGACTAGCAAGTCGCCTGCTAGTACGTCCAAAATTGAATTGAGATCGACTATTCTATTTATTCTACATCACTTATATTTTACTCATTCTGATTATTTTAATTTTTTTTAAAAGTATTCTTTTTCTTTTTTAAGTTTTACTTTCCTCTCACCATAATAATTGAACTAACAAAATAAAGCGAAACACTGATAATATAGAAAAAGTGGAATAGACGATCTCAATCTTAAACTACACTTCCTTCAGTGTCTCGGCAACCACTGTGCTTCCATTTCCCACAACTGTGCTCAATCAATATATATACAGATTAGGAAGGTTGTGGCCATAGAAGGAAGGAAGACTGTTTAAGGCACAGGGTAAGAGAACCTCGTGTCACCACTTTGACGTTTGCTTTGCGAAGTTAATGAGAAAGTTTGATTAGAAAATGCAACTTTTGTTTCTGCATGTATCGTTCTTTGAATTTGAAATGAGGGGAAAGAGGAGGAAACAAGGATGGATCACTTCAACGCGTTATCTACCGATGAAACGAATCTTTATCGAGCTACAGCAAACTAACTGTGAATGACGAACTGTGAGCCTTTATTCGGAGACCATCACCTGATCTGAAACCGGAAGGTTCCAAGAAAATGACACCTAAGGCAAGATGGCGAACATGCTGGCCATCAGTCACCAAACACCAGAAAGAGCTTTTACAAAACTCTTAGTTGAACTTATCAAATGGAAAAAAGATCCTCGCAATACACGTTCGGACTGGAATCCAAATTTCGGATCACATGGAGAGAACTTTTTTTGCAATGTTTGCCTCCCCTCCCCCTCTCAGTATTGCTGTCCAAACATGTATTGAGAGGATCTCCTCTCTCTCAAATGAGGTCAAATGCTAGGTTATCCTCCAACCACACGAACAATTTTTTGCTATTTTTTGCTAGAGTGCAGCCATCATCGCCACGCCATCAGAAGATCCTTTCATGCATTTGGGATCAGCTACATGAATCTCATCCCCACAATTTATTCGAGGAATACAAGTATGATGATATGCCATATTGATCATAAGTCTTTTTGCTGTAAGAATTGTTTGCTTTTGATTGGAAATGTCAGATTGTAGCACGCAAACTTCTGCTCGCCGTGGAGTAATCCTTTTCCAGTATCCTATAATTCCTACCGACAGGCGGAAAGAAGTTTATGCTTCTGTAACAGTTGATACAAATCACTTAATCACCGATTTGATCTCTCTTCCAGAAATCAGACAACTGCACAAACTAAATTAACACCAACAGGTAGAGAAGATCCACTGACTCAGAATAGAAAAGAACAAGCAGGAAAAACAGAAATGGCCAATCACCGCATACATGAAGATTGCCTTAGTGGCTTATTTGGATGAAGTGACCAATAGATGACAACGAAACAAAAATTGCAACCCTGCAAACTTAAATGTTACAACTACCTGCCATTTTCTCAGATTTACTGCCAATAACAACAGAGGGCAGAAAATGGCCACGATGATGAACAAAGAAACAAGATAGTTACAAACCTGACCATGGTTAGGCTACTATGATGGGGCACCAAGGTAAGAAGCTAGCCGCAGCAAATCACTGAAGATTCCACCAGCAGTTACTTGGGCACCAGCCCCAGGCCCGCGGACAATCAGTGGTTGCTCCTTGTATCTCACAGTAGTGAATGCAATAATATTATCAGATCCGGAAAGCTGTGCAAATGGATGGTCCTTCTTGTATCTTCTCAACTCCACTCTGCCCCTCTCATTGACCGCATCCACAACTCCAACATACCTCAGCACCTTAGGAATTATACCAGTGTCAGTTGCATGAGATGCGAATATACACTACCTAGACACAGCAACAAAGTAAACCGCAATACAAAAGAGCAATGCAGCATGAGATCCGCACACTGAAGCGAAAGTGTGCGGCCCATCCCGCCAAGGCACTGGGTAATGTCAAACCCCACCACCACCACCACCACACACAGAGACAAAGAGACAACACTTACTTCCCCTGCAGCCTCAGCATCATTCCGTTCCTTTGACAACTCTTCATCGAAATTTGGAAGCTGCTGCATAAATTCTTCAGCTGATGCACTTGCCTGCATGTTGTTTTAAGAAAACAAATAGAACATAACAAAGAGTCAAATTAGAATCAACTTTCACTGTGGGATATTAAGAAATACGCACTCTTAACGGCTCTGGAACAAGACTTTGGACAGGTATGTCAGAAAGCTCCAACTTCAGACCAGACTCCCTTGCGAGGATTATGACCTGTAACAAGAAAAATCACCATAGAACACTCTGTTTCTGGTCCATAGGGCAATGGGCGATGAATGCATGCCCGAGGACCAAATAGAATGCAAAGGAGTAACTAGCACTCTTTTCAGCATATTCACCTTTCTGGCAACATCAGTGCCGGAGAGATCATCTCTTGGATCAGGCTCAGTGTAACCAGCTTGCTTTGCTTCAGCCACTACATCACTGAAAGCTCGCATTCCTACAAAGTTGTTGAAGATATAACTCAAGGTTCCACTGTGCCAGAAAACAGCAACAATCAGAAACACCATGGGGAAGTAGTGACATGCATCGGCAGGGTCAATTCTGAGATCAATCTGTCAAACTATTCAATGTTATTTCTTAACATCAAGATGTTTAAATATCTTCTGATAATGATAATATTCCATGTTATTAAATGGAGTATGCAAATTACTATTAGTGTTGTGTGTGTATATATGTACACATGCATGTATGCGCGTGTGCGCGCGCACATGCGTGCAACTATGTATGCAAGTACGCAACTAAGTATGCAAGCATGTATGCATGTAACTGTATATATTTATGTATAACCTGAAAATCCCCTCAATCTTCAGAATTTTATCTCCAGTTTCAAGGAGACCTCGCAAAGTGCTGATGATTGGGAGACCAGCTCCAACAGTTGCCTCATAAAAATAATGAGTGTAAGACCGTCGTTGGAGCATCCGCAACTTTAGATACTGAATTTGGAGAATGCTCATTAGTAGAAAGCACACAAGAAAATTCTGAAAGGACATTTGTGATAACAATAACAAATCAACTCAGAAGCACCTGCACCCTCAAGATGAAATTTGTGCCTAAAAAAATACCTAAAGAAGCAGTAGATATATCACCTTGTTGGGAGGAAGGCAGATAAGTTTGTTTTCTAGTTTATTTACCTTGAATATGTGCATGTTGATGGGCTATTCTTTTTTTAGTGTGTATCCCCGCGCCAAGGTATCATCCACTTTGGCTCCCACAGGCCTCATGTTTTGTCCTTTTCTGGGGAAATGGACCTCAACAATGATGGGTGACAGACCCCCCCCCTGCCTGATAAGCGCGACCAATGTGGGACAAAACATAGCTCAATTCAACTCATTTCTTCATGACCATCCCTAGGCCGATGGATACCCAAAAAACATGGTTATGAGGAAGTGATCTCCAATACTTAAAATGGCCCCAAATAGACCACTCAGCTTGGGAAATGTTTATTTGTCAATTATTAGAATGGTTTCAAATGGATACGATTTGCTTCCCACTGTTGGAGGCATACGCAGCACATGAGGAGCACCACTGAAGCACACAACAGTTTTCTGGACTTTTCATGAATATTAAAATGAGAAGACCTGATGAGTTTGTGCCATCAAAGCCAAATATATGACACAGTATTCATGTGAGCTTTCAACATACTCTTCCAAACTTCCTTCTTATGTGACCTTCCCCATAGTTGCTTCCCACATCCACTTTCCATTTGCCATTTGGATTGATTCATTATGATGGACAAAGTTTTATATGTAGAGAACTTCCAATATTGTGTGAATTCAAACAAAAAGAAGGGTAAGAGATTGAACGCAAAATTATTCATGCACTAACACAGGATGGACAAAGTGAAAGGCCGCTTCTAGCATTCATTGTGGAAGAAGAGTGCCAGCTGGGCTTCAAGGAAAAGTTTATAATTAGATGCCTGTAATGTGGGTTCTGTCAGATATTGCAAAATAACAATCTGTAAGAATGAGATGGGAGTTATTTAGCTGGGTGTAAAGTGGACAAGTAGGACTTAGAACTTAAAATCAGGACATCAACAGATGTGTAAGCTTAGAATCTATACAAGGCAGGATGAGAAAATCCGATAAGGTGATTTGCACATAGCAGTGTAGAAAGGACATACCCTGACTTAAAAAGGGAAACAAAACATGCCACAAGGGCAGTGAAAAGAGAAGGAAACTAAAAAACTGGATAAAAGTGATTGTTCTTGCTGATCTCAACCCACGTTGACTACATTAGCTTGCTTACTACCCTCATGTCCCTGTTGATTTTCCACTTACTACCCTCGTGTTACTGTTGCTTTTCCTCTCATAACCTGGAGCACAGAGTCATTTGTGCATGTGTTACTAGACTAGTTATCCCTTTATGCTAAAATTCTTCTAGCTTCCAAAACACACTCCCTGCATTTGCATCACCCATGCAGCTCCGGTGATGTCAGCTGGACAAAGAGAAGACTGTTTATTCTCAAAGTCTCTGGGATCTAGCAGTCCTAACGATGGTTGGTTGATGAGATAAGGCTTCCATTGTCCTGCACTCAATTCCACATCTGAGATTCATTTTTCCCATTTTAAGTCAATTTTCTTTCTTGCTTGTGAAGTTGAAGAGTCTTTAGATGGCAAATATTCACCAGCAAACAGCTAAAGAATAATTGGTTAAGTTTAAAAATAGCTTTACTCTGTCGAGAGGTCCTGAATTCGCCTTCTTGTTCGGTGTAATAACATGAATTCCTCTGCGTAACCAATCATAGTACTGGCTTGCAATATCAGAATCTGCAGTACAGTCTACAAATACAGTGTTTGGAATGAACTGATTTCCATGAACATGTTGAGCAAATTTCTCCCAGTTGGCCACTTCTGCATTTTCTTTCAGAACTTCTCTCCATCTTGTTAAGTCTATTCCCCTACAACAAACCACTGAAGAAATTAGCTTTAAAAAATCTTATGTTTAGGGCAAGGTTACTTGAAAAACATACATCAATGCAAATCAGATAAATTGTCTTCCCAATGTATGTTTTTCCTTAAAAAAGTTGAAACTTCAGAACTTGAAAGAAGGAAGCAATAAACTCAACCACCAGAACTCAACCTCCAATATTTCCCCTGAAATAGGACTATAATTGAAAAGAATACATAAACTAGGGTCAACAAGCCGGATCCATCTATACTGAGCTTATCTGTCCAACCACTGGATTCTGAATGCAGGAATAGTTCAAGAAGCTGAGAGTTAGGTCAAAAGACGATGCATCCTCTGCTTTTTCTTTATCTGGGAGGAGGAACAGAAAGAGATGATATGGTATGAGATTGAGATCTATATTTCTCCCGGAGAAGAGACCTTGATGACAAAGATTGGTGATCAACTATCAAATGAAAAATGCATAATGACCTAAGATCCAAAGTTGCAAGTCATCCCATCTGGCTTAGTATCCTGCTTGGTGCAAAGCTCCCAGGACCAGGATCAGCTGGCCCTGAACAGACCTCGGTCAGCCAATCCCAGCCCGATCTGGGGTTATTCCCTGCCTTTGGCCAGGATCAACCGTATTTGTGGACCAAAGAAATGAAAACAAATAAGATCTTAAGAAACAGAAAACTATACCTAAAGTAAGAATCTTCACGTTCAGCATGACAAATCTAAACATTAGTGATTAGACTATAAAATAGTGAAATAGTTATGAACAAGTATTATACAGTTACATTTCGTCGTAGGTTTACATTAGTACACCATCATGAGTAAGAAGAAAAATTAAGCCGCATCAAAGGACAACAGTCAAGGAGGATTAAAATCTAGAAAATATAAAGAAATAAGACCCCCCCCCCAAAAAAAAAAAGGAAAATAACTTAGACAACATAAGACGATGATTGTAGCTCTGCATGCATGCTCCTGTGGGAGACATGAGGGAGATCGAACCCTCGCTATGATTTCTTCTATTTATTTCTTATTTTGGTTGTTTTGATAGATTCTGAGAATTTGGGATGAATCCTCAAGGAATCTAAGATTTTGGATCAAGCATGTGGATTCATAAGTTCGACCTATCCCCTTAACCTTGGTCGGTGTTAATTACATCGATCAAAACATTGAAAATACTTGATTATTTGCCATAGAGGATGCCTTTTCACAAACATAGCAATACATGCAATCACAATTTAATTCTATTAGTTTGATCATAGATTATAAAAGGTTCTCTAAATGGGCCAGGTGCAAGCTTAAAATTTATAACGTGTGTCAGGCCCACTGATATTCCTTAAAGGATACATTAGCTTCCAAGGTGATGGCTCATGTGAATGGGTTCAACTAAGGATGTCTCCTTGAGACTTAGATGAGAGCTTGAGAGGAAAAGGGACCATGGACTCCACATTCAAACCTTAATGATTCAAAGAAATCATTGTTTACAAATGTCATGAGTTGAAAACCCTTAAGTTTCTTAAAGGGTACATTTTGAGGGTAAGGTTTGACCAATGTCAAGTGTTGAATCCTTTTTAGGTTTCTTAAAGGATACATGTAATGGTAAGGCTTGACGAATGTCAAGTGTTGAATCCTTTTAGATTTATTAAAGGATGCACTTTAATGGATGTTGATTTTGAGGAAATTAAGTCACAAATCATATATATATGTGGGATGTGTTCCTTTAATATTATCCATGGAATGATAACAAATTAAAGGATAATGAATTATTAAAGCAGATACTTTTGGACATTAATATATTTTAAGTCATTAGTCATCAATGGATATAAACTAGGCCCGTCTAATATCAATAACATCTAATGAGGGCACATTTAGGATTTAAATGACAGAAGAAAAATGGGATTAATTTACTTGTGATTCACTAAATGTAATGGGTTCAAGACCCAATAAGAGTCCAATAAGGATTCAGTCAACATAAGCTAGTCCTCATGCATGGATCAAACATCAAACACATGCTCCAATGTGTGTGTGTGTGTATATATATATATATGTATTTATATATATTTATATATATATATACAAGAATTGATTAAGCAAAACTCAAGAATACATTGAGTTCTTGCTCTCTTTTTTAACTCCAAAAAAAAAAAAAACAAGCTAAGAGGGGAGGGAATACCCTTTACCCCGCTAGCTAAGGTACTCAAAAGAGTCTCCACAATTTTAAGTCTTTAGCAGAATTATTCTTCCAAAAGCCTCCTTGCACCAGCCCCGTTGTGGGGTTTATATAGGGTCCGAATGGATCCGGTGGGGGGTCCAAAGTGGTCCGGTGGCACCCCCATGGACTGTCCTCTCTGTTCTTCCTTCCTTTCCTTCTTTTCTTATTTTCCTTTTTCTCTTGCTTCTCTTTCTTCTTATAGTTTCTTTTTCTTGGACAAAAAGACCCCCCCCCCCCAAAAAAAAAAAAAAAAAACATCTGGTGGGGGTTTCAGCAAGTGGGTGAGTGGGTGTGGGTGGGTGGGTGGGAGGGGGAGAGCCCACACTGGATGCTCCTCTCTCTTTTCATTTCTTTTTTTCCTCTCTTTCCTGCTCTAATTGCTTCCGTCCAGTGGGGGTAGCTTCTCTCTCTCTACCCCCTCCCCTGTTCAGCACAGAACAGGGGACCGCAGGCCTCCTTTGCCATTGCTGCTCTTGTGGTTGTTGCTGCTGCTCGTCGCTATTGCCCCTGTTGGCAGCACACATGGGGGTCATTCCCCTTGGCTTTTTGTGCAAAGCACCATCCAAGGGCGGGGGTCAACTGAAAACCTCATGTGGATAAAAAAATAATCTGTGTAACCACTCCTTTCTCCCTTACATATGGTAAGCACCGCCAATGCCCCTCCCACTCCAACATAGAGTGGGAAAGGGATAACATATCAGGGGGGAAGAGCCTATGGGATACAATCTTATTCTCATTTCGTCCCTACAACTCATCAAAAGACAAGATGTAGGGATTCTGCCCTACTATTTCTCACAAATTGCCCCTATTTCTGTCTTCTTGTTCCTCTGTCCTACACCTCCTAGACTAGTGTCTTTTGTTAAGATTTGGTTCCTTCCACAAGAAGAAGAAAATGAAAGTGAGCAAAAGAAAGTGTGAGAGATAATGAGAGGGAGGGAAGTACAATGTACAAAGGGATAGCCCTCATTTGGTCCCTCACCTCACTAGCCAAGGTATGTAGAATCGGTTTGGGACCGGGAATCGTCCTGTGTCGATCTGATCCGGATCGGGATCAGATTAACAGAGTTGGCCGATCCATTAGGAAAAGACCGATCCTTGGATCGGCCTGAATTTTGTTTTAAAAAAGAAAAAGAAAAAATAGAAACAAGATAGAACAATCAAGATAAATTCTCTCTTATCTTTAATCTTGCAGTGGATAAATGGAAAAAAGTGGATGAGGTGTATATTTGTGAGGGGAATTTTTGTTGGAATGCTATTCTTCGGAGGAATCTACTGGACGCATAAATGGAACAATTCTCAGAATTAATGAGTTCTGTATGATGTGAACATCAACCCACAGAGACAAGATAGAATTGTTTGGAAAGTTAATAACAGGGTTTTCTCTGTCAAATCACTTTACTCATTGATTGAAGGAAATTTATTTAATTCTCCTTCGTTCAAGGACATCTGGAAGGTAAAGTCACCACTGAAGATTAGAGCTTTTATGTGGCTTTTATTCCAAGAGAGAATTGTGACTAAAATGTACAGAAGACACTAGGATGCAAACGGTTCAACTATTTGTTCCATGTTGTCAAATGAAGATGTGGACCACTTATTCATCCATTGTGCAATGAGCAAAGAAATCTGGAGCATATTTTCTGAAAATCTGAAGATGCAGATGAACATGTTCCTATTGCCTCACTTTGTTTGCAGAATAAGTTATTACGTGGGGCCCACTGACGGAATAGCGTATACTAGAATAAGGGATGTTTCGGTTTGATAGTTTTGTGGGGCCCGCTGACAGAATAAGAAGAATAAGCAATTCTTGGGTCTAGGGTGGGATGGCTTATTCTCCTTATTCCCCGAATACGCTATTTTGCGCAGTATAGGCCATTCCGTTTGTCAAAGTAAAATTAAGCTTATTCTCTCCTTATTCGCCCTTATTCTTCTCTTATTCTCCAATCAAAGTGGCGCCAAGAATTTTCCATCAGGGAAGTCTATGAAACAACAAAAAGTAATAAAAATTCTGATGCATACGGTATGTTGGAGTATATGGAGGAGTATGAATGATAATTTGTTCAAGGGAAGCAAAGTAATATTTGTCTGGAAGCGGTTTCTCTGTGGTACCAATGGAGTCGGCACATCTTGGGTATCTCAAGGGATAGTTGGAATAGAAAAACAAGTCAAATGTAATTTTTTAGTTTTTCTGTTCCTTGGTCTGAGGAACCTCTCCTCTAGACTGCATTTGGATGTACTCCCTCTATTTATTTAATAAAATTGGTGGTACACCTGATTTTCTTTCAAAAAAAAAAAGATAGAACGATCAAGAAAACAATAAGAAAAAATGAATACCACTCACAATCAAATTCAATTACATAACATTTGAGTTAAAAAGCCTGGCTCATCGGCCGCATTCACTTGGATCGAGCTGACACAGGCCACATAGGCCTAGATCGGCTTGGATTGCCATGATACAGGCCAACATGACCAATTTGAGGACAATCCAGGCTGATTCAGGGCCGATTTAGACTTATTTTTATTCTAATTTTTATCTTCTACTGTTTTCATGGGAGGATCGGATTTCCCCCCAGAGATCGGATCACTAGGCATATTGATTCCGATCCGGATCGGCCGATCCGGATTGGAATCGGCCAATTCTGCATACCGTATCACTAGCCGTTGCTAGCCAATATGGCCGATCCTCATCTGATCCACCCAATCTAACCTCAGGTCGAGGAGCAGCGGATCAGGTTTGCTTCGAATCCAGGTCAAACTTGACTGGACCAGCCAATCTGGGACCACTAATCAGCTTCTGGTGCCCAAGCCGTGGTGCTAAGCTATGCATTTTCACCCTTTCTCCACTACTTACATCAAGACCATCTAGGAATCACGAAGATGAAATTGAGAAAGCAGCATCAAGTAAACAGTAATGTGACTTGTGAACATTAAACTTGAAGGAAGCCGAAGACAAAAAAGTGCACGATGTCGTTAGTTCCTATAGTGCCAGAAGAAATTAACCTGTTTTGAGCAAGCAATCACAATTGTATTACATGCCCCAAAAACAAAATGAAACAGAGTTTTATGTTACAAAGTAAGAAAAACAAAAGGAAATCTTACGAGTTGCTCAAAATCATCTTCTTAGAGCCAATAATTCCCATGACACGCAAATCAATATTAAAATCTTCCTTAAGGACTGCCGTCTGTCAGGAGAAACATTCAGATAAAATCAGTTCCAATGAAGGGACAGACTACAGAAATCCCATGGGGGTACTTAGATTAGTGAAAATAAAAAGGATGTCCAAGAAATTTCAATCTAGAGGACAAGGTGAGTTTACAAAATTAGTTTGACTTGAAGTTGATAAAATGATATAGAGAGAGAAAACAGATAATGCAATTACATGTATAATCCAATGCCTTCATAATCTCCAAATGTCAAGAACTAGGTGCAGACAAATACTAGACAACCACAGAAGATTTCAGGTTTCGTAAGTGCTGTAAGTGACGGTAAAAGTTCTAACCAAAAAAAGGAAAAAAGAAAGACAGGAAAAGGATTATGTTAAAGAAGAATAGATCTATATGGATACTTCTAGCATCGTCTAGACTTTTGTCAGTCTTTTGAGGCTGCTCCTACCTGTATGAGTTTGTGAACTGCAACCAAGATAGTTTCCTATGAGTTTATACATCCCAAAAATTTTGGCAGACTGTCTCCTGTTCAATGCTATCATGAGGAATGGCCAACGGGGTGTGGCTCTGTTGGCATGGATAGGCATGGGACCAGGCTGGATACTGGATGGAAGGATTGTTTTAGTCTCTAAAACATTTATCACTACAGCAGGGGCCTCAAAAGGTTATTGTGACAATGATTTTAAAGACAAATGAACCAAACCGGACAATTGGCTGATCAGCCAATCCATGTGGGTTTTTGGCAGACTGTTCTAACCCCCACTTGCCTTTCCTATCCTTTGACTAGGACCCCTTTGGCTGTGTTTTGAACAGAAAAAACTCGCAGAATCCAGACAGGAACGCCTAGCTCAGTCTGACTTGGATCGGGATCAGCTGATCTGATAGGTTTTAGGCTGACTGATCTTGGGGCTGGTCCTGACCTTCTCTTCCCCGCTCGTGACAGATATTTTACACCACTTTTTGTAGGGCTGCCATCAGGAAACAGCTTGTTGGGAAACTTTTCCAATATTTAAACCTTTTGTCAGATCTGGCCAACATTAGATTGGTGAGTCATCTTGCGAGGACACCGATGATGTAATAGCAATTAGCAATAAGCAAAGTTCACCTCAAATAACATTATTGATCATCCTTCACCTGCAAGTAATTGTCATGGTCAATAACCTATAAACTCAGAACTATGATCAAGAACAGGCTTCCTATCATAGATCTTTATATTATTACATCTTTACCTGCTTATCAACACATTGAATTCTGTTATTGCAAAAGTGAAAATACAATCGGTATATGAATCTGTAGACACTGAGAAATACCACTCAAAGGTCTTGTATCGCAACCAAGCATCAGCATTTTAAGAAACATAAATGCTAAATCATGTGTATAAGTTTTGTCAATCCAAGATCCTGTAGTCATCAACAGGCCACCAAGTGAGATCCAACCTTGCTTCCACCCAAGTGATTAGCTTTTGTTTAATGTTTCTTTTACAACCTTCTAACAGAATTGAGCCATGGTTCTGAGGATTGGGATTAGGCATGGGATCACCTCAGTCCTAGGCGAACCCACACCAGCCAATCCTAACCTACCCAAGATTTACAAGGATCAGACCTATTTCTAGTCCATTAAAAATTCAAAAAAAAAAAACTTTCAAATCGGGAAAGAGTGTGTTAGACCAAAAAGGTACAGATTGCAAAAGAATATCATGATTTTAGACTTTAAGAGAATGAAATGGTTATTGAATGAAAGTTGTAGACTTACATGTCATTGGAGGCTCATGTTATATAAGTTACAACTTAATCCAACCCTTGTGGTGTGTTTTCCACTTTGGACCCAGCCTGAACAGGTTTGTCCTCAGAAGGTGCCTCGAGATTATAGATCCAAACCCTCCACTTCCTGCACCCTGTATATATAGCAGGCCATTGCACTCATGATCAATACAGAAATTTCATTACTTTTTTCATTATTTTTCTTTATAAATCTCTTAACAGCACCAATCTGTCACTTATGCCATGAGTTGCTCTTCCTTTTGCCACCTATTTCTGTGTCCTGCCCTCCTTTTTATCTTGCTTATCCCATCAACCCTTCTCCTGAGAGGAAATCAGGGAAGTTTCCTCCTTTGAAAATAACCAAAAATATCACGTTCTAAACCACATACCTCCTTGCCCTTCTATCTATAACCCCCGCTGTTTACCCCTCCCTCGGTCCATTAAGCCTTTTGTCCCCTAGCTAGCCTGGACACTCAAACCACAGGAGATGAACACACATGCCCATTAAATTCCCGTTGGGCCACACTGATCACGGCCCCTTAGTCTATTGTCAGTCCAGCTACCAGAATATTCTAGACCCCACAGATTAGTACACACCAGGCCCAGTGATGTTCTTTAAATTGAACATGTTTCTGATTTCACACACCATGCAGCCCATCTCTGCTGCCCCGGAATCAGCCCATTTACTGCACATCTGAGCCTATGAGGTAAACTTCATGGCACGCAAATCCGTCAAACAAATGCGCACTCCCGGACTGCCTTCAGTTTGATTAATTAGGTTAGCAGGCAACACTATGGTTCTGGATCGGTGAACTAAACAATTATAGAAAATGTTGAAAATAGAAGAAAAACAAAGTATACTAAAAAAGAAAAAGGAAAAAAAGGAATGTTACTAGAAAAATACAGAACAATGAGACGGATGGCTTGTTCTGAACACAGAATGGGGGTAGAGGAAGACAAGGGAAGGAGACTATGAGAGGGAAAAAAATGCAGTCCCGAGAGCTGGTATTGGCACAGGGGGAAAGGTGGCAGTAGCAGTACCAGGCAGAAGCAGCAGTACCAACAACGAGCAGAGACAGCAAGGACAGTACAACAAAGGAAGGAAAAAATCACCACATTTTCACAGTTAAAAACTAAGCATCAGTATTTGGAAGCCCTCTGTATAAAGAGGTTAAAAGTTAGCAAAATGAACCACTAACAATAACCCTATAAAAATCATGACTAAGAAAGAAAATACTGTATAAAGCTTCAGAATTACAATAGGCCCTTAAAATCACAAGGTGTCAAGAAGGTTCACTAAAACATGTAAAAATGTTAAAAACGGGTGTCAAGAAGGTCCTTAACACACAAGGAAGGCAGAATCAGCTCAGCACCTGGGATCAGCAGATCCCAGTCTGATCTGGATAGGGATTGAATTGGCTAAATCGGCCAATCCAAAGGAAGAACGCCAATATCTGGGTTGGCTTGTTTTTTTTAATCTAGTAAAGTTAAAAAATAATAAAAAATCAAGAAAATGAGTATGACACAATCACATTCAAATGGGGTTTTAGGGTGGCCGAGGGCTGGGGAGTGGTCTTCATTCACGGACAGAGATCCTGATTCAAAGACTGGAGAGCATTGGATTGGCTTACGAACGCCCAGTCCAGGGTGGTTCAACCAATCCTAGTCAAGTCCAGGCCATTTAGGGCTAATTCTAGGCCAATTTGGGATGACATTTTTTATAATTTTCAGGAGGGGATCAAGTCTCCTCCCCCCCCCCCAAAAAAAAAAAAGGGAATTGGATTGGGAGGGCTCAATCCCACTCTGGATTGGAATCAGCCTATCCTGCAGACCATCCCAAAGCATGTAAAATTAACCTATAACTACATAATAGTTCTTAGAAAAGGGCAGCCTAGTACCATGAGGCTCCCATCAACGTGGGGTCTGGGGAGGGTCAAAAGTTAGAAGTATGCAGCATTTCCCCTGCTTTTTGCAGAGAGGCTGTTTCCAATTTTGAACCTATAAGGCCGTGACCTCCAGGTCACCAGAAACAATCTTCTTCACTTCCCTTCCTCCCTACTTTCTTCAGCTTGCCTCTGCCAGTTAGTTCTTTTAATTTCAACTGGTTGTTGTGCCGGTGCTTCTAGTTTTGATGGAACTGCTAAACACCAGCCAACCAGACTTGTCCTAATCAAGCCCCATCCGGTTTTAATAACTTGCACCCAATATGTTCTTAATACAAACATCACCAACACGATAAAATAAAAAATGCCTCCTATTCATCATTTTGGAGGCTTAATGCCATCAATCTGGGTTTAGCAGAAAAGTTTTGTTTCACCATGATTCAAGCAAAGTTCAATCCGAACACACAGAGCAAAAAAAAAAAATACAAGTATAACTTGAGAATCAGATAATTTGGTATCATAATGGAATAACAATAAAAGCAGAAGAGATAAAAATGATAAAAGCAAAAGGAACCTAGTCTTGAACCTGATCCCGAAGCTGGTCAAGAAGAGTACTGCCAATCAATCCTGGTCCAACAATACCCACTGCTATGGTGGTCTTCGAAAGATAAAATCTTGAGTGAACAGCCCTTAGAGCCCTTATCCGGTCCTCAGCCTTCAATACCACAGTAATATTGTACTCGCTGCACCCTTGAGCTATCGCCCGTATATTTATATTAGCCTGTATGTTAGTAATAATAATGGATTTTTCCGGTTAAACCCATACTGGAAGATACAAAAGAATGTAAAAATGCTGTTGAGTAACTCAGATCAAAAACTAATATCTAACATATAATATAATCAGCTAGAAATAACATAAATACCTTTGCTAATGCATCAAAAAATGTAGCACTAACACCTGGTGTACTAGCCATTCTCTGACCAACAGCTGCCAAAATGCTACAATTTTCTATTACCTCAACCTGCGAAAAGATGGAAGTCATAATGAACAAGGGTAAATTAACACAAAAGGTAACCTAAAGAGCAGAAAAAAAGACTTTGCAAATTGCAATTATCATGTCCTCAGATAAATAAATAAAAGCATCACACTAAGTAACAAAATTTTAGTAAAAGAATGCAACAAGGAATGTACTAAGATCTGGTTTATTTGGTTTTCAACACACCAAATATTTATGCATGTCTAAGAGTGGAGGATTGAACTCAGGTACACACCAACGGGAAACTTTTTATCTGACCTGTAGCTTCAGAAAAAGGAAAATACTGGTGGAAATGTCACCTCCGAGATGCAGAAATTCAGGAAGCATGTAGACTAAGAAATCATTAGCATGATAATAGCCTAAATAAAAAAGACTTGGCAAGCAACATACTTTACACTGGAATTTTTTGCATAGTTCCTTGCTTACCATTCAATTGATGAATCCATATCAGTTGCCTTCCCTTTGTGACAAGGAAAATACAACATACGAAACCAAAAGTAGACAGCAAGATATGAGTTCACATGATGAATGAACTAAAAAATGAACATGATCCAAACCCTCGTAATATTGTCCCCCCCCCCCCAAAAAAAAAGGTCCCTCAATTCTTGGAATACATCAAGACCAAATAGATGTCCTAATTAGACAAAGAAGACTGAATAAACATGCCCACAACATATTTATTTCCCTCTTTACAGAGGTAATCAATCCCTTTCTCTCCAACACAGCATATAACGTCATCCTCCACCCTCATTCCTCCCACTTTCGAAGGACAAAATAAAGGTGATCAATAAGGCATGAGAATCTGAATGAAGTTCTCCAGATGATGCACGGTATTAAAGATACTCCAATCATGACCATTTTGCAACAGATCACATCTTAAATATCGTCCACAAAGCAGGATATCAGGTTCTGGCCGTTTTTTTCCTTGTATCTTTACCACATGATTTAGGTTCTTTAATGTAATTGTCAATATGTTTGAAAATGAATGAGGCCTATTATGTTGTCTGCCAAACTACCATAATTTGGTGAACATTTTTTCCATTTTTAGAATTTTTTTCACATTTTTTGAATTTTTATAGATATTTAAAAAACAAATAAAGGGGACCAGACCGGATCGGGCCAAATCGATCCAACAACGGATCAAATTGGCCGATCCAATCAGTCAGGACCAGGCCGATCTGTGCCCGATCCCTGATCCTTCTCATCACCTTAGTCCTGGGTCTTGATCCAATTTCACCTTCCTTGGCCAAGAAGAAGACGCTATCAACTATATGCTATATCATCATAAACAAGATATAGATATTCCTTCTAACCATACTATAAAGTAGCAACGACAATGGGATGTTTTCACCATTTCAATACTCAGTACTATGAACACAAAACTAAACACAAAAGCAATAAATATAGCATACATGAGAAAGACGACCAGCATCTAGAGCCTGGCGAAACCGAGATTGTAAAACTTCAGCAACTGCCTTCACCTCCTTTTCTGGCACGGCAAAGCATATGGAATGTTCGCTGCTAGCCTGAAATAGATTAAAGAAACTCAGAACTAAGGTTGAGATACAAGACCATAAGAAAGGTGAATCGTTGACGTACACCTACCTGAGATATCATGATGACATTTGCTCCCACATCTTTCACAGCACCAAAAATTGCACTAGCTGTGCCAGGTACACCAGCCATCCCAGTTCTGCATACAGTATACTCTACAATGTTTAAATGAAGTCAAATGATACAGTGAAAAATGCATTGAACATGCAAGAAGCAAAAGAATTTTCTTAGATTCTATTTACCCTTCCACATTAATGAGGGCCACATTGTCTATTGTAGCAAATGCTTTCACAACAGACTCCAAATTCTGTCCATCTCCATTTTCGTTTACAGGCTGCTGGCGAATCATTGTTCCAGGGGCAGAGAGATTGAAAATGTTTCTTATAATAATGGGAATGTTATATCGCATCACAGGAATGATCGTACGCGGATGCAAAACATTTGCCCCAAAATATGACTGCCAAGTGAGGTAGACTCTCAGATTCAGCACAGTTCTTCAGACAGAAGGAAAACAGCCTAACAATAAAGATGTTGAGATTGCTCACCATTTCCCAGGCCTCCTGGTAGGACAATGATCTCAATATCACAGCCTCACTAACTGCAGATAAGGAAACTTATAAGTCCCCAACAGCGAATGCAAATTTCACAATTTTCAGCAATAGCAAAAATTACATATGACCTCTCATATTAAGCATGTAGTTTTAGAATAGAACTTTTACAAATCATGTGGCACTATAAGAAAGAAGAATAATTTTCATTTGCATACTGCAGCATGTAATAGAAAATGCAGCATGCAATAGAAAACAATTATTTTATACACACCTTTTCTGGGGTCTGCACTGTATACACCATCAACATCAGTCCATATTGTTACTTGATGGGCCCTAAGAAGGGCACCCATAATGGCTGCAGAGAAATCACTGCCATCCCTCTTCAAAGTTGTTGGTATGTTCTGAGGAGTACTTGCAATAAAACCTGTTGCAATAATTGTCCCAGCAGGATTTCGTTCAAACCATTTCCCAAGTCTTTTCTCTGATTCCACAAAATCAGGGTCCACTTGGTTGGAACTAGTGGGATTCACAATAAGAACTTCCCTTGTATCCATCCAACTACAATCCCTTCCACACTGCAGTACAAAACTTAAAAATTTAGTGACACTAAAAGTTCAGAAGATGGAGAAAACTGGGGTTATTGTGCAACCAATGGACCTTTTTTATAACAGATGACAACATTTGAGCAGACCACAACTCTCCATGCCCCACAACAAAGTCTGAGAATGACTCTGTCGCATGACCAGCTGCAACATGTTGCATGTGACAGTTAGAGTAGAGCTAAAATATGTACTACATGACCAAGCATGCAAAAGTGTAGAACAAGTTCGAAATGAAACCCACAAACCAATCAAGAGAACTGAAAGACAATTGGGGGAAAAAGAATGAAAAAGGCAACAAAAGTGGCATATAGCAATTATTAACGCTAAGTTAGATTTACTTCACTATGTGTTGAAACATTTTTTGTTAGAGAAAACAGAAAACAGAAAAAAGGGAGGAGATAAGAAAGAAAAAAAAAAAAAAGGGGGGGGGGGGGGGGGGGGGGGGGGGGGGGCCACCAGTGCCCCACCAGTGGGGGTGCCTACCGCACCCCTCCCTCCTCTCTTTCTCACTCTTTCCCACTCTATATATACCCCCTAGGGGGTGCTGCTGCAGGGGACTGAAAAGAGAAGACTACGGGGAGGCTCTGTAGGATTTTGAAGGCTCTTTGCTAAAAAAAGAGAACAAAGGAGGACTTCTCGAAGATTCATGTGCGTGGGAAAAAGAATACAAACAAGGAACCATTTTTATTATTATTATCTTATAATGTTGTTAATGTACATGTGGCTCATTCATATTGGTTGAATGGACAAAGTTTTAATTAATTAATCATGTGTGGTTCATTCGTATTGGTTGAATGGTCAAAGTTTTAATTAATTAATCATGTATGGTTCATTCATATTGGTTGAATGGCCAAAGTTTTAATTAATTAATAATGTAGTTCATTCATATTGGTTGAATGGCCAAAGTTTTAATTAATTAATTACGTGATTCGTTCCTATTGGTGGAATGACCAATGTGTTCATGGTTCTTTCCTATTGGTAGATTGACCATTATGTTTGTGGTTCACTCTTATTGTTAGAGTGACCAATAAACATTTTTCTTGGTTCTTTCATATCGGTGGATTGGCCATGAAGTTGTTGTTCACTCTTATTGGTAGAGTGACCAATATTCAATTTTCTTGGTTCATTCCTATTGGTGGAAGGGCCATTAATTTGTGTGGTTCTTTCCTATTGAGGGATTGGCCATGAAGTTGTGGTTCACTCTTATTGATAGAGTGACCAAATTTTAAATAAAGCTTTGCACACGGTCAATGCATGTCCAATTTTATTTGTTTAATGCATGTTTAATTTCCTTTATTTAATACATGCTTAGTTTCATTTGTTTAAATGATGAATGTGTTGACCAAGTTGGATATGTTTTCAAAATAAGCGGGTTTTGGTTCTTTCATATTGGTTAGAGGGCCATTAAACTTTAATAGGATAGTCTTAGTTATGTGGTGATTATCATATCCCATTACCTAAGTCCTTTCCTTGCAAATTCCTAAAAAGAATAAGAGGAAAGAGAGGGTGCTGTCCGGACCCATCTAACTTTAATAATTTCCTTAAGGGTTTCTCAAAGATTTCTAAAAGGATGCTTAAAGGACACTATCAAATTCTATGATGACCTCTAAGGGTTTTAATGGGGATTTTGTTCAAAAACATATTCTCTTAAAACTTTTTAAAGATCATTAGCTCACATGCCTTCGTGCGAGTCTAAAGTTCTCTAAATATCCTCTATAGTATCCTTTAAGATTTCTAAAAGAATTCTAAAAGATAGACACCGAACCCACAAAGTTCTATGCAAGTGTCTAAAACAAAAAAACTTGTTTCCTTTATGTGTGTGTTGCACTGTTTAACTTTCTTGTTGTGCATTTTTATTTCAAGAGCTTTAATGGACGGTTAATCAAGGATGGTCAATCAATGATTGACATAATTAACACTGACCGAGGTCAGTGGGGAAAGGTCAAGTACATGGATCCACACTTGATCCAAAATCTTAGACTTGAGGACTAACTTCAAGTTCTCAAAGTCTACATTAAAAAGAAAAGACTATGTCGCCAAAACTCCAAGAATTCTTTTTTAAAATCAAAATTCTTTTGAAACCAAATTCTTTTTTTCAAAATAAAAATGAAGTCTCACACTATGTTAGCCAATCAAACGGACAAATTACAGCTCTCCAGATGTACGCTCTACGTAGGCATTTATACGACCTTATTCCAGGAAAGATGATTATGGCAGTATACTACAAAATTCACGATCATCACACTTGGAGGGGCATCCCTCTGCAACTTTGCAACCGTAGACATATTTGTCGATATCATGTTCAAGCACCAGTCTTATTGTTTCTTCTCCAGGTAACATTTGTGATTGTGGATGTATAGGTGACAAAATGCTACTAAGACACATGTTCCATGTATTCTTGCTTTTAAAAGAATGTTTGCTTGTGATTTAGGTTTAAAAAACATATTTTAAAATTGTGCACCCATCACACTATGGAAGATACCTCCTTTGCCCCATCAGGATGTCCTAATTCCTCCTCTTTCCGAATCCATTTCTCCTCACGCATGCACACTCACACCCCCATCCCCCAGTTCCACTTCTCCTCGTGCACACACCCACAAATACACCCCCCACCTAAAAACCAAAAAGAAAAAAAAAGACATACAAACACACAAGTTAAGGTTAAGCTCGGAATCAGGCTTTGGCTTGCAGGCCAATAACGTGTAGGTGCCCTTATGTTTAAAAAACTGAGCCCAACGCAGCCTGAGCTGCCAGACGCATGCATATTGCGTGGAAAGGGACCTCATGAGAATCTTGCAAGATCTTCACCCTGTGAGACTTCCTCTTTGAAAATCCTTTTTTGATTTTGAAAATCTTTGGGGGATTTGAAAATTTTTTGTGGAAATCTTATCTTTTGATTGGATCCTTAAAAAGGAACTTTTGAAAAGAGAATTTTTGAATTTGGAAACATGTTCTCTTTTCTTTTGGGTAGACTTCGAGAATTTAAAATTAATCATCAAAGTCTAAATTACTTCTGGATCGATTATGGATCCGTGTTCTTGGCCTCTTCCCACCGACCTTGGTCAGTGTTAATTACACCAATCATCGATTGGTAACCCTTGATTAACCATCCAATAATGCATATAAAGAAAGCAAGAAATAAGCAGAATTTGGTGCAAGCATGCAAATCATTTTTTTATTCTTTTATTAGAAAGATTCATAAAATATCCTTTAAAAGATACTTAAAAGATTTTGAGTTCTCATGAGGACATGAGTATTTCAGGCATCTTGAAGTGCTAAGAAGGTAGGTTTTGAAACCTAGGCTTCATTAGGACCCTTTGAAGGAGGTAGATTTCTTGAAATTATCCTTTAAGTATCCTTTAGAAGGATAAAGGATTATTTGGGCAGCATATCCTCTCATTTGAATTCTTTTGAGAGAATAAAGACTGATAAGGGATATCCTTAAATAATGGGGCATGAAGGCCACCATATACTTAAGACTATTCCTCAATGATTTCAACCAATATGAAGGAACCACAATTTTTAGGTCATTCAACCAATATGAATGAGCCATAGTTTAATGGTCAATCCACCAGTAGGAAAGAACCACATAAGTTGATGGTTACTCCATCAATAGAAATGAGCAAAGAACTATATTTATTAGTCCTTCTATGAATGAAGTGAACCATGACTTCTTAGCCGGTCCACCAATAGGACGAACCATAAAAGCCAATGGTTACTCCATCGATAGGAAAGAACCAATAACCATAATCTTTGGTCACTACCGATAAGAGTAAACCACGAAACTTTGGCCATTCAACCGATATGAATGAACCATTGTTTATTTTTATGAAATGTTGGTCATCCAATCGATAAGGATGAACCAGATTTTATTATTTTTAATAAAGTTTTGGCCATCCAATCAATATGGATGAACCATATTTTATGATTATTTTTAGATTGATTAACAAAAACATATGGATTAGCTAACATAAAATTTATGGCCATCTAACCAATATGGATGAATCAGTTTACTAACATGAAGCAGTTAATGCATTATTAAACTACAAAACATCACGCAATTTAATTTATTTTTAATAGAATGATCCATAGATTATATGGCCGCTCTACTAATAAAAGAGAACCCTATGATCATGTGGTCATTTTATTGAAAATGGACCATCAATTTTAAGGCTACTCTACCAATAAGAGTAAACCAACATATGAAAAAGATGGTTATTTCACCAATAGAAATAAACCCGATTGGATTTTTTAATATTACATCATGTTACAAGAATAAACAAAATTTAAAAATATCCTTGTCCTTCTTTGTTTCCACGCAGTAATTTCCTTTCTTGAGAGCGTTTTCCTTCTTCAAATTCTGCAGAAAAACCCTAGCAGAGCCTTCCCTTTCTTGGTTTTTTTTGGCTCTGCGTGTGCCTTTTGAGGGAGGGCCATGGGGCCTATTTATAGGCTGCTGGAGGGCCGGTGGCAAGGGGGAGCAGGAGGACCGGTGGCACCCCCCACCGGTGCCACCTAGGCGCCGGTTTGGGGGGGGGGGTGGGGGGGGGGGGGGGGGGGGGGGGGCGGATATGGCCGGCCAGCTGGGATAAACGTGAGAGAGAGAGAGAGAATAGGGATAGAGATGGGAGAGAGATAGAGATAGAGGTGGAGGGTGGGGCCGGTTAGGATAGAGAAGGAGAGAGAGAGAGGAGCGGATAGAGATGGAGGAAGAGAGGAGGCCGGCGGGTCCCACTAGGGAGGCCGGCCCTTTCATCCTTCCCCCTTTTTTTTGTGTTTATCTCTTGGCCTCTCTCTCTCTCTCTCTTTTATATTTATCTCTCCCCTCCTTTTTATCTTTATCTCTTCCCTCTCTCTTCCTTTAATAGAGGGCTGGTGGGGGCCTAGGGCCGGCCAGCTTCTTCTCTCCTGCCCTCCCTGTGGTGCGGTTTTGCTGGTTGCTGTCCCAGGTGGCCGGGCTGGTGCTGGTGCTCTCCTATTGCTGCTGTTAGTGCTCCCTCTCCTGCTTGTGCTGGCTGGAGCTTCCCCTAGTGCAGTTGTTGCTTCTTTTGCTGGTTTTGGTGCCCATGCCTGCTGCTGTTGGCCCTTTTTTTTTGCTGCATTCGTGCAGATTTCGCTGCATTGGAGGGACCTTTCTTGCAGTGTTGGGGCTGCATTGCTGCAACTTTGAGGTATGTGTATCCCCCTTGTTCTTTCTTTGCACACACAGACACACATTTATATGTGTTTGCATGCATCTTATAAAAATATATGCATACATAAACCCTAGTCTTTCATGTACATGCATGCATGTTTTTTTTTCTTCAAGCAAACCCTAGCTTAAAACATTTGGTTCAACACACCCCCAACCCACCGATCCACACACACACACACCCAACCCACACACACACGCACACATGCACACGCACACGCACACACACACACACACACACAAAGTTAAGGTTAAGCTCGGGATCAGGCTTTGGCTTGCATGCCAATAACATGTAGGTGCCCATAAGTTAAAAAAAAGTTCAAAGTTTATTAAAATATGAAAAGTATGAGGGCTTATTGGAAATTTCAAAAGTACTGTCGTCAAAGGCCAGACTCAGACTGAGCCAAACCCAGCTCAGCCTAGCTGCCAGACGCATGCACAGTGCATGGAACTTGATCTCATGAGAATCTTGCAAGATCTCCTGTGATATTCTCCATCTCCATTGGTCCTATCTCCTAAGGAAGAATTTCACCAAGACAGATTCTCACTTGGACCCTCCTGAGACAGAGGAAGGACAAAGAAGAAAGAAGAAGAGGAGGATGACGTGCCAAAGGGTGCACATCAGCAGCAGGGGGAAAATAAGAGGATGGAAATTTGTCAAAGACTGACAGCACCATTTTGAAGCCTTTGTTCGCCGAATAATGTCTGGAAGAGGCAACATAGAGGGAGATGAAGGCAATGAAGACCAAGGTGATGATCAACAGTGGCTGATCCAAGCAATGGCAGGTGAAGGCCTAAGAACTATGAAGAGAAGGCTGGGTTTAACCTACCTATCTCATTTCCCCACAGCTTGTAACAATAGGGAAATTTTCCAAAATGACTACCTATATTTTATGCCATCATAAATAGTCCTTACACAATCAAATATTTATAAAATAACTACAGTGACTATAGAAAGACTAAACAAGTACAAGTAACTATAACAAAATCAATATATATGGTAAGATAAAAAATTCAATTTCCAATACGTCCAAGATTTCTCTGGGGTCTCTTCTCTTCAACTTGCTGTGGCAAGTCCGACACTGCATTTATTGGTCCCATCCTTGGGTTGGTGGGACTAAAATATCCCATATTGGTGTTTCAATATAGGGAAGGTCCGATGCCTATGACAAGCCTTGGGTCTCCTCTTTTCTCATATTGGAACCTGGTACCTTAGTCATTGAGACACAAAGAAAAAGAGGGGATGGGGATGCAATATTAGTCATGGAGACCCAAAGAAAAAGAGGGGATGGGGATGCAATACTGAAGCTCAACGGGCTTTTATGGGCCAACAATTAAACCCCAGCCAATGTGGCATTGGATTTCGGCTTTTTAGACCCAATTTATTTCTCATGGGCTGAGAATGGCAGCCTAGCCCAGCATCAAGTCAAGCCCAGAAGCCCATAAGCCGACTAATGGCCTAGAAAATAAATATTCTGCAGATTATCTATAAATATGTAACATTTCCAGGTAAACAGAATATGTGATAATCCATACAAGGACAATCAACTGAAATGACATTGAGAATTAATGTGTATAGGCAGGAAGAGGATATTTGCATCTTACTGTTTAAAGTTTTATAGATCAAGAATGGCCTAAATACATTGCCTTCAGTGAGAGGATAATAGAATCTGAATGAAGAATAGAAATTGTTTCGCAAAAAAAAAAAAGGAACATCAACTACCTATGTAAATGGCACGCAACATTGCTTTGAGATTACTGATGTCATGATGCAACTGAGATAAGAATCGTGCAAGATCATCCCCATCAAGAAGATCTTTTGCTGTTGACATGTGTTTTTCGTAAACATCATCCAGTGCGGATATATAAGAATCATCCCTCGACTGAGCCTTCTCAACAAGGTTGTACATCATGTCTGTTACCTTTGACATTGCAGAGACAACTACCAATTTTCTTTCTGAAGAGTCATTCAAAATTATGTCTGCAACACTCTGAATTCTCTTGGAAGTGCCCATACATGTCCCTCCAAATTTATGAACAGACCACAAATCACCTTTAGGAAGATGAGCATCTTCTATTTCCTGCTCCAAGGAAATGTCTGTAGAGAAAATAACACCCAAAATAATGGAACATGAGTTTACGGTTGGTAGATAGTTCCATTTAGTGATACGCAACAAACATGAAAATTAAAAGTTAAAGTACCTCTCATAACACCATAGTTGTTAAGGCGGTAAGGCAACTCAAAGCATCACCTAAACTTAGGCACCCGCCTAAGTGGTGCCTAGGTGGCATCTTCACAATCAAGTGGCGGGGGGATAGGGGAGCGAGACACTCACAGCAGGGAGACAAACACTTGAAGAGAAGGGAGAAGAAGGGATGGGCGTATAGGAAACCCAGGAAGTGTAAGAGGATGCTAATAGGCACAAGGGGTTTCAAGTTAGTCAACATGCGCAATTGGGGCCTCTCGCCTTATCGTGGCAATGATGATGGGAGGATAATGTATGGGGTGCCTCATCATTGATGCTGAGACTTGTTCACCAACGAAGGACAATAACAAAAAAACAAAAAGGGATAAAATGGTGGCGAAGACAAGATGAAGGGGTATCAAAAAATAGGGCCCAATCGTGCACAAAACCCTATTTATATTAGGTTTGGGTCCCAATGGACCTGATTTGATTGGCCCAAGAATTAGCCTGGGCATTGCCTAGGCATGCTAGGCCCTCCTAAGAATGCCTCAGTGGTGCCTAGGCATCCTTTTTCAAAGCCCAATAAGGCATTTACCTGCCTAGGCCTTGAGAAAAAAAGTCTTATCCCCTAGGTGGTGCCTAGGCATTGCCTAAGTATAAGCCTTGACAACTATGCATAGCACAAATACTAGGTCAAAAAACTATGCAGATAAATTAGCTACCTGCAAGAGAAGCAAATATTCGGCTTTTTGATGCATCTGCTTTAATCGATACCTCTATTCTTGACCGCCTGAAAATATAATGTATTCTGAAAGAAAGAATGCTAAAATAAGTAAAAATCAGTGTGAGGTAAATGCCTTAAAAAGTATATGCAAATAGGCTTTTATGAGGATGAAATACTTTTAGCTGCTTTAACCTACAATGTTTGTGATAGAAGTTTCTAAAAAGACTAGAATCAAAAATTGGGCATCAGAAAATGCTCTAGTAATAAAAAGATGATGAATCAGAGGGAAGCAAGTATAACCAGCTTGGAGGTTTTGAACTCCCAAACAAGGAAAAAGAGTTAGAAGCACATAAACAGAATCCTCGTCAAAGAAAATTAGAATATTTATGCAGCACCATGAGGACATGTGCTGGTAACCCTTCACCTGTATATTGCTTTGATCCAATAAGAAATGATCGAAGCGTCATATTTTGTCGCATTATTGATCAAAATTAACAGCAGTATATCTATGTCCATAAATACCTTTCAGAAAATGGTGGAGGCTTCTTAAATAATAAAGAAAATCTCAAAGTATTTAAATGATCCACAATCTATTCTGTCAAAGCAGTTTACAGATAACCACCGGTAATGGCTAAAAATCTGTGCTTAATTATCCATCCTCCAATTTGGCTTGTCTCTCCTCTTTCCCTTCGGCAGCACTTCAATGGCATTCAGTGATAACCTGTTTGGATATGTATACCTGTTTCGTCTTCTCCCAAATTTGCCTTGTCAAGGGGCACCATAGGAAGGAATCTGCCCTATCAATGCCCATCTAACAGCTGATGAACTTTTCGTGCCAAAGTTCTTCCTCATCGTAAGAATTTACTGCAAGTCATATTTACTATGTTCTTTAACAATGACCAAAAATAAGTGGGGAGGCTCCCAAACATCAGCTTATAGAGGACCAGGTATCACCATAAAAAAGAAGATTAACGATAGATAAAAGGCCAACCAAATGAGTGCATGTCTGGTGAAACCATCAGAAGAATGTCACTTATGGCTTCCACTTCTGACATGAAAAATATTGCGTGAGAGTGGTTACACCGATAACTGGTTTTCGTACTTATACTAGTCAGAACCTTTCCTGACGACGCCATTTTTATCCAGATCCAGAAAGCTCCAGGTTGAAAAATAATCCACAAACCGCACAAATGGCTTCCAAGACTCTAGCGTCGTCCTCCCAAAATAAATAGGCAGAAACCTTTTGAAGCCCAATAGTGCTTCCGATTAGAAGCCATCCCAGACACGGCCCAAGTCTTGTTCGAAATCGCCAAATCTTGTGCGTCTCAAAACGAAAAGAAGCCTCTTTGTTTTTTCCTTCTGCAATGATGTTTAAGGTAAGACTCAAACTTTGATGGCGTCATATCCCACGCCCACATTGGGCCTTCTAGATCATCCCTCCTCCGGCTGTCTGAAAATCGGATTTCCTACACCTGACTACAAGAAGCACCCTATAGAAATGAAGGAAACAGCTAGTCCGGCAAGCACATACTCTCTCTTTAGAGCGCATGCCCGGCGCAAAATTGCCACTTCCGCACGCAAAGGTGGTGTAAGATGATGCCATCGGTATTCCTTGCATGGCATGCCCAATCGAGCGGATTAGAAATACATGTTACAATCGCAATGTGGTAGTGTGTGTAGCAGCGTCTTTCCGTGATTCGTGCTTGTTGGAGTCGAAAAGAAAGAGAGAGAGAGAGAGAGAAAGAGAGAGAGAGAGAGAGAGACAGACAGACAGAGAGAGAGAGACAGAGAGAGAGAAAGAGAAAGAGAGACAGAGACAGAGGGAAGAGGGAACCTTTTCTCGTGGAATGCGAAGGAAAGGGAGGCCGCGCCGGCAGGGCAGAGGCTCGCCAGGCGATGAGGGAGGAGGGAGACCCGGCCGACGCCGTCCGACAAGGGGAGGTAGAGCGACGCCATGGCGAGCTGGAAACGGGGGGAGAAGGTGAGGAAGAGGGGAGGAATCCCCGCTCAGATCCAGCACGCGCCCCGCCTCGCGAGGGTTGGAGGGCTCGCTGGCTGCTGGGTTCCGGCGCAGTGGGTTTAAGTAGCGGTATCAGGTGCTCTGTGGAGGGTTTGCGATAACAGTTGCCGCCGTCGTGGGAGTGGGGGGGATTCGAGAAGGGTTTTGCGCGTACTCTAGCCTCCAACTTATTTGGCCCCTTAGTTATATGGGACTTATTACCGGTGGAATACGAAGGATAAGTAATTCTTAGGTTTAAAGTCGAATTACTTATTCTCTGAATAGGTTATTCTGCATCAATATAAGTCATTCTGTTTGTTAAAGTTAAATTAAGTTTATTCTCTTCTTATTCTTTTTTATTCTTCTCTTATTCTCCACTCAAAGTGGCGCTTATAGAATAAGTTATCCGAAATTATTTACTAAAAATAACGTATATTAGAATAAGTAATATTTTGTTTTAATAATTTTACGAGATTTATCGGCAAAATAAAAAGAATAAATAATTTTTAAATTTTAAATTGAATAATTTATTTATTATTTTAATAAAAATAATTATAAATATTATAAATTATTTTATTCATCAAATTAAAATTAATTTTATTCTAAAAATAAGATTTATTATTCTGTTCTTATTCTTCTATCAAATTGGTGAATAAAACGGAACAGAGATACGTTCAAAGAAGTAAAAAATATCCATGCCGCCGTCTAAATGCAAAGACTTTGAACGCATATATCTTTGCTATGATCAAATAGTGGCTCAATCCTTATCCTTTAACAAGTGTATATTCATCCTTTTTTCATGTACTTTTATCTTTTAAAATTATTAGAAATAGATACCTAAAGGTTAAATTACCTGATAATACAGTCATCACTGTGTAAACATAAACGCATAGGTACTCTTATAGTTTTAGGTTACTTCTAGATGAACAAAAGAATTCTACTTTCAAGCTTCAAGATACAAATGTGGATAAATTCTTTCTAAGTGGTGTTTGTACAAATTTACTTGTAAAACATTGGACATATACAAAAATAAATTTTTGCAAACTAGCGAACGAGAAGGGAAAGTTAAAAGATGGTTGTGGGCAAGAGGGCCTGTAATTAGGTATGTACGTGATTGAGATTTCATTTATAAAGGACTAAGAAATGAGAGTCATTATTAAGGTTTGATAAATCGTTAAGGTAAGTGAAAGAAAAAGGACAAATATTCATATAATTGGACTCAAAAATAAATGTCTTTATCTTAAATCATCTGAATATGGATACTTTTCTTATTTTTATCCTTTAAGCTATATCTATTTATGACCTTTAAGTTTCAAAAATAGACAGATAAACAAAACATAAACTTGTTCTTACGTTGCTTTTAGAGGAAACAAAGGAATCTTACTTTCAAGTTTCAAAATACGGGTAAGTTCGTTTTAAGTAGTCTTTGCATCTAAATACAGATAGTTTTTTTTATCCGTATCCATTAAGCTAAATCTATTTATGACCTTTAAGCTTCAAAAATAGATACATAAACTTGTTCTTATATTGTTTTTAGAGGAAACAAAGGAATCTTACTTCTAAGTTTCAAAATATAAATATGGATAAGTTCTTTCTAAGTAGTCTTTGTATAGATTGCCTAAAAAAAAAATCTTACATTTAGACTCAACAAAAACTAAAAAAAAAAAACTTTTAGAATGTGATTAGGGGATCAAAAACCAAGAGAAAAAAAAATGTTTTCATAGGATTAGAGAGCTAAGAAAATAAAGTTTTGGAAAAGCTTCTTGTTCTTGAGTTAGACTAAAATTTTCCTACATTTAGACCTGAGAAGTTTTTTTTTTCTAACAAAACAATCAAGTTTCTCTCCTTCCCTCGACAATGATTGAGATTTGACATTAACATATGTAAGATATTACTTTTTGTAGTAACCTCTAATCTTGAAATTTATTTTTTTGGAACGATTTTTATTCAAGTTTCTTTTCTAGAGGGCGTGTTAGCAGATTATGAAGATATTTTATTTCTTAGACAATAAAGCATTATCTTGCTAAACTAGGAATCATTCAGAGAGAAGTAAACTTTACATAGTTAAGGGTAATTAGGAAAAGTTCAAATTCGTGTCAACTAATACCTAACCCTAGTTGTTCTCAAGAGAGGAAGAGAAAGACCTACATAGAGTTCAATTTCATGTCAATTAATATCTAACCCTAGTTGTTCTCAAGAGAGGGAGAGAGAGACCTACATAGAGTGGGAGGTTTATTTTATTATATTTTTGAGAGAGAGAGAGAAAAAAAAATCTCAAGTCTAAAGGTAGAAAAAGAATTAGGGATATAGTTTCAACTTTTTTTTTAATAATAAATGTTGCCTTCACTCATTCCCTAGGACAGATGAGTACACTATATAAGGAAAAGAAGAGTATAATAGAGTGTTGATAAACAAGAGAGACCAAAGATACATTATAGGGAAGGGTCCCTTGTGTAGAGTCTTGAACCACGGTGTATACGCTGTTGGGCATAAGCCTCCATGCTGGTAATACCCGCACGTCAAAGCAACGAAACCATAATGCAAATCCAAGGAGGCCGTCGGTCGAAATGCCACAAGAGAGTAGAAGATGACAACATTCTAAGGAAGGAAAGTAATTTTCCTTGAGAGCACTAGAGTAGGGTGCCAGCAAGAGACCGCAAGACTAAGCACAGCACCAATTGAGTGCTCAAAAACGTATAAATGAAGTAACAATACTCGAGCACTAAACAAATAATCAAGACCCTGAAAAGGATCTCTCTTGTCCAACTCGTCAACCATGAAGACCGCCAGAGACGTCACCATAGAAGTAGAAAACATGAGTTAGGAAATTACAATTGGAAAGAGGGGGGTGGAGGAAAAACAGAAGGGAAAACACAAAGGAGTAAGCAAGACAAATAGGTAGCAAAGTTGCAACTACACCAGCAAAACGAAGGTGTCATTGGCCCCAACTGGTGGAGCCCTTCAAAACTAGAAGGCAGGGGGCGGGTCATTGACATAGTGGTGGGTAAGGGGAGGGTGAACTGAGGCAGACAAGAGGGTAGAGGAAAGGAGGGGAGCAAGGCAGGTCTCAAAAATGGAAGGGAGGGGCAACTGTGGGTGTAGGGAAGTTGGTGGCAAGGGGCCAATGGAGGTAGGGAAAACAGGAGAAAATGAGGAAGATAAACCATAGGGGGCCTAGAGGGACACTCAATCCACCGTGGTCTGGTGGTGCTTCCACCAGCGATGTCGATGAGAGGTTCTAGGGAAGGTCCCCGAGAGCTCCGCCGTTGCTCACCCTTCCTTCTTAACTACAGAGGGAGATGAACCATAGGGGCCCCAGAAAGAACCACTATGAGGGACGTTGGATCCACCTTAGTATGGCGATGCCTCTACCAACGATGTCAATGAGAGGTTCTAGGAAAGGTCCTCGAGAGCTCCACGGTAGCCCGTTGCTCACCCTTCCTTCTTAATTATAGACAAATGGCTCCTTGGCAACTTCTGGCTAAAGAAATAAAAATCCATAACCATTTATTCCTCTAAATTTCTAGTTTTATGTGAACAAATATTTAAGAAAAAAATAGATTATTTTTTATGACTCCTAAGTCACCCTTTTATTGCACGTCACAGTCGCCCGACGCTTGCAACCTCCACTGCAGTGGCTTGGTTTGGAACCTATATACACGTGGATTTACTCACTTTTGAAGATGTAGATTGCTAATGTGGGAGGAATATTACACAATGTGGTGAGTCTTTCAAACTCAAAATAGTCACTCAAAGAAGAAGAGTTGTCGTAACTGTGGAATAATTTTTTATTGAAAAATTGTGATGAATGTTCATTTGTTCTATCTTTAATATGGAAGATTTGTAAATAGAATAATACTTGCTGCGCAAGCTAGGGTGCAACCCAAGAATATGTTTATTTTTTCAATGGTGAGCCTCATGATGTCTGAGGTACAAAAAATTCTAAAAAAATAAAATTGAGTATCATTTTATTGGATTTATCCCTTTAAAGATACTATTCACTATTCATTGAGATTAGATTCTTAACTTAAAAAAAAAAAAAATCATCCAACCAAATATTCAATTGTAGAGTCATGTTATAGTCCTTTAATAAAATGGGATCGACCACAAGAAAAAAATATTATTTTTATTATATACTTTATAAATTAATATAATTTTTATTTTTTTAGTTAAACTTGTTGCACCGTAGAGGCTATTACGTCGCCGGGCAGTGGAGTTAATTTTTTTTTTTTGAATTTTTTTGAAGTGCCACATGATGTCCTATCCGATCATGGATCGGACGATCCAAAAAAGATGAAAATTTGAAAATTGACCCCAAATGAATAGTTAAAAAATTTCAAGATCCCATTGTGCGGTCATGTAAACAAAATCTTTTTACCATACTGTCAGGCGGCCTAATAATGTCGGGCGGTGCAACATGTAAAACTCTTATTTTTCACGGTGTCTGTCTAAAGGAATTTTTATTTTTTAGCCCCTATATTTTTTGATATTACAAATAAATCTTCATAATCTAACTTTTTACAAATAAGTCCTCACAATCTACCGTCAATTAGTCAAAGGCCCTTAAAACTTACAAATAAGCCCATGACAGTGTTAAAATTAAGCCCTTGAAAGGGATTATTTGTAAGAAAGTTGTGACTGCGAGGATTTATTTGTAAATAGTTAGATAAAGAGGGCTTATTTATAGAGGCAAAAAAAAAAATTTCCTGCTTAAAATATCTCTAAAAGCCTTCCAAAGATTGTGAGGGGAGGAATAGGAAAATACGAAGATTGTAGGGACTTATAAGAAATATTAAGAGATTATGAGAAGTAAAAAATAAAAATTCTAAAAAAGATTTATCTGACATTTTTACTAAAGTTTAAATATCTTACAATGAGTCTTTTAAAAGAAGCAGTTTTTTTATGGAAGTCCCTAAAGACTAGCATATTATTATATCTCAACTCTCATATCTATACTATCTCTCTCTCTCTCTCTCTCTCTCTATATATATATATATATATATAACAAAATTTTTTTGTGGCACATGTCAACATGAGAATTTTTTGTTTCCCGCCTAAATTCCCCCTCTTTCCCTTCCATATTAATACATGTATCTCTTATTAATTCTTTCTCATTAATTCTCTCTCTCACAACATCTCTCACGTTAATACTGTCTCTCTCTCTCTCTCTCTCCCTCTCTTTCTCAACATCTCTCTCCCATCTCTCTCTTATTAATTCTCTCTCTCTCTCCCTCTCTTTGGCTAAGTATTATTATTATTATTATTATCTATATTTCTCCTTTTTCATATTTTTATCTTCCTATTAATATTTATATCTCATATTTTTTCTATCTCCTATTATTATTATTGTTATTGCTGTTGCAATCTCTTAAGATAATAATAGCTAAATTTAACATTATTATTATTATTACTATTATTATTATGATATTTTATGGGATAATAATAACTTATTTTGATATTATTATTATTATTATTAAAAAACAAATATCAAAATAGTAATCTCATGAGATAATGATAACTAATTTTGATATATTATTATTATTATTATCTCTCTTTCTCACCTTTCACATTTTTCTCTCTCCTATTAATATTTTTATTTTCTATCTCCTATTATTATTATTGTGGTTGTTGTTGTTGTCGTCGTCGCAATCTCTTGAGATAATAAAAACTAATTTTGACATCATTATCATTATCATCATTATTATTATTGAAATAGTCTCATAAGATAAAAATAATTAATTTTTATATTAGTATTATTATTAATATTATTTTTATTATTGTTATTAATGAGACCTCTCACACTTTTCTTACTCATATTATTATTATTATTGTTGTTGCTGTTATTATTATTATTATTAATATTGAGACAGATTTTTTGAATTATAATAATAAATTTTGATATTTATTATCATTATTGAGATAGTCTCATGAGATAATAATAACTAATTTTGTTATTAACGAGATTAATCTCTCTCTCATTTATCTCTAAATCTATATTTCAACACAATATTTATTAAGATAATCTTATGAGATAATAATAATAACCTTCAATTCACTTTTCAGTCCCCAATTGAAGAAGTTAGGATCGAGCCGGCCGGAGGTTTTAAGATTTTTGATTTTCTGCACTTGATATAACAAGACCACTAAATAAGCGATGGAGACGCGCAGTCCACAAAAGACCGTCTTAAGGGACAACAAATTCACCCAAACAAGACGAACAGTCCATGGGCCGACTACACCCGTACATACAGCGGGCAGATCGAACCCGCGATCTCCCTATCCAAAGTGGGAAAGATATACCGTTGCTCTACCGTGCTGAGTACATGTCTAAAGTGAATTTGACATTTCATCAATGTTGTTGATGAAATGACTTTTTTTTATCTTTGTTTTATATGAATAGGGATACACAAAATTTAAAACAAGAAGAGTAATACCACACCTCCTGTGAAAATAATGCTATGACCCTATACCGTCGGATCTCCTGATCAGATCAGATGACACCTACACAATTGCACATAATTCAGCTCAAAACTAAAAATTGAATCGAATCAAGTGATTGGGTTCAATTTGGGGTTATGTTTGTTTGATATCGAACTGAAAAATTGAGTAAATCATTTTTTAAGTATATATTTATATTAATAATATACATATGTACATATTATAGTGTAATATTATATATATTTATGCATAAATATACATATCTTTTATTTCTATTTTAAAATATACGTACACATTTAATACACATTTTTAATTTGATTTGAATCGTTTTCTTTCCTCCAAAATTGAATAGAATAAAACCGTGCACAGCCCCCAATATATTGAATCGAAGCAAAGTGTTACTCAGAAATGAAATCCAAAAGGAGTACTCCGCTCTAGCGCAGTGGTATGCCCTTCCTCGCAGAGGCGGGGAGGTCGCGGCATCGATTCTGTCCGCATTGTAGGTGGGCGAGAGTCTTGCCGTAAAATTTCTCGTTTCTTTGAACAAAAAAAATCGTATGTTTAGATGAATATTTCGTGTGCTAACGAATTCGAACTCAACTCCTCGAACTTGAATATTTAACTTGTAACAACACTGAACCAACAAAAAAAAAAAAAAAAAAATCCAAAGGCGGTCGCTAGCGTGACAGGACACGCGGTGCGCAACCCTTGGGCGATCGGCTGCTGGTTACGCAAGTCGAGTGAAGTGCAAAACAGCAGCTGCCGCACATTTCGGATTCCGTTTGAAGCACGTTTCCGAATCGAAAAGTTCCTGGACGTGGGCTTTGTAATTCACTCATCAGTGGCCCTCTGATTTAGTTTGATCCGATGGCATGGGTATAAGGGGTGTGTAAAATTTATTTTAAAACATTGTTAAACTCGGAGATGACCTCAGCTCAGTGTTAGTACTATTCAATTTTTTATTAGACAGTGCAAAAATAAAAAATAAATAAATCGTGACTTAGATCACTCAGAACATGACACGACTGCACATGCCCCGGAAGCGCCAAGAATGTGTAGGCGCACGCCCCAACTGCGCCTGATCATAACATGTCGATGACAGATAATAGGACATTCCAACATACGTGAAGTATGAACCAGCTGCCTTCATCAGCTCCCTTCCAAATGTGAAGTCTAAGTTGGAACCTGATTAGAGTCTAAAAACTCTCTAGTTATACAGTGTTGGTGTTATTGAGGTTTTTATTTTTCGATTTGTGGAATTATTTTTTCAAAAATCAGACGGATTTAGAATTGTCACCTAATTAGGCGGATCCATCGACTTGATCAGAATTATTTTTAATTATGAAAGAAAATCTCGGATTCTGAATTAAAACTTCGGTCGCTTGTAAATAGTTGTACTTCCCTTCCAAATGGGAGGTCTCAAGTCGAACTTGGTTAGAGCCTAAAAACTCTCTAGTTATATAGTCTTGGTGCTGTTGAGATCTTTATCTTTTGATTTGTGAGATTATTTCTTTAGAATTGTCGTCTAATTAGGTGGATCTATCGACCTGATCGAAATTATATCTAATTATGAAGGAAAATCTTGGATTCCGGATTGAAACTTTGGTCACTTGTAAATAGTTGTACATATCTGTCCAGTGGACCACATTAAAAAAAAATTATATATATATATATATATATATATATATATATATATATATATATATATATATATATATATATATATATATATATATATACGTGAAGTATAATATCTTCCCCACAGTCAGTATTTTTCTTGTTAATCGGATGCAAACGTGTCTCTAGTCGAGCAGAATTTTATCGTGTTCAAACTTACTTGATTACTTTTAATCAAGTTTGAATTCGAGTCTAACATTTACGATGATTATTCGAATTTGACTTGTTTAGATACTAAACGAATTCGAACAAAATATTGAGTGGCCGTGAGTTCAACGAATTTATGAAAATTTTAGTCTAACATCTTTTAAATTTAAATTTACAAACAAGAGAAGAATATGAAGCACGTACGTCGGGTTGCTCGTGTTAAGAAGAAAAACTAGAAGGGCAAAATAAGTTAATTTACGCCATGCCGTGGCATCCGTTTTCCGTGAAAGAAAGGATGGTGGGTGGTGACTAAATTATTTGTTAGAAATTTTTATATATGTCCTTTTATATTCTAACCTATTTGTGTGTATGCATGCATTCAACTCTCACATGTTGTTATAAATACTTTAGACATTTTCAAAAAAAATAATTATATCTTTTCAGTTAAAGTGTTGTTAATTTTAGCAACATATGCCAAAAAAATTATTTTTTATTTTGCATATATACCTCTAGCCTTTGTTGGAGTTAATGGCATTTTGACAAGAAAGATATAATTGTAATTTTTAAAGATTTATATATAGTGTATTTTCATGTGTACCCCCAACTCCGACATATTTCTTTCAATACCCCTGGATTCTCAAATATGTTGTTGTTGTACGCCTCTATCAAATAACGTAAATTCTAACTAAATATGCCACTAATGAATATACATATACATTGCAAAGTATCAATGAATTTAAGGGTATATGTACAAAATCTTTAAGTTTGATTTTAACAGTATTTTAGATAAGAACATAACCGTAACATTTCTGAGATTTCAAGAGCATTAAAAATAATAAGTGGGATTTGAGAGTATAGATGTAAACATGGAATAGGTTAGGAGTATACATGCAAAAATTATGTTTAAGAAAAATCTGGAGAGCATCTATAATAATTTGTGAGAGTGAAATATATGCATACAATGCGATAATTTATAACAATATTTATCCAAAAAATTTATTTATCAAGATTAAATCAACCAATTCTTCACGTGAGGCACTTGGTGGCAGTGGAGACCAAAACCACCTGCGGCTGCTTTAGCTTTTTCTTCAGAGCCAGGGTTGCATGTACAGAAAGCTAATTAAAGGTTCTGATGGTTTCCAAGTTAGTATGGAATTCCGGAAAGACCTGAACTTGCCCTCAGAGGAGAATTCGGAAAACGAAGAGGATTGGGAGCCTTGTGGGTTGAAGAGTGAGATTGCAGTAACAAATCAAGTTAAATTCATACCTAAACGAAATCCAATTCCTTAATAAGAGTAAACTTGTCAAGCCATGTATTCATCCTCGAAGGATTTAAAACATTGAGTAAATACTTGTTGCATTGACGCCGTGCTGCATCGAGGTCAGTACATTGGATAAAAAGAAATATATATTTTTTTAAATTCTTTTTAAGTGAGTTTTGAAGTGTCCTACGTGTAAGTACATGTTGATCTCTGAATTGATAACTCAAAAAAATTCAAAAAACAAAAAATCAAATTCTAATGAATAGTAAAAAAAAACTTTTAATGAGTAGAGTCTAATAACAATTTTTGATTTTTCAGATTTTTTTGGATCGTCTAATTGGAGATATGCTTGTACAGACTTGTATGACAGTTCAGAGTCCACTTATTTTTTTTATAATATATATATATATATATTTTACCTACTGACCTTTAGTACAACATTCGAGTTTTTTTTGAAGAGGCTCAGAGGCCGATTATGTACAGTCATTTACAAACGACCGGGGTTCTAAACGGGAACCCGAGATAATCCTCCAAAGTTAGAGATAATTCCGGATCGGTCGATGGGTCCGCCTAATTAAGCGATAATTCCAGATCCGTCTGATTTCTGGAGAAATAATCTCACAGACCAAGAGATAAAGATCCCAACAACAGCAGATGGCTGCATGGCTGGGGGTGAACTAACTGTCCTAGGCAGCTGGTTCAATACAACATTTGAGTTGGTGCAGCAAAGATCACTCTTAAACTATGTGTTCCCTCGAGTTGGGCTGAATTCGGACCACAAATTTTGGGTCGGCTCCGTCTCAATGCACTGGCCTAATTTCGCTTAACGTAATCTACTATGTCGTCCAGCGCTAGTCAAGGGTATTTCATATTTATTTATTATAATAACAAATTAAAATACTTATTGCACTGTTCTTGTACGGATGCACATCTGATGGTGATCTGCCCCATCAGAGGAAGATGCATCACATCAAGGATTTCGCTTACACATTTACCATAGGCGAAAACCCTCGTAGCTAGCAGCGTGTGATTGAACATTCAGAAGTGAGGGCTGGTTAACAGGGGTGTAAATGAATCGGATTTGGTACGGATTCAAAGTACATTTATAATCATATCTTTTATGTTATTAGTTCAAAAAGACTATTAATTAAATGACGTATAAGATACTAATCGATTGTAATTGGATTTTGAATGTACCATATGTATTGGGTCATAAAAAATTATATCCAATAATTTATCTGTTATACATATCAATCTAAAAAGATTATTCATCAACTGAACTATAAACTAAACGGTTGGTCAAATAACTCGATTATTGGTTACCATTTGCTGCCCTAACATTACCATAGCTTTCTGTGCTTGAATCGCCTCTGAAGTCATCAGATACAAGCGTCCTTAGTGATCTCATGGCAACATGTGGTGTCGGGTAGGTTTAATTAGACCCAAAATAGATGTAGCAGATCCAAGTCAACCCTTGTGAGAGAAATACTTGTAGCACACCTGCTGCCGACCAGCCTGCCGTCACTGTCCATCACTGTGTAGGGGATGCAGTAAGTCTTAACCAGTCAGAGGGTGGATAGGGAGCAGGTGAGAGCAACGCCACCCACTCTTGGAAGCTTCACCAGATTCGGCGGTTTGCGTCGCCGGTACCCTAGGGAGGGGGGAGTCTCCTTCTTTTCTCTGCGCTTTCCTCTGGTTCTTCCCCTCTTGTTCTCCCTATGCCGCATAGTTTCTTCTCTTCCCTTGTTATCCCTTGTGTTGCCGTTGTGTGGATCTCGTTTCAGACTCCCCATTTGCAGCCCGCTTAGCTGCCTTTGCCTTGCAGCTTTCTCTGGCATAATGTTTACCTCTGTGAGCCTTGCCTCTACTCCGGCTTTCTCGTACATGTTAATCTGGAGATAGATGCCCTAGGTTTGGCATTCCTTATTATCTATGTTGTATCTTTCTCTTGGTCGCGTGTGTCGGCTTGCTTCAGCACAATCGAGTTCTGTATGTTCTCTGTTCCGGAGCCACAGTCATGATGTATCTGCGTATGTGGTTTACTCTGTAATCCCCTGTTATGTTTAAATGAAATGGAAGTTATTCCCTGATGGGCGCCTCCTCTCCACCCACGTCCAGCCCCCAGCAACCACTACGCTGGGGCGGCACGGACAACACATCATCTGATCTACTGACTAGATGACACTCACATTTGTAATGTGTAAGGATACTGCGGCAAACATTTCTCTTAAGTGAAATAGTTACGGTAATGCACCATGGGCATGACAACAAGCAACCCCCCGTAAGGATGTTTACTATTTGGTTCAAATAGAAAAACTAAATCGAACTACTCATTCGATTTGATTTGGTTCAGTCTGAAGTTTAAAATTTTTAGTTTGAGTTGAACCTAAATAGAACAAGAAAAGTTGATTTGATTTGGTTTCTACTCTTCATAAATTAAACTAAACCAAACAAATCGAATTATTTAAAAGGACATAAATTTAATGTAAATATTTAGTAGTTATTATATATATTAAATTAAACTTATTAAAGATTATGAGGTATAATGGAGTACTATAGTCGATCCTTTCTATTTAAATTAAGAATATTCTCCTCTATTCATATGTAAAGTGTAATATAAGTATTTTTTGATTAAAGTGTAAAGAGTGATATGGCTCCTTATTTTAAAATAATTTAATTTCTTTCATCATTATATTCTAAATCATTTATTAGAAGTTAATCAGGATAATCAAATAATATATTTATTCTTTATTTATAACAAAATTCATTTATTATATAAACTGTTAAAATTATTGAAGACTTATTTAAGAGATAAGTCTCATTATGATGGTTAAATCAAATCAAACTGAATTATTTCAGTTCGACTTGGTTTGATTGTCAAAAGTATTTGGTTTAATTTGAGATTTTGTTTGAATCCTCTAAAATTTCTCTAAAATCAAATCAAACCCTACCCCGATACATACACACACAAAACCTCAGACACATTGAGGGAGTGTAACAACTCATGCAGATTGGATGGCGTTGTATTGTGAAGAAGCCTTGTAGCAAGTATTTTCTTTATTTTAAATTCTTCTATAGTTGATAAGAGGCTTGATAGTTGCGAAAATGACTTATGGGGGATAATTTTAGCAAGGACACGCTCAAGTCATTTTAGTGTTAATGTTTCGCAGCAGAATATAATGGCCAAGAGCACGGGAGTTTCTTGATCTATCTAATAAGTAAAACAATTTATCTCAAGATTTAACCTTAAAAAGCATGATCTTACTTAACCAAACTTGTCTCAACGTCAAACGAACTTTCTTATTTTCAAATTTAAGTTATTGGAGTATTTTCGTAAGTCTAGCAAGTAAAGGTGAAGAGATATCATGAGGATATTATTAACAAATGAGAGCATAGGTTTCAAGCAAGTTGGTATAGGTTCGCAAACCCCAACATGTATCTGAAGTGACAGCGTGACTCGATTAAGATGGTGCATGAATTAAGAATCTATCCCGAGGTTACCAAGGAGCTAAGCAATTCTCAAATCAACTTGCAGTCATTGTAGAAGGGCAAGTGGTTATAAAATATTTGAGAACCAAGTTAGAAAGCAGGCACCACGATTCGATGAACGTTTGTTGTCAGTTGATCCTTCAGTAGACTTTTTACATTCCTAATTTTTTTGGTCAGATATATTTATAAAATCTTCGTTGCCTTCATAGTAGAGATAGTTCGATCCTTTTTATAAATTGGAAATTCGTCCGTACAGTCGTGATAATTCTATGTTCTTCAGGTGATTATTCAAATTTCAAAGTCCAGAGGGCCGGGGACCCATCCATCCTTCCTTTATTCCATGTGCATTCGTCAAGGAGGAAGATTTTCCATGGGCCCGCTTGATGCAAGTCATAAATGAGTTTATACCTAGTTTATGTCCTGTTTGGTTAAACTGTTAGTTTTGATATAGTATTACTCGGATATTCATATTTTGGGATTTGTAATGTTAACATCGAAATTGGTATTCGTCTACGGGCCCATAGCGTAGTGAGTTGACGCTTCGCTCCCGTTCGTGGAGCCGCTCACAGGTTTTCTCTTTGTTAGGAGGCTATCTCGTGGTGTTTCACAGAAAACTTGCTTCGAGTGTGGAAAATATTCTCAACTGGAGAAATCTATGGTCTTGAGCCGACTCGATCTCAGCTCTTTAGAGTTGGGGACTTTGTTCTAAACCACTGGGCTACTGATAAAAAAAGAAAACATTATAATTGATATTGGAATAATATAGAGGAGAATCGCTGAAGGGGAAAGAGGGGGGTTAGAGGTGAGAAACGGAGATAGCAGGAGGTCTTTGGATTTTCGAAGTTTAAACTCTTATGTTTTTAATGCAAGTTTAAGTTTGTATTAAATTTGTTGTGACAATACATTTTACTAATTATATATAAAAATCAAAATTGATGGAATGTGATCGAAGACTCATTATTGATAGTAATACCGAAATTGATGTTAATATTGCTATCCAAAATAGTATCAAAACACTCCCATAGATGGTAAAAGCATATTTATCATACTCAGATTTATCATAAATTCAAAATCCATCCATAAAAGCATTTCTCATAAATATATTTAGAGTTGGTTTATATTGGAGACTCAAATTTGTCATAAACTCAATTCTAATTACTGACCACATGACTTCTAAAAATAAGTGAGCTAAACACAACTGAGCTTGGGAGACTTTTTTGTAATTTTTATTGGTCAGCGATAACATAGAATAAGTAGAAAAATGTTGTCATATTTTGCCTATTTAAACTAGAAAAATTATGCATCCAATTCATGGGGCATCAATGTTTGGGAGTATATATTTTTTTAATTGGATGTTTCCACTGCGGAGTCGTCGTATAATTTTTTTTCCTGCCTCGTCACACGGTCATCTCCTATGGAAGTTGCAATCGAACATTCGATGTTCTAGACACATTTCATATCCCAGCCCTCTAGTAGGGATGATCCGAGTCATCGAATGGGTATAATCCCATGGTTGAGGAATCACCTATACGTTTTTCTAGCTTCATGGGATGATTAGGAGAGGTCAATGAAAGTGATCTCCAAGTGTTTGTGGTTTTGAGTTAAGTACGTGGGTGGAACCTTTCAGTTCGTCATGATATCAAATATATTGTTAGGAATCTACATGCAGTAACGCCTACCAGTCTCTTGTGCTTTCCCACCCTTGCCCACCACATGTTTGTTGCAAGTCCAGAGGGGATTCCACATATTGTGTGGGCTGCTCCCGCATTAAGGTTTCTTGCTTGTCCTGGTATCCAGGGGACTGTCAAAGCACATGATCTTGTTATCGGAAGCAAATATTTCCCCTAGAAGTGTAGGAAACAACATTAAGTACTCCATCTGCAGGAGGTACTGCTTCTCTCTCTCTCTTTTTCTTTTGGAACATGGCACACACAATGCCTTAGGAACAATGGCAAGATGGATATGAAGTCCCACTCCAACATATCCTTAGTTTGAACCCATGACCTCCTCAAGGAGGGAGAGATTGGGTATGCACTGTGCCACAGCGCAGGGACACAGGAGGTGCATACATGGCTGAGATTGAATTGACTGATGTATATTCTAAGAATCTAAGTAGGATCCATAGCCTAACTCACCCGTAGAGACTAAATTATCTAGTGTTCAGATCAGCCGATAAGTTAACTCCGAACCTGATATCGATCAGATAATCCGATCCAGAACTGAACAGGTGGGAGCTAGCCAGGCTAAATTAGCATGCATTCATGTGAACAGGTGGGCGCCAGGTTAAATTAGTCCTTCTGCTTATAGAACATCAATTGATTCGATTTCCGACATAATGTTTTGTTGAGAGGATGAACAATGGACTAGGAGGAGGAGAGGGTTTTAGAGGGGGGCGAAGGAGAGATTTGTTTAGGGAGGAGGAGGAAGAGTCAATAGCGGAGGAAAGATGTTCGCATGAAAAGTTAAATGACAATTAAACATTCTCTATAGGAGATCAATTAATCTAGCCTTTAGCATAGTATCATGACAGATGGACGCTTTTATCTCCAATTTAGCACGAACATCCAAACTAGTGACAGATTTAAAAGAATTATTTTCTGGGGTCACTCAGACATTGAGTCAATAGAACTATTCTATTAGATCGAAATCTATGGACTAATGGGGTCACTCTAATAAGCCAATATAAGTAGACTAGTCATTTTAATGGGCCGAGAATAATAAACCTTCTTACCTCTTATAAAATCCAGTGGGATCACATAATCCCATTGAACGTACTCTAGGTCCGCCACTGATCCACACTGCTTTGACATGACAAGTGCTGTCACATGCCTATGCATAGTATAAATTGTTTACATCATGCAAATTAAGGGGACGAGTGGGATGGGGGGAGGGGGCTTTTGTCCTCTAAAATCCCATATCTCCTCATAGATTACCAACAAATCAAGAAAATTACATGGAGGTTACCTAATAGATGTTTATCAAATAATTAACTTCCACCAATATATTCGGCATTCTCTCCCTCCCCTTCTCCATAAGTACTTTCCTTTTAGTACTTAAAATGCTATATCTAGTTGGTTTAAAATTGTTGGGAAATAAAAGGAGAGCTCTTGGTGAGGCCTTTCCTTCCCTCCCTCCTCTTTTTCTCAATCTCTGCTGCACCTTGAGAAGCAAATTCCTCAGGAATACCACGAACGTTCCTTGCACACGTGGGAAGAGATGTCATTCTTTGCTTCAGGTTATTGTTCTATCTCTCCTTTTAACTTTATCAAAATTATTATTTTTTTATCTTCATCATATTATGTTAAAAATAATATTTCCCTTGAGTTCTCATATGCAAAACAATTTTTAGTGTATCTCATTACATTATTGTCCAATGCAAAAAAGTCCCTTTGAATGTTTTTTTTTTTCTGTAAATGTTAAGTTCTTAGCATGAGGATGCATAATCTTGTGATTGAACATCCTTAACCCATTATCGTGGGCCTACAGCTTTCTTTTTAATGAAGAATCACAATATTGTTTTTTTAAAAATTCTTATTTATGGCACACATCCCTTTGAAAAAATGACAATTTTTTTGATAAAAAACATACATGAGAATATGTAGCAATTTTTTTAAAAAAAAAAAACCATTGAGAGCTGGTAAAACAAAATTTATTTTATGATGTATTTTTGTATTATTTAATGTTTCAAAACATTACATATTTATGTTGGCATCTCTTAAGGAAGAAAAAACTTGCATGCGGCCATCGGAATGGTCATGATTCGAGGACATCTAGTAAATTCATTTGGATATGAAAATATTCCCATCACTAAAAGTTCTAATGGAGTTAAAAGCACTTTTAATTTCATTTAATTTTCTAACCATATAGAATATGGGCATATGTTAACTTACTTTTTCCCTAAAAGCAACTTGAACCAGATTCTAACAAAGAAGAATGGATTCTGAAGATCAAAATCTGAAGGGCGAAATATTTTATTCTTTTTTTTTTAACCAAAGAAGAATCATATTTATGGAAATTAAATAAGAATTTATTGCAACTTCTAAAATAAAATTTGTAGATGGATTTTCAATTCAATATTATTTTTTCTACCACATGTCATAATATTTCTTTAAAACCAATTAATTACAGGCATTCCCAAATTATCCTATAATTAGCAACTCCCGAGATCTCATCTAAGGATCTGTGACCTTCATCGCTGCCAGGCGACCATCCGTGCTGTTATTAAAAAATAAAAAAAAGAGACGATGTGAATCTCCATCCTACATGACCCACGTGAGCATGGAATCCGAACTGAATCCGAGAAATCTCCGTCATAATGTGCCACGTGTCGGTTTCTCCTCGCTCACTTTTCCCAACGCGTGGTCCCGAGTTCTTTTCTTACTCGCCACGTGGTCTCGCGTCACTATCAGGCCAACGCCCAACGCTCCTCGTGCCTTCCACCCCCGACGTACCGACAGAGGACGACGGCGACGGAAAATTTGAAAATCCTAACCGCGACTTACAGGTCGCCGTTAAGTCTAACGGTGTCGTTTAGCCTGTTACCGGCTTTTCGAGCCGGGAGGTTCGGGCGACGAGTCTCCAAATGCGACGGACGAGATCGAATCGTTCAGGCTCGGAAAAGAGTGAAGGCGAGCGTGCGGGACCTTTACGTACCGCGCGCATATTATTCGTTGAAGTGTGGGGTGGGGAGCGGGAGGGAGCAGGAGCTGTGGGTGCGCGCGGCAGCTGCCGAGGTGTTTGGGACCGCTGCAGCGGTGATAGGATCGATTAGGGTTTGGGATTTGGGATCTGCGGCGCGCGGTCGTGCGCAGCGCGGAGGAGGCGGGGGGAGGCCATGGCGGAGCACGCGGAGGACGCCGGCTCGACGGGGGAATCGCTGATGGAGAAGATCGCGGAGAAGCTGCACGGCCATGGCTCGTCCTCGTCGTCCGACTTGGACAGCGAGAAGCCGGAGGCGGCACCGGCGGCGTCCTCCACCTCCTCCATCAAGGCCAAGGTGTGGCGACTCTTCGGCCGCGAGGAGCCCGTCCACAGGGTCTTCGGCGGCGGCAAACGTACGGGACCTCTCCGACGAACTCCCTCTCGAAGAGTTGTTTTGTGCTGAACAGTGATCTTGGTTTGACGATGATGCTGGTTGGGGTCTTCCGTTTGGGTTGTTCGGTTTTGATCGGTCTGGTCGGGCCGGGTGGTTCGATCGGTTTGAGTTGCTTGCGTTTGAGATCTGTTGAGATCAGATACATAGATCAATTCGTTGTGTTTTCTCTCTGTATTATAAGTTGGTTTTTTGAAAAAAAGTTTATTAGTGTAAGCTAGATTTGCTGTTGTTTTCTGCGGCGTTTTCATGTGTTACATGGATCTAAATCCTTATCGTTTCATGCTGCTCTACAAGCCTAGTAATTGATCTGATATATAGATCAGATTTCTTTATTACCTTTTTCTTTCCGAGGATTTTGTATCAAATGCCTGCGATGTAGATTGCTAGATCTGCTGCAGTGTGTTCTCGCAATTCATGCGTAGGCGTTCCAAATGTGCAGCCGCGGATGTGTTTCTCTGGAGGAACAAGAAGATCTCAGCTGGGGTGCTTGGAGGGGCTACGGCGATCTGGGTCCTGTTTGAGTTAATGGAGTACCATCTTCTCACACTGGTCTGCCATTCTCTTATCCTGTCTCTGGCGATTCTCTTCCTCTGGTCCAACGCCACCACCTTCATTCACAAGTACGCTGCTCCGCCCTCCGCAGCTTCCTCTACTATCTACACCCTCTGGGATTGCGGTTCGAGTTTTGACTGCCAAAAGTTTGTTCTGATTCTTAAACTCTCTGCCTAACTATATTTTCCTTGTTCAGGTCGCCTCCACGCATCCCCGAGGTCCAAATCCCCGAGGATCTTGCTGTGAACATTGCCCTTTCCCTCAGATATGAGATCAACCGTGCCTTTTCAGTGCTGAGGGATATTGCATTGGGAAGAGATCTTAGAAAGTTCCTTGCTGTATGTCCCTAGACTTCTTTCAATGATGCCGGTGTTTTGGCATTCATAACGCACTCAAGTTTTCCTCTTGGTCATTCAGGTGACTGCTGGCTTGTGGGTTCTATCTATCCTTGGGAGCTGCTGCCATTTCTTGACCTTGTTCTATATAGGTAATGACTGTGATCCGTCTTTCTATTATTTCTCTCCATCTCTTGTGTTGAGTTTTGCTTTTGTTTCTTGTCTGATACCCATTGCTTTGGTCTATTGAATGAAACAGTGTTCGTTTTGCTTCATACCGTGCCCGTTCTTTACGAGAAGTATGATGACAAGGTTGATGCTTTTGGTGAGAGGGCAATGATAGAAATCAAGAAACAATATGCAGTGTTTGATGCGAAGGTCCTTAGTAAGATTCCAAGGGGGCCACTTAAAGATAAGAAGCATTAAGTATTAGGAAGGTGTTCTGTGCCCATGTAGCTGCTGACAGTTATTGGTTAAATGTGCTTTTTCAGTGACGGCTTGACCGCCAATTGATTGTTGGTTAGAATATGTTATCCTTTTGATTTAGTCTTTGCACTTTAAGTTTTGATGGAAACAGCCCTGTTTAATAGGTGCAATTCCAAGTTTTTGTGGTGTTGAATGTCGCTATGTTTACACTATCATTTGTTGAATGATGGATATCCTTTTCTGATTTTATGGCATCAATTACATAGACAATCTTCTTGTCACCCATTTACCTCCCTATAGAAAGAAGCTATTACCTTTCAAGGAGTACATGTATTGATTTATTATTTCTTATTCTGTTTATCTTGAGTCATCTTAATGCTTTTGTTTTGGCACTGAGATTGAATGGTTTGAGAAACATTGCAAGTCTATTAGAATGCCATGATTTTCACCTACACTACACATTGACCTTAACAATCATGTTGTAATACTAATACCTTAAAGAACTTCATTGTCCGCTACAATCTGTTTTTCCGTTTTTCTCTCAAGTTCAACAACCGGATATATTTCACCTTTAAAAATAAAAAGATATTCATTGTTTTTATGTTATGTTGCCATTAGCTCAAATTTACACCATTCATTGTCTCTAATGGTGTGTTGCTCTGTAACCAGCTACTTGTTTAGCATGGTCTTATTATTATGCTATAGTTTTTCTGGGGATTATTGTTAACACCTGAAACACATCAAGAGAATACTTCTCCATGCGTATGCTCCTATGCCACATAATAGGACAACAGCCCACGATAAATAATTTATTGGAATAAGAGCTGAAATGCAAGAAAATGCAGTTAATGGAATGTTAGTACTTTCCTTTTGGTATTGCTGGACTTGCAAATTGCCTATTTACATATGTAGATGTTAAAGTTGCTCTTTGTTTACCAATATCTTTTTTTACTGAAAAAAAGGAAACAGATGAGCGCTTAAGATTTTCTTTGTGAACTCTAGGTGCCCTTTTTTGTGAGTTTGGTGGATTTACATCCGATTAGTTTTCTATGAAGGGAATCCCAAAATGGCATGTAGGGACTCCAGGATTCCCTTGAAGTGAATGGTCCTTAGGTTTGAGGCTGACAGCTTCATTTGTGATAGAGATCTTGAAGCTCAACATGTGTACCAAAGGAATCCTCAATTAATCACTCTTTGCTCGTCAAAAGCCAAACTTACAGCTTTTGGTCTGTCTGAAGATCTTTCTTTTGTTGTATCAAACATATGTTTGCAGATGTGCTCTTTTCTGTCAAGCACTTTATCATCAGATCTTGGTCAAGGAACCTTTCACAGGATTTCCTCCTTTGTCATCCTTTGACAAAGTGGTGAAAGACTAGCCATAATTTGGCTGCCTTCTGCACTGGATGAACACATGCTCCAAGGTTCCCTGTTATGAGCACATGGAGCATGTGTTCATCAATGAATCTTTGCTTTCATTCTATTTATACAAAGCAACCATAGAAGCCACTTATCTTTATAGAAGCCATGGCCTTCATACCATTTCCAATCTATTTGGTTTGATGTATTCTTGCTTTCTCCTTTAACCTTGAATGTCCTGTTGTCACCCTATAGAAGTTTCTCTAACTCTTTTATGTTAACCTGTGAGATGAAGACTATTTGCAGCTCTACCTTCTGTAGTTCCCTATATGTGTGTGTATAGCTTGTGTACCTGAACCTAGGTAATAAGTAGATTTCCCACAAAATGGCCACATGATTATCTGATGCTTTTCATGCACATTGAGTTGTGCAGGATACAATGATGCAAAAGTTATACCTTTTGCTGCTTGTCTTCTCACATCTGCTGTGCTGTCTTTTGCCGTCTTTCAAATTGGTTTTTGAATTTCTTTTGAATTCTGGTGCATTCCTAAAACTGGCTTTCAGAGTAGAAACTCCTATGCTGTTAGGAGGTTGTAGCCTCCTATTTGCTATATTCTGTAATATATGTAGTTGAGCACATGAGACAATCCTTATGACAGCTTGTTCTTTCTTTTATCCACAGATCCTTTTTCATGATTGCTGTTGAAAGACAATAATTTAATCGACAATGATCATGTCGTTTTCACTATGTAAACTCTCTCTCTCTCTCTCTCACACACACATCGATCTGTTCAATGAAGAGTTCTTGCGAGAGTTCTAATTTGTGTACCTCCACCTAGGTCAGTTACCTTTTTGAATGGAATATAACACTTACCCATTCCCTATCTGTTTGATATTTGCCTTGATGTCCTGCTGACATCTGCCTCCCACCTTTGAAATGCTTCAAGGAAAAAAATGTGCGTTAGTCTCTTCCACATCCTTACGAACATTGAAGTAAAAGGACCAATGCTTGACTTCATTTTGGCTCCATTTCCAACTTCCACGAGTCTGATGATTTTGATACTTAGAAACCATTTTCATCTTACAGAACATCCTGAACGTGAGATCTAATTTATAAATATACACATAATTGTTTATTTATTTGTGAACATTATAAATACCCTGAGTCAGCTGTTGAAATGAGTCCGGGGTATCAATCATAGAGGAGGTTAACCAGAGTACCTACCATGCAATATTCAACCGTACAATGCGTGAGAGAGGAGAATATCCTTTTTGGAACAACGGCATTTTAAAGCCTCAAGGTCTTTGAAAACGATCCAGGACAGATGAGCTAGTACTTCGCTCTTTACCTATCACTCACGGGTTTTCCACTGTTGATTATTGTTTAAACGCAAAGGTGCCTTGCATTGCATAAAGTGGCAAAGGTGCCTTGCATTGTATAGAATGATGACAGCTTTAATTGTAATATCATAATCAATATTAATGGAGGTATCTAATGCAATAACGAGAAATGAAGGCAGTTGGTAAAAAATTAACAATGTAACAAATGCTTGTATTTGTTTCTTATACTGTTTCGATTTTAAATTAGGTAAGATGGCTTATGCCACTTAGATCGTTAATTTAATTGATCATGATAAATAATTATCTTGATTATTAAGTTGCCTTTATGATTCAGTCTAACAAAATAATTTTGTTGCAGAGAACAATGTTAGTTCGATATAAGCTCCATTTAGTTGAGATAAATTTAGAGATCTGGTAACTGAACTTTACCCATCCCCTCATTTCCCTCTTTCCCTTCGTGAGTGGTGTTTTACCGACGATGAAAACCTCAGTGCCAAATTGTTTACCATAAGCAGTTGTTAATAATTCTTGGATATAAATTATTATCCCTGGCATAATGATTAAAATGCTGCTTGTTCAGCATGCAGCAAGAAGACCATCCCTATCCAATAGGCAACGTAGATGAGTCATGAGCCCCACACCGACGGGTTACACTCAAGCTAACAGTATAAGCTGGAGTGTTATCCTCTCTGTCCGAAAATAATTCAAACAACCGGCCTCCGTAAGGAGACAACCATGACAGAATGCACAAAGTTAGTGGACCAGATATGGTCGGCCAACCCTCATGTTTTGGAAGTCCTCTGTGTCATACTTCGCTTTTTCATGATGAGAAAAGGCTCCTTCCTTGTCATCAAGTTTTCAGTTGTGTTTTGAAAGTCCTCCGTGTCCTCCAAGCTGCTGTCCGCTATTCGGTTCAAACCCAAAAATCAAATCGAACCAGTTAATTTAGTTTGGTTTGGTTTTATTTGAACTTTCGAAAATTTCAGTTCGAATTGAAACCAAACCGAATTAAAAAATTTGGTTTGATTTGGTTTTTCTTGTTCATAAACCGAACTAATCCAAATTATTGTTAGAAAAGCATAATATAATTATTAAATTCTTAGATTAAGTGTGAGTTTATGTAAATTATAAGATATAAAATTTTAAATTATTTTTAGATAATGTCTTTTTGATCGTCATCTTGTACAAAAGAAGTGTCAAGTCCTTAATAAAATAAGATGTTTAACTATAATAGTTCGTTTCGAGAGTTAAACCTCCAAACAATGTTCAAATAATATTTTTTTAATAACTATTTTTATAAAATAATATTGAAGTGGATTATTTAACCATAGTGGCCCATTATAAGGCCAAACCACCAACCAAACCGAATTATGGTTCGGTTTCAAACTATTACGGTTTGATTTTATTTGGTTTGTCTTTCTACTTCAGTTTGATTTGATTTCTCTAATTTTACCTTCAAACCAAACCAAATTAAACCGTGAACACTCCTATGCACGAGGATCAGTGGCGATTACCATGTAAACTGATAAGGACTGGGTCCAAATCCACATAGACTGGCCCAACAAGATCAGTCCATTAATGATCAATGCCGCCTTTTCGTATCACTTGAGAACCTCAACTGCTCTTTATATAGACTTCATGAGAAATCCGTGAGAGATAAGTTACATTTTCTCACTTTTTACTCTCATTTCAACTCTCACTTCGACCTTGTCCTCGGTTATCAATTATGACTTAACTTAAGCGTCGAAGAATTTTGCTCCGGGGTCACCCCCCTGGGGCCCTCTGACCTTGTTTGTCTTGCAGGTCCAAGTAGCTTGGCCTCATCATCCTCAGCCGCACAACCCAAGTCATCATAGGTCGGCCCAGCTTGTCCAGGGGCACCACTCAACCTCAGATCACCTAGACGCCATATCATGTCTTCTTCAGAGCTTGGTAGGACTCAGAAGCTTCCAAATCTCCCCTCATCTCATTTACCCCGACAAGGTCCTCGTACCCCAGCGTAATATCCCGGACTGGGCCGATGACGATAGCCCTGCATCACACCTGGATAGGTTGGATTGGGTCGATAAAGGTCGAACTTGGATCATTGGTCAGTGGTCAGATATCATGGTCTCCAGCATCATCATTTGAGAACTTGCAACTAAAGGTCATGTTTCTTACTCTTCGCTATTGTGATCCTACAAATTGGTGAAGTCCGTTCATGCCTACTCGAGCCTCAATCTCATTGCCCATAAGATCTAAAGGGAGACCAACTGCCGACCCTCGTTGTAATATTAAACCAACTTGCATGCCCACTCTCTATCAGTCGTCCGACAGGTCCTGCACCGAGGTGTAGCTCCATCTGCAAACTTAGCACCTTTGTCCAGACGCACCTCGTCCTTAATCACATCCCCTTGATCGGCACGTTTCAACGAGCCTTGACGTTGTTCACAAGCACCTGCACATCCCGTGGAATCTTGCGGATGAGCCGATCCATGTTTGGAGCCAAGTGTGGATGTAGGTGGCGACCGAGGAGGCAGCTTGGGTGTCTGCCATTCGACAACTGACCGCCGTTTGGAAGCCGGTTGCCGACCTTCTTCACATCATCAGCATGCCTAACCCCCCTGAGACCACCACTGCGTCGCCTACGGCCCTGCCGGCTTCATTCGCGTCACCGACCTCTCCCTCGGCTCTCCAGAACTTCCCAAGTTGGTCGGCTTTATCCTCGACGACATAGGTCAGTATCCCCCAACCCACAACACCTTCATCAACTGATGGGCAGTGGGCCTGTTCGGCTCAGTCAACCGAGACCAATGTCGATTCCACCCACGTTGACCTTCTTCACGCTGTCCACATAAGCACCACGACGTCCTCTCTTCACATGAGACCTACTGGGAACTTGACACCGCCAAGCAATTCGATACCAAGAGCAGATCAGGGCGCATGGTGACCAAAAGCAGCGCCTCTACGAGGGGTCACCCCGCGTATCGCTCGGCATCAATAGTCGAGTCGCCCCTCCACTGCGAGTGCCGGCCAACCGGCAGTGGCAATGCATCTGCTTCCCTAATCAAGCCCGAGACGCCGCTTCCGACCACATGCCATACATAGCTCGTCCGTCTGTGTCGGGCACGCTTGGCTCAGTTCATCAACCCAGCCTGCACCAAAACTAGCCAGTTCATGCCGAGCTGTCAACCTCGACCCTCAATCCACCTCAGCACCTCCCTTCCGGCAAGAACTCACACAGCCGAGCTCAGCTCCGACCATGGTGGCAAAACCTCCTGACGACACCCCGAGCATGAGCAACCAAGGTGACCGCGTCTACTAGCCGAACTAATCAATGCCACCGGCCCACATGGATTTGGTCCAAAACATGTAACCAACGCATACCCACACTTTAATTACGAAGAAATTCGTATATGTTTTGATTGACCTGTTGACGTGCCCATATGGACGTCGGACTTGTTCTTGATCTAAAAGATCTGTTACGTATCAACGCGAAACCAAATTAACCAAACCATGTGCCAAGATAAGTCCATTCTGGAGATCTATTAGCTGTGTGCCTCATTGTTCCCAAGGAAAAAAATCACATATGCCAGACCAAGCTAACCAACCCATGTATCAAACAAGTCCATTCTGGCAATAGCAATGATGCAACCGACTCCAATTAAACCCAAGATGATACAGAACGAACAAAAACATGATTAAAAAAATATATCATAAATCACTATGTGGAACGGTGGAACAAAATACCTTCATCAAAGTTCCTAGAAAATGTTACAAACTGCCCCCGACATGTTCTCTACTCGGGTGTTGTTCCTGAATGAGACAGTCCTGTGCGTGTATGTAAATATATATAACTTAAAGGAAATATGATAGTTGCTCTTTTTTCCTTGACCCCCCTTCCCCGTACAACTCGTTCCATTGCTTCAGCTCGCCCATGATGGCACCCTCAGCAGCAAAGCTGGCAGCGACCTGCGGCAAACGATTCAAAAGGTTAAGGATCACTTCACTTGCTGCCGCTATGTCTCTATTGCTCAAATTAAAAGAGAAGCCCAAGCGGGTAAGGGTGGTTATAGAGGAAACAAAAGCCTAGGTTAGAAGAAAGCATGTGGGTACAAATACTTTCGAGTAAAAGGATGTAGAAACAACATTCAACTAAAAATTTTCAGAGGTTGTAGTGTTTTCATTCCCAACATAAATCTCGCTCGTTCTGCTTTAAAAAATTGTCCAGTAGGCTGTCTGAAGTAGAACTTTTGTTCCTCATTTTAGGATCCATTTGGTACAGTGTAAAATATATATTACATGCACGGATCTTCCAGAAAAAGGGTGACCATAATATGAGTGTCAAAATCCGGATCTATAGACAATCAGCAGGTATGCTTTTTAGTTTGTCTGAATTGCTTGAATCACAAAAGAATCCATATGATCATCCTTTTTTTTTTGGAAAACGAGTACATGTAATAGATTTTACATTGTACCAGATGCACCCTTACTCTACCACTTCAATTGAATCAATCACACTGGCTGTCCCCTAAAGTTTTGCACAGTCCAAACTTCTCTCAACAATGAGAATGTCTTTACACACCTATCTTATTAGTCTACTAGCTCCGAAGGATGACAGAAAAATACACCACTTCTTCAAGGACTAAGCCCAACACAGTTTAACATCTATCGGCAATACTGAAACAGGGATGAAGACGAACCACCCTTGTCTTCAAATATGCATATCCAAGAAACATTTTTTCTTATAATTTCTTCTCTTCAAACAGATGGGTTTGTAAATCTATTTATCAAGCCATGAATTATTTTCCAGATGAGAAGCAAGACTCCAGATAGTTCCCATCATCTCTCCCACTTGTACAGCCTTTAAGTTTTAACAGAAGGGGAGAATATGGAAAATCAGACCAAAAAAAAAATTTCACCCTTGAGAGAAGGGCTTGGTAAAAATAGACACACACCATCTGCACACAAATCCCTGAAAAGGTTAAAAAGAATCATCACGTCCTACTCTACACATATCATTGCCCCTCCAATTTTGTGACCTTCAATAGCTTTTCTGATTTTTGGCAGGGGTGGTTGTCCCACAATATATATATATATATATATATATATATATATATTAAAGTGAATATTGGTTCATTTCTTTCTATTCAAAAATTTCAGAAGTGTGTTTTCACCCTCCAAATTGTTTTTGTTGCTCTTTAGCATAATTCTCAGTAACCATTTGAGCCAGAATCCGTTTCTATTTTATTTTTGGGTCCCTTCTCATTATCTGTATCCAGGTCAACCTCGAGATAAAATGGTCCTACGCGCATTTCTCTCTGATAAGTGATAAGCATGCACACTGTCCAAACTTCCTCGGGCATCTGACATTGGAAAATAAACATGCTCCCTTCTCTCAGTGCCTTCCTCGCTCCATGTAAACAACATGCCTACATTCATCTCTTTCCCGAGATTGCCCTAGGTCTGCTTTAAACATTAGACCCTATATCACCCTTCATAAGATAATTTGGATTGCCTCACTTCATCTAAGTTTGAAAGGTTAGGGAAACAGGGTCTCTTTTCCCCTGGTTGCATGAGCTCAAGTGTGCAAGCACATAAGTTTTTTACCTTCAACGGGTCATATGATATGAGACCTGTGACAGGACTGCCTCTTGTCTAAGGTTAAAATGGCCCAGCACCTGGCACACAGTCGAGCAGCACAACTGATTTGTAAAAGTTTACCGTGCATCATTCATTGGATCTAGCTACCCAAGGTTGACAAGATAAAGCTGATGATGAGACAGATGCCACAGATGTCATTATCTACAAGTGAAATGCATGGTGCCAATCTGTATCTGACATATTGATCAAGCCTTCTATACAGGTGAATGTATGCTCGAGGTATTTCTGTTTATCTGGTCCTGAAATGATGTGTGCTAGGCAATGCCAGTTATTTTGCAAACTTGAAGTGTGATTCCGGAGATTCCTTCTTCAGTAGAAGAGGTATGCTTATGAGAGCTCGTGGGATATGCACCATGGAAAGAAGCAGTCTCTTGGCTCTGCAATTAGTATAGTCCTCCCTTTCATGTTTGTTCTTGTTTATTTATTTTTAGGCACTAAACATAAGGAAAGGATAGATAGCCCCCCTCCTATACATTCTTTAGTTTGTCTATGAAATAAAAGGGCTTGCCCCAGAGCCTAAGGCTCCATTTGGTAAGGATTCTACCTCAGATTCCGAACCCTCAGATTTGGCGGGAATCTGAAAAGTGCAATTTTTTTTCAAACGAAAAAAATAGATGAATTCTCTAAAAATCCAGATTTTCTTTCATGTTGAAAAATGGCCTCTTTTCGATTCCTGGCAAATCTTTTGAAAAGGGGATAGGAGGGGAATATGAGGATTCCAAAAAACAACATCCTCTTTCTTTCCTTTTTTATCCTCCTAAAGTTCCTAAAAGAGGGTAATATGAGGATAAAAGTGTCCTTTGATGTGTCTTTAAATTTAAGTTCTCATGGTCTTTCCAAATAAGATTCTAAAAAGTAAATAACTTCTCTTAATAAAATTTGAATTCAAGAGATGGTGATGTGGTTCTTTTTAAAATCTGAATTCCTCCAAAATTTAGAGTCTCAAAAGTGTTACCAAATGGAGCCTAAATAAGTTTTGGGCCAAAATAAAGGAAACAACTAGTCTAATGAGCACCCCTGCAAAGATCTAAGATATAAACCATCCTTATTGACATCCTATTTTACCCTCCCACCAACATTTTATAGCAACACTTTGATAAAGGCCTTGTCTGTTATGATTCAACAACCCAGGTCACTTGTCTGGAGAAGCTTTAGTGGGGATCCTACAAACCTGCCAGAGTCTTGTCTTCTGTGCAACATTTTCCACAGGTCGACATATGTTTGTATTTGTTCCCCTCCACAGAAAACTGCTTCTCTGGATCTCAAATCTTCTTATTTGCACCACTGACATCTTAAATATAAGCAACGTACAAGCTAGCTCCTTGTGGTCACAACTTGATGAGAATCAGGCTTCTCCTACCCCACACCACAAAGTGTCATGGGTCCCTTGAGAATCAGTTCTCCAATCACTCAAACAATTATGACATTTCCCTTTCTTACTCATTCCACAAAAGTGTCCCTGCTACATTTCCTTTTGAGGATAAGAACATACATGGAATAGCTTTAAATCATGTGCACTTTGCTGAGAATCAGTATTCCATTTTTTTTCTAATATGAGCTCACCATTTACCAAGGTGAACAATCTTCAAAATGAAGCACACCAAATACAACGAAATTTTCTTTAGTGACCTCACTGTTGATAAAATGTGAAAGTAGGTTCCATCCTATCAAAGTGTCCCTTGAAAGGAAATAAAGGAATGCAGCTTATTTGCTCTATAGTAGAAATCATTGCACCTCAGGCACAGATGGCCACAATTATCGTACTCGTATCACAATGTATTATTTTTCATTTCTAGTTTCCTTACTAGGTTAAGGCGATATGAGACTCTAAACACTTGGCTACTATAGCAAAGATATTCTACTACAAAATAAATATGGTGTCTAAAGAGATATAGTCAAGACTTGCCTGATTTTTTGCATGCTTCATGTCTTCCATGTTCAATGGTCTAAGGGGGATAGTTGCATCCTCATCACCTTCTCTGGAGCCTGAGGCCTCTGCAGAATTCTCTCCTTGCTGACCTTTTTCCTTTTTCTCCTGTCAGATAAACAATGTTTTAGAAAAATGAAATTTCAAAACTAACAGTCAGTTGTCCTTAGTAAAAGTTGTCTCAGGTCTTTTGCAGGCATATCATCATTAGCCAAAAATCCGGATAGTTTAGTGCCAGGGCCCAGTATACAAAAAAGGTTTACTGGATGATATTATGTACTTCGCCTATGGAAGTTGAACAAGTGAACAGAAAGTATGGTAGGAGAGAGAAAAATACTGCAACAGATTGATTTCAAAACTAACAGTCAGTTGTCCTTAGTAAAAGTTGTCTCAGGTCTTTCGCAGGCATATCATCATTAGCCAAAAATCGGGATAGTTTAGTGCCAGAGCCCAGTATACAAAAAAGGTTTACTGGATGATATTATGTACTTCGCCTATGGAAGTTGAACAAGTGAACAGAAAGTATGGTAGGAGAGAGAAAAATACTGCAACAGATTGGCGACCTTCACAACTGAGAATGCACACCACAATGAAAAGCATTAAATAAAACATTATGAATAGTCCAGGACTTTTGCCAACATTAACAACTGATGCAAAATAAAATCAGTACTTAGTAAGCGAGTCAGTAGATCTCACTAGAAAAGATATATGCCTACCAGTTCCTTTTGTCTTTCTTTCTGTAGTAACTCTCTAACAGGTCGGTACGCTGCTGTTGTGCACAAGTTCTGCAGTGAGAATTTGTGAAGCAGTGCTGAGTATGTGTTCTCTGCTCCAAGTCAAATAATAAAAAGAAGAAAGAGGAAAGAGAAGAAAAGAGAAACACACCTTCAGATCACTTCCACTATATCCTTCTGTCATCAATGCTAGTTCCTTACAATCGAGCCCTTCTTCGACCTTCTCTTTTGACAGAAGTCTTTTCAGAATTGATTCCCGGCTATCCACTGATGGAAGTCCAACCATGATTCTGTTGGCGGGGAAGCGTATTAAGACTGGGAAAATAATCCCTCAATGGAAGTGAGAAAACATAAACAAACAGGAATACCTGCGTTCAAACCTCCTAATGATAGCTTCATCAAGGTCAAATGGTCTGTTTGTTGCACCAAGGACGAGGATCCGTTCCCCAGGTTTTGTTAAAAGCCCATCCCAATGTGCCATGAATTCATTCTTAATCTTCCTCATAGCTTCATGTTCCCCAGCTCTACTTCGCTGCCCAAGCATGCTATCAACCTCATCCACAAAAATGATTGTAGGGGATACCTTTGCAGCAAGTGAAAACAAGGCTCTCACATTCTTCTCGTCTTCACCAAACCATTTTGAAGTGATGGTGGACATGGACACGTTGATGAAACTTGCTCCAGCTTCTTTTGCAATAGCCTTGGCCAGCATTGTCTTTCCTGTACCAGGAGGCCCAAAGAGCAATATTCCCCTGCATGGCTTCAATAGGCCACCCTTGAATAGGTCCGGTCTACGAAGGGGAAGCATCACCAGCTCTTGAAGAGATTCTTTAATGTCATCTAAGGCACCGATATCATCAAATGTTACTCCAATTTCATTAGCTGGGATAACCTCGGGTCTAATGCGCTTCTCAAACTCATTATCTGGAGCAACTTCCTGTTTATGAAACCATCAGTCACGAGTATTCCTACTGAGAAATTCTTCAAAGCTATTTGAACAGCAATTAATGGAATCTTCTGAAAATTCACTAAATAAAATTTCAATATTTTAATAGATTAAAATGTCTCATGTACTGAAGAAATCTGAAGCTTAAAGAGAAAATCATAGGGTAAGAGCAAACAAGGTTTGCCGTATCGTACCGGATAGGGCCGATTCGTATGAGTCGACTCGTATCTGGGCCGACCCGATCTGCTGGTACGCACCGAGTCGGACCGGATCGTGCCAACTCATACATGCTTAATGGAATGTTTTAAGTTGATTTTTTTTTATTATATTTTTTAATAGGGTACATTTCTCTAAAATGTGACTTAAACTCATTAATTTTAACAAACTCATTGGCTTGACTCGTGCAACTCGTGCGAGTCAGACCGAGTTGGCCCGAGTTGATCGGTATCGTACCGTATTTGGGAAGATACGATGCGATATGGATCAACAATAAGGCGAACCTTGAGAGCAAAGGGATGTTACGAACCATTGCTTTAGATGGTGGAGCCGGATCACCATCATCCTTCTTCACAGAAGGAGCTGATTCCTCTGGTTTGCTTTTGTTTTCAGGAGCTACAGTTTCAGATTTTGTTTCAGAATTTGTGGGAACAGCAGCACCTTCAGCTTCCTAAAGTATAAATATCTTAGTACTTCTAACAAAAAATTGCTTTTATTCAGTCAATTTGGGAATTCATAGAGTACCTTTGAGGATTCAGCATTAGCTTCCAGCTTTTGAGTATCTTTGTCTTCAAGCTTACCTTCTTGGAATATACTCAGTCCATGAGACAAGCTGTTGCATATAAGCCATGGCGACTTGTGAGAAAAGAAATAAGAACTTTCATTATCATTAACAAAGCAATATACATTTATTCTGACCTTTTGGAAGAAATAATGAGCTTCCCATTTCGGTATTCTGGTTCTTTGTTATTCATCAAATGATAAGAGACCGCCGAAAACACAATTTCCTCTATATGTTTACTGAGAATCACTGTATCCCCAAAGCAGATAGAGGGTAAATCATCACAGTCGAGGTCATTTTCTGCGAGAACCTCCGTAATGTGGTTCCTATTGTCCTGAAACTGTATCATTTTCATATCTTCTTCCAATTGGGATTTCCAGTTAACCAAATGAGTTTCATCTTCTGGTGGCTTGACCTCTATGTTGTAAGGAAATAGAAACGTGAGCATTTCATTCACTTCTTTGTAGTCACTTTCTGGTTCCAATATTCTCGAACCAAGGACTAGCACGGGCCCCGAAATCCTCTTTAACATTTTATCGAACAGGGAATATATGCGCTGTGATCTATTTAAAAGGTTTTCAATATCCCTCACATAAAGGACAATGGGGCTGCTTTTAGAAACTGAAATCAGAACCTGGACAATGCAATCCATATCAGTGACTTCCCTTGCACTTCAAATTGTACTGTTGATGTTAGAAAATAACATAAATCAAAAGCAACATAGATTAAGTCCAAGTCTAATTTCTCCTTTCCAATGAAATCAGCGTGATATGACAATGCTGTATACACTTGTGCTCAAAGAAGATACTACCTTATACAGAGATTGTATAAAAAGTTTCTCATCAAAACACCAGCTGCTGGTACGCTTAAGAGGAGCTGAAAATAACAATGAGGTCAAGAAGAAGAGTCACTTTATAAATAACTGGAGCAAATTATTTTATTCATTCCTAGTTGCATAACAAATAACAAACTAGCCACATGGAAAATATTCTATTTTGACTAAATATGTAAAACCTATCCCATTTTGACTGGATATATAAATCCCTGTAAATTCTTCATGATATATGCCCTGTGTGAACGTTGCATTACAAAAATAATAAAAGGTTAGAAAAAAAGCTCTAGACAAGTTTAATTAAAGATATTCATCAAGGGATCAAAATTGCATTCATTAATATCAGCATCAGTCTTAACAATCTCAAGCATAAAAACTACATTGATATCAGCATCATGAGTATGCCTTGACAATCTCATGCATAAAAAACAATCTCAAGCATAAAAACTACATTGATATCAGCATCATGGGTACGCCTTAACAATCATGCATAAAAACTGCACATTAGCATATTTATACTGGAAGAAGTTTACACACTTTCAGGCCCTCAAAACAATCTCAAAGCAGGCAAGAAAACCTCATCCATCCTTTCTGTTCTCATTCAGTTAACCACCCGAGGGGCACTCCAAAACTCCAGGTTTTCCTGCTTTCTTGATATCTATTTTGATCTTAGACATCTCTTCTGTTTACAATACACATTGGTACTTTACATATCAAGGCAGGCTAAAACCATATCCACACAGGCCCAATGAATGCACCACCACTTGATATTCTTATCTGAAACTCCTATGGAATGAGGTTGTGTGGGTGGCATGGTTCACCCCATTGCTCCACCGTGAGACAGTGGAGTAGGTTGTGAGATTGAATCTCCCCCGCTGCCAACTGAACACTACTTACTCTCCATTTGAGCAGAAGGAATCCAATAAATCTGGTGCGGTCTGTCAACATATGGCTCACAAAAATTAGTCGCGGACTTGCACTAACTTTGACCAAGTCAAACCTGAGGATTGAAACCTAGACAAGGGTTAGTCCCAGTCTCTAGAGGGATGCAGGTGAGTTTCTCCTGCACCGTATATAGCAATGGCCAACTGTATTTAGCAGAAAAAGTTTGCTGAGTCTTAATACATCTTTTACCTGGTAACACAGTCTTCATTGTCCAAAAAATGCATATTTTTACATGCATGACATTGCAAATAGAACATGCCAGACAAGTTTAACAGTATTATGATTGTCAATCAGGTGAAGTTTGATCAAAGGTATGATTTAAGCCACAGGATGTCTGACGGAAACAGTTCATATAAAGTTCAATATATCCGATTGAACTTATCCTCGGATAAAGAAAAAGTATAACAGAATCTTAGGACCACAATTGATCTCTGCTTACTTTTACTTCCAAAAAATATACCTGCATAGCTTATAAGACAGCAAGGTCATGAAATATATCATATGCTTCATTCATTCTTGGAGGCAATTAAAAAAGGCACAATTCTGATAAAGTTCTTAAAGACTTGAGGGGGGGGAACAGATCATTGCAAAGGGACCTGCATTTGCAGAAGTGCTTTGTGATGCAAGACTACTGATATCAGCTGAAGCAGAAGCATTCCTACGAAGCTTTGGTGCATTAGTTCCCTCAGCCAACCTACATATGTAAGAAATATGCCTGTAACTAACAATGTAGAACACAAAGTTGCAAACTCCAACACATTCCTGTTGATTGCAATCAGTACTTATGCACATTTAATACCTTGAACTTATCTCTATCCCACTGCTTTGCCTCCTTAAGGTGCCTGCAATGAACTCTAAAGACATAGATAAAAGTCCAATTTAACTAAAAACAAATATGTCTAGGAGGAAAACAATGAATTAAAAAGCATTTAAGCCTATTTGGGAGCAAGAAAAGGTAAGCTCATCAATTCTCTGTTAAAATACAGAAATTAGGTTTTATGTTAAATACCCTTATAACACCTAAAAGTTCTGTGGATCCTTCTTGAATTCATGTTTTCATAGATACACCAGGCTATCTTGATGGGCAGGTATCCCCTTTGGCAGGAAGGGATTGGATGTAGGAAGAATACTTATCCAATTATCCACACTTAACAATTTCTAAACTGCAAGGATGAACTGAATTTTACTAAAATATCCTCAGGACTTTGAAAGACATAGATATCCTCATATCCAGGAATAGTCAGATCAGTTTTTGTTTTTTGGGGGGCAAAAATACCATAATGAAGTCTTAACCTAGCATTATTAGGAAGAAAGGTTTATGGTGATGGTACATACACAGTATTTTCATTAAATTGAGGGAGCATTATTGTCTTTAACATATGAAGCTTTATAAGTACATACAAGTATACGAAGGACCTGCGGCTTAGGATGGTCAATTTCTGTGCATGGGCTTTCTCCCAAACCAATGAAGTGAAATTTTCCCACAAGGATCCAATTCATGCATTGCGAAGATCACCTAGCCAAAAGGCAGTGTCTGCATGCATCTGGTTCCCTGGAATCTCATTTCTATGTCCATTCAGTTCCTTGTCAATAATGGGCAGGGATAAATGCTATCCAGGCTCCATGGTACACAGCCAAAAAAAAGAAGTCTGAACAAAGTGTGAACTATGTAATTAAAATCAACCATGACAGTGCAATCATTTGTCCTCAACTCATATGCAACAATAGAAAACATTGACTGGATTAACAGAAGAAAACAACATATCAGTATGCTGACAACATGATCCCTTAAACCAATAAAAAAGTTATTTTACATAGAAAACCAAAATGCATAAATCAAAGACCCCTATGGGATCATATAGCTAACAATGTCCATAAAATGTGGAGAATTATAATAACTCTTTTAATACCTTTTGGTTCACCCCTTTGTGGAAGGATCGAAAATGTTCCAAATAAACTAGACATTCTCTCGAGTGTCGTCTCAGAGATCGATCTTCTGAAAGACTACACAAAAGATATTCACATGATTAGAATTAAATCCACACTCCAGCATAGCCAATGGCATATATCTGCTATAACATGGTTTCAGAGTCAACAGAGGACAATAATTATGAAGCGCAGAAAAAGTTTAAAAAAATGTGCCCAAAATAACAGCTTTCTGCAAGCACAAATGTATACAAAGATTTTTTGAGACAAGGGGATGTACAATGACTCTATTCATCCATTAACACGGAGGGTTCAAATGTTGCGCACATAATTGGAACCCCTGTCAATGAGTCATATGATGAGATGCACTATGCATCATAAAAAGCCGAAGGAAGCACAGAAAATTTTTTAAAAAATGCGTCCAAAATAATAGCTCTCTGCAAGCACAAATGTATACAAAGATTTTTGAGAAAAGGGGATGTACAATGACTGTGTTCATCCATTAACGCCAAGGGTTCAAATGCTGCGCACATAACTGGAACCACTGTCAATGGTTCATATGATGAGATGCACTATGCAACATAAAAAGCAGACATTTAAAAATCTATACCAAGTATATGTGGAGTTGTTAAGGCTTTATTCCCAGAAAACAACAAGTATAAACTGGGATCTTACAGAGTTTTTGTTGGCACTTCCATACTTGCTTTGGATCTGCAACAGGATATCCAAAAGTGTTAACTAAAGCAACAGGCATATAGAAACAAATATAAAATGATAAATGGTTGATTGAAAACGCTGCACACCTTAAGTGAAAAGTCAGTCGCATCAAGCAATAGCAACTTGGCCTCAAAAAAATGCGCTAGAGCCCTTGCTAGCATCTGCTGGTAAAGCTCTTCAACAGAGAGATGTTTATAATTAGTTAACATCATAAAGTAAAGTCATTGATTCAAATTCCTGTTAATTTGAAATTAGAGAAGCTCCAAGAACCTACCAGCAGGGCCTGAGAGCAAAATTGCACGGCTTGCAGGAGAGAGATTCCTGGTGTATTTACAAAGGTCTGCTTGTTTCAAGTGAACATAGGCTGTGCTTGTTAATAAAGCGCGTGTCTGATCACTGTCATCAAGATTAATAAAGTATAAATACATGTGACCGCAAATAACATACCGCTGTCCGTGAGGATTCAGACGTCTATGCATTTGTACAATTACGCATGCCAACTAAAAGTTCATGCAGACAACACAGGATTATGATGATCATCTAAGATGACAAAGCTGTAATGCAACTCAGCAAAACTCGAGCAGTTTTTTCAATAGGTCTATGCATTTGTACAATTACGCATGCCAACTAAAAGTTCATGCAGACAACACAGGATTATGATGATCATCTAAGATGACAAAGCTGTAATGCAACTCAGTAAAACTCGAGCAGTTTTTTCAATAGTCTACTGTATGTTTAAGATTACGTGCCATGTACAATGAACATCGAGCTCAAAGACAAAGGATCCTTCTAGGCTGCCTCTCCCATGCAGGAACATGGTATTAACCTTATGGTTCAAAAAGGGAAGAAGAGGTTTTTGCCCTCATACCCCTGATTCTTGTGTGTGTTATTATACCCAAGAAACCATCATATTAGCTGCTATACCCCTGAAATTCAAACAAAACCTATAAGCATATCCTTCCACTGAAATGAAGTGAGAATATTCCCTCATATAGTTAACAGAAATAGTGGATTACAATATATCCCTTTGAAATGCCAAAAATAAAAGTTTCTCTATCCCTCATCTCTCTCCTTTTCTCTCTCTTTTTTCTTTTTTTTTGGGGGGGGGGGGGGGGGGTGTTTAACTGTCATTTAATAATTGAGTTAAGCACAAACATGGCTCTAGTTAAGCTAGGGAAGTAGATGTTGATTATAAGGGTATGTAAAAATTAGAGCCCACTTTAAGAGTGTAGTGGTGATGTATGATGTCAAGTAAATAAATTTCACGCACATAGAAGCAAAGACTGAAAAAAAAATATTGGACAGGCATATCAAAGGCAAAAGACAGAGTTGTTCAGTCAAAAGAACATTAAAAACTAATCATAAGCATTTGATATTCTAAATGGCTGAATTGGAATAAAAACATATAATGTCTAAAAGAGAGTAGTATTGTAATTTTCACATGAATTTCCCTGCTATAAATACTGATGTCACCCATCTCCTCCTCCTCATGGTTTGCCAATCAACTCAGCATAAATCTAATCGATGTAGGTTAATTGCTAATCTAGGTTAAAAAAATGAAGTTTTTGCCCCCGTGAAAAAAGGGTAACGTAGAATGCTCAGTTGAATGAGTAAAAATCAGAGCGTAGGCGAAACTATGCTATTTAATGATGACTATATACGGTGTTCGCATTATAGGGAAGCTTTTTCATGTAAATATATTTTTACTTTATGGAATAATCCCATATTGTTTGCCACATAATCATGTCAAATGACTATAAAGAAATGTCAGCCTCCTCAAAATTTGAAGTTAAGAAAGAACATAAAGGCCTCAATTTTATCCAGAATCATATCCTGGGTTAGTACCATGTAAATCAAGTAAAGCTGAAATGCTTTGGTTCATACAAAGACAACATGGATTTAAGTTCGGATATTCATAGAAGAAAAGGGACTTTTAGCAATTAGGTATAATACATTTATGAATATCAGCAATAAAATTTTTGGGGTGCATAATTATACTATAAAAATGCTGACTAAAAACAGTGTTTAAAAACAAATATTTTATGCTGTAGCAATTTCTAAACCTCCTAACGGCATAATGATAGACAATTTGACACCTCCCTTATGTTCTTCCCCTGCCTGAAATTGACATATATCAGATATATGGCATAACAGATGGCTGAGTGAATGAGAAGCATGGCCTTCAGAACTGGCTGAGGAACTGGTCCAGTTCAATTGTGACGAATCACCGAGAGCCAGCAAGTTGCTATACCAACCCAGGACTGAACCTGAAATCGAAATTGGAACTGGAACCAGCCAGGACTTGTCCAATTCCGAATTCTGACTTTTAATTCCTTGATGAGAAGCTGATAGGCAGGTGGACATTGCTAAAAAACCTTAGGACTTGTAATCATAATATGATCCCAAGTTGAAGGGCAAGGCCTTCTTGAGATAATAGGTACACAAAGTTGGGCACATTTAGTGTCCCCATATGCATGATAAACTTCATTGGTCAGATGTGAAAAACGAATCTATCACATAGGACATGCACGAGTGGTCCACTTCAGTAACCTCAGGAAGTACCATATTCTTCTTGTGTCCAACGTCACGTCAAGGGTAGTGCCACCAACTCCTCCCTTTGGTCAAAACCAGAAAAAAAGAAAAAAGAAAAAAGTTCAGGACAGAACCTGCGGCTTCAATATGCAAAGACCGTCAAAGGCATAAATGCCAGCATGAAAAATATCTCTATACATGTGCTGCATGCTCTCGTGATGCAAATCCATGTCCATTTCTCTGTTATAGTCTGTTCTCAAAGCAATGCTGGGACACAGAGTTAGTAGATTTGACTAGTGGATTACGCATTTCTCTCTTGTAAAGTTGTAGTCTGAAAACGGTCAGAAACTTCAAGAGAAGACTAAACTTTCTATCCTTATCAGTCTAGCTCTTCAGAAATGGAACTGGAAAACACAGACACAATCATAGGCCCATAATTCCCAAAAATTAAAGGTTGGCAATCTATGAGATGAATGATAATAACTTTGTTGCATAACAGTTTTATTACAAAACCTGCAACTTTCGCACGAAACAAAGGCGCATTTCCACATAATCAGATAGTTCAAACTCCCAGTCTGTTAAAAAAAAAAAAAAACCTGTCTAGAACAGTTTCAAACGTGCCGGACAAAATCTCGTGCAGCAGCGCGCGGGCAAGGTGGTCACAGAAAACTTCTAAATCAATGCGGTCTGTCCAATTATTTCCACTGCGTGGAGGACATGGAAAAAAAATATTCTTTTCTAAAGAAAATAAAAAAAAGACGACATCAAAAACATATCTGCATCAGAATATTTTCTTGGAAGGAACAAAAATAATTGACATCGTCCTGGAACTAGTCTGTTATTGCACAGAAAACCCTACAACATCTCAAATTCCGAGTTTCTCGAAGCAGACATGAAGCCCCACCAACCAGGCATTACTCCAACCAGAAGATCCACAGCTTGAAAGGAAATTAAGAAACGAGCAGAAGAACACCATTTCACGCTCACCTCAGGTAATAAGGGAACTTGTCGAAGGTGACCTTGGCGTCCTTGCCGTCCTTGCCGTCCACAACCTGCCTCATCAGCTCCTGCTCTATCTGGTCGGCCGTGACGCCGGAAGAAGAGAAAGGATGGAGGGGGGCCGCCCACCGGCTAACCGTCTGCCCAGAGGCCAGCCCGAGCCCGACGCCGACGCCGAGCCCCACTGCCGAGAGCGCGGTGATAATGTGCTTCTGCTCCATCTGCCCCCGAGGACGCCCCGCGCCAACCCCACCCGGGAACGGAAGCCTCTTTTCCGGAACTTGAGCCTCCCTCTCCCTGGCCTTAACATACAAATCCGCAAAGGACCAATCTTTGAAGCAGGGACGAGCAGGCCGCCTCTGTGCGCGTCAGGTCCCGCTATCAGAACCGTGCCTGGAAGAATACCCAGATGAGATTCTCATATCAACACACATGATCGGGTGCCGCAAGGCAAGAAGATCGGCTCTTTGTGATGAAAGAATTGAAATTTGTTAGCTTCGGATTGAGAAGAAGATTAAAAAAACGCGGACGGAAACAGAAAAGGCGAAGACTTTTGTTTATCTGGATTCGTATGAAATCCCAACGGCGCGGAAAAATCTACGATTTCTCGAAGAAAGAGGTTAGAGGAAGATTAGCGGAAGACGAGGAAGAGAAAAGAAACCGAACGCGAAAACCACCTTGCTATCTCCCCCCCCCCCGGAGTTCTCGTAAAAAGTTCTCTTTTTTTTCCCACGGATGCGAGGTGGGTGGTGGTTCGGGCCGTTTCTTCTCTCGTACCCGCCTCACGTTAAGCTCAATTCTGGTCTCTCTCTCTCTCTCTGAGCCTTGGCGCCCTCTCACTCTTCTTCTCGCTTCTTCTCACCACCCCCTACACCTCCTGGGCGTCGCTATTTATAGAGATGACGCCCGCGCCAGGTGCTTGGAGTTCGGAAACCCTACAAATGAAGGATTAAATAAAAGAAAGCCTTGCGTACGACCCCTTTCCCTGTTCAAGAACCCGGCAGTGCGCCGGAAAAGAGCCGCCGGGGAGGAAGAGGGGAGAGACTAGAGAGAGGGAGAGTGATGAAGGAGGAGAAGAAAGTCCCAACGCATTGGTCGTTTCTGACGGCGAACTCGTCCCCATCTAATGATATATACATACATATATACATATTATTAACCCAGATCTTGTTATTTCCTTTTGGGTTTCATTCATTTTTGGGAGTTAGATGTGCCAGGGTGACGGCCGCGGTTGGTGTCGTCTCATGGAGGCGTTTGGGACGAGCTCGACGTGGCTTCGTCCATGCCTGGCTTTGGCTTTGCGTTTTCTGCCGCCTTTTCTGCCCTGTTGTTTGAGCTCAAGGCGTCAGGGGGATCGTTACTACAGAAATTTATGCATGGTCTACACTTATTAGAAACACAAGTACCGAGCAGTGACCAGAACCTATTTTGTCACGTCCGCCAAAGACTACAGAAAAATTAATAAGAGGAGCTAGCGATGAAGCTATTGGTTTTTGTTTGGATTTTGGCTGTAAGAGGTAGAAACAACCGCGGAGTAAGGTTATGCGACTCGACTCGACGAGTTAAACTGATTCGGATCTCTAATAATCTGATACGTACTTATTCGTGTCATCTTATATAAGTCGTATGGTTAAATTGTACTCGATCAAATTGCAACAACTGAAATTCGTCTTAATACAAAATCATCCCAATCAACACAAATTGATCCGGTACGGCAACTCCTGCCGCCGAAATCTAACGAGAAGACGGGGAAACGTACGGTGTTAAAAGCAGGCACGGTTAAAAATGCCCTAAAAATGGCAAAAGCTTAGAGTTGGCATTCGCCCACCCACCGTGAGCTCCTCTCGGTGGGGCAGAAGACGGCAAGCGGGCGGCTGCCTTTGTCTCTCACTTTTCTTTCTTTCGGCCTTTCTTCTTGCTCCTTTTTTCTTTTCTGCCTCAGCGACAAGTCGGCAAAAGTTGCATGGATACAACGGCTTTTTAGGGTACAATTCGACGTGGGATGTAATATGTAAGATGAGTCATATCATCTTTAAGATTAAGAAATTAATCATAATTATTTATTTTTTTTAAAAAAAAATTGATGAGGTTGAAGAACATCTGAAATCAAATAATTGTAGAAAAATCACATTCACGTCCAATCTGATTTTTAGAAGTCAATATTTAAGTTCATACACATTAAAAGAAAAATGAGATGGCATTCAGAGATTCGTACCGGATCAATCCACCTCAATTTGATTCGCATGAATCAGGTAGGATCAAGTTAATGAATTTACGCCACTATTCTAGAGATTAACGTACTCTATTTACGCCACAACTTTAAACAATTCTAGAATATAAGTGACCAACAAGTTGAACTCGTCTAAATATAAGTGAACTTTATACGAGTTGGTATGATCCCATACGGTCCAGTAAACTATGATTCACATCTATTCCCACACTCAAACCTTATGCAGTACAATCTCTACCGGTCTTTGTCAGCGTGTTCTTTTATAATTTTGTGACACAAAAAGCTGACGAAAATATTTGACATAAGATATATGACACAAAGTCTAAAATTTACATTTGTTATTCATTTACTTTAAAATTTGTATCATTAGCCTATTTATGTCATGTGTCTAATATCACATATGTATCAAATTTGTGTCATAAAACCATTTTCCTTTATTATGAGTGTGACCGTACATGCCACGTTAGACCAGCACCAATCTGACAGCCACAATGGACGAGTGCATACGTATCTACGTAGGCCGACGGCTGTGAGTGAACACGACAATAAAGTTGGCGGCGTAGATTTCATGCATTAATTTGGGGTTTCAAGTTTAGGGCCCAAAACCATCACATATCCTATACAATATGGGCGGATCCGCTGTTTCAGTTGCTAAACCAGAGAGAGAGAGAGAGAGTTGCGTACCTGAGTAACATGAATCTGACTGGTCTCAGTATTTTTTTAATTAAAGAGGAATGATTAAATAAGCTCGACTTTATGATAAGGTCGAATTTTACAGTTAAAAATATTTATAAAGAAAGTAATATAAAAAAAAATCACTAATTATGAAGCTCGAAGGTCAAAATCACCGATCACTTTTCTTAAGTAAATTGTTCTTTAATTTCTTAGAATGCTGCTTACTTGCCACGTATGGGCCATACGTACATCCTCTGAATATCCTTAACCTTGAGAGAAGGGCATGGCTACTTTTTAAAAAACTTCTTCATGGAAATTTTTTTAAAAAATTACTTGAAAGAGTTTATTATTGTAAAATAATCTTCTCGTGACTTTTTTTTTTTTAAGGCCCAAAGGCCGATTATGTATAACTATTTACAAGCGATCAGAGTTTTAATCGGGAATCCGAAATTTTCTTCCAGAGTTGGAGATAATTCCGATTTGGTAGATGGGGCCGCCTAATTAGGCGACAATTCCAGATCCGTCTGATTTACGGGGAAATAATCCCACATACCAAGAGATAAATATCTCAACAACACTAGGGCTACATGGTTGGGAGGTTTTTTTTTTTTTTAAAAGGCTCGTAGGCCGATTATGTACAACTATTTACAAACGACCGGAGTTCTAATCGGAAACTCGAGATTTTCCTTCAGAGTTAGAGATAATTCCGATTTGATCGATGGGGCCGCCTAATTAGGCGACAATCCAGGTCCGTCTGATTTCTGGAGAAGTAATCCCACAGACCAGGAGATAAAGATTTAAACAACACCAAAGTTGCATGGCTGAGAGATTTTTAGGTCCCAATCAAAATCGAACATGAGACCTGCCTTTTGGAAGGAAAGTAGTGAAACAACTGTCCTAGGCAGCTGGTTCTAATCTTCTCATGACTTAATAAGTAAATAAAATTACCGAGAGGATCTCATCTTTACTTTAAATATTTCTTTCCTTTGGGTCCGGTGCAGCAGACTTGCGCCGACTTACAACGATGCGGTTTGAAGGGTGCCCTTTGGTTCGTTCCAAGATGAGGTCAGTCTGGTCTGAAGTAAGTAAATTACATGTAATTCATTTTTTTATTTTACTTTAAGTAATTTGGTTGTTTAAAATAAAAAAAAAAATAGATTCCACCTTCTTAACGGAGTTCAAAAGGAACCAAGATAATTTCTTAAACAAGGTTTAAAAACATTCTTTCATATAATTAAACCTCAATCTAAATATTGCTTCTATCGTGTACCTGTAACTAAGGTTTTGTGCGTTGTCACCAAATTAAACCACACCCCCGCACGATAATCAAAAAATAAATTAGACTTCTTAAAAGTAAGTTGAAAATAATCAAACTGTCATGACTTGATCTGTGGTAACTCACTTTTACGAGCTGACCTGTCATGAGCTAATGTGTAGCCAAGCATCTGAAATTTCAGATGCAATGAGGAATGCTTTTAATTATACTCGCTTTAGCACATTTATTTACTTTTTCGTCATCTAGACAATGATAATAAAGATAATCATAAATTTTGACATTAAATTAAAACCTAGTGGTCTAATTTAAACTTTAGAAGATTAACTGTGTTATGCTTAAATTTTTAATTTTCTCATTAGTCAGTATAAGATTATTTAACAATCAACTTGGAAACTTCACTTCTTCTTGATCAATTCATAGAAATAGTGCATTGTGTGATGCTACCTCTCTTCAATAGGGACAGGTTGCATCAACGTTAGGGCATGCAATACATTTTCTTAAATACGTTACAACTATCACGCACATTCTGATTAGGACCGGACACATTAAACAAGTTTTATTTGGATCATTCATCTGATCTTTTAAGTATAAGTTGGTCATACGATGGCACACTGAGAGTATTAAATGAAAACATCAACCTTAGTTATGGGACTTTATTTAGGATCTACGTCTTACTTGACGAAATAAAGGCCAAAGTTTATATCCGAACAAGTTGCACGAATGTAGATTGCAATCTTAATTTGTCTACTCTAAAATAATAGGACATTTATGATAATTTCAATCCTTATCTTAATTTTCTCCACCTTTTACCGAAGTAAACTTATTTATTAATTGAGGATTTCTTATTCAATAGGGAAATTGGAATAGTATTTTGCCTATCAAACTAAAATTATAATAGAAATTAGAATACATATTCTATATTGGGTACGCATTCATACTCTAATTTTCTTGTCACTTTAAAAAACTTAAGCTTACGATCGACAACGATGCCTTTGCCACTCCAACAAGTAATATTTCAAAATTTAAGGTTTATGACTCATTGATTTTTTGGGGTTTCATAATTGTAAAAGAATAAAAATCAAAGAAAGTTAGACAAATAGAACAGAACCCCCCAAATCCACAAATCATTGGTTCCCCTTTTTTTCCGATCCAAACCAATCCATTAAGCCCAATTTTTAAAACCTCCGTAAACAGCGTATCCTAAACCTCATGTGCTCTAATTCAGTAATTCTCTCTCTCTCTCTCTCTCTCTCTCTCTCTCTCTCTCTCTCTCTCTCTCTCTCCATTAAGCCCAATGTTTAAAAACTCAATAAAGACTCAGTCATAATTCTCTTTCTCTCTCTCTATTATTCCCAATGTTTAAAAACTCAGTAAAGAGTGTGTCCTAACTCTTTCTTTCTCTCTCTCAATGTCAAAATGCACTTGCAAATATGGCAGCTCCACCTCCACAGAGTCCTACGTAGGTTACCTGGAATCGTGGGGATCTCTCCAACAGCAAGGCTATACCCCCAGTGGCCGGGCCCCAATGGAAGATCTAGAGTTCATCTAGTGGGGTCTTGGGACGTCATTGGGTTTTGTCAAATTTATTGACCTAATTTAAAGCAGTCTAACCCGAGATCCAACTGACCCAGCCCAGAATCCGACTAACTCAACTTAGGACCCCGCATGACCTAGTCTAAGGTCCCACTGACGACTCAGTCATCTTTATGACCTAATATCCGAATAATCTCATCAGACAAAATTTATGTATCCGCCACTGCCCAGTCCATGTGGTTGTTAGTTACCGCAGTTCCCCCCCCCCCCCCTAGTGCAGTAGTGTGGCCCTCACCCTCGTTCCATAAAAGAAAGAAGAAAAATTGCTAGTTTCCTTTTAGGTACGGCAAAAGCAAAGAGGACATGCATATATAAGCTATCAAGGAGAATTCCAAGCCTTCTTTTCTCCTTTCACCTCATCAAACACACGACTCCTTTAAACGGATGCTGGTGTGTGTCGGGTGCTCGCTCTAACACTGTGGCTGGGTGGGATACACGCATTCCCACCACTATGCCTCTCTCAGTGCGCTCATATTAGGGCACCTCCTAACCTTTTCTACGTCCGAGTGAAGTGGAAAAGCCAGAGATTCTATTGCTTTCCTCTACTTAATTAATTTTCTCTTGTCCAGATGGTGGGAGACTGTAGTGGAAAGGGTACTAGATTCATGGGCCCGCATGTGGTGGATCCTATTTGACGGCAACTGAGAGGGATACAAAAGAGCACCCAACTCTTTCTGGGTAGAAAAAAAAACACTTCTTGCCATACCCTGAGGACAACAGTCCAGGAAGCATGCCTCAAGATCACATTCCCCTTGATCTGATCATCTGATCAAAGATTAAATTGTATGGATATTGAGTTGAGATCTTTCTCTTGTCTATGTCTTAGTGATAGAAGATTATCTACCGGACGTCTGTCTTTCGTAGATGGCAGAGGAGAATAGTAAATAAGCATGACATACTAGCTTTTTCCTTCTTTTAATGCATATATATAGATAGTGAGGAGGTGGGAGAGAGATTCCATTTTTTAGTCAGTTTTTCCTCTCTTACTAAGACTTAAAATAGGAGTCGATCTTTTGAGCTGCATCCTTTGCAATACGTTTTCATTTACGTGGACTGCAGGTGGATTTAATATTTTATTTATTTTATCTAATCAAATGACTATTCACTTCTACACTTTTTATATGATAATGTAAGATGGAGAGTAGACGATCTCATCCCTCTAACCCAAGATTTAGAGTAATAGGCAGGCTAGTCCAACTAATAATTTCACAAATAACATATAGGATCATGATATAACATGTTGTCCAACACCTGTTGCAGCAGATTTGCACGCCGTGAGATCACTCCGATGGCTATTAGTCAAAGACGTTGGCTATGCGCGCCACCAGTTTTGTTTTCTTTTTTAACAGGACACCCAATATTTAATTAAAATAGGGCTGCTGTGATATTAATTACACACTACCCGTGTATTATAACAATAATATTTGTTAACAAGTAAAAAATAATTTTACAAAAAATTCAGCTGAGTTGTGCAAAAACTATAAAAATCGTATTTGTTATTGAAAATTTCACAGGGTTTGCTGGCCCGTGTATGATGTGATGCGGGTCGGACCGGCTCAGCCATCTGCATGCTGAACATTTCGTTCGGCTTAAAAACAAGACTTTTTGGGCCTCTCCTTGAATGGGCATGTCATTTTCAGGTAAAGTTTTTAAAAATGTAAATGATTTTTAAGCCTAATACCTTTTTCTTAAAATTAATAATTGAACTAAGAGAAGAAGAAGTTGAAAAACATCTTCAGTAAAAACAGACTCTCTTCTAATAGAAGATAAATATTTCCTGCAATACCCCCAATGGACAGTGTACTTATCAATGGAGTCGCTCAGGTGACCATGATACTATAAAATTCAGAGAGCTAGCATTGTGGCAAATATTTCTCTCAATAGAAATACATACCCAGTCCCCACCACCCAAAGGCTCAAAGCTGACAGGGGACTATATATCCAAGTCAGCAGGACTCCATTTTGCACCCAACAAGTATCTAGAACTTTGCCACTTTGTCCTCACAATACTGGAATCTTGGTGGGAGCCTTCCCCCCCAAACAAACAGATCAACTCCTACTAGCTTGTGGAGGGAGAGGAATTACTTGGCCAGTAAGAACCGACTGTTCCACAGGACACAACTTTTCTTGCTGTACCAAACAAAGGGCAAGTTGCAGCTGACAAGAATTAGCGAGTCCCCACCCTAACACCATGCTCATCTATTAAACTGTGAACATGTGAACATTCTAAGAAGTTTCGATCGGGGTACAGTGGTAGAGCACCAGAAGCAAGTGGTGGGTTCATACATACGACAAGACCATGGCGACTACCAATAGCAATGCCTCCTCACACACCTCTAAACAATCAGCAGGGCTGATGTTAGGGGCTCCCATGCACCATAAACAAAGCCATCAAGTGACTGGCAGCATGCATTCTTGGCAATATATAAAAGAAAAGAAAACCCAATTCATTATCTTATTCTAATGATGCCTGTTCAGCTGCTCTGATAAGTAGAGACAAGAATCATTCTTCGTTGTGCAGTGAACTAATTATATTAGGTATCGAGGTGCACATGATGTGAGGGGTTCATTGCTTGCTCACGGCAAAGGATGCCCACTCTGGATCCAACATGCAGACAGGTGCCCGGCCCCCATACTTTAAATTCTAGCCGTTAGTTTAGTTTGATTAATTGGTAATCTGGCCGCGCACGGAGGAAAAGTAGTAGCTAGCAATAGATAGTGTCTTTTTAATTGAGAGGAGGATCAGAGCCTAACAGTATTGTGAGGAGGACTCAGGTATTTGTAACTTTTGAGATCATATAAGGAGTTTTTATAATATTTGTGAGGAGGACTCAGGTATTTGTAACTTTTGAGATCATATAAGGAGTTTTTATAATATTTAGCTCCCTTCTCTCTCTCAGTACTATTGAACTTCGATTTAAATGTGTATTGAGATAATTTCTTCTCCTTTTAAATGATGTTAATTTGGATCAGCTGCATACCTTTTGGCTTTTGGTGACTTGAAAAGCACATCTGGCTCGCCACGTGGCGTAATGGGAAGAATAGAGATCCTTTTCCAGGTCAATAAAGAGAGGAAGGTTTCAAGAAACCCCTTCATATAGATCCTCTACGTCCAAGTTTAGACTGAACTCAATCAGTAAAGATAGAGGAAGGTTTCAAGAAACCCCTTCATATAGATCCTCTACGTCTAGGTTTAGATTGGACTCAGTCAATAAAGAGAGAGGAAGGTTTCAAGAAACCCCTTCATATGGTGCTTTTCCTATTTCCGAGAAGGGGATTTTACGAAAGACTTCCTCCTCTCCTCTCTGTACTGATTGAGTTCAGTTCGAATCCGTACTAAGAGGAATTGCACTCTAATGAGAAACACGGCATACACGGCGGCCTGTCTTTGTCCATTGCGCCATCTTTATAGCCGATCGACCTAGCTAAGCTAATCCAAAAGGGAGTGCTGCCGGAACCCTTGGGATACACGAAACAAGCGAATCAAATCCTTTTAAAGCATCCGAGATTCTTTCCAAAGAATCATGCGATACAAGCACTTACAGTGCTCGTCCTCCCGTTGGATGGTGGCAACGAAGAGGTACAAGAAACTCTTGACCACTTGGAAATTAGAAGAGCCTGAGGCTTTAACCTTCGATCATTTCTTGGGAAGTCGGAGGTCTCAAAATTTAAGTCAAATGAGAACTTAAAAGATTCTTCTGTCCATGCCAACATGATAGATTGCCGCTGGGTATTCCTTGGCTGCTTCTTGTGATTGTTGTTCCTCACCTTCAACACCAGTGCATATGATCATGTTTTTCTAGGAAGCTCAATTGTGGTTCCTAATTAATCGTGCCTTGATCGTTAACTCATATATACTTGGCGGGATGCATGGTTTCTCTTAGACGTCTGATCATATCGGCAGATGTTTGTTGGGAGCTGCGGTGCATGCAAGACAAAGCAAGATATGATGGTATAAAATCACAAAACCTGAGGATGGTCTCAAGACTATAAGTACTGATCACAATTACAATTAACTGCTGTCCGATTATTATATAGTCGTTCCAATATGGCTTTTCCTTCCCCGTACGACCACGTCTCCAGTTTCACAGCTGAATTCTTTGCAATGCTTGATGGTCTCAAGCTAAGCTTTTACAGACGTCTTAAAATCGACCATAGCTTGCTTCGTACAGCTGATATAATATTTCTTGGCGTTTATTGCATCTTAATTTGTAGGGAATTTGGGCATTATTTGACTACTTCATGCCCTTTTTTTGCATGTTCTTTTTCCTTCATCCCAAGGGTATACCCATTTGCGGTGTTAAACTTGATTCTTTTCAATAAGATCTTTACTTTGATGTGCCTTGGCGGAGTGAGAACATATCACTCCCTTGGAGTGGCGTGCACTCTCTAACAACTGCAAGGTCATTTATTCAAAAAAATCTAAGCTAGGTGTGCCACGAGATTATCTCCTCTAATCCGTAAGATTATTTTCTTGGAAATTAATTTGGACTCGGAATTGTCACTTAACTAGGTGGAATTTTCAGTATTAATTGTCTAGAATTATCTCCCTAAAAATTGAGCTTTATTTGAAATTGCATCATTGTTCTTTTTATCACCCTCTTTCCCACATTCCTTGGCAGTTGGTTGATTATTTGATAAAAAAGTTCTCAATGAATGCATTGATTATAAAGAAAGTTACATAAAAAATAACTTCTATAGAACTGTTTGATTAAATGATCAAATGGTTCATGACAAGTGTGGCAAAGAGGATGATAAAAAGCGTGACATAATAACATTCTTCTAAGGCTATTCATGGATCATACTTCCTAATCCAAATTGCCATTAAGCCTGTTGGGCTTGATCTGCTCAGGCTCGGACTTGGTTGTCTCCTTGTACTTTCTTAAATGTACTCTCTTGAGATGTTTCTCATATCTCATACATCTACTTGAATTCATTGGTGATTACCATGAACCTAATCCTGTGATGGCTCCGAACATTCGGATGGTGATATAAAAATGTCTTAAGAGAATAGCAGTAACATTATGCCAAAATATATATATATATATACATATTTACATAAATTGAGCAGAATAGTGTGTTCTTAAATTAGATTACATGGTGCTCAACGCCAAACTCTGATGCCAACCTCTTGTGTGTAGCTCCGAATATGTTGATGCAATCACATGGAACTAGTGTTACAATTCAATCCTTTTCTTTCGAGTTATCAAGAAAGATTTCAGCTTTATCTCATGTTCAGTAAATATGGGTTTTTCTGCCTGGAAGAATATGCAAACGTTTAGGTGGTCTCGTACATATCCTGGATGGGCCTGGATAGGGCTGTCAAAATGGGTCTGGACCTGTTAAGGCATCCATTTAGAGCCGTTAATTATGAAGATGGGTATAGTTATTTACACCAATAGTTATATGATCATATCCTTATATAAATTTATAACCGAAGATTTGAACATATGGACTTGAAATTGGATCCATTTTTCAAATATATTAGAATCTAAGATAAATAGATTCTTTCCTAAGCTTATTTATCTTTTAACACGAAGAAATCAAGGAGCGACCAGGACTCTGATCTATTTACCTATTTATCCGTCAATTTTATTGAGTAAGGAGAAAAGCCCGGATATAATATTTACAGTTGAATAATACTTGCTGCACACCACGTGCAGTCTAGTGTTGCTGCATCATGCTCTATCAGCCATACAATTGAATTCGATTGGACACTACAATAGCATGTGTTTTGATTGGATGGCTGCCGCTTTGCTGCACAGCACACAGTATAGTAAGGATCTGTTTGGTTACATGTAAAAAATGTAATCAGTTGTAAATGATTTTTCGTAGAAAAACTTTTACAAGAAACATATTTTCCTATGAATCCTTTTATTCATTTGTTTCCTTGAAAAAACTGTAGCAGCCTTCACTTTAAGAGTGTAGGTATACATCATATTAAATAGAGTAAGCATTATAATTTTAATTAATAATTTTACTATCAAGGGCCCCAATTAAATTAGGTAAGAGACAATAGTATCCGGTTAGGGGGGAGAAAGAGAGGAGTGACGTAACTGCCGTTGGTCCTAATAAAGAGAGCAGGAGAGTGGGTGCTGAAAACGGCCTTCACCCCGCTCAATCTGGATAAACAAAATCAGGATTTGGACATGATCAACGTAATTACTTTTCCATCGACTGGACTTTTACAAGCAACCAACTATCCTTCTGATCGGTGTTTTCCCGAAAATCCCTTCAGGTAGCATCACCTACGTCCTACCAAACGGATCCTTAAGTGTTACTCTTTACAGCCTCAGGCCTGAAGTAATCAAGCCCCAGTCGGGACCGTCTAGCCCCGAGGTGCCCTCTTTACAGCAGTTGATTTTAAAAAAAATATTTTTAATAATTTTTTTAGGTGAGTCCTGAAGTGCGGTACACATTGTACCAATCTCCGACCGGACAACAAAGAAAATCTAAAAAGTTAAAAATCAAACTCCAATGAACAGTAAAAAATGCAGTTAATGGGTCGAGCCCAATAATAATTTTTTATTTTTCAAATTATTTGAATCATCCGATTAGAGATTTGTACGAACGCGCAGGTCAGCTTGAGATCCACCTAAAAAAATAAATTTAAAGAAAATATATTTTTTAACCCATGACCATCAGTGTGCTGCAAGCATAACTCATGTCTAGAAGCGGATAGACTCCGGCTTAGGTCAGTGTTGTCCTTTGACACGGAAGAGAATTTTTATTTTGAGATTCCAAATGGACAGTGAAAATTTCTCAGGGAAATCTTTGCTGCTACGAAATTATTAGTTTGGAGTATATGACAGGTTCAGCGCAAGGAGCATAGAGTCATGCATATAATGAACGTGTGTCATTGTAGGAAAAAGGTTAATGGCACTATGTGTCAAGATGCTCTTTGAGTGAGAAATACTGGTTCGGGTGTCTCAATCCTAGTCATCTTAGGATGGACCCGAGTGAGCTGCTCCTACTAATCAGATTGCCGTGGGGTTCATATCCTGATCCGACTACGTTGATGCTACTATATGTTCTAGATATAGCTGTCTATTTAAGTTGACTTTCAGATGTCTTAAAATCCTGACGTCCTAACATTTTAATACGTTAAAATCTTAATAGCGAAGATAACTGGCGGCATTCTTGTGCTAACCGACGACCATGCATCGGGTGGACGGGAGAGACCTTGGAAGCAGTGCCACTAATGGTCCTACTGTTATAGCAATCTACGCCAAGATGGTATTGCAAAATGGGGATATCCAAGATGGCTCTGCGATCACTGAGGTCCTTCGTCTTTTTGGGCACAAAGTCGAGGCGGAGGGGGGGTGAGGTGGGGCCAGCAATGACGAGGCAGGATGAGTGGAGTTGGACTTTGCGGGAGATGGTGGCAATGGGCAAAGTAATGGCTGTTAGAATAGTCTTAAAGTTTTGAGCTGTTGGCCTAATAACTTCAACAATGGCAATATCTTCTTGGAGATCTTAAAGGCGGGTACACAAGCGATGACATCAAGATCATGGGAGTAGAACAAGACATGCCTCGACATCATCATTTGCCAGTACGAAAATGACTTAAAGTTATCTTTTCTGTTAAGATTTTAACATGTTAAAATTTTAGGGTGTCAGATCTTTGAAACATCTAAAAGTCAACTTAAAGAATTAAAGAGTTAAATGTTATACAAACATTATGTTGTTTGGGTGTTTATTATTTAAAGTGTTAAGTCCTTAAAACATTATAGTTATACATATCCATGAGATCAAAGATAGAACGGCAAAACTATAATTTTTTCAAAGTCGGACACTTTTATCATGATGGGACAAATAGGACAATGAGACAAGGAGAGGAGAGAAAAATAAGTTTCTTCATAAAGTAGGAAAGTAATTGTATACATTTTTCTTACCGAGAGAAGGAGACAAAGGGACAACTCCGTCAGGGAGGCTGGAAGAATTAAGGTGTTGGTTTCAACGTGAGTCAAAATCTGGATTTTCCTTGAATCGACTTATTTTTTTATTTGAAAAAATTGCCATTTCTTGGATTTCCATCGAATCTAAACATATATAGTAAATTTAAATTCCCCATCGAGCAAGGTCTCCTTTGAAGCTTTCAATCGATTCTATTTGTTTGTGTCGAAATTCTTCAGCACGTGGACGAGGTTGCAGATTTGTTTGCCCTTCGGACAGTTTCCGGTGTGAGCTTCTTTCTCTCCCTAAATTTGGGGGGATTCTCGTGATTTTCGAACTCTGTTCGAGCAGGGCCTATTGTGCTCAACCACTGGGCTACATGGAATATTGTATTTCCATTCCTCTTGTTCCAAGCAAATCAGTGCAAAACCGACATCAAATCAAAAAATCTACTATTCTAGAGTTGAGTAATTCCGAATAAGTCATCCTACATTAAATTGTCCTGCTATCAAACTGCTGCTAAGGGAGTAGTATGTTTTATTGTAAGATGCACAGAATCAACCTATAGACTGATCCCAACCTCTCATGCGTAGCTCCAAAATGTTGGTGCAAGCACATGGAACTAGTGTCGGCTTTATTTCTAAGTTCCAAGTTACCAACAAAAGGTGGGATTAACCTATAAACTGATGCTAGGTGTCATGCAATACGATCCTGATCTCTCGAGTTATCAAGCAAGATTATTAAGTTCGGTCAATATGGGGTTTTTCGGCGAAAGAACATGCAAACGTCAGTATGGGTTTTTCTCGTATAAATCCTGGATGGGCCTGAAGTAACCAGTCGCAGCTTGCAGCCGGGATCGACCGGCCCATCCTGGGCTAAAAGGTAATTTTTTAGAAGTAATATTTGCTGCAATGTCCTCTGCTGTTCCAGTGGAAGGTACTGCAGTGGATAAAAGTTTAACAAAAAAATAATTTTTGTTAGGTCAAGATCCACATGTTCTATGTGTTAGTACAATCTGATCCCCGATTGGACGGTGTAAAAAAATTAATTTTTTTGTTTACCATTATAATGTTCCCCACTGCAGCTGTGGGACAAGTACTACTTATTTTCTAGCAGCATTTGGACTCTTGTTTTGGGCGATGATATGCCTATTAATACAGGGAAAAGATGTTCTAGTTTGAAGAGTAAAACTTGTCACACTGCATAGGACACAGTCTGACAAATTAAAAGGATTAGTTTTGAATTCTTTTCTTTTTTTTTAGGGTTAGCTCCACCATGCATTACATGTGCGTACAACTTGGTCACTGATCAAAGATTAAAAAAATAAAAAAATAAATCCTAATTAATAGTTTAAAAAATCTTTAATGGATTGAGCTCAATAAAAAAAGAAGTCCTTATTTAGATCATTTGATCGATGATCGGATTATCTTCTTGCATGCCTACTTGTACGATTTCTTCATGCTTTCTCTTGTTTATGCAGTGAATTCTAGGTGCATCAGCCCAACCCTACCCACAAGGATGAGCAAAACCCGTGAACTCAACTTTGAGCATGCGAGAAGGTCCGCAACAGACGGGATGAAAATAGGAAAGCAACTTTTGAAACGTTGTGCTGAAACCTCCGATTGATAGAAATATCAAAATGATAGAAGTGTTCATTGCTTTACAAGAATCCAGATCAAGTATTCAGACTATTGAATGGGATACACTTTGCCTTTTTCGTCTTTATGTTTGATCTCTGCTTTAAGGTTCGTCAATGAGTGTCCATACAGGTAAGTTAGGACGCGTTTTAGCAGAGATAAAGGGATTTCAAAACCATTTTTAATCATAATACCTGCTGCACTGTGGCTGCATGGCAATATGGGATTCAAGTCATTTGATTACGTGGGCGCACAAAATTCTTTTTTTTTTCTAATGTTTTTTTTACTGTCAGATCTTAGATTCAACAGTAGAGATACTCAGTTGTTTGATCAAAGTGATTTGAGCAGGCTTTGTGGTTTCTTGTTTGATTGTGGGGACTCTGGAGCAGCGGCTGGGTTGCTATGGCTTTTCCGATAATGCAATTTGCTCTAGCTTAAGCATGATAATGCGATTTGCTCTGGTGTCAGTATCTCTTTTATTTTAGAGTAATACTTGTTGCACTGGTGCAGCTTTGGCTAGTGCAGTCATGTAATCTGAGCCTTTTTCCTATTTTTTTTAACAGGCTAATCAAAGATTGCATGGTATGGAGACTGATTTGAGGTGGGGGCCAATCTGATAAGTATAATATTCTTCAATAACCCCATAAATTTAGAATGTTGAGTTAGATGTGATTACAATTAATTTTGGATGGTTAGAAAAGTAAAAAATTTCTTAATAACTTTGACTTATCCCAATCTAGGAATACTTTAATTGGAGTTTTTGATTTGAAGAGAAAACACACTCCATAATACTACATAAAGGACTTTCAAGTTCTATTTTTTTTTTCAAAATAACTACCTAAAAGTATAAAAATACTTCCAATTTGAAGCTATGCAAGATATGACGAAAATGAATTATAATTACTCTAGCTTATTTTTTTAACATTGAAAGTGAAAAGCAAAAAAAGAGTTGACAACTACTTACTGCGTCACGCGTGGGCAAGAGCACCCGCACCGCGTGTAGGCAGCCGTTCGATCCTACCTGCAGCAACAATAGTTTTTTTTTTTTGGAATTTTTTTAGGTAAGTTCTATCAGGTCCGACACATCTTGTAAACGACAATCTCTGATCGGACGGCCCAAAAAAAATTTGAAAAATAAAAAATCGAGTCCAATGAACAATTTGGTTTGTGATTTTTTGAATCATCCATCAGAAAACGGACTGTACAGACGTGTCGGCGATGGTAAGACTGACCTAAAAAAAATTCAAAAAAAAAATGGTCACGCCGTGTGTGGCGCAGCAACTCGCCGCAGCGAGTAAACCTCAAAGGAGTTTTCACTAAATTTTTTTGAAGATTTAAATCTTCTTTAGTATAGTCTTTAATTAATGTTACTTTAGATTTTTTTTTCTTATTTTGAGGAGAAGAATTAGCGTTAAAAAGTATTCAAGTAGTAGGTTTTTTTGGCTGCCAAACAAAAGCTCTAAATTGTAGCTCCCTGGATTAGAGTAAACATGTAGTTGCTGGGTCATGTTTACTACAATTTCTAGTACTCCTGAATTTCCTTTTTGTTGTTTAGAGAAGAAGACCCTATTCCTTAGAATAATGCCCCTGATTATTTTTTGTGGCTTTCAACCAAAAACTCAAAATTAGAACACTACTCAGATTGGAGTACAGACGTAGTTGTTAAGAAGTACTTAACCTTTTTAAACAATCAAAATTTGATTATAATTACTCTCACTCGACTTCTCTCCAAGCAAGGGGTCAGATTGGTCTCAAGCCTTCCCTCACCAGAGGGATGTCCAAACTGGTCAAGCCACAAGCTCATCAACTGCTCAATCATAATGTAACTTTAGATTTCAGGTAAAAACTGATTTCCTAACTGTAGGCAATGTGCTTTTTCTGACTGCAACTGCAGAGTAATACTCATGGATTTTTGGTTGCAAATAAAAGGATTAATACCCTCCCATGCACATGCCTTTTCTCTATATATGAATAAACTAATCAACAAGAATACCAAAATTGTGTAGTTTTTTAAAATAAAATAAAAATCAACTATCATTCCAACAAATTCAACTTTATGCAACTGCATGAATTTGACATCAATAATTGAAAGTGTGGTGTGACTAATTTGCCAAGTTCATAAAGCTAATGAATTCAACAATAACAGCACCGAGCTTTGTCAAGGATTCTTAGAATTGGGTCTACATTAAGGGTATGTTTGGTTCCATATAAATAGCCCGTATGAAAAGTTTTTCCTAAAAGGTGTAGCACAATAAACTATTTGACTTTTAAAAAAACTTTAGTCAAGGAAAAAAATAATTCATGGGCTCTTCCTTTTCCCGATTTTGGCATCCATGAAATGACATGTAAAGCCTGTTTCTAAAACAGCAGAAAATATTTTCATGGGTAGCACATGATTAGTTTTGTTTTCATTTTAATCTGACCAAAAAAAGTGTACTTAAGATCTTTTAATATTCTCTCATATGACTTGTTATCATTCGCTTAAAAACAAAAGGGAGGAAGTTTAGAAGGAACCAAAGATTGACAGAAATACTATTATTTCAGATAAGAGGTTATAAAAAAAATACACTAAAATTGATAAATTGAAGTCTAAAAATCTCTTTTCACTACAATTCAATGCATCTGCCCTCAATTGTCATGTTGACACAACTCTTCTTGCGCATGTCCGTTGTGTGAGAAAGATGGCCACCCTGCTGGGGAATGGCAGGCAGCTGCAGTGACGAGTAGCATCTTCTACAATCTACCGTAAGGAGATGGCACTTAAGGCTGCAACGGGTTGGACCCGATATGGATTTAAGATAGATCAGTGACCGTATCTATTATGTTATTAGTTTAAAAAAAATATTTATTAATTATCCTATAATATAGTAATCAGTCGGAGAATCGAATTTCCAATGTATGTATTTGATCATAAAAAGATATATCTGGTATATATCAGTTTGGAAAGGCTATTCCTTTACTAATCTATAAGCTAACAGTCGATCAAATAATCAGATTATCGGTTACCATTTACATCCCTAATGGCACTGTTTCAACGGCCCAAGTGCAAGAGGCTAAGGTGCGGTGCACCTCTAAGAAAGATTAACATATATAGTTAGAAGTAAACGTACACAAAAGATTTAAAAATAGGACTTTTTAATTCGACATAAATTTCTATATCTTATGTATTTTGAATTTAATCTTTATAAACTTAATATAATTTAATAATATTTTTTTCAATTAAAAATCATTTAAGAGAAACACAAATCAATGTTAAAATATTTAGAAATTTTTGAAATCACTTTTAAAAAAATAAAAAATGAACCGCAATGAACAGTAAAATTACCCTTAATGGGTGGAGCATAATAATATTTTTTAGATCATCCCATCAGAGATTAAGTTGTACAGACATGTCGGCCATATTTGGAGAAATTTAAAAAGTCACTTTTTATTTATCAATGTAACATGTGCAATTGATGCAACAAGTAAAACTCAAAATTTAAACAAAGATATAAGTAAACTTATGTCTAATTATAAAAGAGCTAAGAAAAATTGAGGGAAGCAAATGATAAGGATTAAAACGTAGAAAAACCTAAAAAATATTGTCATTTGATAATAAACTAGATGACTGATCTGTTGTCATAAAGATAAAATATTTTGGTATCTTAAAAATATATTATTATATTATTTTTCTTTCAGGCTCGAAGCACCGCAAGTTTCCTTCTGAGGGAGTGAGGGGGGCTCCATGTCCGTGCAGGCTGGGAAGGGTGACAACACTTGCTTTGGGTGCGCTCTATCTGTATCACTGCTGTCATCCTCACCTACATTATTGCATGCTGCCCGGAACGAAAAGCTGGCCGTCTCAGAAAGTTCCCATCCACCATCCCAGCTGCCCCCCCTCGTGTACCTAACCAACAACCAACAAGTCATTTGGGCAACAAGGAGGCAATTAAAAGGTTGGATATATTTTGATATATAGTTGAGTTTGAGTAATTACATTGGTCAAGCTTTCTTCAACAATTTGGACCATCAAATTACACAGCTTCAATCTATTCTTTTTTTTGGTTTAAAAGTCAAAAATTCAGATAAATAATATGAAAGTCCAATATCCTTCCTTCAAAATTAATAATTTGCCTCACTTTGTTTGTGGAATAAGTCTTGAATAAGATGTTTTATTCTCCTAAAACCTTTTAATCCACTTTGGTGGAGGAGAGTGCTTAACCCAAGATGCTATGGGTTATACCAGGGGTTAAGTGGAATAGCATGGGTATTTTGAACTCTTTATTCCACTCTTTATTCTCTTATTTATTCTACTTATTCCTACCAAATCACTTAGAATAGCACAGTGCAATTCTATTTATTCTGAGTGGAATACCAACAATTTACCAAATCAAAATACCTCTTATTCTGGGTTAAGAAATCCCCATAATCTTATTCTGGTTTAAGTTATTCTGCAAACAAAGTGAATTAAAATTTACAAAAACTCTCAACATATATATATATATATATATATATATATAAAATTAGAAACTGAGCTAAAAATACGTACGCATCCCTGAAAAAAAAAATCTATCTATATAGTTGGATCGGCTTTGGGGCGTCTAGTAGTACAACTCATAGATTCAAATCTTTACTCCTGCAGGCGCAAGCGAGCTTACCCCACATACTTCCGTCCTTCACGACGAAGCATGATGCCCTCCCATGTCCTCAAGTACACAGGAGGAAAACCTGGGAAGAGAACCAATTCTGATGCCCGTTTCATGCTAAAGTTAGGTTTTCTTCTCTTCCTACTGGGTTCTTTCTTGCCCAGGCCACCAAATCTGGGGTGGCGAACCCGTGTTCTATGTGGCCTCCTGACTGCAATTATAAGCTTCTCTAAATTAATTAATCTGTTTCCACCTGGAAACACAGCCTTCCGTGTTGCTCTTTGGTCGCTTTTGAGCTGTACCCTCCATCTTTTTTCCAATCGCCTCTAGTCTAGGTGTTGGTCGTTTGAATTCCGCAGCATCGCTTTCGGACGTCTCCAATTTTTCTATTCTGCCGTGATGGGAGAGTGGCAAGATTTGTTGAACTGCTCCAGGTTCTAGTCCGAGTCGCAGAGCAGGCGAAAGGCCATTGGAGCTACGTACCTGTTCCTGTCAACAGCTGATTCGTGTTCCTTGCTCACCTTTTCCAGTATTTTTTATCAGATCAAATCACCACTTAATGATAAGGCCGAAAAATCATGCATCTCTAACTCTGTTGTATGCTAGACAACTCATGCACGCTTGACATATTTTTAGTTCCAGTTTGTATGCAAAATTAGGTAAGAATAAGGTCTTATAATTTTAAAATAAGACTAATTCTTATTTGTTTGGAGGAATTAGTTAGTCCATGTTAGACTTATTTATGCTCGAAATTAAGTGAATAAATAATTTTATCTTGCATTTAAGAATTTAATATTCTGTTCTATCCGCTGTCAAATAAAATACTCTTTATTCTAAAATAAACAATCTAAAATAATTAATCTTATCGTAACCGATTCTGCTATCAAAGTGATGCGTAATAAGAATAAGGTCAATGACCCTGCAGTTCAGTGGCTTAAGGCTTCTCTCTTAGAGTGGTCCTGAAATCAGTTTCTAACATAGGGTCTGTTTGTTTTTCACGAAAAATGGGTCCTAAGAAATATTTTTCTCGAAAAATATATCACAATGACTTATTGGTAATATGTAAAATTTAAGTTAATGAAAAACTTAAGTTTTTCAAAAGAGTTAATTTTGGATCCATAGGATAAGACCGAATACGCTTTTTCGAAAAGTGCAAAATATCTTCATGAGCACTAAAATAACAAATTTTGTTTTGATTTTCCTTGTAGATATATTTTCTTAGAAAATCATTTTTGCCTTAAGTTGTCACAGGGAAATGAAAACTGAACCCATATTTCATAGCGGGAGGCCATTTGCAAATACTTTGAGCAAGTCACCTGAAGAAAAAAAAATCTTATCACCTGAAGGAAAAAAAAAATCTTATCTACGGCATTAAACATCATCTTTGCAACAATCACAGCACAGGTGTCATATGATTGTGCCACACCCCGGTACTCATTCTTTGGCCTTGCTGCATGAATCCTTTGTGTCATGACTTCCTGTAATATTTGTCACCCCTGCATGGAACGATGTATATTAATTAGAGCATATGATGACTATGGCAAAAGTGCAATATACTATCCTCTAATTAATCATAATTGGTTTCTTGTGGAGTTTAATCATAAAGGGACAGCCATATTAGGCACCACCTGTTAATCATTCATTTGTGGTTAACTTGAGAATGGAAGTGCGCTACGACTGGTTAATTACCCTGGTGCTAGGCTAGTTGTGAATTAGAGCTCTTTTTTAGATAAACGGTTTAATGGTCAAGTACTTATAGTACCTCTTAACTCTCAAGTAAGAGAGATTCGAATCTCACGAGCCTCTCTATTGAAGATAATTACACAGAAAATGTGAAATTTTCACCTAATTAAATGATAATTAAGTAACCCTACAGCCTTACAGGTCTCATCCTAATACGTGAGGTACAAGTACCTGATAGTAGTTAAACTTATGACCTCTTCAAATAAAGAGGTCATAAGATACCAACTGATTTAGGCCTAATTAGTGGTTGTGAAGACTTTTGTAGCTGTTCTAAGGGGACTTACATATTGTCCAATGTTTCAGATTTCCCCCCAAGAGAGAACAACCTTTCGGTCACTAGTTTATGCAGCTTCTTTCTCCAGCTCAAGGACAGTGGAGAACCGTGCTGTCTATAAATGAGGAAAGGGTGTTCTGCCTCATGGAGTTGGCTTATGGCGTTTGGGATCACTTCCTCTTGTTTGTCGTCACGAACCAAGCAGTTGTTCCTCCTCCCAGGGGCCTTCAAGGTTTCCTCTTTGCTCGTTCGGAGGACTTCCGAGCACACAGCCTAGACGCTCTGTTAATGAGGTACCATTTACAGAATTATACACATAAGAGTTTGCTCTGTTTAGGATAGTCTCTTGTTTGGAATTTGGTCCAAAGGATGGATTTCACAAACAGCAGCGTAGCCAACTAGCCATGTTCTTCGTAAATAGCCAGTGCCTTCATCTTCTCTTTTGTTAAGCCAATTTGATTTAGAAATCTCTACTCAGTATATTCTTCGTATTACGGTATTTGTCTCATTGCACTAAATGCAAGGAGCACTTCTCTTTACCTCTCAAATAAAACCGTGGTTATAAATAATTTTTACAAGTTATATGTTCATTAGGAGTTAATTTACAAAATTGTTAGTCATGTTTTTATGTTATATTTTTAATAATCTCACTACAATACTTTTAAAAATAGCTTTACTATCATAATTCGTTAATACTCTGTTGAAATATTTTGTCTATTCTTAATTAACTTTTAACAAAATTAAAAAATCCTCACCGGTTCTACTGAAAACTCAAAAAAATTATTTGTTCTTTTACTTGTCCTTTGTCAACTTTGCTTTCATGACCTTTTCTTTGGGGGTAAAATGATCTATGGGTGCAGGCACGAGATGAGATCATCTAGATCACTTTTTCTAGATCTTTTGTACAAACCATGCAAATCAAGAATGAATCTTACAGTTGATGAGAGGATGGCAGATTTATTATCGACCTTTGCTATTCAGGCGCATGAAAAACCAAAGAATGAGATTTAAAGAATTTCATCTCTCATTCACCCTATACTTCATGATGCGAGTAGGTTGCCATCAGTTTTAGATTTGGTGACGAAGGGGAAAGACTAATATTTATTTCTCTTACGAAAGATTTTTATTTAAAAAATTATGATTGAAATAATTATTTATCTCTGTCGATTATATTAAATCATCTGTTAACGGTAAATCTGGTACAACGAATTAACTCAGTCTATTTTCACACAGAATTAAGTCAAGCGATCACTCTAAAAAAAATCAAATTTGAAATAAATATTTTAGTTTAGCTGACGCAATATCTAACATTAGAGGTGATTCTGACGGACGATCTGGGCCGTCCACGCAACGCCCGTCACCCGCATCTCGCTTCACGGTCGGCGCGTGCAAATACCACCCTGTCACTTCTACCGCGTCGCCCTCTCGGCCAAGACTTCTCCACTGTCGTAATGGAGTTTGCCTTGGTTTGCTTCTTTTTTCTTTTAAGTAAATAAAAACTCAGATCAAACAAAAGCTCCCAAAGGCGAACTTGTTGGATGTATATATTATTCTGTTTACTCTTTGCATAATTAGATTCATGCAATAAAGTGTTGCGTGCCTTTCTATGTTAACTCTCCATTATTTTCCCTGAACTTAATTATAATTATTACTCCATTCTCTATTTTGCCTGGAGTGGGCGACACTGGGGCTGAGCTGAGAGGAGCTACATGGAAACCCGGAAAAGTCTATGAGAAGACTAGGACAGCGTTTGTTTAGTTGTCGCAAACAGCTCATTCTTAATTGCCACCATGCATTTACATAATGGAATTGGTTCTTTTCTCCATCCTTGATCCGGTGGAGTTCTCTGGTAGGGTCTGGAAAATGTGTAGTACGTAGCTTCCAATGAGAACCAGCAAAATGAGCTCCCTTTGGTCCACTGGTATCAGTAAATCTAATTAGACAACTGCTAGACTAATTAAATACTTTTAAAATTCTCAAGGCGTTGGCAGCTGTGTTTGGTTTTGATTCTACTAGCAGCAGGTGGTAGTCACAAACCATGCTGTCACATTCAGATACAGGCGACATATATCTATGTGAACACCCACCCAACCGAGTTTCCATTTCTGCCAGATTGCGTGTTTGTATTGAACATTTAGATCTTGTCGGTATATATGCCTGTGTGTGTTCCACTGTGGACCTAGCTGCCCAGATCGTCGCCTAGCTAGCCATTCCTCCGCAAGCCTCTCTGTTGTTCCACTGAAGCCACATTTTCTACTTCTTTTCCCTTGATCAAGACCAAGATTTTCGTTTCTGACGTATGTTACTGCCTGCAAATCTATCCTGTATAACATTCTTTCTTCCTCTTCTTTCGGTTCTTCAAATGCTTGTGGCCGGGGAAGAGGGTCCATCTCTCGGCGCAATGGGTTACATTACTAATCCATTCACCGAGGAATCCCGGAGGGAATCGCCCTGCTCTTCACTTGTTAGCTCTGTGGATGCCTCCGGCCTAACAGTAGTAAGAGGCCTATATCTAGCTAGTTAATTTTTTCCTTTCCTTTCAACATATGTATTAGTGCTGCTAATCATCAGCGTCCAAAGACGTACCCGCAGCTCTCACCTCCTTTACTCTATACCTTTTCTTCTTGAACTTGTTGAGAATGCTATCAAGGCCTTTGGTGACGTTGTTCTTTGATTTGTGATCGTCGCCTCGTGTTAGCAATAACGAAGTGGTCAAGTGTTAGATTTGTCCTAAAAAAATAATAAACTGTGGATTAAACTTGTGCATATTCTTTCTGCAAAGGCCTTCTCCGTAATGATTCTCGTGCAGTTTGTCTGCTCTGGCAGTCGTCCAAGTGCCCTTTCCCACCCATCAATAATGGAAAGCACATGGCATGTCCTTTACATATAGTTAATTCGTTCTTCATGTGGCCACCCGGGGTCGGGGAGTTATTGCCCTCTCTGAATGCCTTACCCTGAGGAAAGGTGCTCACTTGTGTTCTTGTGGGCAGAGGCTTGAGAGCTGCTCACAAGGCGAGATTACTGTCCCTGCTGCTGAGGAGCTTGCATTTGCTCTTGGTCTGCCGCAGCATCTGGTGAAGAAGTGGTTCATCCGTCAGCCTGTTCTCCGACCAAGAAAATTAAGGGCTACTAGTGGAGGTGAGAGAATCTGCCTTTGAAATGGGAGTGTGCTAATTACTCTTCCTTAATTTGGGTTTCTGTCCATCATATATTTGTTTATTTATTCAGTTTTTCTGTACATTTTTTGTCTACCTCAAGTTTTTAGGGCCCTATGGACATTGATTATTGCCAATTTGCCAACGTCCGTGCATCTGGGTTTTTTTCTAAAAAAAAAAAAAATGCCTTCCCGATAATTGTTTGGTTTTGGAAAACATTCTGTTCAGAGTTCAGAGGCTGTAGATTTGGGGATTCTGTATTGAGTTGGTAAAAGATGATTTGTTTGAGGCATCTACACTATTTAATTTATCGTTCATTTTGTTTTCTCCTTTGTGTAAATATTAGCTTAATTGATTTTCTCCTCTCAGGCCTTTTATCATCATCGACCTTAAAAAAAGTTTAGTTTTATCAGCATCAACTTTAAAAACCTTTAGTTTTATCATCATCGATCGACCTTAATTTTCTATATATCGGTTTCTTTTAGCTAGCTCAAAGTTCAAACAGCATGAGCCCTCTGTTCATTTGCATTTTCCAAGTGGCAGTTGGAACCGGGAGCTAACATTACATGTTTTATATATATACAACTTAATTTTCTAGAAATTAAATTGAACCGTGAGAATTATTTTGTGCTTCTAACTTTTCAGACAACCCAAAAACGTAGAACTCAATGATGACCTTCAAACCCGATGGAATTTTGATATCTATATGTTATAATAAACTTTTCCTGAGGAACTGTGTGCATGTACGTACACACCTTCTATGCATCGTATCCAAACGGACCCATACAACGGTTTTAGTGCAAATTAATTTCCATTGATCACTAGCTTCCATCAATGTGAGAAGAGAAAAAATAAACCCAGTCTGCCTTCTTGGTATAGGCGTCGCGATCTCATGATGGAAAGCAGATATCGCTTCGACTCCACAAAGCAAACCAACACTACTGAGGAACTCCCATCTCTTCTCAAACGCCTGGCATCCAGAGCAGTTCCTGGTTTCGATTATGATGAAGACAGAAGCGGCACGACTAGTCAGGGATGGTCACCGAAACCAGAAAGTTCTCCATCAAATTTTCTCTACGTCGCCGTAAGCCTCACATGCTTTAGTGGCCAAGCAAAAACAGATGGTCCCTTGAGTAAAAAACTTCGTTTTTTCCATTGCAGGGGACAGATGGAGAGGCCCCTCAAGGCCATGCCAACAGTAAACTGCAGTCACCTGAGATGATGGCGTTGGCTAACCAGTCTCAGCGATCGCATGCGGTTTCCATCAGCATGCCGACTTCCCCGTCGGTGCTGCACATGGAAGCAGCCAAGAGAGTGGTGCTCAGCGCTGATGGAACTGAGCAAAACGGCGTCCATGGGCGACCAGAACACCCAGCCAGGTCTTCTGCCAACAACATGATCAGTCCCCATAGACCCAACAAGAAGTTCCACTCGCAGCCCATGCCCGCTGACGCAGCGCACGGCAAGGCAACGCCCAAAGCGAGCGCTCCGGACAGGCGCTTCGATTCCTTCAAGACGTGGTCTGGGAGGCTGGAGAGGCAGATATCCAATCTACGTGGGAAGCCACCGGCGCCAGAACCGGAATCTGATGCTTCTGTGAATGTGGAACATGACGCGTTACCTGTGGACCGGTACTTCGATGCCTTACAAGGGCCGGAGTTGGACATGCTGAAGGTTTGTGTTCTTTTCAACATTTGCTTAGATCACTGTACTTAATTTCCGGTCTGCACAATGGTTTGATCCACTTAATTGTTTTCTTTGTTTCACTTATTTGGCAAACTAAGAGTGGAGCTTGAAAAGGAAATGCCTAAAGATCCTAGATCAATTGGATTAAGTGGAGTGCAAGTAATGCAGAGTTTCGATATGTCCTCATTAGGAAGGAATTATATATACTTGGTTAATTGTCCGGCCGCTAAGTGAAGAAAATAAAAAAAGAGAGATTTGAATAGTATTATGGAATTTTTGCATGAATAGCATCCACAAATTTTTATTTGCTTATAAATATGTCTTAAAATTATAATGCCATGGATACTCGCCTTGATGATTGACGAAGAGAAATGTCAACATTATCCTTTTCAGTGTTTGTCCAACAGAGCATATACTTTAAAGGGATATGTCATACTAGCCACTTGTGTATGTTAAATTTCAAAAATGCTATACTTATTTACATATTATCTTACTTGTCCCTAAAAATAGCATATCTATCAAATATACCATCGAAGTGGTAATTTTGAAACACTATGATGGTATGTAGGATAAAATACAAATAAACATGGCATTTTTTAAATTTAAGATGTAAGAGTAGTTACTATGAAACTACCCCAACTTTAAATGCAGAAGTGATAGATTTGCGTATTCATTTTAACAATCATTTATATGCTAAAAACTCTTAATTTTCTCTTTTCGGTTAAAGTATAGTAACTGTCACCAAAAATAAGTTGTGCTTGAGTAGCATCATAATATCGCGTCTCCCACAAACTTTTCTTTAGATGAATATTAGCAAGACACAAAATTTTCACTACCCATAAGACAAGGATTTATTCTCACTGGAATATTAAAGATTTTGGAATCAGTCCTATTACATTGCTCTTGTAAATTTGTTTTGATAAGTAATTCAATGAGTTCGATCTCATGGTGAGATCGAGATATTTTTCATTTTACTCTTTTCATAAAAAATGGAAGGAACAAAGTGAAAAATATCTCTGCCTGTAGAACTCGATTTCACCGTGAAGTCGAGCTCACTGAATGGTTCCTCATTTGTTTTTGACTTCTCCAGCCATCCGAAGAATCAGCACTTCCAGAAGACAAGCAGTGGCCGTTCCTCCTCCGCTTCCCTGTCTCCTCGTTCGGTATATGCCTCGGCGTCAGCAGCCAAGCTATACTATGGAAGACGCTGGCTACATCACCGTCCACAAAGCTCCTGCATGTAAGCCCATCCATCAACTTGGTCCTCTGGTGTGTGTCCCTGGTGCTCATGACCTGTGTGTCCTTGGTCTACTCTCTCAAGATCATCTTCTACTTTGAGGCTGTCCGACGTGAGTACTACCACCCCATTCGTGTCAACTTCTTCTTTGCACCGTGGATAGCCTGCCTCTTCTTGTCTATCGGTGTTCCACCATCCCTTGCCGCAAACCTGCATGCTGCTCTCTGGTACGTGCTCATGGCACCCATACTGTGCCTTGAGCTCAAGATCTACGGCCAGTGGATGTCAGGGGGGCAGCGCCGGCTTTCCAAGGTGGCCAACCCATCGAACCACTTATCCATTGTGGGAAACTTCGTGGGTGCCTTGCTTGGGGCCTCCATGGGCCTTAAAGAAGGGCCCATCTTCTTCTTTGCCGTCGGGTTGGCCCACTACACTGTTCTCTTCGTCACCCTATACCAGAGGCTGCCAACAAATGAGACGCTTCCAAAGGAGCTCCACCCGGTGTTCTTTCTGTTCGTTGCAGCCCCCAGTGTTGCATGCATGGCGTGGGCAAAGATCCGTGGGGACTTCGACTACGGGTCAAGGATTGCTTACTTCATAGCCTTGTTCTTGTATGCATCTCTTGTAAGTGCCCATCCTACGTACTCAAAGTTAACCATCATCCATCATATTTTGGAAGTTAATTAATTTCCCGTGTATGAACAGGCTGTTCGGATTAATTTCTTTAGAGGCTTCAGGTACTAGAACAACATTTTGATTCATTTCATGTTAGCTACTCGAATAGGTGGGGTACTGGGATTAGGAAGCTTCCAACTTTCTTTAATCTTAACATATCTCACTGCAGGTTTTCTCTAGCATGGTGGGCCTACACGTTCCCTATGACGGGGGCGGCCATTGCAACAATTGGCTACTCCACTGAGGTCAGGAACCCGTTAACGCAGACGCTTTCTGTTGCACTCTCTGCCATCTCCACCTTCATTGTGAGCGCTCTACTCATTTCCACAATCGTCCATGCCTTCGTCCTTGGCGACCTCTTTCCCAATGATATCTCCATTGCCATTACGGAGAGGAAGCAGAAGACAAGCAAGAAGACCATACCTCTCGTATCCTCCATCCATGAAAAGAAAGAGGAAGAAGATTCCATCTCCATAGATGTTCAAGGACAACAACTAGGATCTTTTTAGTTATGTATCCCACCCATAGGATATATAGTCGCGTGGATCTCCAGAAAGGTTGGCCTATGTCTTGAGAAGAACCTTGGCAAATTGCGGAGGAACGAGGCAAATTTTGTTGTTGGGGAGTGCATATATGTGATCTACGCTAGTTGGAAGAAAGGATGATGAAGGTGTTCAATGCTAGTCGACAGTGGACGTGGACACTCGAAGAAATTTTGTCCTAGACGAAATGTTGGTTCAACTAAATATTTGTCGCTGTTTATGACTACTCTTGCTCGATTTTGTATACCAAGAAATTGCAGGATGCAAGCGATTCTAAGGAATTAAAGACCGCAAGCTTCATGGGACAACGTACGTAGTCATCAAAAGAAGAGAAGATATCATTTCATTATTCGTTTGGATTGGAGTCCAGCATTATTAAGAGAGGGAGGAGGACCAAACATGCAAAAAATCTCTTATATGATCTAAAAAATTGACAAATATATGAGTTATCTCACTCTCAACACTGCTGAACTCCGATCCAGACGTGTACTAAGAAAATCTCCTCTCTCAAACGAATGAACGAGAGGATCCCCTCTCTCAAAAGAATGAGGAGTAACTGCAGTGGGCTTCTGGGACTGATCTAAAAAATAGAAGTGGACTTCTGGGTGAGACGTCAGTCGCGTCACATACATTGTGGCACTATTGTAGCCGATCAACGGACGCTTGTCATTTTTGGAATTTATATGCAACAAGATAGAGGCATGCTCGTTGTATTTTAAATGCATTTTCTTGTAAAGCAAATAGTAAATTTTGTATAGAAGATGAATTAGGCCTAACTCAGTTTATACTTCATGACCCTTTCCATTTGGGATTGTCAAAAATTCAATTCCTACAAAGTGCTTACATCTCAGGTATATATTTAGGCGTGATCCGAGCCACTTGTCTAGAACAAAAAGTGCCTCGTATAGAAGAAAGTACAAAGATCTCATTCAGATTATATTTATAATTTTTTTTGTGGTTATTGCAGTTTATTCCCTGTTAATAAAAAGAGAGTACACGGTAATAGTCAAATTGCATTGTGGGATGGAGATATTTGGAACCACGGACAGAGCATTCTTAACCACCAAAGGAAGCTGACCATGGGTAAAGAGCATGGGGGAGGGTGGAGAATGTGCTGAAAACAGACCTTAAAAAACAAGAAAGTGCAAGAACTCATCTAGTGATGAGACAGTGTTTGCTGGGCAAGGAGAAAAAAAGCCAATTAATCCTGGGTGAATCTAGGGATGCACATGCCAACAGATAACCTGATTATTCGTACATTAGATTGTTTAAAGGTCAGTTAACTGATAATCTTTTTAAATTAATATACAAAGCAGATAAGATAATAGATATAATTTTTGACTGACCAAATATATACAATATACTAAGATTTGATTATTTGATTAAGTACTAGTTTATAAGATAATTAATGGATAACATTTCTCAATAGATAACTTAATCGATACGGTCATAGATCTACCTTAAATCTGCACCAAATCTGACTAGTTTGCATTTCTAGGTGTATTCTCATGAAGAGCACATAATTCTCATAACTAGGAGGAGGAAAACCGGCTTCAAGAGCTGGGAGGAGGGAGTTTCCATTGGAGAAATTCTCTCTCTCTCTCTCTCTCTCCCAAAAAAAAAGATGGGGGATGGATGGATTGCTTGTTAGTCCCATGTATTGATTCATCCATTCAAATTGCATTTATTAGATTCAACGTGTTGGATTCATCATTCAAATTGTGTTAACTAAATATTGGCGTATTAAGCTGCACAGAAACTTGAAATAGACTTTCAGCAATTTCAGAGAACTCGTGAAGAAATGTGAAGGGGGGCTTTCCTATAAATTCATGTCAATGACTTCGGACTCGTTAAAGAGGATTTATCAGGTTCGGCAAATGTTGAACATTTCAACCACTGTTGCTCATCCAAGTTAAACATCATTGAAGAGATGCGGCTTTCCTTGAACATAATTTATATTCTATTAGCATTCAAGAAGGGAATGACGTTACAAGATCTTCGCCGCTTGATGAGTCAGGTGCTTAACTAGAACATTTTTGGTAAAACTTTTATTTGAAAGTAATTTTTCCTTGTACTTTTAACATGAAAAATGTTTTAGATTAAATATAATAATTCAAGTAGCTACATTAGACAATCCCTTCTTCATTTTTCTTCCCATTAAAACCTTGAATTTTGAGCTTTCAATTGGACGAAAAAAAGAACTAGATAAATGGATCTAATGTCAGGGTAAAGAAATAAAATATTCCCAATTGGAAATCGTTCCAAACATGCTCTTAGCTAGATTCGCATGTTTGTTCTGTGCAGGTTCAAAATAATAAGTTTTACTTGCTCAAAAATATTGATTACCTGGCCACTTGTTGCAGCATGCATATGAAGGTTTTCAATGTAATTTTTGACACAGTCATAGGTATATCTATTTCTAGTGAATGGACTTAAAAATTGGGTTCCAATGGGCCAATTTTAGTTCAACATAACTCCAAAACTGAATGTATTCCATACATGAAATTAGATATTCATAATTATTTACATTAAAATTGGTTAAAGTGAAACTCATGCATATTATCTGGTTCGGAACTCCAAACTCATGCTGTGGTGGGAATTAACAGATAGATTTTTGTCTACACTGCAGAGAGGGATTACGTTGGGGACAGGATTTGGTTCGATTCATGTTGGCATCCTTCAAAATTATCTTGGGAACCTTAGAATAAACTTCAGTCTAACAAGACTTGCTGGCTGTTTTTATTTATTTATTTTTTTACCAGGGATGCTGATAATAAGATTCCAATAGTTTAATTTTGTTGTACATGTTCAGAAGTAAAACAATGTTACTGCTTCTTCAAAAGTATGTATATATATCTATACTATATATATGGAATAGAGTTTTCTAATGTCACGTGTCAACATCAGAATTTTCTGTTTTTCGCTTAAATTTCTTTTCTCTCTCATTTTCTTATTAATATATATGTTCCCCATTAATTCTTTCTCTCCTCCTCTTTCTCATTAATTCTCTCACTCACCATCTCTCTCTCCTCCTCTCTCTCATAAATTCTCTCTCTCTCCCCTCTCTCTCTCATGAATTCTCTCTCTCCCTTCTCAATGTCTAAGTATTATTATTATTATTATCTCTCTTTCTCCTCTTTCACTTTTTTCTCTCTTCCTATTATGATTTATATCTTTTTTTGTTCCTATTATTATTAATATTGTTGTTATTATTGCTGCAATATCTTGGGATAATAATAACTAGATTTAATAATAATTTTATTATTATTATGATAATTTTATGAGATAATAATGACTAATTATGATATTATTATTATTATTATCTCTCTTTCTCTTCTTTCACATTTTTCTCTCTCCCTGTTAATATTTTTGTCTCCTATTTTTCTATCTTCTATTATTATTGTTGTTGTTGTTGTTATTGCTGCTATTGTTGCAATCTCTTGAGATAATAATAACTAATTTTGACATCATCATCATTATTATTATTATTGTTATTGAGATAGTCTTATGAGATAATAATAATTAATTTTAATATTATCATTATTTTTAAAAAAATATTATTATGATTGTTATTAATGGAACCAGTCTCTCTCTCACTTTTCTTACTCGTGTTATTACTATTGTTATTATTATCATTATTAATATTGTGACAGTCTTTTGGGATAATAATAATAAGTTTTCATATTTATTATCATTATTGGGATAGTCTCATGGGATAATAATAACTGATTTCGTTATTAACGAGATCAATCTCTCTCTCATTTTTTCCCATTCTATATTTCAACACAACATTTATTAGGATAATTTCATGGGATAATAATAATAACCTTCAGTAATTTTTTAGTTTTGTCTCTCAATCAATATTTTAATTAGATACAATAGTTCTGAACTCTTAATATTTACCAAACAACTAACCTAATATTCATAGAAAAAAATGTTATTATTTTTGAATATATATTCTTCTATAATTATTTTATTCATTCGTTCAAAAAATGTAAAAGGTTAACTTCACTTATATTAATTATATTTTTTATTTAAATATGTTAAATCGCCGTACATCGCACGGGATTGAAAGTAGTATATATATGCACATGAGTGCTATGATGGGTTTGGTACATTGTGTGACGCACAGTTTCAACCTCTTCTCCATGTTTAAAAAAATTAAAATTATGATGAATTTCTAAATATTCAATTTTTTCTCCAAAATAAATTTCATCCCTTTTGGTTTAAGTTTCACCATTAGATCTCGAGGCTTTTGACCTAAGTTGTCCAATTTTACATTCGTAAATTGGTGATGAATACTAAAACTCAAAGAGATGAAAACAACTCTAGGGATTAAGCTAACAATTTTTTTTATTCTTTTGACTATTTTTTCATAACTTTAGAAATCGAGATTGACATGTGTCCGATAGATGACTAAGATCGAGTTTCAAGATCGAACCACGATCGGACGGTCAAAATAAAGTCTCTGAAAACAATTTCAAAGAAGATTATTAAATATTTAAAAAATTATAAAAAATATTTTTTTAAATATGAAGATGGGGTTCAAAGCAGTGTGTGTACCAGATTCTAGCATCTCTTTCTCTCTCTCTCTCTATATATATATATATATAGAGAGAGAGAGAGAGAGAGATTCTTAGAAAAGAAAAGATTTTTTGGGGTCTAAGAATAAGGAAGATTTTCCAAGTGATTTTGCGATTCAAAGAACAAAAAATCCTTCTAACCATTTTTTCTGTATCACATTCTTTTGGAACTTCCTAATCTTTTCTTAGCAGCAGCTGAGATGTGGCCCACCCGCGTGAGATTTCACTTTATTGAATAAGCCCTAACCATAAAATTTTAGTTTTTCCAAAATGCCTTTTGGTATATGAAGAAAAACTTTTCTTTCCGTAGAAGAACCAAAAAAAAATAGAATCATAAACCCTCAACTCACCGTAGATATGTATGTCTAGAACTAGCTTATAAAGTTCATCTTCTTTTGTGCAGACATTATATATTATCTCTAACATAAGATCAACTCGACCATTTTGCTTTTACCAAAGTGCGACGAGGAGACGGAACATTATTATATCAACTCTATGATTGTGCTTCACCAAGTTACAACGATCGCGAAATCTCACCTTTTGCATGGTGGTCGGTACGCATCTTTTTCTGCACATTATTTTCACTGTTTTCATGTGCTGTCACGTCCCTCTCATTAAGGGTATTAGTGTCTCACAATTGAGATATAGACAAAAATGATGATGGTAGTAGCCATCATTAATGCCACCCATCTTTGTCTCTTTGTCTCAATTTTGGGACCCAAATACTCTTTTCAAGAAGTATCTCTAGAGATATATCCACGTGATAGGTTGGCTTGCTCTATCTTATTCCTTTTGTTATACTTTGAACTTCTTAACTCTGATCAAAATGACTTATTCTGGAATAAGAGGGAATAAACAACTCAAGTAAAATGTTCTAATTGTTCATTCTGTCTGAAATAAACATAATGGCATCTTCTTTACTTTACTGCATTCTGATTTTTATTTAATTGGAATTACTTATTCTAGGTAGAACTAGAATGGAGTTATCAAAAGAAAACGGGCCTTGTTCTAATACAAGTAATCCACAATTGCCTATATTGGAATAGGCAACCTGATTATCAAATTGACGAGAGACATGTTTGTTGCCATCTCTCCGTTGTTGTAATCCCACGTAGATTGCAAACTTCCAAACGCTTTGTTAGATGTAAATTTAAAAGAAAAAATGAATTATCAATCAGTTTTCAAGTTCGACATTGGTACCCTTTGATCTTCAATTGACTAGAACAATTGTGAAAAATAGACGTTCCGCTTAAGAAGCTATGGGAATTTACTGTAGGCAATGTTCGGTTACTGTAGGTAATTATATTTTATCACTTTTCATATTCATGTATTACAAAAATCTAATATTATAACAAGTTTAACAGAGATCTAAATTTGCGTTCACAATATATCAATTTAGTCTTGGAAAGTCTTTATAAGACTCCCTTTCCTCTCATCTAATTAAAGTACTCTTCTTCTCCTTTCGCTGCCACCATTCCTCCTGTAGTAGTTACAATATTGAAACTATATATACACACTCCTAAAAATGCTAATATCAAAACTAAAAATCTAAAAGGAAACCAATTCATGCAGAGAGAGAGAAGTTCAAACCAAACGAAGCACCCTCCGCAGTTAGAAATAGAACAGGGAACACGGATATATATATAAGAAGAGGAACGCACGAGACTCCCAAAGGACAAAACACAATCCACTTGCTCGAGTGCCCGAACCAACCTTCCTTTCCATGCACGCCATGCTATTGGGCTGACGTTCTATCTTGGGCATTATCCGCTGCGAGAGACGTTTAACCAAATGCTTCAGCCCTTCGAGTTAATGGATCAGCATATTAAAATAAAACTGGGCCCAGACTAGGCCAGACTTTATTCTTGGCACCTTGGCAGCAGATTCCCCATGAGGCGGCTATCTTGTGTTGGCTCTAAGAGTGACACACTAGGCCGAACCCCCGACAAGAATCTCGGTCCCCTCCTCCCTCCCATGGAAAGCCCATCTCTCTCTCTCTCAGTATGGAAGATCGATCCAACAGAGAAACCAAACAGGGGACTAATGGGAGCAGCTTACAGGCCACAAGACACGTCCGTTCGGCTACGCCTTGTCCCCTGGGTTTACCGCTAACCATGTGGCCAATTTGCTCCTGCATGCCCTGGCCTATGTGAACCCCCCACCGAACCAAAGCCCCTGCTAGCGACGTTTTCATCGTCTTCCGACGACAGGGCATCGCGTCGCCGCTCGATCCATCCGTGTTCGCCGCTTTGCTCCTCCCCCCACCCCCTACACTAAACCTCACTTTAAGAGAGAGAGTGAGAAAGTTGAAGAGAGACAAGTCTAATCACATCTAATGACACGTAATCGTATTATGAGGGTGTGATGTTGTTGAAGGGATCCGTGTCTTAGTAGGCACAAACACTTGCTTAACGAGCACTCCACTTTCAGCGTTGGGCTCCGGGGGCTGTCGAAGGGGGGAGAAAAGAGAACCACATGTCGCCGCCTTGTCGTCGGGCCGGCCCCGGTGGTACCGCGCCTGGTCACATAGTGGCCACCCCTGGCCTCCTCGTGGAAGGCGACAACACGGTGACAAAGCCGACCCCTGCCGTCCGGTGTGGTCCACTCCGCACGACAACATCTACGGTCGTGAGTTGAGTTGGGTTTCCCCTATCGGTTGCACGGCCCGCGTCCCGGCGGGCGATGCCTGCTAAGATAGATAGGCCTTTAACGTACATCAAAGAGAGTAATACTTGTTGCAGTATAAGCATTACAATAATACGTTTGCACACTCATTTTCTAGTGCACAGCCCGTGTAACCATGAGGACATCGTTGGATTTCTCTTTTACAAATAGATATTAAGATTACATTGGCATGCATTTAATATACATACAAATTTCATAGAGATGGCACATCGTACGTAGAGATGAGGATGATATAGAGTACGTAGTGCATGTCATTGTTCTTATGGAGTACATATCATTCCTACATATATAATACATGTCCGCTCCACAAAATCTACATGCGCGCGCAGTAAATATCTGTCAGATATAGCATTGTCCATCTATGAAAACTGACCTAACTATCCTCTCGTACGTACGTGGACCTACACTACAAAATGACTCAACACTATTGCAATGTTTATATTATAGCAAGCATTACTCAAGATGGAAGCCGGCCGTGCTGTTTAGGAGATGCGCATATGAAGAGCAGCGGCTGCGGATGATGCCAACTTGGAGTGGGCTTTTTGAAAGATCACCGCTGGAATAAGCCGGCCCATGTATCAATTGACGACCAGTAATGGTGGTCTTCATATATATTTTCAAATCTCGTAGTGGAGGAAGCTGGAGATGGAGAACCATACGGTGAGACCACAACTGTGCTTCTGTCTTATGCATGGACTGCAGAGTGTGGCTCTCCGGTGTCCAAGATGGACCTCTTCACCCTCCACCCCGCTTCCCTTTCTGGTTTAATTCTCTCCTGCATATTGAGAACAGCGTCCCTTTCTTGGTTTTGTACTATTTCTCACTGGGTCTCAACCTGCCCGCCCATGGTTACATAAAACAAACAGTGGTTGCTTTCATCCGCGTTGTAGCGTAGAGGGGGCATTTTCCGCCAATTGTATGATAAAAGTCCCGAGAAATGTAATCTTCTGGGGACACACATCGGTCCCCCCTCCCTGTTCATACGAAGGCTCGAGGTACACTGGAGATGGATATATATAATTATGTTTCCCCCTTCCTGTTCATACGAAGGCCTCAAGGTAGACTGGAGATGGATATATATAATTATGTATATCAAGAAAGGATAAGGCTAGATAATTATTTCAGAAGGGTTGAAGCTAAATAGATAATTTTATATATAAGAAACGGAAGGCTGCATGATATGGTACGTCTTCGCCATATATTGCATACATCATATATTGTACATTCACTACAAGGAGGAGGGGATTTGTCAGTGAATATATGTCGACGGCTAAAAACAATCGTCGATAAAATAAATATTAATCAACGGTTAAAATAGGACCGTCTACAATAATATTATATGTCGACGGCTATGACTACCGTTTACATATATTTAAGATATGTCAACGGCTAGTTGACATATGCCATATATGTCAACGGCTATAGCTTTAGCCGTTGACATATAATATAGATAAAAAATAAAAATAAATATACTTAAGATATATCAACGGCTACACTTATAACCGTTGATATATCTTGTATATGTCAACGGCTGGTGCCATAACCGTTGACGCGCGCACATAAAAAAATAATAATAATAATAACACTATATATGTCAACGGCTGTAAATTAGCAATTGACATATCCCTTTATGTGTCAACGGCTACGAATTAGCCGTTGACATATCCTCCTTATGTCAACGGCTAACTTTGTAGCCATGGACAAAAATCTTGCAAGAGTTGATCTCTGTACGCGCTTTTCTTTCCCTCTCCCTCTCTCCCTCTTTTCTCTCTCCCGTGCCCTAATCGTTGCCCCCTTCCTCTAGCTCGACCGGCCACCGTCGTCCGCCCCTCCGGTCGCCACCGCCGACCGTCGTCCTCCCCCGCTCCGGTTGCTGACCCCCGACCGCCGTCTTTCCCGCTCCCTTCCCTTTCCCTCTCTCCTTCTAGTTCGTCGCCAAGCACAACAGGTCCTCCTCCCATCGCAGCCACCATTACCCACAAAAATAGCAACGATGGCAACAACACCACCTACCTGAGGCCGCCCACAAGCCCACCATCCCACCGTCATCAAGGATATCCAGGAAATCTACAGGCCGGTAGACGCCGGAAGCGGGGAGTACAGGCCGGTAGACGCCGTCCCCATTGCTGTTCCCGAGGTGTCTCACTTGGGATGGGGGCACTGGTACATCCTCAGGGAGCTCAAAGCTGCCACCGATCGGTTCGCGGATGAGAACGTGATTGGGGAAGGAGGCTATGTCATCGTCTACCATGGCGTCCTTGAGGATAATACCCAAGTCGTTGTGAAGAACTTGCTTAACAATAGGTGCCCCTTTTGCCCAGCTTCCTTGTCTCTGGCATATTCACAACCAAAACTTTGGCCTGTCAATTTTCTTGTTTGATTTAGAGAATGGAATTTATGATTTATCTAAGAGGGTGATGGATTGTGAATTTTTTCAGAGAATTTGTAGTTTTAGTATCTCATTTGGAGTAAAATGTTGTTTAATTTGAAGTTACTTTTAAATACTTCTTGTTGTCATCCTCTTTCTTCTAAGGGACAAGTTGAGAAGGAGTTTAAGGTTGAAGTGGAAGCAATTGGGAGAGTTAGGCATAAGAATTTAGTCAGACTACTCGGATATTGTGTGGAAGGGGCTCATAGGTATAGATAATACAGTGCTTTATGGTTTTAGTTTACTTGAATTTTACCAATGTGCTATGTTGTTGTTGAAGGGCAATTTTTCATGCTTGAATCAATGTAGGTTTTTTCTTATTTTTTTCTATGCTATTCTCATGCTAGGATGCTTGTGTATGAATATGTGGATAATGGAAACTTAGAACAGTGGCTTCATGGTGATGTTGGTCCCATGAGTCGTCTTACATGGGAAATCCGAATGAATATTGTTCTTGAAATTGCAAAAAGGTATATGTTTTATTGATGCTTGCATCCCAACCAATATGGCTTTACGTTTTCTCATTCTGTTATGCTCATCACGTGTAAAAACTTACCTAGATGTAGGCTAATGTATCTACATGAGAGGCTTAAGGCCAGGGTTGTTCATCACGACATAAAGTCTAGCAACATATTGCTTGACAAGCAGTGGAATCCCAGGGCATCTGATTTTGGACTCGCAAAGCTCTTGGGTTCAGAGAGAAGTTATGTCACAACACGTGTGATGGAAACTTTTGGGTTAGTTCAGATTTAACTACTCATGATTTGGCTGCCTACTTGTCTGTATTTATGGGAGAAAGTTGCATTCTTTCTCGTGGCTACTGATTGACTTAATGTTGTTAGCTTTACATTTATTCCTCAGGAGCTATGTGGCACCTGAATATGTTGGCACTGGTATGTTGAATGAGCGGAGTGATGTGTACAGCTTTGAAATCTTAATAATGGAGATAATGTTAGCAAGAAAGCAGTTGACTACAGTAGGCCTCCTAGAGAGGTCTGTATAAGGTTCATTACTAGAACATATGTTGAACAGTTTTCAGTTAGAATTAATAATATGTTTAAAAATCTTTCAGATTAATCTTGTTGACTGACTCAAAGTTATGGTTAGTAATCACAATTTTGAGGGTGTAATGGATCCCAAGATGCCTAAGAAGCCTTCTCCAAGGGCATTGAAGAAAGCCCTTTTAGTGGCACTAAGATGTGTGCATCCTGATTCAACAAAGAGGCCAAAGATGGGGCACATAATTCACATGCTTAAAGTAGATGATTTTTCGTATTGAGATGTAAGTATAAATTCTACGTTTGATGCACATTTATAGATTTATAGTCTTGCATGTTTACTTTGAATAATGTTTCTCCACATTTCCAATTTCCAATTCCCTTTTGAATATTTAATTTCTGTGTATGTATTGTACAAGAACAGCGAATGTCTATTATGAATGTGAAAATATTTTTCCAAATTTTAGTGGCAAAAGCACTTACTGGCCCTGATTGTGCACATGAACTACATGTATGATAGTTATAACAAAGTTGTGTCCACACAAACGATCGTAGATGATGGCTCCTGCCCTTCTTTATGACATTGTTAGATAGTGATATTATTGTTTGTGTTTTTTTCTGGAAATAGTGGCTTATGCTAGGACCGCCGTGTTGGACGTGAATCAAGACAAACACATCGTGGTACTCCACTTGTGAAAACGAAGCGGATGAAAAGGCAGGCAACTGAAGCAAGTGATAGTAGTAAGTATGACAGTAGCACCCACACAAGTAAAGATGGTACATAGAGAAAACTAACTGAATAAATAAATACACAAGATACAACACTTCTATTTGAAAGGTTTGTTCAGCCTACCTACAACTTTACTTTAGGGGAGTTGCAATATGTTCAGCATAACTTGTGTTAACATGAAAATCTGTTTTTTGGTGGGATACAGAGATATGCCACATCAAGTGTCTTTGTATATTTGTTTGAACTTGAATTATCCTATATATGATTATGTAGAGTTCTTGCTCTTCATATATGTCAACCAGTTTTTCCACTTCATTTGGATCAATCTATTTCATAAAGAGGGGCCCTGATATTGGTTCTTTTGAACATAAACGATAACCCTGGTTGATGCTAGGGAACATTGGGGAGGCAGCAGCACCTGCAAGACTGTTGCATATGCTATCATTTAAGCCCTATTAACATATGTCAACGACTATGAAAATCGTGGACATATACTGTTTGTCAGCGACTATAACCGTTAACATATGTTGAACATATGTCAGCGGCTCTAGTTGTTGACAAATGTTGAGTATTTGTCAGCAGCTACAGCTGTTGACATATGATCTATATGTCCACGGCTGGCAGCCGTTGACATAAAATTTCATATGTCCACGGGTTTAGCCGTTGACATATCTCTTCTTTGTCCATGACTTCTAGCCGTAGACATATGATCCGTATGTCGGCGGTTGTTCATTAGCCATTGACAAATATTGGCCAACGGGATTTTTGTCCACAGCTTTGTCAGCGGTCGTCTAGCCGTTGACTTATATTTTAGTCAGCGGCTATATGCACAAAGATGTACCAAAAATGTTATTTCACAGGAGAAACTAGCATGTACACACAGCTTTTTTATATAAGCTACTTTATGTTGGCAAGGCATGATTCGTCAAAATTATATGTCTTTCCTGAGAAACAAAAGAGCTAGCTAGCGGCCAGTGCTGTGACTATTCAATGCAGAATTTTCAAAAGTTTTGGCTCATTTTAAAATTAAATAGACAAGATGACGAAACAGATACTCCTCTCCACGTAACAAAGCTCCCTAATTTGAAAATAAACAACATGATAGCTTAATGTCCTACATGCATGTACCCATAATTAAGTACTCTATTATCAATATGCATGATCACCATTTAAAATGACAAGGATACGCTACTATTGGACTTGGCCTTCATATTTTATTTCATATTTTATTCGATCGGGAATGTTCTTATGGTAGGTATGGTTCGGTACCCACCCTTAACTAGGAGTGAGCTGAGTAATTAGCTTTAATATTGGATAGAATACACACTAAACGGTCTTATCAAATGGCAAGTGATGATGTTAATTAGAAGCCAGTGGACCCTGATCTATAATTGTGAGCAGGACACATCACTATAGAACGGAATCTTTGCTCCTGTGCAGGTGCAGCTAATGCCTCCCTTAGGGGATAGGGATCTCCCCACCTTTCATCGGTGTGGCCTTGTCCTGAGAGTTGAGGTATATGATTATATACTTGGTGAAGATATCACGCAAAGAGTACTAAGACACCTAGAAGAAAATTTACTCGACTTCGAGCTAGTGAGGACAAGTTTCTGAAACCTACGTGACAATGAAGGGATGGATGTCTCAATCCAAGTTAATTGACTTAATACACACTCTCAATCCAAGTTAATGTGCTTAATTATACACATTCTAGCAAAGTTTGATGACCAAATTCATCATAACAAAGGACATTATTGCAACTATATATATTGGCATCCATGGTTGGGACTTGGGAGTTTGCATTGGACTGCTCATTCTCCACATCCGTTCTTAGTAATTAACCATGCTTTACAAGCTGGAGAATGTCACGTTGGCTTGCCAGTCGAACGAAGAACTAGAAGAACAACACGGCACGGCACGGCACAAATGCCCTCACTCGGATAAAATAATGCACGCCTGATCAATGTTGCCATAAAGAAGAGGTGCTTTCCAGAGGCCCTAAAGAAGGGGCGCCTTTGATATCACCATTCTTTTCTCGTTATATCAGTAACCCGATGAGGCTGTCAGTATATATTCTTTATTATAATGCATCTCTTCGGACCATCATTAATTAATTAATTAGGATCAAATGACAGTCTTTAATTTGATTCAGTGTGGATTGAAATAATTTATGAGTACGGGAATGAATCAAAAGGTGTTCCTTCTTTTGCTTTAGTTCGTCGATGGTTTAAACTGTTGTCAGCAACTTAATTAGCCACTTTTCTTCTCCTTTTTCTCTTCAATTTGTAGCTAGCCGAGTATTTAATCGTTACAGCTGAACCAATGACACCAAGAACCGAAGAGGTTGCAGATTCCGTACGTACCCAATGAGAGAGCGGGAAGAAGAAGAAATAATCAATTCGTTGGATGATCAAAGTTATTCCGCAAGCTAGAACCTGCTTCTTTTGAAAACATATATAAAACTCATCATCTAAAGAGCTAGCCTTTCAGGAATTTACATAGTACAAGAAGAATGGAAGACTACACAAAAAAATCAAAATTTTGAGACAGCTGCGGTAATGACGAAGAGTTCTAAACCATGACATGTAATGTAGCTAAGCTAGCTAGAAGCTGGAGTACTGGACATATATGTGACCGCTTTTTATTTAGATGCAACCGAAATTTTCTGCTGTTCGTCCGAGGCAAAGCTGACCAGTCTGCATGCTGTCACCTATGGATTTCTTGCAGTGGAGAACGGCGTCGTGTATCGACTTCTCCATGCCCGTGTCCAGCGCGCTGGCGAACCGGCGGTAGTCGGTGCCGGGGAAGGCGTCGCCGCTCCTCCCTGGGGACGCGTTCACCGAAGCCGCGCAGCTCCTCGGCGTCGAGGGCACGACCACGGAGGAGCCCTCGGCCCGCCACACCAGCTTCAACCCCTTGACCTTCTTGTACAAGGGGAGGAGGAAGCACAGGTACTTCTGCAGGATCCTCTTGGATGTCCTGCCGCAGCTCCGGAGGAAAGGTAGCCCACTGTGCCCGCCGGGCCTCCTGGAGAGCCCCCTCTTGGCCGACGGGTCCAGCGGGAGCGGCCTGCCCTGGGCCGAGCGGAAGCGCAGCGGCGACGACGATGAGGAGTTCAGGGACGTGGGCCTGTAGGCGCAGGCCCACTTGTAGCGGTTGCTGAGGGAGAGCAGCACCCTGGAGGAGTCCAGCGAGGGGGACCTCCCCAGGGCGGACTCCGCCGAGTCGTCCGAGCGGCGGGCCGCCTCCTCGGCTTCTTCCTGCTGCTGCAGCCGCCCCGACGGGGTGACGAGGTGGAGGGGGAGGATGAGGCCGTCGGAGAAGATCTGATCGGCGTGGGCGAGCACGGGCGTCTGAGAGCCGGAGAGCCCGAAGTCGAAGTCGTGACCGGCGGCGTCGAGGCTGGCCCTGCGGAGGGAGGCCAGCCACGGGTCGATCTCTATGAATGGGTCGCCTTCGGCGGCGTCGAAGGAGAGCCCGACGACGCCGTCGTCGAGGGCGTCAAAGGGGGAGGGCTTGGCGTCGATGAGCCAACTGTAGGAGAAACTGTCGTTGAAGAGCGGCTGCAGGGCTTCCATGGGGGAGCAGAGAGGGCGATGGAGGGCTACTGCGGCGGCGGCGGCTGCTGCTGCTGGCGAGGCGCTGGTTCGTCCCCTTCGCCGGCAAGGAAAGCTCGGCAGTAGTGGAAGAGGAAGAAGAAGAGCCGAGAGAAAGAGAGAGGCAGAACGGATGGGTTTGAAGAGCCTGGACGGAAAGAAATACTGAAATAGCATGGGGTGGTGGCGAGGCGGAATTACGAGAATGCCCCCCGCATGTGACAGATGATAGCACGTGCATGGGCGCTCGCATGGCCCTGGTGCCCTTTTTCTTTTCCGCTTTTTCGGTGAAACCATCTCTTGCCCTTTTTGACGGTTCGAACCGGCTTTGGCCCGGTCGTTAACCGCATGGGCCTCACCATCTGACCGTCGTGTGGCCTGTCGTAAGGAAAACTTCAAATCTGAAACCAATCACAATGCTTTGGCCATTGACAATTCGGAGTCCGAGTTCTTGTATCTCGATTCTTTTTGGCTCTTTATTCTGCGAATAAGACTAATTTTAATTATACTCATTAGAATTATTTATTTTTTAAATAAATAGAATAAATAATTTCATTCGAGATTTAATAATTACTTGTTCTGTCTGCTCTGTCCGTGGGACCCCACGCCTCTTATTCTAATATAAGCAATCCAATATAAGTAATTCTAGATAACTCATTAAGTGGAGCTTTATATTTTGGAGAGGCTCTAATCACCCAGAACAAATTGAAATTAGGGTACATCAGAATAGTCTCACGTTAGAAAAAAGAAAGGGTTAAAAATTTATTTAATAGATTGTACCTACTCCACTTAATGTTTTGAGCTTTCGAGTTGGATGACCCAATAACTTCAATAGATAAATAGATCACAAGTTAAATGTGATTCGATCCACATCTTTCAATTATAAGTTTAAACGTTAATGAGAACGAAATATTTTCTCTTCTAATGTAGTCGCCATTCTTCTGAAAAATAGATGGACTAGGTGAAAGAATAAAAAAATGCAAAAGAAAAGGCCACCTCCTCTGTCATAATCTTGTGAATGATCCACGCATCCAACTTAATTCTTTAGGAATCGTTTGGTTTGGCTTGTCGTACAATACTGTGAAATATCATAAATGACTGTAAATTAGTGTTTTCCTTACGTTTATACTTCCATAAATCGTTTCATGTTAAAGTATCGTGTTCTAGAATTAGTTGACCTCTATAATCCTCATTTTAGTTAATTTCGATTTTTACTCTAAAACGGCCATGTAAATCAAAATCAGATATTCTAAAATCAAGAATTTTAATTTTATTGTTTTTTAAAATCATGATTTAAAAAGTACAATTTTATGGTATTTTTCAGCACATCAAACGAGCCCTTCATAAATTTTCTTATGAATTGACCCTAAAGAGAAAAAATAAATAAAACATAGACCTCTCCAGTCCAACCTCCGCCAAGTAAAGTTGGCATCTGAACACTGCATGCAGTTCTAATTTCCTTCTTACATTTATCCCATGCCCCGGAAAAATCTTTAGTAGAAAAAGGTATATGAGAACTGACGGTGCCCAAGGGATAGTCTCGACATTTGGAGGGGAATAACAAGCGTCCAAAAGCACCTCCCCAAGATTACAAACTAAATAATGGACAAGAAAACAAACAAAGGAATTTTAATTACATCATGCTACTACACATCCGTCCAGGAAAATCCAATATCCGATAAAAAGAAGTCTTGTGAAGACAAGATTCTAGGCGATTGCTTAATAAACTTTGGCAGGGCCCCCTTATCGTCCCATTATTGGTGGTGGGTGTGATAGGGGGTGCATTGAATACTCTTCATCTTAAGGATTGTTTGTTTTACCGTAATTTGAAACAATTGTTTCATTTTATAGTATTTTTAATTGTTTGAAATGATGTAAAATAATGTAAAGTAAAATCATGTCTAAACCTTGTCTGCCTACTTGACAGTCCAATTCTCTTATTTTGATTTACAGCGAAGACCTACTGTAAATTAAAATAAGAAGATTAAAGCATTTCTCTTATTTTATTTTACAAACAATCAAATAAATATTTTTTAATTTTAAAATAAAAAAATTTCACTTGTTTCGAAACCAGTAATTTTAAAACTGCTAATTTACAAAATTTTACACTAAAACAAACAACCCCTTAGCGTGTAGGAGGCCAACTCCTAGTATAATTGGGGGTTATTATAATATGGCCACTTTCCCGGCGTATTATGTGACAAGTTACTCAAAAAGCATGGCTAGAATCAGATTTTGGGGCCTAAACAAAGACAGGCTTGTCAAGGGAGTTTGAAGACCAATGACCACATTATATGCGAAGCTGCTCCTCACGTCTGAACGTCCCTCACGATGTGATGCCTACCAAACAAGTTAGCAAATGGAAGGATCGCAGGGGGATGTTGGGGGAGGCGTCAAGCAGCATCTTGGGAATTTGTTGACATTCTAGTTGATGATCTCCGAGTAGGGCCTGCAAGATTGTTCTTTTGGGGAGGGAAAGGAGATAGCCACTCTTCTTGACTTCTTCTTATATTCCTCCATTTTCCCCCCTTCTCCCCTCCACATCCAACTAATCAAATCTATCTTCCATTAAATGAATGCATACTCTTCCATGGTCCCCCGTGCCTGGTGCGATGGTAGGACACCTCTCGCCGGAGGAGAGCTCGCAAGGTTGAACCCTGTGGGCAGTTCCCTCGCCCATTTGGGTGTGATCGAGAAAATTCTCTCCTGCATGAGAGGGAAAGGCCCTTGCATTAGCGAACTTGAACCTTAGTCCTTTGGATCAGGCCCCTTAGCCACTGGACTACTTGTCACAAAAAAAATATACATATTCTATGAGAAAGGTCATTGTTGCATATATTCTTGGATCACACTCATCAGGAGTTCTTAAGTCACACTCTTTAAGTGTTATTCCATAATTTGATCGTACAGCTCTTATTAATTTGTCATATTAATTTGTCACACATTTTTTTATTGTCAATACAGTAGGGGTCATTCAATCAAATAAGAAGGTTACTATAGAAAAGTGCAATAAAATATGTGATCAAATAGCTTTCCTATAAATGCCTAGAATCCTTCAAAGTAACAATCCGTTTCTGCAAAAATCCATTTAAGTTCGAGGGTTTTTACCTATAGTTAAGGGTCATCTGGTTTAGTGTAAAATATTGTGAAGTACCAATTTCAGGATCACTGGTTTCTAATTTTAACATTGATACCAGTTTTGGTTTTCAATAGTTTTGGAGTGAAAATCAAAATCTACTAAAGAATATCACATGGGTACAGTAATTATGACACATTTCAAACATATGAAAGACAGTGCAAAATGATTTGTAACAATCCGTATATAAGAAAAATAATATTTTACTCTATTAATGATACTTTATAATATTTTATGGCATACTAAATTAAGGACCCTACATTTCAAATTTCTGTTAAGGAACAACAATATGTTCTCATGTCTAAGATTAGACTATCAGATCAAATGACATGCGCACCCAAAAATAAAAGATAAAACTACATGATAGCCACCCTCTCTACTCAAAGAATCCCGTACATTAATTGACCTTTTCAATAAGGAAATTGCAAGGCATCAGAACTAGAACATATCCTTCAAGAAGTTACCCTCGTCACCTGCGATAAAGTTGGGCAACATTTGCTTGCACAAATTATATGCCCGTTCGGATTAGAATTCTGGTCGCTTATATATATTTGTACATATTTGACCACTGTGCCACCCTTCAAAAAAAAAATTCTATGCCCACATAAATTCTTGGGGTTGTGAACACAATTTAGACGTGTCATACAGACTGGGGTCGAAATTAAGAGAGGATGGGAAACGGAAAGAAGAAAAAAAATGTTGTGTTGTTAGAGTGGAGTCTCTACATTAATCTTCCTCTCCTCACGTGTAATTTCAGGTACATTCGATGATATCCTGCATGGATTCAAAGGCTTCTTTTGGGACGGGCAGCAAAATTTCCTCTTGGGCTTTCCTCCTTCAGGCTACTTGATCCTATAGCTACATGTATTGGATTGAGTTCAATCTTAATATATTGAAAATGCATTATGTAAATGGTTTTTGCATAAGAGTTTCTCCCATTCAGCCAAGAGATTCTTATACAAGACAGAAAAATTTGTGAAATAGGAGATATCATGTATTTTCTGTACTTGTTGGACCAAGCTCTATTCAAAATTAACAAATCCATGGACAACCTATTTCCTAAGCCGCCGTTTGACAATGGAATAAGTAAGTAGAATAGGAAGTTATTCAATCATTCCCATTAAAATACCGTTTGGCAATTAGAATATTTAGGGAGTCAAATAGTCTGTCAAAAGGGCAGAATAATTCAGTGACTTCTATTCGGAGTCTTTCCTCAAATAAAAGAAAAAGGGATGAAATATTAAATCTTCCTATTAAAAAAATTATTTATTCTCTCTATTCTTTGTCAAACAGAAAATTGACAAATAAAAGAATAACTTATGCGTGAAAAGATATTCTTCCCTATATTTATTCCGTTGCTAGACGGGGCTAAGGTGAATGTCAAAATTTCAACTTAGGAGTTTGCTGACATCTTCAGCTGCCATATGTTTTGATGAGGCAGAATCCGATTCGGCCCATTGAAACAAGTCCAACCCCATTCAGCCCAACAGCAGCAGTACCAGGCCCTCCGGGAGCCTTCGGCCCGCCAGCGGCCCACCAGTAGCCTTCGTCCCATAAGCGGCACCGTCGCTCCCGGCCCAACAGGCTTCAGCCCGTCAGCGGCCCACTGGCCTACGGCCCGGGAGCAGCGCGGCAGCCCAGGGCCCAACAGGCTCCGGCCCGTCAGCGGCCCAACCCCCTTCTGCCCGGTAGCCGAATCCGGCCCACTCCGGTGGCGGATCGGGCGCTATGGCGGTTTATCAGTAAACCTTCATTTAGTCCTATATCGGCTGCCACCGTTAACCATCCGCTATCCTCTGCTATAAATACCCCGCTATTTATGGCCAAATGGGTGGTGGGAAAAACGGATGCCTCCCCAAGCTTCCGAAACCCTTAAAGGACTTCTGTCCGAATAGCATAAAAGCTGCCCTTTCTTGCCTTCTGAATCGAATCTTCTTCAGGAGCTAACTTGACCGTCGGAGGGGGTTCCCCAGGGCTGACGTCCGGGACTCCTGCTGACTGGTTCTTCTTCTTCTTTCCTTCCTGCAGGGGCTCGGTTCGAATCATCGCCGACCTCCCTGAGTCGGTCTCGGCCGCCGACCTCGGATTCCTCTCCCTGGTCTCGACGCCGAACGCCGGCTGCCCCAAGACAGGAGACTCGGTCTCGCGCTGAAGGAGCCTTCGGGCTCACTATCCAAGAGCAAGCCCGCTCCAAGTCGCCCCCGGCCTCGGACCTTCGGCTTCGACTCCGCCGCCTGTCGACGAGCAGAGGGGAGGAAGCTCATCCCCGCCGTTCCTTCCCAGGAGACTCGGTCTCGCGCCGAAGGAGCCTTCGGGCTCGCTATCCAAGCCAGGAGACTCGGTCTCGCGCGGAAGGAGCCTTCGGACTCACTATACAAGAGAAAGCCCGCTCCAAGAGGGCGGCAGGAGACCCGATCTCGCGCTGAAGGAGCCTCCGGGCTCGCTCTCCAACACCAGGCCCGCTCCGAGTCGCCTCCGGCATCGGACCCCCGGCTCCGCCTCTGCGTCCTTCGCCTTCCGAATCCCCGTCGGGCCCCTCTCAAACACCGATCCGACCCAGCTCCGGATCCTCTTCTTTATCCGGCTGCGGAATCCGGTCGTGATAGATCCAGTCTACATCATGTTTGAACTACATGGACAGTGTTCTATGAGGACCAAGTTAAGCTTATTTTCTGCAAAGCTGACCTCAGGTGCAGACATAATGTTCAATTCTTGCGGCTTGAATATTGGAAGGAGGTGGGGAAATCAGATGTAGCTGACGTGACCAACTTCCCCACTGGTCAACCTTTCCGCCAATAAGATTTAGGAGTCATTTCTAAATTGACTCTTGGTGTCTGGCATTCTGGCAGGTACTCTAATTCCTAGAGTGCCCTTCTATTCTTATATATACTCGGAAAATGGTATGCTGGCATATTCTTTTTAATCTACTTTATTAATATATCTCAAAAATATTGAGAACATCTTTCTTTTTTATTACAATAAGCAAGATTATGTTAGTTTTTTTTATCCTCATGAGTGCTAATTCTCTTATATGAATTTTTTGTGTCGTAAAACGAAAATCTATATCTATCTTAGACTAAAAAACAAAAAAAACAAAAAAACTATCCTAGAGGTTCTCTTGACTCACTAGGATTTTCTTTGACACTAAGGAAAGCATGAAATTTATGCACCAATAAGTGAATTCTACCCGACTTACTAAATTTGCACGATATATGCCTGACCTTTTGAATCCCCTTTTTCCTGCACTGTTGCGGCATGCACTAGCTTCATCTATAAGCAAAACCAAGATGCTATTGAACGAACAATCGTCCAACCAGCTTTCCCAATTAAGTAAACTTAGCTCATCTTTTTTAGTCGGAAGTATTTACAAATCCTCTGTAATAGAGATATTACACATTTAAACTAATGTTTTTTTAGGGTCCGTTTGTTTCCACGTAAAATAGGTCAAATGAAAAGTTTTTCTTAAAAAGTATATCTCAATCATTTATTTGGTAATCCGTAAAACTCTAGTCAACTAAAAATTTAATTTATTGACTCCTTTTTTTGATTTTGATATCCATAGGAGAAAGATTAAATGCAATTTTCTAAAGAAATTGCAAATATTTTCATAAATACCAAATAAGGAATTTTATTTTCATTTTTCATAAAAATACATTTCCTTAAAAAATATTTTTCATTCGATTATATTTTACATATAACCAAAAGGACCCTTAAGTAGGAGATTTTTCCATATTGCCGCTATTGTTTAGACGATCATTTTAAGTTCGGAGATCTAATACATGACCTCACATATACAAGGGAGCTCCAAGACCATTGAACCATAGGTTCTTTGGTAAACTTGGCTTTTATGATTACATCAAATTGATATCAGGTAGTGCAGTGGATTTAAGCCTCGCAAGATCGAGTCCGAACCGGATGAAGGAAAAAAAGAGAGATGAGATAGCAGGCCTTGGGCTGAGAGCAAGATGTTTACTTATTTGGTACTTTTGGCCTTAGTTTATAAAATTAAATTTAAGAAAAAATAAGAAGAATCTACGTACTCTCATAGAGCTCGATCGACAATACTCAGCTCAAACTTGTTCAATACTTAAATAAATCAAATTAGAGCAAACTTAACTCGGCTCGTTTACTCTCCTATCTTCAAGTTACTTCTGCACTACTGTCATCTTCGAACTATATACAGCAACACTTCAACTCATGTTAGGTAAAATTTGACGTAATGATAGCATGTCCAACAATTTGCTGGTGCACCAAATTCCTAGATAGGACTGGAAAATTCAAAATTGTGGCCATATGTAGGAGCTTTTCATATGTACGAATTAATTTTACATGAAATTTCTCTCCTGCATGAAGAATTATGTGGGTTGCATGCCTTAAAAACCAGGGCACAAAGGATCAGTGGTGCAGTGTGCCTGACACATACTGCAACTTCATGAGACTTGTGGAATTTATTGTCCTATAAAGTTGTGGCATTCATCTATTAAGCTGGCGCACCTCATACTGCCTTCGAAGTTTTAGGACGTGTTTGACAAAATTTTTACTTGAAAGTTATTTTTAACTTTCACTTTTTATATAGAATGAGTTGAGGAAGAGAGGTTATAATTAATTTTGATTTGTTACAAAAGTCAACTCTTTAATAACAATCTCATTTTTTCTCTAATCTTGAAAGCTCTAACTTTTGGTTGGAAACCAAAACACAAGAAAAATATCACATAAATGGCTTCCAGAATCCAATGGCTTCTATAAAAAGTAACTAAACAAAAATGCAAAAATGCTTCCAAATGGAAGCTATGCCAAACACGGCCTTAACCATTTCGTAATTTGGCGGGGCAGAAGGTGACTTTGGTAACACACTCAGATTTTTTTCTAAAATATCATCCCTATAAATGTAGAGAGTCGCAATTGTAAAGAAAAATCTTGGATTAAGAAAGAAACACTAATGGATCGCTTAGTGTATATGGTAAAATGTTATAAAATCTTAGCATTTAAATCACCGATTATAAATCAACAAAAATGGATCTCAAGTTTTGATGTACAGTAGTTTTTTCTTAAAAACTGAAATAAAGTAAAAGGAGAATTATTGGGTCAACTGATTTTGAAATACGATGACTTGCGACATGCTAAACATATACAAAAAGATAAATATAAAAAAATAAAAAATGGTACGATAAACCATTTTCTAGCACTATTTTTGACACATCTTAATGGCAATCACATAGCAGAAAGTAAAACTGTCAAAGGTACGAGACAATAACACTCTACTCTAATGTGTGATTGTCGCTTAGACGTGTTAAAAAGTGGTGTTAGAAAATAGTGTTACTGTACCATTTTCTAAAAAGTATCATTTACAGCTATTTATGACGTAACTTTTGCGAGGCATCAAACGACTCACAGAAGTCAAATCTAAACTCTTCCTAGTACAAGAGAACATATAAATAATTACTGCATCATTCGATGAAAGAAAAAATTGAAAACAGGTCCCCTCAACAAAATTTGTCAACTTGGATCAAAGATCTCTGGCAATTGTGGTCCCAAGGGATTTCTCTACACTCCATGGCTCTAGCCGAGCTGTGCCCTGCAACGTTTCTGGGGGCAGAACTCTTGGGCCGTGGCAACCGCGAGTTGGATGAGTGGCTACGGGTTCGTAAGTACACAGTGGTCCGCCATGGCTTGGGGTCGCTCTCTTTGCAATAAAATCCTTATCATGTATCAGAGGACAACAGTACTCCCTCAATGGGAACGAAAAGAAAAATATCTGTGCTTACCTTTGCACCCACATCAACCCTCTTCAATCTCCATCTCCTGCAAGTCACCACTGGCATTGGCATCTATTGGTTGTTGCATTTAGCTTGAGGATTCAAAGGCAGTGTCTGCCACAGACTTTTCCAATTCAAAATATTTTTGAGCTTTTATCCAGTTATTTTGATGGGAAGAAATCAGATCTCAAAAGCCATTTTTGTAATGTTTCACATGTTTTGGCTTCTAATCAAAAAGCGTAAAAGAGAAGGAGAAAATGGATTTTGAGAAGAGGAAAACATGGGCTTAATTTTAAAGATGGAAATCTGAGTTTTGCAACTATTGGAACATTAACTGTAACCACTTACATTCGACATTCTTCTTGTTAAAGATGGAAGTCGAAAATAATTTTTAGTTAAAATTTTGCCAAACGCATCGTAAGTACCATGATTTTGATAATGGACATTTTTTTTTTCATAAAGCTTGATGTATGATAGATTGGCCTCCCTTGTTAATTTCTTCCAAAAAGTAGGACCGCATGCGTGTACAGCTGAATCCAAAACTCATTTCACACCCAGTTGCAAGTAGGGATGTAAATGGTATCCGAAAATCTATTTATATGTCCGTTTCCGAAGCTTAAAAGTCATAAAAATATACAAGTTAAAGGATAAGGATACTATATAGATCCGAATGATTTAAGATAAAGATAAAGATACACCTTTTTCCGAGTTCGATTATCCGAATATCCGTCTATTTTTTTTTTATATCTTATTTATTGATCATATCTTATTTAAAAAAACTCTCATCTCTAAATGAAATCTCCAATCATGTACTTACATATCTTGTTATCCACGGTATTCTTTTAACCCCTTCTCTCCTTCATTCATTAGTTTGCAAAGTTTATTCTAACAGATGTCACGTGATTTATAATTAAATTTATAATAATTGATTAGAAAGAACTTATACAAATATATATTTTGAAAGTAAAATTCATTCATTCTTTATAGAAGCAACAAAAAATTAAACTTACGTTCACACATAATATTGTCCAATAATTTAACCTTTATATATCTGTTTCCGATAATTTTAAAAGATATACAAGAGGATAAAGATAAGGTCCTTATACACATGTTGCTTAAAAGATAAAGATAAAGATAGAACTACTATCCGATCCAATATATATCCTTTTACATCCCTAATTGCAAGGGTCCAACCAATCTCCAACAAAGGGTCTTTTCGTTGATCGAATGGCACACAACACTAGGACAACATGAGGCGATCTGATCTACAACTTAATACAGACCAAACTTATTTTCATGTTTCTAGACCTGATCTGATCCATAAACACCAGAACAATCTATTTTTTTATATGTTAATAGATAAATACTCAGTTAATTTTATCTTCTTATCTTTTTAGGTATCTTATATGTTGGTCCTATTATACATGTGATATCCAAACGTCAATTTGTTTTGTGATGATTAAATATTCCACGTTCTTTTCTCCTTTTCGAAAGTTTGTATGAAAGATGAAAGTTACGAACTTTTGTTTTTATCTTATGTAGCTACGAAAGAAACATTAGAGTTAATGAAATCCATAAGCGTCTCTAACCATGAAAAGAGACTGACGAGAGTGAAATATCCACAGAAAGAGATCTCACAAAGCGAGAATGCACTATGTTGAGAACCATGGGGCCAATTTCTTAACGGATTCGGACCCATGAAGCTGAATCCAAAAGCATACAACTCATCTCATGGATTTGATTGTATTATCTCAATTTAAAGAAGAATCTGGTAGCAACTTGGCAAAAACTTTTGAAGTACCACTTGCTGCACCGCATGAGATGCAGCCTAAACTTTTTTTTTATTTTTTTTATAGTGGACTGCATCATACTCGACATGACCATATAATTCAATTTCAGATCAAACGACCCAAAGCTCAATTTTTTATTTTTTATTTTTTTTTGGGTCACCCAATCAGAGATGAGATTATATAGGTATGTCGAACATGATGGGTCGCACTATTGAAAAATTTCAAAAAATAAAATATATAAAAAAATTTGAAACTTACTGCTGCAGTCTCCAATCTAACTAGATTGAATGGCTGCCCGCTTGCAGTGCAACAAGTCGTACTCAAACTTAAACTTATGTATGAAAGTTGCATCATTGATGTCGTAATTTCCGAAACATACCAAACGGTATACCATGCGGGCACAAACGTGTCCATATTTGCTCTAGGATGGGCTATATCCGTTTATCAAATGCATATTCATTTTTTTAACAGACCAAAAATTCACAAACTTGCAAAACTGGCAGATATGAAATTAATTTTTATTTCACAATCTCGTCTACCAATTCAAAAACACTGAAAGCTACCTGTAAACCTGCCCAAATACAGAAGGATGATCCCGGAGACGGGCGCTCCAGTTGGAAAGACGGGAGATCGTAAAGAATCATAACGTCCCTGCTTAACTTGTCCAGGCAACACAGATTCAGTAGTTCGATTAGTACCACGACCAAAATAATTGGGCAAGCCCTTGTCCTCCGTCAATGTGTACTGGCAGAGCATATTCCTTCAAAACACATCCAAAATCCCACTGACAACAGAAATAATGAAACATCATATTGCAAATTAAGGAATCTACACTACCCAAGGCAACCATATTCACAATAGAAAACGATCTCCTGAGCTCTCAGCTTTCTTTCTGTTGTTTGACACCAAAGCTAAAGATGCACCTTGTTAGGTTTCTTTTTTGTGTTGCCAGAGAGAAGCAGATCTGTTCACCACAGAAGCGGATAAGACCAAGAACTAAACATGGATCACACTGTTTCCTGTGTCGTTTTCCTGCCCAAGCCCAAGGATCACATCTAGCGTACAAATGCTCACATTCATTTAGCAGAACACCAAAGCCAACCATACAGACTGGTGACAGGAGTACTTAGTCTGGAAGAATATAATGAGGTAAATTTACTGATCAATGCTCTGCAGAAAAAATCCTATCTCATCAGATCCAAGAAGACAAACCCATTCCATAAACTATGCAACAGCACTGAAGGCAAGAGGTTTCTTGTTCTTGCAAAAACTGAACCCATGACAACCCCAAGAAATACAAGTGGCAACAACCTCTGCACATTAAAATGCGCCAAGGCAAATGCCAGAGCGCTCACAACAATGGCCCATCGTAGAGGCATGTACCTGGTCAAGGAAGGGAGGAGAAAGCCCCTAAACACGATCTCTTCCCATACCGGGGCACAAACAGAAACAACCACAGCATACAGAACCATAGCAACAGGATCACGGGCCAATATCGACTGCTCCACACTGGAGACCCCGACTGGCGGGGCAGGAATCATCGGAATCAGGTCAATGTTGAGCTGTGATAAACGATTAACCAGTGGGAACATGAGGCACCCCAAAGCTACATCAAACTGCCAATTTCCTTTCAGGCTGAAATGGAACCAGCCAGATGGCAGGGGTCGGAACCGAGCAAGACAGCGATGGAGGATAGCAATACCAGCAAGGCCTTCCACTATGTCAGTCAGAAGGCTGTATAACGCTTGACCCCTGTATGTTAAAGATTCCTTGCTGAAGCCAGCTGCATGGGCCAGGAAAGGAACTATCCACGATCCTATGAACCAGAAGGACGTAATCCAAAGGAGCACAACCTGTAGCAGAATGTTTTTATCTCATTAACTGTGCCCAGGAACCTAGATTATATTCACATACCATAGAAACCAAGAAAGCTTTGACATTCAAAGTAGAACTCGATGATTGGGGGGGGAGGTGAGGACCATGCACCATGCTATAGAGGAAGCCTTAAGCCCAACCCCCACCCACAAAAAAAAGGAAGAAAACAAAAATAGATGTAAGAAATAAGATCCATGGACTAATTTTATGGACAAAAAACTTCCCACACAGAAACGTAAGTCAGAACTCTGGTTTATCCCTCTCATGCATGCATATGATTAAGTGCTTTCATGGCATATCTCATGGAGCTGGTGACCAAAAAGGTGAACAGATGTAATTGGCACCACAGCAAACTCGAACACGGTCCTGATATTACGACGCATGACAAACATGTTACATAAGTGAAAAGCTTTCTAGATGATCATCACTCTACATTTCAGCAATTATGACAAGTACACCATGAGCCTGTTATATTCCATAGTACAAAGAGAGAGTATAAGAGTGTTCCATATATTCTATTATATTTCATATACTTTATAAAGCCATAACATCAAATGTTCCACTAATCATATGTTTCACTATTATATACAACTATTATGTTGCTATCAATTACTTTATAATATTATTTTAGTACCTGAATAATGGTTTCTGCCGTCCATGGTACTCTCCAGGGTTTCCCATCTGACCTGAAGAACTTATCTAGCACCTGAAAGGAAATGAATCAAAATAGTAAGTTATTGGCACATCACATTGGGAGATTGGCCTGGACGAAGCTAATGTAAGACTGGACCAGCAAGTGCCAATTAAAAGCAGTTTCTGCCATCGATTTGGCACATGTAACAGGACCACAACCCATGAACAAAAATTAAAGAATTGAAGGGCTCACTGCCAAGCGCATGGTCAATTTAGGGGTTCTAAAGTACCATAAAGAAGCTTGAACCAGAGAGACCCACTCCTACAAAATTCGAAATCAGTATCATCTAAGTGCCAGAGGCTTAAAGTACCATTAGAGAACTTTTTCTTTTTAAGGTGGACTCAGAATAGAGCCACATTTCATTGATATCGAAAAGGAAAGAAAATTACAACAAGACCCAAAGAAGGATACCGCAGCAGTTCTACCAAGGTGGTAAAACAGTTACACAAACCTCCACCACCCGAAACACTACTGCCTAGATACAACACAGGTATACAAAGACAGCCCCACACCCAGAAAAGAAGAAACCCTTATACACAAAACCTATTCCATGTGGATATCCTTTCTAACAAGGCTGAGTGCACCAAAGAGCAACCCTTTCTCCTAAAATGCCATTCTTTAATAAAGCAAATACATTGATCTATAATAAGAGCTGGCTCCCTGAAAGAGTTGTTGAAAATTCTTTGATTTCGCTCCCTCCAAATAGACCGAAGCAGAGCAGGCATGCAGCAATCCCAAACTTCAGGTTCTGAACAGTTCGGATAGAAGGAGTTCTACTCCCGGAGAAGTGATAAAGTATTACTGAAGTGCATCTCCTGTATAACCATGGTTCTAAGAAGAATAACCCAAACCGAATGGATAATGGCACAGTTAAGAAATAGATGATCCATGCTCTCAGGAAACATGCCACAGAAGATACCATTAGAGAACTTGCAGCACCACATGTCAAAAGGCAAGGCCAGTTATATTGCTTATGTAGGAAAGCAATTTGTTGCTGGCAAAATACGAGCAGGAAAGTCTTGCAAGTCATCGAAAAAGAATGAAAAACAACTACCCTTCTTTTGATAGAACAACAACTTATAAACATAACAAGAGAAAAAGAACAATGTCATGAACAGGTAGTAAGAACCAAATGCTTTTTTTTTCTTTTTATTTCTTTTTCTTTTTTTTGAAGGGGGGGGGGATCTCTATGATAACCCCAGTTGGTGCCAGGTAACCCCAAGAAGAGCAGCACACCCATGAACCACCCCTGACCATTTCACCACCAGACAATGAGATTATGAACGCAAATTTCATTCCCCGAGCTAAGCATTATGGCCATAAAGCTATGAGAAGCAGGTGACACTAACAAAACATATAAAGGGTTAACTGCCAAGACAACCTCCTCAGAAATTTAAAACAAGAATATGAAAGGATAATATGACTGCATATATACACTCCTTATGTATCAAAATGTGGATATTTGCTCCTCAACTCAACTAGTTAAACTACTAGAATATATTCCAAGAATATTTGATCCAACATAATCTATGCATAGAAAAAATTGGTGACTAAACCACACTGGTTCCAACTACCAACTTATCCATTTCTTAGAACCTTTCTTTATGATGATGAAGAGCCCAACTTCATGACTGAGTGAGCCTTAGAGAAGCTCAGCCACCCACAAAACTTGAACCTGCAACCCACTTCTTGAAGCAAGCTCCCAAGACAACTCTACTACATGGCTGGTCACAAGAGAGAAGATTAGCATGTTTCAAAGCCTTTGAGCATGTCATGAATCAGGCACAATCTTCTATTTCTACACATTTTTAATTGAATTCCGATATTTCTAGATCCCAGTAAACGTTCAAATGCTATGCTCTCCAACAAACCTGTGAAGCCTCAACCAGTGGTACATCGAAAATCATACTAAATTAAAATTTCCCAGAAGCTGTCTATGCAGAAGGCATAAAAAAACATAGGGTAGTGTTTGGCAGACATAGCCATCAACAGGTTTTGTTTTGGCACATTTTATCCTGTTGGATTACAATGTCCACCCATCTTGTATTTACCATTCGAAATGCTGTGAATGAAAATTAAGGCTTCTCAGTTCCATCATACAGGCAAATGTTTCGCATTTCACCTTCATGAATGCTGAATGCTTTCATGCAAGTTCTTTAGGTCTGGGGATCAGGCCCTGATATCAGTCAACTCAGCACCAAGCAAGGAATTTCGGGTTGGATCGGGTCCCCGAATCAGGACCCGCCAATCCCGATCCGAATTGGGATCGGATCGGCTAGAATCGACCGGGATCGGCTGGGATCGGCTGGAATCGGCCGAATCGGGACCTGCCGATCCCGATCCGAATCGGCCGATCCGGATCAGGATCGGCCGATTTTGCATTCCATGGTACCAAGGCTTAAAAGCAATGATTTTTAGGAAAGTTCAGAGGGGTGTCTGTCAAATGATAAAGCAGGGGCAAAAGCTAACAGAAACTAAAAAAAATACACCAGCCATTACATCCATTAACTCGAATTGGGGAACAATGCCTATGTAAATTGCAACAAAAAAGGGGGCAGTGGTGGAAAAAAAACAATGAAGATAGAAAAGGGGAAAGGATGCAGCAGTCACGTGGGTGGTAAAAAATGGGAAATATGACTACATACACAAGCTAATGCATTGCATATGTACTAATGTCATCATGCCAACAGTAACACTGAACTTTATTTTGATTTAACAATGTAAATTACACAGATTAACTCCATCATGGCCGGTCCCAATTCCCAAGCCTAGATGAGAGAGGAGGGAGTGTGTTAGGCTGATAATCAACACTTAATAAATTTTGACACATCCCAATCATGAATCGTAATCTGAATATTCTCGTTGATGCTAGAGTGTCCCTCCAGAAGCGACATATTACATCAGCACCCAGTGGTAACGAGAAATAAGCAAGAGTTAGCTAGGGCGTCCCCGGATGCAACATTCGGCAATAGCACTCAATTGCAGTGACAAATAGACAAGAGTTTTCATGTGTCAGATGAACACAAATAAAGAGATTAGTCCAAAAGAATAAAATTTGTTTAGCTATTGAAATGCAAGAACCCTAGATGGTAAGGTTAAAAAGTTAGTAAAACAAATGAGACATAGGAGTGTCAACATAGCTTGTTTGTAGGAAATTTTGGCAGAAAAGATTTAAAGCAAGAGAAATTGATCGATATAAACCATGTTATGTAGGTAAAACCGTATAAGTAACAATATAAATGGTATATCTATTACTATAGATAAAGACTACTGCTATACACAAAGACTTAAAACACAAAGTTGTAGAGTTCGAGAGAGAGGAAGATACACAACTTGAACTTGTGCTAGGACAAGAGATTTTAAATATAACGCATGTTTGTGCACCACATGTAGAATTAGAATGGAGGATTAAAAAAACAATTTGGGGAGAATTTTGATAGGATCATTTAAGCTATTCCTAATGGAGAGGGGATCCTTGTAGGAGGAGCGAAGGCTTTCAGAGTGTTGATGGAGGCTTTGGCTTTTGGTGAGAAAAATTGAATGGATGATGTCATTCTTGTCTTTACAACTATCTATCATGTAATAGTTAAAAATATTTAGTTAAAGGAAACAAGCACTTAACAACTTATAAAAGTGGAACACATAAAAGTCAAATAGATCATTTTCTTATTAGGAAAATAGACTAAACACTACGTAAAGATTGTAAAGTCATCCCCAGACAGAGTTTAGCCCCTCAACGGTAAATGTTAGTAATGGATATTTACATCCAAAAGTGCAAAAAAACAGTATAATGAATATTTGTCCCAAATTACATGGTGGATCTTTAAAAGAGGAAATTTAGATGCACTTGAAAGCCATCTGTTAAAAGCTTGAAATATAGAATTTGGAAGAGTTGAATAAAATGGTTAATTTCAGAAAAGGAGTAGTAAAAAATCTTAAATGAATCTACAGGTAAAAAGAGACCTGGTGATGGTCTAGTGAAATTCAAAAGGCAAATTAAAAAAAAGAGAGAGACTACTTTAAACCATTAGAAGAGAATAAATATGATGAAACCTTAAACGAATACGAAACTACAAAAAAGAATGCTAAGAAAATAGTTAGTGAAGCTAAGTTGAAGACTCTTGATAAATTGCATTACAAACCACAAACTCAGAAGGTTAAAAGACATATTTGAACTTCTTAAATTAGGGGAGAATCGAACTCAGAAGGTTAAAAGACATATTTGAACTTCTTAAATTAGGGGAGAAAAGGAATAACGATTTAGATCATGTTAAATGTATAAAGAATGAGGATCAAAGAGTTCCTGTTAAGGATCATGAGATTAAGAAAAGGTGGCATACTTTCACAAATTGTTAAATGGGAAACACTTTAAAGACATATCTTTTGCAAGAGCCAATAAGTCAATTAGGCTGAATGGTTATCATTATATTCGGAAGATTAGAAAGATTAAGCAAGGCCCTAGGACTACCCTGCATATTTATGGATGTTTGGAAAGGTATAAATGACGCTGGTATAGGGTAGTTGACTAGATTTGTCAATAATATTTTACAGAGAGAAGAATGTTAGATGCTTTGAAGAAAAGTGGTTCCTTTTTAAAAAACATAGGATATGTGCAAAATTGCAACAATTATTAAGATATTAAACTTATGGGTCACAGTATGAAACTTTAGAAGAGAGTAACTGAAAAGCATGTAAGACTTTCAACTAGTGTCTCAGAAAACTAGCTTGGCTTGATGCACAGTACATTTACCAGAAGTTCTTGTCTTAATGAGGCCATTGATGGGGAGTATAGATAGATGAGAAAAGATCTACAAATGATTTTCATTAATTTAGAAAGTCTATGACTGAGTGCCAAGAGAGTTGATTTGGTGAAATTTCTAGAAGAAAGTTATCTTTGAAAAGATATATTGATATAATTAAGGGCATATATGAGAGGACTTTGAATAATGGAAAAAATATCACCCAAGAGAGTTTTGAGCATCTTATCACTATAGGGTTACGTCAATGGTCAGTACTGAGCCTTGACTTCTTCACTTTGATTATATATGAAGTGATAAAGCATTTATACGATGGTACCCCTCGGTGATAAAACATTTATATGATAGTACCCTTTAGTAATAAAACATTTATGGGGTGTGTAGGTCCGTAGAAGATAATATTATTTTTAATTGATGGGAACATGGAATCTTTGAACTTAAAATGATGAAGAGTACTATAAAATCTAACGGTTTTTAGGATTAGTGAAACTAAGTCAAAATATATGAAATGCAATAATAATATGAGGATTGACCAAGAGGATTTGTTTGTGATCAATGGTCAAGTTACTTCAATGACTTCTGTTATATAGGATCTATTATTTGGGAGAATGAGGAGACTCAAGAGGTTATCATGCATAGACTTAAGACAGCTTGATTAATATGGAGAAGCACTTCCTTTATGATAGCTAAAGGGGGTTTTGTAGAGCTGCCATGCAACCTGCTATGTTGTGTGAGACCAAGTTTAGTGGTACTTTGTGTAATGTCTTATTCATACATGGCTTGCCCTTTTCAGCAAGCTTATTCATTAGTAAGCAACATGTCTTTTAATAACATCAAGTTTTTAATAACTGCAGAAACAGCAAATTTCTCCACAACACTGAGGAGTTTGCAGGCATGACACTACGTTTTGTATGCCCTATGGATTTAATTTCAGTTGAATGCATCTCTAGTCATGAACATCTGATGTGCATGGGGGTCTGTTACAGCTCATTTGCAAGGATGCTAAATTGCAGAATCTCATCCATCTTCTGAAGCTAAGATGCCTAATCTTTCTACTTCAATAAGAACGAAGGAGAAATTTCATTAAATATGCAGTTGGAAAAAATAACTTTAAAGATTGTTCAACTGGTGAAACGGCTATGACAAACAAAAGAAGGGACACTGAAAGAGAAGCCTGTTTATCTCTACAAACCCACAAGAAGAAAGCAAATAGAACAGGAAAAAACACAATGCAACAGGCGTGAAGCCAAAAATGGATGTGACCTTTTGAATCTTTGAAATCCAATGAACATCGTTACTGCTAACTTGTTGCTCTGACTCGACATTGCGCAATCCTTCATTTTGCTTTTCCACAAACTTGAAGCTGTTGGCACTGCGAGAAGACTCCTCTTCTTCTTCTCCTTCGTCTTCTGCATGCTTAAAGCATGCCACATGAACTAATTTCCACTTCTGAAGGATACAATATGAAATTAAGATGCCATTTTTAAAGCACTTACAAATAGCCATGAAACAAAAAAATCTGAAACTTCATTCCATCACTGAAACTAGCACATACAGAAAACCTTTCACCAAAAGAGAAGTGATGAAACAAACATGCAAACAACTCGTTTTTACATAGGTTAATGTAAAATGATGAAAACTCAAAAAAACAACATTTTTCATTGTTTTCCTGACTTTGGTGTGCCGTAAACGCTTGGGTTGTAAAGCACAGCCAACCGTCACGAGTCACGACTCACGACACACAGTTTTCCCAAATTTCAGTTTTTAACAAACCCAAGGATTTTAAAACCGAAAAGTGCCGACATTTTCCAGCCTACCAAACAACACCTAACCGGAAACGTAAGGGAAGCCGGGACGGAAATTTAACAGTTCACCTTATTGGCAGATTTCCAACGCAAAACTGACGGCTGTAAGCGTTGTGAGCTACGGCCGACCAGACCGACGCAGTTCGCTCTTCTCCAGACAGGAAACTTCACATTAACCCCAGACGAAAGGGTCAACAGGGGACGCTGTGCAGAGCAGTGGCAGGAACCAGCCATCGGAAGAACAGCACTGTCTCCACCCCAACCCCCAGTGTACCAAATATAAAACCCTAAGCAACTGTTCCCACAGTGCAGTGTGAGGATCCTAATCCGCCATTTGTGCCTCTGTGCCATGGATGATACGACCGATGGGATCTACGCTGCCGCTCCATCTCCGTTGTGGATCGTCAGAGAAGGGATTGCTGCCGCCCCTTCCCCCTCTGCGGATGGGGGAGAAGAGAGAGAGACCAAGGCCGCCGGAAGACTGGATTTTTTTTTTATTTCTTTCCCCTCTCCGTCGAGGGAAACGGAAGATGAGGAGGCCACCGACGTAATGGGTCATATTTGGGTCGAACCTGCGGTCAACTGGGAGACTTTGGGCCTGTTTAAATGAAAACTGTGTTTTTTAACTCTGTTTACAAGTAAATGAGCTTAGGTGTTTAGTTAGGTTTAATACAGGGATGCAAATGAGTAGATTGGATATAAATCTAAGGTAGATCTATGAACTTGCATGTTATCCTATCAGTTTATAGTGAATATTGTTAACTGGCTTATAAACTAATAATCATATTATTAAAGTATTATATGCATTTTAGTGGAAGATAATTGTATCAATTATGTTATTTGCTATTCATATCATTTAGATGGATTCTACATCAACTAATCTACAAGCTAATAATCAATTGAATAGTCAAGTTATCAGTTATTATTCACCATCCCTAGTTTAATATCATATCTCTCTTTCCAAGATACCTTTAATCTGAATGAAAAAAAAAGAAAAAGAAAAAAAATAGATTTATTGTAAACTGACTAGAATGTATCAATAGTTCAAGACTTATCGTAAACATGTTTTTTATTATTTTCAATATATGTTATTATTTTATTAAATAATCATCAAACTATACTTCAACTACAATTACTTTCCATACCTATTCCAATCACTTAGGACTCATTTGATAATGGTTAAGTTTAAAACTGTGAAATATATTTTTCATGTCTAATGTGTGGACCTATAGCAAAGAAGTGGTGAAAATGATCAAGAACTTCACAAAACTCCATTTTTGATAAACGGTTTAATATATATCTGAATACGAACTTGTCCTTTTTAAAAGATGGCGAAATAGGCAAATTTGTATACAGGGGCATTCACTATTCGGTTTAAACAGGAAAATCAAACCGAACTACTCATTCGGTTTGATTTGATTCGGATTGAAGTCTAAAGAAATTTGGTTTGGGTTGAAACCAAACTGAACAAGAAAATTTAGTTTGATTTGATTTTTACTCTTCATAAACCAAACCAAATTACTTATAAGGGCATAAATTTAGTGTAAATATTTAGTGGTTATTGTATATATTAAATTAAAATCATTGAAAATTATGAAGTATAATAGAGTACTATCATCCTTTCTATTTAAATTAAGAACATTTCTTCTATTCATATGTAAAGTGTAATATAAGTATTTTTTTAATTAAAGTTTGAAGAGTGATATGTCCCCTTATTTTAAAATAACTTAATTTCTTTCATCATTATATCATAAATCAACGGTTAGAAGTTAATTAGAATAACTAAGTAGTATATTTATTCTTTTTTATTAGAATTGTTCATTTATTATATAAATTGTTAAATCGTTGAAGACTTATTTAAGAGATAAAGTCTCGTTACGATGGCTAAATTAAATCAAACCAAACTAAATCGAATTGTTTCGGTTTGATTTGGTTCGATTTCAAAAGTATTTGGTTTGATTTGATTTGATTTGAAATTTTATTTAGTTTAGTTTAGATTCTCTAAAATTTCTCTAAAACTAAACTAAATCGAGAATACCCCTATTTGTATGTCTTCTGCCCAAGAACAATACAATTCGCTGGATCAGAATGGAGAGGAAAAATGATCAAATGAAGCAAGCTTCACCTAGCTGCAGATGCAAAGGAACTTTTGCTATGGTGTCCCATCTTTTCTTTTCTCTTTGCCTTTCTATCAGTTTCCAAGGAGAAAGCATAAAAATTATGAACAACATCACGACTGCTTCTTCTAATTCGCCCCAAATTCTCTTTCGTTCCTGCAAATCAATCAGATCTCTTCATTTTGTAACTGGCAGCAGTAAAGAGGGATTCAAGGCTCCCAAAGAAGTTTCAAACCAAAAGGGTTACCATCCAACTGCTTAAATTTTTTAAAGAGGAATTTTAAACAATATAGTTAAAATAAGACGTGACATTAATGATTTTGTCAAACAATCTGAAATGAAAAATGACCGAACGGCTTAAGACATAAGACTTTTGATAAGAGTAATCAAACACCACTTTAGTATTCATATTAATCACATAAGGGATTTTTAAAAAAAATTCCATCATTTGCACTAGTGCTACATCATCATACCACATCCACGTTACACAATTTTTTTTCTTCTGTAGAATACACATGATTAAATATATTTATGTTACATATTTTATTTGTAGATTATGTATTTGCATTATGTTTAGGTTACGTTCTTTTCCTCCAAGTTGTATATTTTCACTACTTCTGTACACTTCTACTACTCACGACACATGATGTTTTCTATACTATATATTTTTATTCTATATGCACATTTAAATTTTGGTTTTGTTACAATTTTTATATAAATTCAATATCTTTCTTCTAAAAGATAAAAAAATTATTCACATCATTTGGCACCTCAAAATAATTTACCCCTTTCGTACATAGTTATAATCTAAAACTTATATTTTCCAATCAAAATACAAAATTTCACGAAATGTGTACTTTTTAAAGAATAAAATTTCAGATTATTTCACATAAGTTTCGCCTAGCCGTGCTGTGCTTATGATGCATTTGATTCTATGTAAAATATATCTTAACAGAATTTTTTAAAAAAAATATTTGACAAGAAAAATGACAATAAAATTGATTATTTGCTACTTATGAAAATATTTTTAGTCATTGTCACAAAGACCATTTCATCACATCCTGTGGATGCAAAAATCAAGAAAAGGAAAGAAAACAAATTAAGATTTCTATTGGCTAGAAGTTTTCCAATTGCAAAACAAGTCTTTGTACTAACCTTTTCAATAGACATCTTCCATACAACCTCCCTTACATAAAGAGTAATACTTGCTGCAATTGCATGCGGTGTAGTAAGAAGGTGCACTGCAGCAAGAGATGCAGCCCGAAACGAAGAGAAAAATTGAATATTTTTAAGGGGCGGGACCACCATGCCTGATGATCCATATAACTTGATTTTTAATCGGACAAATTTTAAAAAAAAAGTAAAAAAATTAAGACTCATTTTATTGGACTTGGCCTATTAAGGACTTCTATTACTCACTGTAGCTCAATTTTTTTAAAAAAATTATATTATTTAATAAAAATCAAATTATATAAATATGTCAAGTATGATGTATCCGACTTTTTTTTTTCAAATAGGTTTTATACTAAGCAGGTGCGTGCTGCGGACCCGGCCGGATCCCCTCACACGGGTCTTCCTATCTGACGGTCAGAACTCTTCTGCCAGGTGCCAAACGCCTTGCAGCATTTCATCACTAGGCGACATGATACGCCGCAGTGATTGCCTTACGCGGCCTTCTGGAGCCCTCGTCAAGATCATGACAGCTTTGGTACGGGTGGTGGTCTATCTTGGTCCATCTTCCCACGGAAGATCTCGCCAACTTGTCACAGAATGAATAAGATCGTCATTTTGAAAGAGCATCTAAACTTAATATTACGAGATGATTTAACTTCGATGCAACAAATATTACTCATCTTCTTTACATATAAACTAGGTCCAACATAGTTGAATCATAGGCTCTTCCTTAACAGACTATCTTCCGATTTCTCTAAGCTTCTACTTTATTGGGTGACAGTAGAAGAAAAACCTGATCCCAAGTGAGCCAATTATTTCACATTGTCCTCTCTTAGGAGAGCCCACAGCTCACTAGCATTGGCGTCTGGCCACATAAACGCCGTCCCCTGTTCTTTGGCCGCCATTTGTACAGCATCTTCCGGAAAAATAGGTTTATGGTGTTCGTTGAATGGGATCCAACACATTAGAAAAGAAATCTTCTCGGTACAGTGTTGTGTTGACCAGCAAGCAGTACTCAGAAGAGGAAGGAACCAAATATTACAAAAACGTTACTCATGTGACCTGAAAATTTTACAAATATTTAGATCATCTCCCTCTTAGTATTGCTAGACTTCTGTCTAACACTGTACTGAGAAGATCTCTTAAGACTGTTGAGACTGAAATTAACCACCTGTGCAGGCGAAATCATAACTCTACATAACATACGTCAGGTCTTCAATCAAATTCAGCAGGGAATCTTTTATGCAGTCATAACATGCTTCCTCAATTGGATGGATCTCCGTGCAAGTGGAGCAGACAACACCATCTTATCAAGTGCAGTGGTTTTCCATGGTGTAATCCGCAGCACATCTTGTAGACCTATCTATAAATCCATAAGGCAGCGTAATTGACATCTTCTACGGTGAATATATCAAAATTACTCTGTTTGACCCTTTCGGTTGGATCTTATGGTAACAACATTCTTCTCGGCCTCCAATAACCTTAATTCAAAGGGATAAATAAATTAAATGTTCAGACGGATAACCCAGTTTTGTCAAAAAGGAAAATCTATTTTTCAGGCTGTAGGCCGCAGATTATTACATGGTCAATATTGCCACAGCTATCACATATACAATACAAGAACTCAAAAAAAACTCTAGCTTTTAAGTAGGGTTGCAATTGAGCAGGTCAGTCTACGTATTAACGAAAATTAAGTCGATCTAAATTATATAAATTAGTTGGATTGAATTTGGGTTTACATTAGTTAAATTTGGACTGGGTTGGATTGGTTTAATTTATTGACTTTTACAATAATTCATATAAAAAGTAAAATACTTCTTTAAAACCATTTATAAACATGATCAATCTAACACAACCCAATCCAACCTACTCAATATTAAATTGGAGTTAAATTTGAACTGAATTTGGACTTAAAATTGGATTGGACTATTTTGAATTTAAATTATACCCAAATTATCACGTAATTCAGTCCAACCCACCCAATTTACATCCCTACTTTCAAGCACAGTCGCAATATTATAGGAAAACCTCTATCAAAGAAATACTTATTTGAAGAGAAGAACGACGCTGGTAACAACTCGACAAGCCCAACGGAGATTATTGGAAGGTATTTGAGATCTCATGAAAGCATTGAAAGGTATGTTCCAAGTGAGTGTCCGTGCACTAAGTCGGTACTCAGGAAAGTTCATAACCCATCACATGCTCTCCATGATCAGCACCAAAAGGGTTGGATGAGCATAAAAAGGAGCAACCTGGTGTTGGAAAAGCCATCATACTCCATAAAGGTGAGGAAGTCATGTTAGCATTGTTTGTGCTAAACTCTTTGGAAAGGAAAGGGTCATTGTTGTGCTAGATGAGCATCACAATGCGATGTAGATAGAACTAGAATCTGGACAAATGGGTCAAGATGGCAGGTATGTAACGTTGAAAAGAACCACAACAAGAGGACATCTGCAGTGAATGACGACAGCTCACGTCCCGTGGTTAATTATATACAACACAGCCAGATTCCCAGGTCGCCCAAATCCAGTAAATAAATGAAAATTTAGTTGCCAAAATAGAAAGAACTTATTTTTAACACATTTCATGTGTTATTAAACCCAGAGAATCTTAAGAAGAGACATATAGTATGATGCGTCCAAGAAGCACGAGAATATTGAAGTGTTATGCGGAAGCGTTTAAATCTTGTATGTCACTTTGATTGGAGAATAGGAGAATAATAAGGACAAATAAAGAGAGAATATATTTAATTTTATTTTAACATATCCGGAAAATAAGGAGAATAAGTCATCTCATTTTAGATCCAAAAATTACTTATTCTTTTTATTCCACACAAAATTATTAAACCGAAATATCGCTTATTCTAATATACGTTATTTCATTAGAGAGTCCTACATAATAACTTATTATGCAAACAAAGTGGGACTAAGAAATGCAAGAGAAACGGGCAACAGAATAAAAGGCTTAAGAACCTGCAGAAATCAATGTAACTAATAATGCGAGGCATTTGATTTTACAAGGTAGAAACCACAAGGCGGTTCATCGCATCTAGGGTGTGTTTGTGTCTCTAAAATTTTCCTGGGAAACCTTCCTTCTGGTAACTTTATTTTCTGGAACAATATTTCGCATGATTCTTGATTTAACAAGAAATATTGAAAATACAAACACCCCTCATTGACGCAGCTATCCTTAACGCTAGCCGCTACGGAAGCCCAATGTGGCTTTCCACCATCACCTGCCCACGGCTACTGTTTAGAGACAACTAAATGGGATGTCATATAAGAATAGGTAAATAAAGAACCGGGGTCGTTCCATAAATAAAAGATGCCAAACATATCATATCTTCGTCGGAATATACCGAGATGATACCGACATTGACACTTGCGGTTCTAATGGACGGATCCGCTTCAGAATATAAATATATATATATATATAGAAAGAGAGAGAGAGTGACCCAACACAAGAATTGCTACGTAAAACCGTAGAAGCAACATTTCGAACAAAAAGTTCAAATTTCTTGGATCTTACAAGCCTTTCCTAGCTAAGAACACAGCCCAACATTGTTAAAAATGCACCTCAAATAGATTCAAAGGCACAGAAAGAGAACCCCTGCCGACTAAAAGTAGATAAAAGCTTGATTACATTCCCAGATCTTGAATCAAACCGCTTATTCTAGCAACCAGCTGGGCATGGAGTCGATACAGCTATGCCACCCACGAATGAACAATTCATCAAGACCTCAGAACAGCCGCCAGCCTCACCACCAATCGCAACCAAGGGGGGAAAGATGGAAAAAAAAAAATGTTTGCAAAGACCAGGTTTTTATTATCAGATCGAGGTCGCCCGGCGCTTCAACCATGTGTGTTAACTGCTTCCCAGACCAAGTTCTTGGGGACAGGGTTGGTCAGATCTCTCGCCTGCAACGCTGCCGTCCTTAGAGTGCCGATGGTCATGGTGTTGGCCTCCCAGAAGGACGCGATCGAGTAGGGCAGGTTGTGCTTCTTGCAGAGCTCCCTCACGAAAGGAGCGATCCTCCTGAGATGGCACCGGGGAAGGCGCGGGAAAAGGTGGTGCTCCACCTGGAACTGCAGCCCCCCGTGGAACCAGTCCATCCACGGGGAGCAGGAGATGTTGAGCGTGCCCATCGTCTGCTTCTCGAACCAGTCGTTGCCGCGGGGAGGCCCCACATAGACGCTGGAAGAGAAGTGGTTCAGGCAGAACTGGACGTGCTGGATCCCCGTGACGGCGAAGCTGGAGAGGATAAACATCACCCTCTCCCCCCAGTTGGGCAGGCAAGACACCAGGAGCGGATACCAAATCAAGAAGACGGCGATGCCCAGCAGCTCCTGCCCTTTGTGGGGTACCTTCTTCTTCGACAGGAGAAGCAGTATGGATTGGGCGATCAGGTTGATCCTGGCGACGCACATCACCGGGTAGAAGCTCCAATGCTGGTAGCTGACGAAGAATCTGGCGATGGCGTCGAAATCCATCTTGCGCTCGTAGAAGGAGGACGTCATGGAGGCGAAGAACTTGGAGGAGACGGCGAAGAGGGGCATGTGCTGGAGGTCGGGGTCGAAGTCGAGGCTGTTGCAGGCGATGTGGTGGAAGTTGTGGTTCCGCTTCCACCAGCCGATGCTGATGCCGGTGAGGCAGTTGCCGGACAGGATCTGGGCGAGCCGGTTGAGCCGGCGCGTCTTCATGGCCATGTAGTGCCCGGAGTCGTGCCCGATCCACCCCGACTGTATCCAGAGGAGCCCCATGAGCCCCCCGGAGAGGAGGTGGACCCAGGCGCTGCTCGAGCGCAGCACGCCGTAGACGGCGGCCGAGAACAGCAGGAACATGGCGCAGAAGGTTGCGCCGGTGACGTGGCCCTTGCCATCGAAGAGCCCCTGCCGCGAGAACTCGGCCAGCAGGCGGCGGTAGTCGCGGGACACCTCCGAGACCTGGTAGTCGGCGAGGCGGCCGACGAGGAAGCGGTCGAGGTGGCGCCAGGCGGAGCCCGGGTGGTAGGCGACGAAGGCGTCGGTTACGTCCTGGCCGGCGAGGCTGAGCAGGGGGAGGTCGCCGCCGGGGTGGTCCTTGGCCCAGCCGGTGACGTCGTAGACCTTGCCCTGGATGGAGATCCAGAGATCGGAGGCGGAGTTGTGCCGCCGGAGCTCCTCCGTCGTAATGTGCCTGGTCTCCGCTTCTGCCGCCGCCATGGCTGCAATGCCGCCGCTGGTTCCGCTTCCCCTCTTCTCCCCCAGGCAGAGGGAGGGACGCGGTTTTTAACGGGCGGTGCCCCCTCTCAAAGGCGCCGTCCCTCTCTCTCTACCTGTGAAGGCCACGACAAGAGAGAGAAAGAGGGAAAGAGATGGAAGGGCGGAACACCAGAACTGCGGGAGGAAGTTTGTTAAGCTCCTCCGTCTTCCTTTTAGTCCGATTAATTTACATCTGCCATTCCCAATGCCCGAGGGCCGAGCCAATCGGGGGCGTCACGTGACGCGGCACTTGAGAAACGCGTAATGGCGGGAACATCGTGCCATCCGTGATGGCGTTCACAGAAAACGTGAGCGCGTAGCGTGGTTGAGCGCGGACCGCGGAGTAGGAGACCAACCACTGTGTTAGATTTTTTTTCCTTTTTTTTTTCAAAAAAAAAAGAGAAAAACCTCGTGTTTTTTTTCTTTGTACCTGTCGATCGCTGATATTTATTTGTTGGCGCTGCGGTTTCGGAGGTGGACCCGTGCGGTGGGGATACTCCCGGCATCCAGCGAAGCAAAGTTTTTTTGAAGGGTGGCACGGTGGCAGCATGTCCAAGAGCTGAGTCCTAATTCCAGCGAAATCGAGATATCTTCTACAGAAAGAAAGTGATAATTTTAAAACAGGTCAATAGATCTGTCTAATTAGGTTAAAATTTTAAGTCCGTTTGATTATTCGGAGAAATAATTTCACGGGTCAACACTTATCAACGTATGGGGAAAGTTTTTAAGTTCCAGCCATATTCAAATATGAGACCTCACATATAAGAAGCAAGGAGTAAAGCCAACTGATTCTAATCCAGCAAAGCAAATTAAAGCAGGAGCCCAATGCGCTGAGTGGATCCGACGGAGATTGTTCGAAGACAAAAATTGGCGTTACAGGCTCCAGAGCCGCAGAGGAGATGGGAGTGGTGGGACAGTAAATACTTGTGCCACGTCTCTATTGTAGTGATTCGTTGGGCTGACAGCCGTTAGATCAATCTTAGTTAGATGATTATTGTAGTAAGCATATTTTTTTAAAAATAACAGGCCGATAGAGAGGTAGTAACCTTGAAGGTCTAGATCTACCAAAGATCGGATGATGAAAAAAATTCAAAAAATTAAAAGGAATAGTTTTATTGTCTTTTTTTATTCTTTTATTTTTTATTTATGTGATCTTTGTATTGATCTACCATACCATTGCCCTCACCCTATATATATATATATATATATATTGTAGCATTTATCCAATTAAAACTAATCAGACAACTATCATCGGTTAAAACGTTGATATTGCAACAACTTTTACTATGGGGCTATTTGTTTTAGTATAAAATTTTGTAAATCACCAGTTTCAAAATCACTGGTTTTAAAACAAGTCAAGTTTTCTTATTTTAGAATCAAGGAATATTTGTTTGATTATTTGTAAAATAAAACAAGAGATGGTTATTTTAGAGATTGGAGGTCCCCTGGGTCGATCCATAACCCCTCTCCGCCATCAGGCGAGTCTCACGGTCTAACGGCGTAACAGTCCATTTAAGTCAAGGCCCCACAATTTTCTCCCTCGATCACAAGAGGAGATCCCTCCTTTCCGCCTAATATCTCATGATCCCTCCGATCAAGGGGCGCAAATTGTGGGTCAATTAACCCCTTAGGGCAACAGCACCCATGATGCCAGACAAGGCAGGACTTATATATATCAATGGCCCTCTCATGTAAAAGGTACGTGCAATACTACACTAAACCCTAATAAATCCTCACTTCGAGAACTTGATTTTGGCATTAGAGGGTCTTGCTCCTTAAGAGAACAGGAGGCTCTCTGACGCCTCTTCTTTCTCTTTCAAGTTCTACCATGGACATTTTCGATATTATAAACTCTATCGAGTAACCATAAGATCTGATCGGACAGTCATCATTGCCTGACCAATTTCTGACCGCTATAGTAGATATTGTTAATGTCTATTTCTAAGTAGAATAAATAATTATTTTTTCCCTTTTTTATTCCAGAATAATCAGTTCTCATCCAGAATCATAGAACCGTTGAATAAATAAGTTTAGATGACGCCAACAAATTATCCTATTCTAGATTTATTCATTTATCAAAAAGCGTCAAAGCAATATGATATATATATATATATATATATATATCAGAAAAAATCGGCTTGCCGTAGATAATTGAATTATAAGAAAAATGTACACACATTTAAAACTGCATTTTTGTTCATGTACTATAAAATAACAACTCAATACTTTTATTTAATGCTATATTATTAAATATAAATATAATTATGATTATATACCACATAATCCATGTCATTAAAAGCATGTTTTTTCAATCAATATTTAATATATTCATTTTATTGGACAAAGAAATCAAGTGAGTCCCAAAATGAGAGATAAAAAGAGCTTGTTGCAATGCAGGCACATAATGCCGGTATATGTATTTATACATAAGAGAGGAATGCTACAATGAGATGAAGATAGTTGATGCAATTCCATCGCACGAAGATAATGAACCATTGCATCTTAATCTTATGATAATAAAAAAAGAGAACAGAACTATAATCCTGTTGTAGCATAAGGATGTGAGAAGGGAGAGGAAGAGAAAAAAAAATAAAAACAAAGCCATCCAATTACTAGATTGGACGGTACTGTTCCCAAGTTTCCACCCACATTAGAAACTATTTTTATATTTTTATTTTAAAATTTTAAATCTTGGCAAATAAACTGTAGATACTTAAACACATATGTAATTGGGCTGAAGTGAGATACTCTGTTCTACAGAGTCCTTGTTTATATAAGACACAAGTACAACAGTTACAGGAACAACAATTACAACTGCACAAGACAGGTGTTATGTTGTGGAGGCATGACACAGTTATAGGAATCAATAACAGTTACAACTGCAGAAGACACGTCTTATGTTGTGGAGGCATGACTACACGTCTTCTATTGTGGAGGCTTAACATCCCCCCTCAAACTGAACGGCCTAAGTTGGACGTTCAGTTTGTGCCGAATGAATGTGAACCGAGGGCCGCGAAGTGGTTTTGTTAATCCATCAGCAAGCTGATCTTGACTAGGCAGGAACCGGACTTCCATGTCGCGGCGGACAACTTTGTCTCGAACGAAGTGGTAGTCAATTTCCACGTGCTTTGTTCGAGCATGAAAGACTGGATTGGCAGTGAGGTATGTGGCCCCCAAGTTATCACACCATAGTACTGCTGTATGTGGTTGTGGTATACGAAGTTCAGTCAACAAGGACTGCAGCCAGGTGATTTCAGCTGTGGCATCAGCAAGGGCCTTGTATTCGGCTTCAGTGCTAGAACGTGCAACAGTGCGCTGTTTTCGAGCACTCCATGAGACTAGAGATGGCCCAAAGTAGATAGCGTACCCTCCAGTGGACTTGCGATCGTCAGCAGACCCAGCCCAGTCCGCATCGCTGTAGGCATATAGAGCTGGTGTGGTGACATGTCTGAGGAGGAGACCATGACCAACTGTACCCTTGAGGTACCGGAGAATACGTTTGACTGCTCCCCAGTGTATGTCTGTTGGCGCATGTAGGTACTGACATACTTTATTGACAGCGAAGTAAATGTCGGGGCGCGTGAGGGTGAGGTATTGGAGAGCGCCAACGGTGCTGCGATAGGTGGTAGGATCTGTAAGAAGAGAGCCAACAGCTTGGTGAAGCACTGTAGTTGAGGACATAGGGGTGTTGCACGGCTTAGCACCATCAAATCCTATTCGTTGTAGTAGGTCGATGATATACTTTCGTTGACTGAGAAAAAGACCCTGCGGAGTGCGTATTGTTTCCATGCCAAGGAAGAAGTGGGTGTCCCCGAGATCCTTTAGTGCAAATGTTCTACCAAGAACCGTGATAAGAATGGCCAAAGCTGTGTATTCGTCAGCCATAGCACGTCGCCACGCCGGTTGCTTGCAAGCTTCTGTGAAGTTGGTAGGTTCAGAGGCAATGCACTCATGAAGGAGAGCTGTTGGAAATGGATGCTTGGTGGCAAGGAGGACTTTAGCCTTGCGTGTGCCATCCTTAGAGCGAGTTGTCATTGGATGGATGTTGGTGGAGGCAGGGGCATAGCTGGACATGCAAGGACCATCCGCAGGGACATGTGAGTTGTCATCTGTAGGTTGTACTATTGATGATGCTGGGATGGATGTGGAGGGACCATTATCAAAATTAGTTGGTGAAGATGGTTCTGTAGATGCCGGTGGAATTAGGATTGGGTCATTTGACGGCAAAGAAGAGTGTTCTGTTGGTGGGTCAGCCAAGGGGTGTGCTGGTAGGGGAGGGACTGGTGTATTGAGTGAAGGAGTTCCAGCACATGTTTTTGGTGAAGAGACTGTGTATGGGTACTTAGGAGATGCAAAAATGGGATTAGGAAAAGGAAGTTGTACCTCGGAGATGGCTGATGGTGAAGTGTAGGTGTTTTGTTCCAAAAATGGGAATCGGGATTCATCAAATATGACATGACGAACCACATATGTGCGTCCCGTTGGAGGATGAAAGCATTTGTACCCCCGATGAGAGGTGCTGTATCCTAAAAATACACACAACTGAGAGCGGGGTTGTAGCTTGTGCTTTGTGTATGGACGAAGTAATGGAAAACATGCACAACCAAATATTTTGAGAAGAGTATAGTCTGGTGGTGTGTTAAATAGAACCTCGTATGGGCACTTATGCTGCAGCAGCGGCGTGGGCATGCGATTGATGAGGTACACGGCTGTTTGAACAGCATCATCCCAATAAGAGTTAGGAGCGCCAGCAGTAGAGAGTAATGTGAGAGCCGTCTCGATAATGTGCCGGTGCTTACGTTCAGCAGCACCATTCTGCTCTGGAGTGTGTGGGCACGAAAGTCGATGAAGAATGCCAGCCGTACTAAGATAACGAGAAAGTGACCGGTATTCCCCGCCCCAGTCTGAGTGCAGGGCCTTGATAGGACGCCCAAAGTATCTCTCCACATGACGCCGAAAACATTCAAAAATATTACAGACTTCGGATTTATGAACCATAGGAAATATCCACGTGTACTTGGTAAAATCATCTAGAAAGTGAACATAATATCGATGGCCATTGTGAGAAACCACTGGTGCGGGACCCCAAACGTCTGAAAAAATTAAATCCAAAGGTCCTGAAGACACAGACTTGGAAGATTGAAATGGTAACTTGTGACTCTTAGACAGAGCACACGACTCACAAACTTTATATGGATCATTTGTAGACATAAATGGTAGACCAAAACGTGACAGAACTTGATTAACATTCCGGAGAGACGGGTGGCCGAGGCGAGCATGCCAAACATCAGGTGATGCACGTTCTCCAAGACAAGCTGTGAGTGACGCCGGTGGCTGCACCATTTGAAGTTGATAAAGACCATCCTTATTCCGGCCTTGGTGAAGTATTTTGCCCGTGCAACGATCCTTTACATATACATGACGAGGATGGAATTCCAGGAACACATTGTTGTCAGTGGTGAATCGATGAACTGATAACAGGTTCTTGCGGATTTGAGGAACATGGAGAATGCGTTTAAGATGGAGAGGTGTACCATTTACAGAAAAAGAGGATGAACCAGTGTTTAGAATGCGCACACCTGTGCCATTGCCCATTAGAACTTGCTCATGGCCACCATAGGGTTGACTTAGAGTGAGATTTTGGAGGTCAGCAGTAAGATGGTGAGTGGCCCCAGAGTCAGGATACCAAAGGGTACGAGACTGTTCGCCATCTATGAGGTGTGGAGCAGCGTAGTGCGCCGTTGGTGCAGGAGAGTATGCCGGGCCACAAAATGTCATACCAGAAAACGACGAGGAAGAGCCGTGAGTACTTGGGTTACCTTGCCCCATTGGAGAAAAGGATGGGTTGAACCGCTGGGGACAGAGTGGTGATCGATGACCAGGTTGCGAGCATAGTTGACACCAGGCATGCCCACGTCCACGACCACGGCCTCGAGCCCCACGGCTACGTGAGGAGATGTTGCGTTGCTCTGATGGAGTAGGAAGCAGAGGTGGTGTTGAGACGCCGAAGCGACGATTGGAATGAGCGGCCGAGTTGGCAGAAGGAAAAGCGGGTGCCTCCAGTTGCGGGGGTCCTTGTCGGGCAAGCCATCCTTCATGTCCAAGAAGATGGCCATGAAGTTCTTCAAGGGTCAATGGTGGATATCTGGTGGAGGTTGCGGCAACAATAGACTCGTAAGAGGGCCCGAGGCCGCCGAGAACATGAAGAATGATTTCTTGTTCGGGAACACGTTGCCCAATTGCAGCGAGGTTGTCACTGATAGTTTTGACCCGTTGCAGATATTCGGTAATGGACAGAGTGCCTTTGGTGAGCGTGCGAAGTTCTGAATGCAACTGGAGCGCTCGAGCCTGGGCATGGGAGGAGAAATTGGCTGCAAGGGCATCCCACGCAAGTTTGGCAGAGGTGTGATGGGCAATGAGGGTTAGCACATCGATGGACGTAGATATGAAAATCCAACTCAAGACAAGTTGGTCCCGCCGCAGCCAGTCAGAATACGCAGGATTAAGAGTGGGGCTTTTTTCAGTAGAACCGGAAGGAACGAACTGGGGTGGGCAAGGCAACGAGCCATCAACAAAGCCCATTAGATCTTGGCTTAACAGAAGTGGTGTAAACTGAGCTTTCCAAAGAAGGTAATTGTCTTTGGAAAGTTTGATAGGTAGGGCATGAGTAAGATTTGGGAATGGGAGGGAAGATGCAGTAACAAAAGTGGGCGTGAATGACATAGGGTTCGTCGCAGTGGAAGAGGCATTGTCATTTTTGAGAGAGGAGTCGCCCTCGTGCTGTTGCGACATGGTGGAGCAATGATGCGTTGTGGCTCTGATACCATAAACACATATGTAATTGGGCTGAAGTGAGATACTCTGTTCTACAGAGTCCTTGTTTATATAAGACACAAGTACAACAGTTACAGGAACAACAATTACAACTGCACAAGACAGGTGTTATGTTGTGGAGGCATGACACAGTTATAGGAATCAATAACAGTTACAACTGCAGAAGACACGTCTTATGTTGTGGAGGCATGACTACACGTCTTCTATTGTGGAGGCTTAACAATACTTCACTACGCTGTTATCTTTCGTTTATTCGTCATGTTGTTCATAATTTTAGATGAAATATATCAATCGTTACTTTTCACATTCTCAAACATATAAAAAAAACTTCCACCGTTCTCGGTTATCATTTTTAAGGAGCTATAAGAAGAAGAAGAATTAAAGCGTAATGCGCAAATATCTATTTTGTTTTTTTTTCTTAAAAATTTATAGAATAACAATAAAAATAAGGTTACAACTGTGGTATAGTAGTATGCCATCTAATAAATAAGTTATTGTCCTAGTAGAAAAAGGATTATAAGTAATCATGACGCAGTATCTCTTCTAAATTCAAATTTCTCTACAATAGAACTTTTCTCGTGGTATGAAAAAAATCAATAGTAGTCGAGACCCAATATGTATCTCTTCTATGCTCAAATTTCTTGACAGGAGAACATATGCCTATGCACATTTTAATTCTGAAGAAAAACTTCAGATTTCTCTACAATAGAACTTTTCTCCTCGTAGGAAAAAATCAATAGTGGTCAAGACCCAATATATACCTCTTCTATGCTCAAATTTCTCGACAGTAAAAAATATGCCCATACACATTTTAATTATGAAGAAAAACTTCATCTAAAATGTCACACGGTAGAGCATCTAGCTAGTTGGATTTGTAGGAAACTTCCTCAGGAAATTGCTGAAAGGAGCTCCACCGCGTGGGGTTCAGGACCGAGCTTATCACATGATTTCCCTTAATTCTATTTTTGTTCGGTTTACTTTGTTAACTGAAAACATCTAGTGGGCCGCATGTATTAAATATAAGTTATTGGACACGTTATTAATGCAACCAAACCAATCATAACGCCACGTCCGCATCAATATCATAGCTCTACTTACCGTGTTAAGGGGAATATCCAAAAAGAAAAGTATTTTTGTGAGCTTGACGATTTTGTGGTTAAGTCTGAATCCCACAATTAAAGATATTTTTTAATTTTATTTTTTGTAAAAAATAAATAAAATAAAATAAAAATTGCTCTTAATTGTAAAATTCGATTTCACCGTGACATTGAACTCACTGAATCATTCCTCGTCTAAGAATCTTCCAGTTCGATAGTCAACGAGCTATTATTTAATATGTTGCAACCAATGTTCTTCGCTTGAAGAACAAACTCCTAAGTTCTGTATTTCTTAATCCCCGGACCTCAAAAAGCCAAATTCTCAGACTCGCTTCCTAACGAGATAAAATCCCTCTTTCTGTTTCTGTTGTCCGTTATCATCTAAGCGTATGGTCTCCTTACTTGAGGAGATTATGGTTCAATTCTCACTAGATGTATGTGTTTTTAGTGCAAAAGGATATCATCTATAACATATTTCTTTTGGGTGGTAAAGTGAGTTGGAACAGTCACCTACTTAAGTAAAATAATCTTATTCAATACAAAAATATTTTACTAAGAGACTCTTGTTACATTTAAGGCATCGCAAATGGTTGGCCATTGAATCAACCCGACCAAAAAAAAGTTGTGAAATTCATATGGGAAGGATGCAGAGCCGTCCGGATTCGCCTGGATTTAGATTTTACTGGATTGTTTTTGTTTACGATTTAAGAATAATACTTGTTACAATGACTATTACTTGATACAATGATTTTTCATTCTCTCCGTGCCGCAATGGGGGATATTGCAGCAATGTTTAAAAAATAATATTTTTCTTAAGTAAGATCTAACATATTTTATCCATCCGTGTAGTCCAATCTTTAATCGGACAACTAAAAAATAAAAAATAAACTTTAATAAATAATAAAAATATATTTAATGGACAGAGTCCAACAAAAATTTTTGATTTTTCAAACTTTTTTAGATTCAGATATCAGACTTTGCGGAGGGGCAACACATGCCGGTCCCAACCTAAAATAATAATAACTTTGCTGCAATGCCTCCTATTCCAACATGGGAGGCATCGCAGTGAGCATTACTCTTTTATGAATAGGTCACTTAAAAGATTGTCCCCTCCTTCCCAGGTTTAATAAAAGAATGTTATACTTGTTGTCCAATCAAAATTAATTGGATGATTGTTGGCGTATATTACAAGTATTACTGCTCAAATTAAATATTAAGCTAAAATACGGCATCTATTTTGTTACGAATTGCAATGAAATCTTTAAAGATAATATTCTTCTAAATAAATCCAAAGAATGTGCTTCTTTTTGTTCATGTCATGCTTTTATTTTTCACGTGTATAGATCGGTGATTCTCATATCGAAGTGAAACGAAGGGGAAAAAACCTTTTTTTTTCTTTGGTCATTAAAGTAAACACTTTCCATTATTTTGAAGTAGTAGGTACAACAACACATGCCTACAATAAGAGGAGTAGGAAGAAAGGACGGGTTACAATCCCTGGCACTGGAGCCTTACCAGACCATAACCAAGGAAAACGTGTAACATCTCAAGTTCTAGATAATTAGATTAACTTAATTAAGTTGAATTTAATTATATTAGTTAGTTAAATTAGGTAGAAAGTCCCTAGGAGTCTAGCAGGTTTTAGTAGGAAGACTTAAAGAACTCGGAAATTTTAAGCCTTGGATAATCGATTAACTTAACTGGAATTAAAATAAGTCTTTTTAGAACAAGTTTTCAAATCGAATTCTAATTAAAAGAATAATCGTTTATAAACTTTACAATCGAATTTCAGTTAAGGGCCTAATAAATTTAAAAGAAGTTAGTAATCAAAACTATGTTAAGAAGATGATCAATTTATAAAGACTTTATAATCGAAGTTAAAATTAAAGTACCAATCGATTAAGACAAGTCCAATAATTACAGATAACAGATAATCGATTAAGACAAGTCCAGTAATTACAGTTAGAATAAAACAAAAAAATCGATCAAGCGAATAGTTGAAATCGACTAAGAGAAGAAGTAACATATTCAAATAGACTAAGTAATCGAAGCAAAATATGATGTTTAATCGAAGTCCGGATGTTATACCTTATATCTCGAACTCAGTTCATCTAGTTAATGAGCCTTGATTTATTAAGTCCAATTAGTTAAACCAAGTGGATTTTAGTTAATTAAGCTCAATAAACATAATTAATGAGTCAGTATAATTTAAGCCTATTTATGATCTATTATTCAAGTTAATAATAGTTTTAGAATAGGAAAATTATTAGTTAAGTCAAACTAGATTTATTGGACTCATTAGTATTTTGAGTAGGAAAATAATCTGTTGTGGACTTGGTCAATTTTCTAGATTCGGCCTGGTAAAATGATGATATGTTTGAACTTGGTTAAGAAAAAAATTATGATCTAAGTATAGTTGGAAAGAGAAAATTAGGATCTACAATTTTGACAAAAGGAGTTTTGTTAATTCTAATCGGATGTAGGTCGAATTTGAGGGTTTTTAGATCAGAAAACACTTATGTGCGAAAACAGATTCTCCAGTTGCACTAGAAAATAACTTTTACTTGGAAATTCAGTCTTCTACTGTTGGAGTTTGACTCCAATATGAAAAAGAAGATTTATTGGTTATATTGAGAAGACAAGAGGCTATATAAAGTCTCTTGAATTTGTGTTATAATTTTTAAAGTCGTACTTGAACTTCCAAACTGAAAACATGACGTTCTTCATGAAAACTAGAAGAGAATTTTTTTTTATATTTCTTATAGATAGATTCTATCTAATATGTGATTTGTGTTCTTCTAAGTGTAGAAAATGTGAGAGAGGTTCTAGAATAACAGGGATTCGTGACTAGAACTTAATAATTTACTTAGAGAGTGATTAGTTGTTCTTCTTCCAGAAGTAAGGTATGATAACCATTCAAATGAAATATTTTGTATTATGTAAAAATCAATGTTTTGATTTTTAAAAGTAGCCGATTTGGATTTACGGAAACATATTTTATAAGCCTATAATCTTAATTTATACTTTAATTTATCAATTATTTGTCAAATTCATGAATTACTATAATTATGTAAATTATGCCTAAAAGACGTTCATTCTAGTGGACGTCTTTGAAAAGACGTCGGCCTAATTAGATGCATTTCGAACCTTTCCAAACTTATTTTTCAGTGTAGAAGACATTCACCATAGTGAATGTGATTTAAAATATGTCTACTTGCATGGACTTGATTTAGATTCCTCGGTCTACTATTAATTCAAAAATATGATTCAACTTATTTTCATTATTTTCATCGTAAGTATGTGAATACTCTAAATCATCTCAAATTTTGATCAAGAGTTGATATAGACATTTATTTGTATTCACGAAATTTTATTTTTATTTTTAATTTTTATTATTTATTTCATAAATATTTTGTCAACTTATCTAGTATGTCCACATCAATGACAATTAGATTTTTTGAATGAACTTTGAGCGGCCATAATCCTATAGATTCTTATCATAATAATTTGAAATATTGATCACAAATTTATAATGATGAAATATAATTGTTTGTAAAATTTTATAATATTTTGAAATTTATTTATTATTATTCTATTATTTATTCGATTAATCAAATTTGACTCAAGTCCTTGAATTCCCACTTAATGTCCTAAAATACTCATATGAATTCCATTTTGCACGAAACTGTGCACACAATTCATTTGGCCTATTTGACATATTCACTAAGTTTGATCAATTTTTGAATTTGTTTGCTTATTTTGAACCTATTTATTAAATTTTTAACATAAAATGATTTGAAGATGTGTAAAATACGTTATCCAAAAATTTTGAGAATATTCTTTAGACATATATTTCTATCAAGTAACATGTTGACATTAGCTTTATTCTAATTCTTCATCTATATGGTTATATTGACTTTTTAAATGACTATTTTGTATATAAATACTTGTATTTTGACTTGTATATGTATGTAACACTTTGTTAATTTAATTTTCAGATCAATACTCATCTTATGTTCATTGTTATGTCATTGTGACATATTTGTGCGACCATATTTTGAACATTGTCATCTTAAGTAGATGTAAGGTCCGATTCCAGTATAAGAATATGTATTGGATAGGACATTTGAATATGATGAAATCCTAATTTCCAGTCGACTAAATCATAGGACGGTGATATGTAACGTCTGAATGGTTTAAAGTTAGGTGTGACTTAGACTTTTTGATTTTATGCAGTGACCATGACTTCTGCATCATTGCCTAGATGTTTTGGTATACATATAGGATTCTTGATAATGTCGTTCGGGTGTATGTCCATTAACAATTTGTTATGATATGTTTGATATGATTTGATTGATATATAATATGAAATTTATGTTATATTATATCTCAGTTGAACTCAGCTTATTCTTTAAAATTTCATATGCAGATTGTTTAGTTAATTTCTTTGAATTTGTTCAATACTTAAAAGTCATATTTGTTCATATGTCATAATTAAATTATATTTGTTGGACTACTATGCCATATCATTTGTTATGTGATATGTGGTAGAAAATATGAGATATATTCGTTACATAGCTATTAGATTTGATAAGTTACATATAAAAACAATTTGTTTGTCATGCTAGGTAAGATATATATTACTCGATTTGATCATAGTATTATAAAACATATGTGATTTAATAAATTTATGTGACCATATTTTGTATCATGTTTTTATTTGAGATATATGTAGAACTGTGAATCATACTTAGTTAATTATCATCACTTTTTAATTATTATTTTGTTTAGTATTTTGTAGGTTTGATTGCCCATTGAGTGATTGTATTAAGAAAATCTATTAAATATTTTCAGAGTATGAAGAAAAAGAGTTAAAACTCGAGGAGTATCTACCTTGAGGATTTTACTTTCAAATGAATATATTAGAGTAAAGATTTCATATTTATGTGTCAATCAAATAAAGCAAATCATATCATAATGAGCATACATAAAAAGTACAACATAAAAAGTTGAACAAACAAATATCAAAGTATCTAGACAAATAATATAATAGTACTGATCACTGCGTAGAACCAGTGAATCTAAGTCTCATCCAACTCACAACTATCAAAGCATTACGTATTGTCGTTCCCTAGTTTAACTGACTAAAACTTAAGATTTCACCCGTTGCCTTCGGATTATATACAAAATACATATATAATATGAATGTTTATAATAGAATTGGACTACAAAATCTCCTTAAGATAGTAATTGTTCAAACAAAAATTAAATAATTATGACAGAATCAAATAACATAGATTAGATGATAAGTATGGATTTATAAATTTCATTATGAAAGTACTAAATACATATACAAGTTAAAATACATATTTTTACTAATTCAGAAAGTATGAAGAAAAGTTATAAAGTTATAGATCTTTTGATACTTATTCGAAAGATGTTGGCTATGCCTCAATTCCAGTTCTCTATAGAAAATTGTCATCGTTTTGTTAAGCTACTACCTAGTGTATCCAACTCAGAGTTTTAACTAAGTTAGTGGACTATTGTAGTTTACTTAAATAGACTAATGGGCATTCATAATTAGATTGATTGAACCAAATCAAATTACTTAAACTCATTAATAAAAGTTTTATAATTAAATAATTAGTTTAATTTAGATTAATTAAATTTATTAATAAATTATAAAAGTGCATGACATAACAAGAACCCCCTGACGATGCCCTGATGTGTGTGACGGCTAGACTCCCGGGGAGAAGTAGACATCTCACGCATGTGAAAAGTCAGTGGACGTCAAAACGAAGGGGGAAACAAATTAGGGAAAAAGCAATACTTTTAAGGCAAATGACTTCCAATGTCACTCTTTTTATGGGCAACTTGGTTTTTAGAAGAATTCTAGAACGAATAGCTATGATGTTAACCTAAGGAAAATAAAAGTGAGACTTTTAACCAATTGTCAGTGCAGTTAAGATTAAAAAATATATTTTAAATTTTTTTAATCGATCCCACTCTGTCAATCATATAGTTCAATCTTTGATTAGATGATTGAAAAAATTCTAAAAAATCAAAAAATGAACTCTTATAAATAGTAAAAAGTGCTCTGAATAGGTTGAGCCAAATAACAATTTTAAATCTTTTTTATCTTTTTGTGGTCGTCTTATCAGAAATTAAGTTGTACGTATATATATAGGCTGCCATCAAGTAAAACTTGAAATAAAATAAAACATGTAGACTTTACTCCGCTGGATTGTGGTTTTGATGATCTTTCAACTAGGATGCATGTCCATGAGGCTCAAACTTGATATGGGCCTTCGAGCGAAGACTTGTGTCTGTGAGGCAATTTGGCCCAAAATGAGAAGTGGTCTAACGATGAGTTTGACGAGATTTTTAGTTGGAAGATATTTTTATCTTCCATTTTGACGTGAAAATTGTTCCAAGAAAACAATGATAATTAACTGTGATGCTTGATGTTCTTTAATAATTCTATTTTTATGCTAATTTAGGAAGTTTTGGTTTTAGACATTTTCATAAAATTAGAAAACAACTAAACCATTACAGCGTATTTTTGTATGCGGTTTTGAGGGTTCCTTATCGATTTTGAAAGTACGGTAACAAGCGTGCCCATGGCCTTTCCGATTTTGGCAATAGGCTTGGGTTTGAAACTTTCTCCTTCGTTAGATCTACTAAGTAGGAGATTATAAGGTGAGGATAGATAACACAACTATCCTACTGGGATTCACTCCTAAGATATTTCGAGGTAAAGTTAGTATTTCTGACTTTTTTTTGTTTTGAAGTTTTAGTCATTGTTTCTGACAAAACAAGGATGGGAGGCATGTCCGTGATTTTCCAATTATCTCAATTTTCTGGGATAATGAAAGAATCAGTGTCAGAGTATGTTTATGTCTAATGGTTGGAAGCACAAGTTTTCAAAAGCTACTATTAGTTGGGGCCATTCGTTTTCATTATGCATTTATTTTCTATTCCTACAAATTTTGGTTTCTTGAAATGAGTGGGATAGGCCGATGCCCTCGTGGCGCAATGGCACCCCTACCCTCCACCCTATGCAGGGAGGGTGGGGCTTCGAGCCCTAGGTTTGCGGGGCTCTAGTTTTATCTGCCTGGGACAACTGGCTTGGGATGTGGTGCCCTGTTTGGGGTATGTTGGCCTCTGTATAAACTGTAAATAGCATGTGTAGCCCCCCTAGGGATTGAACCCTAGTGGGCTAGGTGTGAGGGGAGTCCTTGGGCATTGAGCTAGGAGTACTAAAAAAAATGAGTAAGATATAGTAAACAAAATGTTGCCCTCATAGATGGCTTATAAAAAATAGTTTCTTCTTTTAAAATTGTAGCGATCAAAAATTGGTTAGACGACGACGATCGTCTGATTAGATCTTCTGACTACTCGATAGAATTTGTAAAACTGGAAACATCCAAAGTAGCGCCTGCAAGAGGGAGAAGAGACGTCATAGGGTTTTCCCGTTCTTCCGGAGAGCAAAACCCTCCGATGCCTAAGTCAGGTTCTATAAGGGAATTGATTCTTTAAAGTTTTAGGCTAGTATTCAATGTACCTTTTATCGGAAAAGAAATGGGATATATATAGTCCCTCTTTGATGTGGCATCTTAGGAACCATTTACCCTTTAGCGAGATAATTGCGCATGATCTACTCCCTTTGATTGAGGGGACCGTGGGATACCGAGTAAAGAGGGATCTCCTCGTAATTGGGAGAATAACTTGTACATATATGCCTTAAGTGGACGGTTATGCCGTTAACCCGCAAGGTCTCCATGGTGACAGGGAGGAGTTATGAGTCGACCCTGGGGGACCTTCAATCTCTCGTGCAACAGAGAGGAGGCGACTTTTGAATCTAAGTTCCTGACCTCCCCTCAGACGAGTTGTGGACCTTTGCTTATCAAGAAGGTAGGCTCCTCTCGGTACTCGGTAAATGTGACCAAGACATTGCGGTGTCTTAGAACTGACTGACATGTCGGTTTTCCAGGCCTAACGTTCCTGAGACTTAAGCCTATGCACTCCAGGTTCCTGACTTCGTCTTGTTAATCGGATACCGAGATGACTCACGTGGTACGATTGCGAGCCTTTGGGCCTCTTGACTAAATGAGTCTAGTTGGATCGGATCTCAATCACCCTTCATAAAAAATAATTAAATAAAGACTGGAAAACATTTTCAATTAAAAATTGTACCATGTGCGGTCTAAGGATGGCAAAACCAATGAACTCCATGGACGATTGGATTTCAGCCCGTACATCAAGTGTGGAGTACACGGCGGCATGGTTGCTCAGCCCATTTAGCTCGATCAAATAAGATTTAGGTCAGATCTCAAATTTCACGTTCCATGTGTCGTCCTAAAAATGTCCAAAAACTTTCACAAGAAGAACACGAGCATTTAACAATCGCGAATAAATTACATACTGACACATCTAGAGATAGAAGATTATTTTGTGCATGTGACCCCTTAATATGTAAAACTGGGATTAGCATTTTTTTGCTAATGAAGTAATTTAAAGGGTTTTTGAACATAGATCCTTCAAATACATCAACAATGTATTTAAATCCTTGAGATCATCCTATTATTTGCAGTGCCCTTATATTCCAATAAAAACCTATTCCTTGCCATCGAGATTTGTTCCTTCATGTTTAGGATAACAAACTTGTCCAAAGATTTTGCACTGATATTTTGTATACATACTCTTATAATCCTCCAAATTTACATTGATGTCTTGGCATAGGTGTACATCTTAAGATTATATTATACAATTTTGTTCTTGACCCAAATATTGACGACAAAGACATTTGTGTAACTTTTAATATAATGTAGAGATTAAAATGGTAGGTTAAATTTAAAGATATAATTACATATTGGATAGATTATAGAAGTATATTTGTAGAAATTATAATTTTAAATAATTTTGTTAGAAAAATAATATAAAAATATCTCTATTGTCACCCTCACTCCATACTCTAACTAACCTTATTAATTCTTAACTAAAAATAAAAAAGTTAAAATACCTTCCCTCTCTCTCCCTCCCTCCCTGTGTTTTGTTCCTCTATATTAAGTAACTTCCCTGTCTCTCTCTCCCTCCCTGTGCTTGTTCCTCATTATTGTATGACACCCTCAAGCAGGGGGGACGCCAGTGCTAAAGGGGAGAACCCCTTTCTACTCTCCCTTTCTCTACCTTGTCCTCTCTCTCTCTCTCTCTTCCTGTGTCACTAGCTCTATTGTTATAGAGAAAAGAGAGTATTTTAATTTGAATATTGCTTCCATTTGGTACGTAATAAGTGAATATAATGAGAGGTTATCTGATCATCATGTTAATATATTGTTTGACAAGTACAATATTCAAAGAACAAAGTAACTTAATGATTTCTATTCTGTTGAGAAATATATTTCTTCTCGCCATCTTTCATTAAACAAAAAATTGATGAATGAAAGAATAACTCATCATGCTCCTTTAATTGGCAAATAAAAATGAACAAGGATAACTTATTTAACTATTGCGCCTTATTCGGATTTGAGAGCATGGATTTCTTATTCTGTCCTTAAATGTGTTATTTTGTGAATAAGCTGAATGAATCATTCTCTCTTTCACTGTAATCTATTCCGTCATCAAATCAAAACATCTTTTTTTTTCTAATATTACTTATCCAAAATAAGTTATTCTTTTATCAAAGCAGCATTAAAGAATATACTTTCCCACATTTGTCCATTGCCAAAATGGTGGCTTAAGTTGGAAGCTAGTGACGGAATATACTTGGTATCCCCAAAGGCCTTTGACTATAAGGGTAATTTTGGGCGTACATCCCCACAGCGTTCTCAAATTCACATGTAGCGAAATTATAAATAAAGAATATTCGTGCAAAAAGGGTAATTCGTTCTTCGGCGGAAGAAACGACAGTTCAAATGCAGGCCCACGAATAAGCCCAGACCGAAGACCCCCCGACCTATCCGGGCATGCCTCCTCGGCACCAAGAACTTATCCGAGATATTTCCAGATATTTTGCGGGGATCCCAACTTGCGCGCCATCCGAATAATACAAGACGCCGCGGTCGTTGAGTTGGGGATAGTTATAATAGTATGGAGTATCACATATCTGACTATGATGCTTAATGTTCACGTGTCAATACTTAATATCATATCAGTATGTACGTACAAAAATATATAGAACTATCCTCACATTAGATATTTTATAAAATCATCCATCTATATATTATTCTATAGTCTCACATCATATGGCTCTTTCAACTCGGTACTTAAACTTTGAGTTGAACATTGAATAAATTTAATAACAATTTTTTACATAATATCATAGCAGACTTTATGTATTGAGTATTACATGTCTAATCATGATGTCTAATACATATTTGCCTCTACCTAATATCGACTTGCACGTAAGCGAACCTAACGACAAAAATCCTTACACGCTGCCGCCTTGATCTTTCCACGTCAAGATTTCGATCGCTCTGCTTCTCCCCAATCCCGCCACCCCGGGAGACGCTTTTGCGGGCGCCACCGGGGAAACAAACAGAGGCCTTTTTGCTCCTCCTTTTCTTCCCGTCACAGTTCCGGATATGGAGGAGCTGCCCCACGCTACGCCATTCCAAATCTAAAAAATTTCGACTTGCTTCTGGTTTCCCCGGATTCCGCTGCAAAATATCGTTTCTGATGGCTCTCCTCTTCCCTCTCATGGATGCGGCTTCTATTCCTGTCAGAATCGATGCCAAGCTCGCCGCTGCTTGCAAGCCCAGGGCTTGCGTGAGGACCAAGCACCGGGAGGTGAGGGTCGTGAGGGTTTGCGACCCCTTGCGGGATGGGTGGGTTTCTTATCCGCTCCTAGCGGAGCCGCTGTTCCGCCTCGTGTTGCCTTCTTCGGCTTCTTCCCCATCGCCATCCTTGCAGCAGCAGGATCGCGCAAGGGCTGACGAGAAGCAGAAGTATTACGTGAACATGGGGTACGCGATTCGGAGCCTGCGGGAGGAGTTTCCGGTGATCTTCTACAGGGAACCTAGCTTCGATATCTACAGGTCAGGAGAAATCCTCTTTTAAAGTTTTTCTGTTTTATTTTTAGGTTTCACTTGTTACTATTTTCGCTAAGGTGGTCGTCTTGGTTAAAGTTATGTGCTTTGCTAAGTTTTGCCTGTTGCCCTTTTTCTGTTAGGTTTCTGGTCTTGTTTAAAATTGTGTGCTTTGCTAAGTTTTGTCTTTTTGATGAAATTCATATGTTATTATTTACCGATATACTAGGTAAATGTCAGGAGTTTTTTTTAGGTGATGGGAAAATGTAAAAATCTATCGTTAAGATGGCTGAGTTTCAGAAAGCTGTCACTCGAAAATTTCAACTGTTTAAGGACTAGTGTAGTGTTGGATATAGCTGCTTGCTTCATGGATGGGATCAGTGAAGATTGGCATTGGAGTGGTGAAAGACTGAAAGTGGTCACCCCTACTTCTGTTAAGTTGTTTTTTGAAACCATGATCCTTATGGTCAATGGTGGCTGCTTTAGGTTGTTTCTTTGAAAGGAGTAAGGTGGTTCTTTAGTGCAAAATACTTTGAACTCTCATGGTGGCAATCGTCCTTGGCTTTGACAAGCAAAATATTGCCCATTTCGGGTACACGTTGATCACTAATTAAAAGAAATCTTAACCGTGCTCATTTTGTAATCAGCCATAGAGTGAGGCAAACTTTAGTATCTTGTGATTATCTTTTATGCCATTAGCGGGAGCAGGTAGTGTAGATGTTAGCTTTGTTGCACTGATAATGCAAAAACAACTTAATTATTGAATCAACCCCTTACGACACAATTCATGGTCAGTGTTAACTGCTTCCTGCGACATCCCACCCAACCCCCCTCCTCCATTTCATCATGTTGGACTCACACTGCTTGTTGTGTAGTTGTGATCGATTAATACTTTAAACAAAAATGATTGAAATCCAGCAGAATTCTCATTGAATTCCCAATTTACATGTCATTATAACTGTTGATAGACTCATTTGTTTAGGGTCACAATATGAAAAGAAGCTTGTCAGTAGGATTGCAAGAGAAAACAAGTTTGCATTCAGATTCTCAATGTAGTAGTCAGTTGTTACAAACCCTGTCAGCATGGACAATCTGCTGGTGGTAAACTTCTGGTGCATGAAATTTTGCTACAAAATCCATGGATAGGATAATGATGGATTAGTCAAGGGAAGCCTTGGTTGGTGTAATGCCGACAAATTCCATGCATAGGTTAATGCTGTGGTAGTTGAACTTCTAATTTATAGGGAACAAATTGATAGGTCTGCTTGACACAGGTAGACAAGTAAAACAAGTACACCCACAGTCTTGCTTGTCTTTATGACCATGAGGCATGAGTTAAACACAACTGAAGAGGATAGCTGTTTATGACTTGATGATATCATGCTATTATTCACTGAGCAGGAAAGGGCAGTGTTCATCCACCCACAAATCCTGCATTTGTTCTGCTGCATCCCCTAATTGAAAATTATGTTAAATGCCATTTATGTTCAGCTAAAAGACAAATTTCCCTAATTAATTCTTTCCGACTGCAAATACCTTTGAATTAAGAAATACAATTTGTGCGTGATCCTCGTTTCATCTTTAGTTGTAAGCCTTCTGGAAAGTATGCTTCAGAGAATCATACAAAGTTGGCTTATACTGGAAAGGAAAATATCTTATAAACAAGTTCCATAATAAGTTTGGTCTAGTTGCCTAAAGTCTGCCGGAGTTTTTGTAACTTTTAGAACTTATCTAGAATTGCAATAATTAAGTTGCCTTTCCCCCGTTCAAGAAATTAGAAATGTTTTTTTGCTTCAACTGACAACTTGGTACATGCATTTTGTAAAGTCCTGTTTGCTTCCCTACCCAATCATGCTGAAAAGAGGACACCTTTCTTTAAAACTTAATGTAGTGCAGTGGTTTTGGTTTTCTTTTGTCATATTAATCCGAGGATTAAGGAGCTGAAAATTTTCTAGAAGCTTTACTGTGCTTAAATGATATTTTGGTTTCAAATAGGATTATTCTGAATTCAAGGTAATATCCCCGCATATTTCTTTTATAAGCAATTCTTGTTGCACATCCCCCATTTCTTGTTGAAGTGCAAATACTGTCTGTTATGCTAACTAATGATAAAACTTATAAAATGTCATGTGACTATTAGCCAGTCATTTTGCCCATTGGTGTCATGTGTCATCGGATAAGTGGGTACTTAGAACATCAATGTTGAACAAGGCTGCGTGTCAAGCATTTCCTTCTGTTGTTAAGATGTCATATTAAGGCAAGGCACCTAGGCGAAGCCTAATTTAGTTTTGTTTATCTTTGTGAATAGTATATCTTCACACTATTAAATTCTTGACATGTTGGTTGGCTATAGTGGTTATCATTTACTTTTGGTATGATTTGATTTTTTATTAGAGAGTAGAAGGTTAGCTGGTTAGACTGAAATGTTGACTTTGTAGTTGTCCTTTCCTCTGATGCCCTTTCCTCCTCTGACAAGGCTTGCCCAATGTGAGTGCATCAGTCCCCTAATGCCATGCTCTCCTGCTTTGACGTCATTAATGGCCCCAAATACTCTGCGGCCTTCTCCATGCCACAGGTGGTCAACTGGCATGGAGGTGGCTGGCTTTTCTCCCTCCCTTTTTGCTGTTTTCCTATTTAATCTTTAAAGTTAAGGTATAGCTTTAGCAAACAGATCAGAAATTAGAGTATGGTACTTTTAAAGATTATAGAAAATTTTTGAATGAAATAATGTTTAAGAGTAAAGTAGTTGAGGGGGAAACAAAATCCCAAATACACTATTAGCAGTGAATTTAGATGGATCTGGGGAGTGTGTGATCCGTTTTGCCTGTCAGTTGTGCTGCACGGTATGCGACTCAGCCTAACTATATGGGACATTGATCCTTCAGCCAGGATGGAAGTTCTGTTGAAGGTATCTTGAATCACCAATTGCATCTTTTTTTAATTGACTAGCTTCTTTTATAAATTTTCAGTAAATATGTTTTATGTTTCTCGTATATGTTAATCTGCATGTCCTCCCTCTGGCTGGTCATTAAGAAACAGGGAACTTAACAAACTAATTGTCAGAAGATATGCTCCCTCTGGTCATATGGAAACATGGGACTTAACAAACTAATTGTCAGAAGATATGAGCATGGAAACTAATAAGAAGGTGGGTTATTGTGCTGCTGGATAATTTCAGGATAATGATGACATCAACAAAAAAAAGTTTAAATTAAAGTAAGGACTAAAGTATACTCATGTTACAGGTTAAACAAGGATATTGATCTTTTGATATGAATATATGATGATAGCATCAAGGAAATGTTTAAATTACAGGAAGATTAAATTAACCTAAATTATAGGTTAAGGTAGGATATTTATCTTTTGATCTGCATCTTTATCCTGATAAAAGATTTATGCAATGCATGGATCATTTTCACGTGCTTTGCGTCTTTTCTGGAAGGTCCTTGCCTTCTTCTCCTTGACTTGTTTTCAGGCTGCCAAGGCATTATTTCCTTAACATGTATTGGACACCCTTATCTTCGAACAGAATGCTAAGAAACACGTTCAGTATGCTAAAAGGAATCCAAAGATTAAAAATGTCTAAGCAACTTACTTCTTTCCCTTGTTTGGTTATGTTTTGTTCTGTGGTAGTATTTGTGTCCCTTCTCTTGTTTGATTGGATGAATAACCGCTTCATTTCCATTCTTTTAAAAGCTCTGCATTTCTTAAGGGTGGAATGTCAAAATAACAGTAACACGAAACATGTACGAATATATGAACTGGTGCGGCTTGACACATGAAAGTAGGTTGGCTGTTTGTAAATCAAGAATTCTGAACCCTTAGTCTTGTGTCCTGAAGGAAGCTTGCCAGACATTGTGACATTGGTTCCAGCTTTCTTTCTTTGTTCATTTGTTGCTGTACAAGTTCTTTTGTTGTGTCCTTGTACGAGATTGCAAGGAAACATGATTCTTGCCTTGACATTTATCTGTTTTGCTTATCCAGGCATGACATCGTTTTCAAGGATCCTTTCAACACTTTTGTTGGCATTGACAACTATAAACGTATTTTCTGGGCACTACGTTTCCACGGCCGGATATTCTTCAAGGCATTGCGGATAGACATCATGTCTGTGTGGCAGCCTGTCGAGAATGTAATAATGATACGTTGGACGGTGCACGGTATCCCTCGGATACCCTGGGAAGGCCATGCTCAATTCAACGGCACCTCACAGTACAAGCTCGACGATGGTGGCAAGATATTTGAGCACCAAGTGGATAATGTTGCCATAAACTCTCCTCCGAAATTCCAGGCCTTTGCTGTGGAGGAGCTGATCCAATCACTTGGCTGTCCATCCACTCCTAAACCAACGTACTTTGAGATAGTACCACCTCTTCCATATCATCAACACCTTTCATGACTAGGTTCACATAGGTGACTGAAATGTCATCTTGCTTTCCATATAATAATCCTTGCTTGGCGATGAGAAGATGGCTGAGAGAAATTTTCGGCTTCAGACAATCTCACAGCTTCTGAAGCTACTACATTATGACAAGGGAATAGTGGAATAGTCCTGCACCACAATCTTCAACTTGTTCTTGTTCGGCCCACTGTGTCTGTCGATATGGAGGATATGAATGTGGAAAAGAAGACGAGGTACTCGATATGTTGTGTATAGCGTAGTCCTCTCATCTAAATGAATGTAAATTAATGAGCATTATGTGGCGTTTATTGCTATTCCGATTTTTTGAGCCGTGTACTGTAATGTATAGGTTTGTTCACGCATATTTATACTATATATCTATATTATATATATAATAGAGTTTTTTGATGTCACGTGTCAACATCAGATAAATCTATTTTCTATTTAAATTCTTTATCCTTTCTCTCTCCGTTCTTATTAATATCTATGTCTTTTATTACTTCTCTTTTATTAATTCTCTCTCTCCTTTCTCTCATTAATTTTCTTTTTCTCTCTGTTGGCCATCACTTTCTCTCTCACGATCTCTCTCCCTCCCTTTCTCTCATTAACTCTCTCCCTCCCTCTCTCTCATTAACTCTCTTTCTCTCTCTTTCAGTCGTCTCTTTCTCTTTCACGATCTCTCTCTCATGATCTTTCTCTCTCTTTCTCTCTTTCGGCCCTCTCTTTGTAACAAAAATTTCTTATATATAATAATAATAATAATAAGTTCTTATATATTCTATATATAATCAATCTCTCTTTTATACTATTAGTGATTATTATATTATTATTATCATCATCATCATCATCTTTCTTTTTCTTCTTTAACATTTTTCTCTCTCCTTATTAATATTTTTATCTCCTATTTTTTATGTCTCTTATTCTTATAATTGTTGTTATTATAATTGTTTGAAATAATAATAACTAATTTTGATATTATTATTACTACTATTATTATTGTTGTTATTGTTAAGATAGTCTAATGGGATAATAATAACTACTTTTGATATTATTATTACTAAAAAAATAACATCAAAATGGCAGTCACATGAGATAATAATAACTAATTTTGGTATTGTTATCATTTTTGTAATAATAATAATTATTATTATTATTATCTTATTTCACATTTTTCTCTCTTCCTATTAATACTTCTATCTCCTATTTTTTCTGTCTCTTATTATTATTATTATTATTGTTGTTGCAATCTCTTGAGATAATAATAACTAACTTTAACATTACTATTATTATTATTAGATAGTCTCATGAGATTAAAATAACTAAGTTTGATACTATTTTATCATTATTATTATTATCTCTCTTTCTTTACTTTCACATTTTTCTCTCTCCTTATTAAAATTTCTCTCTCTTATTTTTTGTGTCCCTTATTATTATTGTTGTTGTTGTGCAATCTCTTAAGATAATAATAACTAATTTTGATATTATTATTGTTATTATTATTATATTATTATATTATTATGATAGTCTCATGAGATAATAGTAATTAATTTTGATATTATTATTTTTTAAAAGTATTTTATTATTATTATTATTATCATCATCATCATCATCTAAGATGGTGGAAAGTATTACTATATCATTATTATTATTTTTTGAAAGTATTATTATTTTCTTCTTCTTAATATTATTATTGAGGTAGTCTCATGATATAATAATAATCAATTTTGATATTATTATTATTTTTAAGTACTTATTATTATTATTATTATTTTAATCTAAGATGGTGGATAGTATTATTATTATTATTGAAAGTATTATTATTATCATTATTATTTTTATTATTTTTATTATTATTATTATTATCGGGGAGTCTCATGTGATAATAATACTAATTTTGATATTATTATTATTAACTTTCTTTCTCTTCTTTCACATTTTTCTCTCTCCCTATTAATATTTCTATCTTCTATTTTTTCTATTTCCTATTATTATTATTGTTCTTGTTGTTGTTGTTGTTGCAATCTCTTAGGATAATAATAACTAATTTTGACATTATTATTATTGGGATAGTCTCATAAAATAATGATGACTAATTTTGATATTATTATTATTTTTTAAAGATATTTTATCATTATTATTATCTCTCTTTCTCTTTTTTCACAATTTTCTTTCTTCCTATTAATATTTTTATGTCCTATTTTTTTCCCTATTGTATTATTATTATTGTTGTTGTTGTAATCTTTTGGGATAATAATAATTATTTTTGATATTATTATTATTATTATTAACAAAACCAATCTCTATCTCACTTTTCTCACTCATATTGTTATTATTGTTGTTGTTGTTGTTAATATTGGATAGTCTCTTGAGATAATAATAATGAATTTTAATATTTATTATCATTATTGAGATAGTCTCATATGCTAGTAATAACTAATTTTGTTATTAACCAGGCTAGTCTCTCTTTTATTTTTCTCTCAATCCATGTTTCAACATTATATTTATTGAGATAATCTCGTGGGATAATAATAATAGTTTTCAGTTCAATTTTTCATTTCCTTTCTCAATTTATATCTCAATTGAATATAATGGTTCTGAACTATTAGTATTTACTAAACAACTAACCTAATGTTCACGGAAAAAATATATATATATGACTATTTATGAGCATATATTATTCTATAAGTAAATTTTTTTATTCCTTCACAAAGAGTAAAAAATTAGCTTCACTTATATTAATTATAATTATTTTATTCAAATATGAATTTGTCTTACATCGTATGGGATTGCAACTAGAATTATTTGTTCTCCGCCTAAATTCTCTTTCCTCTCTCTCTCTTTTTCCTATTAATATCTTTGTCTTCTATTAATTCTCTCATTAATTTTTCTCTCTCCCTCATTAATTCTCTCTCTCTGTCTAACGATCTCTCTCTCTCCTCCCTCTCTTTTGCCCTATTTTCTAACAAAAGCTTCTTATATATTATAGTAATAATATCAAAATTTTCTTACATACTATATATATAACTAATCTCTCTTTTATATTATAACTAATTTTATTGTTATTATTATTACTATTATCATCATCATCATCTATTTTTCTCCTCTTTCACATTTTTCTCTCTCTATTAATATTTTTATCTCTTATTTTACTTGTCTCCTATTATTATTATTATTGATAATAATATTAACTGATCAGTTGGATGGTACCAACTAAATCAAGTTATTGTAATTGTTGTTGTTGCAATCTCTTGGGATACTAACAACTAATTTTGACTTATTATTATTATTATTTAATTAAATAATTATAATTATTTTATTATTATTATTAAATTAATATTGAAATAGTAGGCTTATAGGATAATAATAATTAATTTGATACTATGATTATCATTATTTTTAAAGTATTATTATTATTATTATCTCTCTTTCTCCTCTTTCACAATTTTTTCTCTCCCTATTGATATTTCTATCTCTTATTTTTTCTATCCCTTATTATTATTGTCATTGTTGTTGTTATTGTTATTGTTGTTGCAATCTCTTAGGATAATGATTACTAAATTATTATTATTATTATTTATTATTATTATTGGGGTAGTCTCTCATAAGATAATAATAACTAATTTTGTATTATTATTATTATCTCTCTTTCTTTTCTTTCACATGTTTCTCTCTCTATTAATATTTTTATCTCCTATTTTTTATATTCTTTATTATTATTATTGTTGTTGTTGCAATCTCTTAAGATAATAATATTTATTATTATTATTAGGATAGTCTCGTGTGATAATAGTAATTATTTTTGATATTATTATTATTAACGAGGCCAACCTCTGTCTCACTTTTCTCACTTATATTATTATTATTGTTGATGTTGTTATTATTAATAATATTAATATCATTTTTTGAGATAATAATAATAAATTTTGATATTTATTATCATTATTGAGATAGTCTCATGAGATAACAATGATTGAGTTTATTATTAACGAGATCAACTTCTTTCTCGTGTTTCTCTCAATCCATATTTCAACATAAATTTTATTGGGATAATCTTATGAGATAATAATAATAACATTCAATTCTCTTTTTATTTTATCTCTCAATTCATATTTCAATTAGATACAATGATTTTGAATTTTAATGTTTATCGAACAAAGAATTTAATACTCACAGGAAAATATTAATATTTTTGAACATATATTCTTCTGTAATCATTTTATTCATTATTTCGGAGAAATAAAATATTACTTTCACTTATACTGAGTATAATTATTTTATTAAAATATGTTAATTCGTCATGCATAACACATGATTGTAACTAGTGTATGATCAAATGGTATGTCTTTCAAGTCTTAGTCGTCCCGGTATTTGACATCGTTTTTTTTAATATTGTAATTTTGACAGTGTTTAATCAGAAGTATTTTTAAACGGAAAATGCTAGTCGCACCCGAAATCTTTTCCACTTTTTTTTATCACCTGTGGTCGATCGATAGACCTCGTTGGTTCATCTTCCAAATTTCATCGAGCTTTCTTCTTAGAATGATTAGTAGCAAGAAAGTTTAGGAGACTAGCATTTTTCTTTTCGAACTTTCACATTTCAGAGAGGATATTAGATCTTTGAAGTCATCTATATTGTTGTTTTTATTTTCTATTGTTGAACAATAGCCTTAAACTATACTTCTTTAATTGCACTAAACATGGAATTTTTAAGAAAAATATGACACTCATGACTATTTAAAATTATCTTCATATAATATCTTCTCATATAAAAATCGATAATAAGGAAACTGTTAAAAAGTTTGCTTAACCTGTCCTTCAACGTTGTGTGATGCTCAACCCGTCCTTCCACGTTTTGTATGATTAGTTTTGACGGATTATTATTTGGCCAAAAGGCCTATCTTATATTTATTTGGTACAATGTCCATCTTTCAGAATAGATTCTACTGCAATTTGGTGGGTTGTAAAATATCGTAAAATAGTTGTAAAAAATTATGTATATATATAAAAATAATATATATATATATATATATATATATATATATATGTGTGTGTGTGTGTGTAAAATTTGTAGTTCTGATGGAATTTTTATTGAAGTGTATAAATATTTAGAAGATGTAAGAGTATAATAGTTGACCCGACTATTTAACAAGATTATAATCTTTAAGAAAATGTCAGATGAATAGAAGAAGAGTATTCTTATACTCATTTTTAAAAATAAATGAGATATTTAGAACTGTTCAAATTATAGACGAATTAAGCTCATAAGTCATACTATGAAGCTGTATGAGATAGTTATGGAACGTCATTTACGTTGTGACATAATTATTTCGTCAATCAATTCGGCTTTATGTCAGGTCGATCAACTATGAAAGATATATTTCTCATTAAGAGTTTGATAGATAAATATAGAGATATGAAAAAAGATCTACATATGGTATTCATTGATTTGAAGAAGATCTACGACAGAGTTTCAAGAGATGCTTGTGGTGAGTGTTAGTGCAAGAAGATATCTACTAGGTACATACAAATATTAAAATACATATATGAAGGAGCAATGAAGAGTGTTCGCACGGTCGGAGAGGAAACAAGAGATTTCCCTATTTTTGTTAGAATGCATAAAAAATCAACAGTAAGTCTTTATATTTTCACATTAGTTATAGATGATTTAACAAAAAATATACAAGATGACATTCCATAGTGTATGATATTTGCGAATGATATTGTGTTGATAGATGAGATGCAAGATGGGATTAATTGAAATTTAAAGTTTTAGAAGAGCACTTTAAAGTCTAAAAGTTTCAGGTTAAGTAGAACTAAGACATAATATATGCATTGTAAGTTTAATGAAGGTCGGATAAGTGAAAAAGAGAGAGTTCATTTGGATGGGATGATAATATTCTTAAAGCACCCATTTCAAATATCTTGGTTCAATCTCTCAAGAAGACGGAGGATGCGATGAGGATGTTAGTCATAAGATTAAAATAGGATGAGTTAAGTGGAGACTTGCGACAGGAGCCTTGTGTGACCGCAAGATTCAAATAAAGTTGAAAGGAAAATTCTACTGTATGGCGATAAAACCTGTAATGTAATATGGTAGCGAGTGTTGGACGATGAAGGGGCAACATGTCTCCAAAATGAGTGTTGCCGAGATGAGAATGTTAATATGGATGTGTGTGCATACTAGGTTATATTAAAATTCGTAATGAGTATATTAGAGAAAAAATAGAAGTGGTACCAATTGAGGACAAATTAAGAGAATGAAGACTGAGATGGTTTGAACATGTTAGGCGTAGACCTAGGGAGACTTTAGTTAGGAAAGTGGAGCATATTAGGATAGATGAGGAGCAGAAAGAAAGGGATATACCTAGATTAACTTGGAAGAAAATAGTTTAATATGATTTGAAAACTTTAAACTTTTGAGAAGAAGCAGCTTAAAATCATATAGAGTGGAGACAAAGAATCTATATAGCCGACCTCAATTATTTAGGATTAAGGTTACGTTGAGTTGAGTTGAGTATGTAATGTTTGGAGCGCTGTAATTTATCTGCGATACTTTTTTTTTAATATTTGGTGCATATTTCAAAACTGATTGAACCTTAAAATCCTTTTTTTACTCGATTTCGGCTTATAGGCCAAAACTACCGTAAATAAAAGCTGATGATTTTAAATCCGTGATTTTTAAATTAGAGATTTTATTTTTATTAATTTTAAAATTAATAATTTCAAAATCGGGATTCTAGTGCGTTTAACGACACACCAAATGACACCTAAACTGTTTAACTTTAGCAGTTTAACAGCAGAACACTCCAACAAGTTAACATTATAGCATATTAATCCGTTATGTTGGATTATTGACATAATAATACATTAAAATGTTGAGTATTTAAAAAATTAAAACATTACGGCTATAAGACAGACAGGAAAAGAGTTAAAGAAGAGTTAACCTACCATCTATCATAGATTAGACTCGTTAACTATTAATATAGATTAGGAGAAGGTGTGAAAAATAAGTTTCCACTTTAAATACAAGAGTATGCCCATAATTAATAAGTTTCCCAGGATTAGAACAGCAGATAGAATCATAGAAGCAACTCCAACCCCCGTCGGTTGTGGGGGGAGGAGACCGCCAGACCGGGGGAGAGGGAAATCCCCGAAGCGCGACGGAGGCGGCACCAAATAATTTCCATCGGGGCCGTGCAGAACGGCCTGCCCAGCCGCTGCTGCCCGCGGTGGAGGCGCCATGGAGAATATGACGTACGCCGAGGAGCTCCTGAGGGAGTTCCTCGTCTTCCGGGGCTTCACGGCCACCCTGCAGGCCTTGGAGGCCGAGCTGGCCACCGACGTCGGTAACGGCTTCCAGGTCGACAAGCTCCTCGACCTCGTCTTCTCCACCTACATCCCCAAGTTCCAGCCCGACAAGCTCGTCGCCCTCCTCCGCTTCTTCCGGCACCGCCTCTCGTCCCCCGCCGACGCTGCGCTCGCGGCCGCGCTGGGCAAGCTCGAGGTCTCTCTCCTCCGCTACTACGTCGTCCACGCCCTGCAGTCGGGGCGTCAGGACAAGGTAGTCGAGTTCTTCGGGGCGCACGCGGGCGATCTGCTGCGGCGGCGCGATGATTGGACTCCGTGGTTTGGTGGCGGCCTCTATCTTCAATTTTTTTTTTCTGTTTTTTTTTTTTTTTTTGCCCTTTTCGTTCTCGTATGTTTCTATGCTTAGATCATGACATGTATATGTGGTCTTGCGCAGCAATTCCCTACCTCAAGAACCCTAACTTGGATCCGCAGTTTCGAGTGTACTTTTCCAGGGAGTGGTTGGATGCTCTGCGCCTCTCGTTCAGAAACTTCCTGAGTGAGATATTTAATGGTGTCAATATCCTTTAAGATGGCTTCGTTCTTTCGTGTTCTTTTGTGGGTGATTGGCTATTTTTTTCAAGTTATGGATGGTTGATACCGAAGCTGGTCTTATGCCGATGGTTTTTTTGCCCAACTCTCCACGTAAGCTGTTTGGATGCAACCTGCATAACCTTAGTTTGGATGATGAGAAACAGTTTACATAAACTCACTCTGAGTTTTTCATAAACCTAATCTCCACATAAATGCATTTTCCATAAACCTACTTGGAGTTGGTTTATACCGGTGACTTTCTCAGATTTATCATAAATTCGATTATACTTACACAGAACAACCAAACATGAGTTTGTAGAAAATTAGTTTATGAAAAAAAGGATTTCTGTTGTGTTTATTAGAACTCTGTCCACATTTTCTTAAGTTGCATCCTAACAGAACCCTTTTACGAGAATGAAAAATACATCTCATGCAAGCTGTGGCAAAATGGCTACAGCGACAAGGAGGCGGAGTGGAGGGAGTGGGGGAGGGTGTCCCGGAGAACATTCTTCTGGTAAGGGGGAAGGATGGGTTACAGTGCAGGGGAAGGAGCCTCGCAGATTTGGTCACCGGAGGAACTTGGCTGTAGATGCTCTGCCTATGGGACGAGATGTCTGTATTCGTTGTCTGGGTAAGGGTCATCATGCAGCTGGGTGCAGAGAAGCGGTCCGGTGTCTCCATTGCAAAGGAGCTGGACATAGAAGAAGGTTATGTCCTTCTCTTCGACACTTTATTAGAAAGACAAATGTGGGCGACAGGATGTTGAATCCTGGCGAAGATCCTATTTCGGATAACAAGTCTTCTCCGAAGGTCTTCCAAGGTGTTGTGGAAATCGCATGGTCACCAGAGGTTGTATCAGCAAAGCGAGCACTGGAGAATTGTGTTGTGGCTTCCTTCCGGAAGAACTGCACTGGAATCGCAATGGACTGTGGGGAGGCAAGAGCCATTCTGCTGAAGCTCTGGCCGGAGGTGAAGGGTTGGAGCATTCGAAGATTGGATTCTCATTCCTTTTTAGTGAGCACAAACTCACAATCGTGGAAGGGTCTTGCATGCTCCATTGGAAGGCTAGAGGTGAAGAAGGATTTTTTTGTGGCATTTTCTCCGTGGAGGATAGATGTTGGAACTTTCCCTGCAGAGGAGGGAATTGAGCTGTGGTGTAGGCTTTAGGGGGTGCCTCTTCATCTATGGAACATCAACACGTTTCAGACGATCTGTTCCAGGTTTGGGAGGCTTAGAGAAGTGGATGGCAAGGGACTTAGGGGGGATAATTTATCCTTTGTGCGGGTGAAAATCTCAGTTGAGCGGATGGCAGATATTCCTGAAAAGATCAAAATTCTGGTAGGGGGTGGGATCTTCTGGATCCGTATCACAGTGGAAGAAGATGGTAAGGATAAATGTGCTGAGCAGGAATGGTCGTGGGCTGATGTGGTGACGGAATATAGAAGGTACAGGCTTAACAGAGACGGCGGAGCTGTAACAGGGAAGCCGGAACTCGGTGTTCATTCAGTTCTGGATGATTCCGGTTCCGAGTCAGAGAAGGCTACTTACCAGTCGTACTCAGTTGAGACGAGTCAGAAGGAGGTGAAGAGGCAGATAGGTTTAGGTAGAGGCCTTCAAGTTTGCGGGGTTCCCAAGCTCCACGGTAGTAAAGGGATACTGGGGGTCCTCCCAGACTCCTTGAGATGCCCGTTTGTGCCGCATTCTGCTGAGGGGAAGGGTGCCAGATCCTTTAATGAGTTGGGTTGCGGTTCCGAGGCGGTGTTTGAACAGGCCATACAGGGGAGCGCTGGTGATGGGTTATCGGGCGAGGAAGATGAACAGGTGCGGGTTCGGACTACCGTCGATCCGATCTTGTTAGGCGATCCACTTCTTAAGGATCCTAACATATCGGATCCTGACTTACTATCGAACCGGGGCCTGACTGGTCCGGTTCAATCGTTAGTTCCTAAACCGCCATCGAACCGTCGTCGTCGTCTTCCTCGAGTGCCTGCTGTCATCGCTCTTCACGGAGAACAGAGTATCAGAAGAGAGATTACTTCGATCAGCGGAGGGAAGATTTCTTCCTTGTGTGCTCAGAATGGTGATGTACCTTACTCGAGGAGTGGTCAGGTTGACCTAGTGCCTCTTTGGACTGATGGAGGGGGGAAGGGGAATAGCGATGGTCTTCCGGAGATTCAATTCCTCAAGGATGCAGGGAAGGGATGGATCTGTGATAGGGTAGATGGGGTTTCACAGGAAGAGATAGGAGCGATTGTTTCTTCTAGTTTTCAAGATGAGTTGGAAGCTGAGGGTTCGAAAAAGGATTTAGGTGACAGGAATCTGCAGGAAGAGATACAGTCTAACCAGATAATGCCGTATGAAGCAAGTGAGTTACTGTTGGCAGTGAAATTGTGTGATTATGAAGAAGTCTGGAAGAATGAAATTGTGCAGTTTGGGCAGCGTATAGGTGTATCCTTTGAAGGCAGGGAGGATATGGTTCTGAGTTTTCTTAAGAAGCTAAGAAGGAGTGATATTCTACAACATTCAGTTAAGAGGAAAGGTACGGGTGGAGGTATCAAGATCGGGAAGAGAGAAGCAAGTTTTGTGAGAAATAATGAAGTTCTGGGCAGTTTGAGAGGGAAGAAGATCAAGGAGAAAGGGAAACAAATTGTTACATTATGAATTTGATCTCATGGAATATTAGGGGCCTCAATGGGGACATTAAGATGAGAGCTGTAAAAGATTTGGTGCATTCTCATCATTTGGACTGCATCTGTTTACAGGAAACCAAGATGGCCAGTTTTGACAAATCCTCTTTAAATAGAGTATGTGGGTCTGTTTTAAATGAAGTGGCAGTTTTTCCTGCAGATGGACTTAAAGGAGGACAGTTGGTGTTTTGGAATGGAAACAGGTTTGAGGGTAATGTCTGTGATGTAGGCAGCTTCAACATTTCGGTTGCTTTCAAACATAAGAATAGAAGCTCTATCAATGATTGTTGGGTCATTACATCTGTGTATGGACCCCATACTGATCAACAGAGGGATGGTTTTTTCCAAGAGCTGTATAGGTTGCATAATCTTTTCCCGAAAGCCTGGTGTATCTTGGGAGACTTTAATTGTGTAAGGTTTCCATGGGAGAGGACTGGTAGACAGAAATGGAGCAATATTATGGAAATCTTTAATCAGTGGATTAGAGATGTTCAGCTAATAGAGGTGGAAGTTTGAAACAGAAAATATACCTGGTCTAATCTACAGCAGGTCAGTATTCAGTCAAAGATTGACAGAGTATTGATTTCACCCGATTGGTTCAGGAGATTTCCTTTGTCACATGTGAAAGGGTTGTGTAGGTCTGTTTCTGATCATATCCCTTTGCTAATGATGATGGATGATAAGAGGAGGAGCTCCAGAATTTTCAGATATGAACTGAAATGGCAGAGGGAAGCTGGATTCAAGGAAATGGTTGGCAATTGGTGGCATCAAGCACCGGTGGTACATTCTGCAGTGTATAATTTTATGGGCAAACTAAAGTGGATCAGGAAATGCTTGAGACAATGGGTTAAACAGAAATTTGGAAGGGAAAAGGAAAAAAGGCAGAAAATGAAGAGCAATATTGAAGAACTGGAAATGAAAAGTGAGATTTCTGATCTATCTAATCAAGAATTGTATTCTTTGAAGGAGTTCAGGAAAATTTATAATGAAGAACTTTTGAAGGAGGAAATTGGTTGGAAACAAAGAGCTAAGGAGCATTGGTTAAAGGAAGGTGATAAAAACACTTCTTTCTTCCATGCGATGGCTAGTGCTAAAAGAAGATACTTGTCTATTGACCATATCAAAGAAGATGAGAGTGTCATTGAAGAACCCGAGGAGATCAAGAGCAGATTTGTGGCTTTTTTCAAAAACCTTTTCTCAGAAGATTTTCAGATAAGACCCCACATACAAGATGGCTTACTCCCTAAGATAGAAGATTCAGATGCTGGAAAATTGAGTGAACCCTTTGTGGAAGAGGAAGTAAGATTGGCTGTCTTTAGTATGGATCCCAATAAAGCACCGGGACCCGATGGTTTTTCTCTTGGGTTCTACCAATTTTTTTGGGATGTTATTAAAGAAGATTTGGTTAACTTTGTGCAAGAGTTTTATGACAGGCCGGAAAGGATTCAATCTATCAATTCTACATATGTTGTTCTTATTCCGAAGTCAGAGGGAGTGGAAAGGATGACTGATTTTTGTCCCATCAGCTTACTCAATGGATGTTATAAGATTATTGCCAAGATCTTAGCAACTCGGTTCAAGAAGGTGATTCATAAACATGTGGATATTAATCAATCAGCGTTTCTGCAAGGCAGATTCATCTTGGATAACTTTATGGCAGCTTATGAGGTTATACATCATTATAAGATCAGAAATAAGCAAGGTGTGCTATTAAAGCTCGACTTTGAGAAGGCTTATGATAGAATCAATTGGAATTGCCTCAAAAAAACTATGATCCTTATGGGATTTAATGAAAGATGGATAAGATGGGTCATGAGTTGTATTTCCTCTACTTTCTCTGTGTTGATTAATAGAGAACCGTGTGGATACTTCAGCAGTCCAAGAGGTCTTATGCAGGGAGATCCATTGTCACCGTTTCTTTTTCTGCTTATTGGTCAGATTTTTAGTTCCCTTTGGGATAATGCAGTTCAACTTGGCCTGATTGAGGGGTTCAGAATAGGTAGGAGCAATATACACTTATCTCACCTTCAGTTTGCAGATGATACGTTGCTGTTTTCTTCGGAAAGTGAGGAGGATATTCAGTATACCAAAAGATTGCTTATTTTGGTAGAACTTATCACAGGGCTGAGGATCAATTATGAGAAATCAGAAATTGTTGGTTTGAATGTGCCACAGCCTAGTCTTCTGGAGATTGCGAGATCCTTAAAATGCAGAGTGAATAATTTTCCTATTAAATACTTGGGCTTGCCCTTATCGGATGGAGTCTTAAGGGTGAGAGATTGGGATGGATTAATTAAGAAATTTGAGAATAGATTGGAAGGGTGGAAAGGCAACTTTCTTTCAGGAGGAGGGAAAATGATATTGTCAAAATCGGTCCTTTCGTCTTTGGCAATCTACTATGCTTCTATCTTTAAGATACCTCGGGCTGTGGAAAAAATTATTGAAGCAGTTAGAAGCATGGAATGCAGAATCGGCCGATCCCGATCCGGATCGGCCGATTCGGATTGGGATCGGCAGGTCCCGATTTGGCCGATTTCAGCCGATCCCGGCCGATTCTGGCCGATCCGATCCCGATTCGGATCGGGATCGGCGGGTCCCGATTCAGGGACCCGACCCGATCCGATCCGGAATTCCTTGGTTAGAAGTTCCTTTTTTTGGTCAGGAGGGAGAAGGGAGAAGAGAGGTATTCATTTGATTAATTGGAGTAATGTTTGTAAAAGTAAGGAGCAAGGTGGAATTGGTCTCTGCGGAGTGGCTACTTTCAATAAAGCTATGCTAGCTAAATGGTTGTGGAGAAGGGGAGAGTGTCCTTGTGCTCTTTGGGCTGTGATTGTGAAGGATCTGTACTTTCATGGTGAGAATAAATGGAATTTTTATCCCTCAACCAGCTACAACATGTCTTCAATCTGGAAGAATATTGTTAGATGTGCTGAATTTATGGATATCTCGAGTACTATTCAGGTGGGAAATGGTTGTGATATACAGTTTTGGAAAGATAAATGGTGTTCCAGTTTGGTCTTTTCTAAGCATTTCAGCAATTTATTCAATATTACTCTTCACCAAGAAGCTACAGTTGAGGATGTGCTATGTCATATTGATGCAGGTTAGATCAATTTACTTTTGAGAAGGGATCCCACGGATGTGGAAGCAGAAGAACTAGTAATGTTGCTTAATAGCATTAGTGAAGTCAGAATTTCTAGTGAGGTGCAGGATAAAAGAATTTGGAGATGGACCAACAATGGGCAGTTTTCGGTAAAGTCCATGGTCCAAATGTTGAATGATGGTGGTACTAGGGTGTGGTGGAAGGAGCTAGTATGGTCTAACCAACTTCCAAATAAGATCAAGGTGTTCCTATGGAAGTTTGCTTGGTATAGAATTCTTACGGGAAGGAGGGCTAAGAAACTACATCTCTCTGGGAGCTTCTCTTGTGTTTTTTGTGCTCTATTTGAGGAGGATCAAAAGCATTTATTATGTGGTTGTGGTATTATTATCATCCAGTGGAAGATTATCTGTAGATTATTTGGACTCAATTGGGTGGAGCAATCTTCTGTGTTGGATCTCTTACACTGGTGGAGCACTGTTTGTCCCTATAAAGATCTTAAACAACTGTGGTTCTTGATTTGCCCGGCCCTTTTGTGGGCCATCTGGTGTGAGAGAAATAGAAGGAAATTCAATGACCAATTCAGCAGTACTAATGAGCTGCTGAGAAGTACATTTAGATGGGTGGAAGAATGGGGAAGGGCTGCTGGTATCCTCAAGGAGGGGAGTTCTGCAATTTTTGACAAGGCCAGAAAGTGGAGGGAATTGATTTCTTGATGGGTTGTTCTTATTGTATTTCTATTTTATTTGCTTGATAAAACATCTTATGTAATTTTTTCATCCTTTCAGCATTAGATGGGGACCAAGACGGGGCTTGTCCGATCCTGGCTATGTTGCCTTATGGGCCACTCATTTTCTGTGTATCCCTCCCTTTTATTCAATGAAATTGTGACTTAATGTCACCTTAAAAAAAAAACAGGGCCATTGTTCTGCTGGTGAACCCATTTGGTCACCGATCAGTCTTGGTCCATAGATCGCTAGAACCACTCACATTGTGTTATTTGTTTTTAGCTATGGCCATATTTTTTGCTGTCTTCAAGGTTGCTTTTACACGCCCCCCCCAAAAAAAATAAAAATAAAAATAAAAAATAAAAATAAAATAAAAAATAAATAAAAATGGCCAATTGGAATTCTTTTCTTGTGAAAATTGCTTTATTTCCTGCAAATCTCGATTCATGACGGCCTTGAATGTGATATGATTCTGTTTCCAACTTTGTATCCTTAGCTAATGCACGAATCCCTGCACTGTTAAAAATCAGTACTGAAAAGAACACTGTCAAGCACCTTCAGAATGACATCAAGCAACTAAATACAAAATTATCACAACTTCAGGCCTTGTTGGAGGCCAAGGAGGCTGAGCTATGCCAGCTGAGGAGGTAACTGTGCTTTGCATTGGAATGTGTTTTTATGTCCTTGGATTAATTTACTTGCAATTTATATTTTTGAATGTTTTCCCCTCTTGAATTATTCCATGTTTTGAGGAGGGTGTGCACTCTGTATCTCTATATTTTCCAAGAAAACTTCCCAAGCGCATGTTGTTTCAATATATTATATATGTCATCTGAGTTGATAAGAGTGCGCTGTTGTTTTGCCATTTAGTGTTGAATTATAGTCATTGTTTTTAGAAAAAGTTTATTGATGCTCCCATTATTCTTGTGCATGGGGCTATATTTCTGGACAAAATGCCTAGAGTCTCAAGCTTAGGAGTGCAAAATGGATCGGGTAGACATGGGTTTGGTCAGGTCTGTAATCATATTTTCAGATGCGAAGCATCCCAGATATCCATATTTTAGAAACCAGATGCAACCCCATACCCACATACTCCATACGAATCCCCTCTTGGACCTCCATTTTATACTCCTTGATTGGTACTTGGGCGGCATGGCAGACGGCCTCGAACTGGAGGAAGAAGGGATCATTAGAGGTGGTAGAGGATGTGTCGAAGGGGAGGTGGAGCTCTAGGTGGTGGACCCAGGGAGATGTGACGGCGAGGAAGTTGGCAACGTGGTGGTACTCAAGAGGTGGAGACGACAGGGTGTGGGATGGGTGACATTGCAGATGTGGGCGCCTAGGACAGTGGTAAGGCAGAGGAATGGGTGAGGTGGCCCATGCCGGCTCTGTGGAGGAGGGCCGCCTGGAGGGCTTCACTTCCCTTGGGGCGGCAGTACTGCAGAGACATGATAGGGAGTGGCGGAGCTCAGTGGAGATGGGGAGGTGGAGTGGAGGAGTAGTTGTGTGGTGACAGAGGGTCTCAAATGGCGTCAAGTACCACTGTAAGCAGTTTGAAGTTTGAATGGCCACCTTGGTGTCATCATCTTGCAGGCAGTCACACACCTCTGAGTCGCCGCAGCAACACCTTGCCATGCCCTCGGCCATCGCCTCTGCAGACCATGCTTTGCCTTAAATCACATCACCATTGCTATGTGGGCGAGGTGGCACCAAGCACGTATGACACCGCAATCACGGTGCAGCCGCCTCCAGGCCCAACAGCGGGCACAACTTGCCAACACTTGCTAACATGGTGTGCTGTCCAACTCTCCCCTCTGTAGTCGCTTGCTGCTGCATCTGGTGGGGCAGAGCACTCTGCAATTTCATTGGTGATGGCAGGCGAGTCTGTAGTCCCCATTGAGGGAATCCAGTGGTGGCAGCTTGGAGAGGGGGTGCATGCTGAGCGGTGGTGAGGAGGAGGAGAAGGGGGAAGAGGAGCAAGGGTTTCTGTGGCGGTGCCATGGTTAGGATCTATAGGGGTTTCATGCAAGACAGATTAAAGGTCCAGATCCAAAATTATAGAACTACCATTGGATCTCGGATATCCATATGTGCAAAATAGACTTTAAGATCCGGCTCTAAATTTGATAATGTGGATCCGAGTCTCACCTGGATCTTGGTTGAATTCGTCTCGGATCTGATCACTGTTGCACCCCTACTCAAGGATGGCAATCTCGGTATCGGTACCGGTACCGGTGGGTGCCGGTACCGATACGTATCGGTATCGGTATCGGCCGTACCGGCCGGTACCGGCCAATAAAAAATTAATAAAAAATTTCTTATTCTTTTTACTACAAAGACCGGTATCGGCCGATCTGGGGGGTATCGGTACCGGTACCGGCCGATACCGGTACGTACCGGCCGATACGTACCGGTATCGGCCGATACTGCCAACCATGCCCCTACTCAAGATGTCTGTGCTTTATGCTTCTTTCAACAGCTTTAGTAGAGGCTGCATTTCCAACATGTAGAACATAATATAACGCCTTAAGATAAAATGCTTGACAGAAGCATTTCATTTATGAGCCCTCATCTGCATCTATCGAGACAACGAATACTTTTCCCAATTAGGATATTTTATTTCTGAAAGTATATTTTAATCCTGCCAAATAATACGAGTGCAAATATTTATTATCATGAATCTATGATATATTTTTTGTTTCTTGGTATTGTTGCTGTTGCTTTGTTGAGTAGGCCAACGGTGGTTGAGATGCCCCAAATGTCAATAATATCAACTTAGTTTTAGAATTCAAAATTATTTAAAGCAGGATGGGTGAAGTGGAGACTTGCCACGGGAGTCATGTGTGACCGCAAGATCCCAACGAAGCTAAAAGGAAAATTCTACTATACGGCGATAAGACCTACAATGTTGTATGGTAGCGAGTGTTGGACGATAAAGGGACAACATGTCTCTAAAATGAGTGTTGCCGAGATGAGAATATTAAGGTGGATGTGCAGACATACTAGCTAGATAAAATTCGTAATGATATATTAGAGAAAAGGTGGGAGTGGTATCAATTGAGGACAAATTTAGAGAAGGGAGATTGAGATGGTTTGGGCATGTTAGGCGTAGACCTAAGTAGGCTCCAGTTAGAAAAGTGGAGCATATTAGGATAGATGAAGGGAAGAAAGGAAGGGGTAGACCTAGATTAACTTGGAAGAGGATAGTGTAATATGATTTGGAGGCTTTAAACCTTTTAGAAGAGATAGCCTAAAATCGTTTAGAGTGGAGACAAAGAATCCATATAGCCGACCCCACTTAATTCCTGATTAAGGCTCGGTTGAGTTGAGTTGTTTTACTTTTTCTTTTGCATTATTCACTTTTTTGTTACCCTAGAAAACATGTGATGGGGGATCTAGGATCCGTGCGCCAAAATTGCCAGCACATCGACTCTCTGTTGACCAGCCTTCAGCCATCATCTCCGTTGTCGTCGTGATGTTTCATGCTGTCTGAGCACTGATTGTCCCTGTGTCCACTAGGTCTCGCTCATTAAGGTTGGCTATCGTGGGATCCGTAGCAACCACGTCGTCCGTAATCGGTCTGTGGATGTGAACGACGTTGACGACGTAGAACACGGAGACCTGTGAATTTGATCGTGTTTGTTCATCATTCGTATCGGCCACAGGCACTTCCTCAATTTTCTACACCAGAGTTATCTAGCCCAACAAGACGCATGCCACCCTTGTGTTTAATAGTAGACTGGAGGAGAACTTTATTTCACAAGTACTTGTTAATTTACTTTCCAAGACAAGAGAAATTGTGTTAGATGATAACCAAGCGTTTGTGGAATTGTATGGGCCCTTCAAGGGAGTTCCTCATTTTGACGGAGCATGGTGTATTATCCTTCCAAAGCCAGGATCATACATTAGAATTGACAGAGATTGGATGGAGGAATGACATGCCAAGTGGATCCCGAGCGATAGTGTTGCATTCTCCAGCCATCTCACTTGAAAGGAAAGTTCATTTTCTGATTAGGTATCCTTCGATTGCAATAAAGTCCTAGCCTGAGGGTATAAGTGAGGTCATGAAATTTGATAAGAATTTGGCAGCCATCCCAACAGATTCAAATTCAATTTATTTGGCCGAAAATAGTTTGAATGATGTCCAAGTCGTAGGGTATTAGATGACGAATCCATTGAGTCCTTGTTTTGACCATTTGCGGTCCTTGTAGCATCTTTTTCTATTTTTGATATATTTTTGTGTGATTTTTGCACAATTTTTTGAATGTAGGGGTAGTTTAGTCTAGGGATAGTTAGAGTTTGGTTAGTCTCAAAAAATAGTGATGTAAACCCTATTTTTCAATTTATGGTGCATTATTCTTGCGAATTTTTGAGTATTTTCTCTACGTCTCTGTGATAAAGAATCAAAGACCCTGAGACAATGTTTGGTGTGATCCCTGAGTATTTCCGCCGCTATCCTTCACCTTGCACCGCCATCTTCCTGCTTGTTTCACATCAACATGTTAAAAAGGGGACTCAAGCCTCACTTTTTGATTGTCCTATGTAATGTTGCTATTAAAGTTTGTTTAGTGAATGGATTCTTCTTCTATAGTACATGTGCTCCCTCTTTCTGTATGGATAGGAGAAAGTGTGGATTTTTTTGATTCAGATTCAGCTGAAGTGGAGGAATCTTGACCTGAGGGCTCATACCCTCGTTGAATGGACCCCAGATCAGTCTTGATTCCAATGCTAAGTGAGAAAGTCACAAAACACGGCTGTGACATTCAAACTTCTTTCTTTCCACATATTCCTTATATAAAAGCTAACCCCATTCACATCTCTGTTAGAGGAACATTCTGTCATCTCTCTTTTTCAGTCAGATTTCCTCAAGGTGTAAGCCATTTCAATTTAACACAATCTTTGCCATTCAGTGTAGGGCCTTCGGTATGTGAAACTTCCATGGTTTTAGAGAACAGCTCCACTGCCAGCTGCTCAAACAGTGCTTTACTGGAAGATTTAGGCGCTAACTCATTATCAGGAGAGCATCATCATGGTAGTGGCCATGCTTCAATTGAGTCCACTTGCAACTTGGAAGAAAGGGTTGTAGGAAAAGGTGTTTGTGAGGTTCCATCTTCTGCTGATGTTTTGCAGGAACAGACACCATCCCAACCAGCACATGACTCAGACTCATGTTGTGAACTTCATCCTAAAGTTGATAAAGGCATGAATGCTATTCTGATGTTTCAGGCAGGTTGAAAATTTGTTCCTAATGGATTTTATATCTCTCTGTAGATAGTTTGATATTTCTGATTGACATCTTATCAATTTAGTCATTACCTGTTAATTAATAGAATAGCTTTGATAATGCATTTCAGAGAATAACTTGCATTGTTTGAAATTTTGTTGGATTCCATCTTCTATTGGAAAGGAGATATGGTCCATTACAGATAGAATTTTGGTAGTAGGCCTTTTCATTTTTTTTTGGAAAGTTGATATATTGCAATGATCTCCTGTTCTGTCTTCTGATCTCAATGTCCTTTAACTCTCTTATCTTGTTGTTGCACACTAAACCTTTTTCCCCCTAGTTTAATTATATTGATATTTTCCACGTTCTGTCTACCTATTTGTTTCTTCTCCTTAATAATTCATATTATGTCTACTTATATTATGTATGTTCAATTGAGGACAAATTGAGAGAAGGGAGATTGAGATGGTTTGGGCATGTTAGGCGTAGACCTAGGGAGGCTCCAGTTAGTAAAGTGGAGCATATTAGGATAGAGGAAGGGAAGAAAGGAAGGGGTAGACCTAGATTAACATGTAAGAGGGTAGTACAATATGATTCAGAGGTTTAAAACTTTTCAGAAGAGGTAGCTCAAAATCGTTTAGAGTGGAGACAAAGAATCCATATAGCCGACCCCAATTAATTTGGGATTAAGGCTTGGTTGAGTTGAGTTAGTTGAGTTGAGTATATATTGTGTATGGATAACATATTCCGCCCCCCCACCCCCCCCCAAAAAAACCCCACATGCAAAGCAACTTTCTCACATTCTGTTAATGTATATTGGTATGCATTAATAATTCATATTTTGGTAACTGTGTTATCTCATTTCATAGAATGGCACACTGACTACTGAGAAATTACTGCTTGCATTCTAACAGAAGACGAAATAAGCTCAGTGAGGGAGGAAGAATTCCCTGAAGTAAAAGTGGAATTTCAGGCAAGCTTTTGTGCCATCTTGTGCTTTTTTTGACCTTAGTTTGATTGATTCAATGATCAGAGTTCCTTAGTTCAATCTTTTTGGGATGAAAGTAGGCAATGAAAGTGAGGTTACCTTTATGGATTGATTTACAGGAAACATTCTTAGGCCACACAAGTCCAATTACTAGGTGCCGGTTTTCTGCTGCTGGAACTAATATTGCTAGTGCTTCTGCAGACGGCACTGTGAGGTATTTGCATGAAAGAAGATATTGAAATTGATTCATCAATTTTATTACTTTCTTCTTCCATCCCAATAATAATAATCATTGGTCATATGCTTGGGCAAAGAATATGGACACATAACTCCTCAACCTCAACATCTAGAAATGCGACTATATATTGTGGAGCTGAAATTATGTCACTCGACTGGGAATGCAGATCTGACCGTTTGGTATGCAGTTGTAGCTGAATGAAATTGTTTGTTGTGACATTTTACCTTTTAGCGAGGATTTCTTACTCTTCATGTTTTTCTCTTTCCTTTGACAACAGCTGCTCATAGGTACAGCTGATGGTGGAATCAAAGCTTGGAATGTTGATGCTAAAAGAGTAGTTTGTGATCTCAACACAACTTCCCATTACCCTAGGTTGATGGATTTTGTGCAGGAACTCCTATGCTTAACATTTTTAATTACCCTTGTATAGCTAATCTTCCTATTTTTTTGCATTTGCAGTGTGTTGGATTTGAAGTGCAGCCCAGTGGAGCCAATTTTTGTCTCTGCAGCTGCATCTAGAAGGTACATATCACTTTTCTTACTTTTGTTGCTTGCCAAGTAGGGCAGAGTAACACGAATCTATTTGTGTAAGTATACTTAGATTATTTAGTGTTCATGAAATCGGACAGAATTGCATTGGAAATGCCATTTGAAGGTCAGCTTAAATTTTAATGTAAAACTAAGTTTGAATTTTGAAGATTCACGGTTCGTGGCACGCTAAACATGAGACGTTGCAAGTATATTTTGGAGGTTTGTTTAATCTATAGTTTCTAATACCTTATTTAAGTTGTTGTTTGCATTCAAAATAAATCCTCACAGTGGATTTTATAACTAAGCAAGTTATAAAATAAATAAATATACATGCACTTTATTTCTTCCTCTGTTTAACATATTCATGCAAGTGACACAAATTAAATCATGATTCTTGAATTTCAAGGGTCTCCATAAGCACCTTCCGAAAAAAGGGTCTCCATGGGCTGTGTATGGATGTGCATGCATGTGCACACATGTGCATGGATGTGCATGCATGTGCACACAGAAGGGCACATGTGCACATGAACCCACACAAATACATGGAGCATACTTCGCATCTTGTATGACATGGCATCTTGTCTGTCAACAGCAGTGTTTTTTGTGTTTTTCAATGGGGAGGTAGCTGGTTTTTTCAAGAGTTCAATAGGGTTGAGGCAGGGAGATCCATTGTCTCCCTATTTGTTTATCCTGGTGGCCAATATTCTCAGCAGAATGTGCAAGAAAGCAGATGCAGAAGCGTGGTTTAAAGGGGTGAAAATTGTCAGAAATTTGGTCATATGCAATACACAGATGATACACTTACCTTTCTTGAAGGATGTGCTGAGGGCTTGAAGAATTTATTGTTTGTATTGAAGAATTTTGAACATCTCTGGATTGAAGATAAATTTCGATAAGAGCTCTATTTTGGGGATTAATATGGAGGTCATAGCCATCAAAGAATGCGCCATGATGATGGGGTGTAAAGTAGAAAGTTTCCCAATTGTCTATCTAGGACTTCCTCTCCATTTTAAAAATCTAGGAAAGGTTGACTGGGATCCTCTCATTCTAAGGGTGCAAGATAAACTTTCAATATGGAAGGCTAAGAATCTTACCCTAGGAGGAAGGATTGTTTTGTTGAATTCTGTTTTATCTGCTATTCCGGTGCACTATTTGTCAATTTTTCAGATGCCTATAACAGTTGTTAAACAACTTGATCAGATCAGGAATAATTTTTTGTGGGGAGGAACTCAATCAGATTCAAGGGCAATTCCATTGGTGAGATGGAAAAAAGTCTGTACACCAGTTAAGAAGGGAGGCTTAGGTGTTAAAGATTTGATTTCCCTGAATTTTGCACTGCTGGGAAAATGGCTGTGGGAACTTTTGAATCATGATGTGTTGACCCGAAAAATTTTCATGCGAAATAATATTATTTAAGCATGCATATGCACATGATTGTGCGGGAAAAAAAAAACTACTACATGGCATATGCTCACATTAATGTGAGCTCATGATATGGAAAATATGCATAGCACATGTTCATATTCGTATGAGACTATGTTATGCAAAACAAAAATAAATAAACATACACTTATGATATGAGGGTTAATGTTAAATGAAGACCCTCTTATATGCATGAGAAAACATAGGACTATATGCATATATTAGGAGGGCAATGGGGGAAAAAAACATACCTAGGCCAAGAGGCCTTAATCGAGGCTCTTGCAAAGGCCTAAAACGGCCCCGAATCACCCCTATATGCTGTCCAAGTGCAGCCCTTAAATCTCCTTGATGGTTCCGATGAATAGGCCGAATATGGAGCCCCAAAAACGCAGCAACAAAATACCCCTAACGCTGCAAAATAGGAGCCTAAAATAGTCTCGAAATGGGCCTAAATCAGTCCCGGAATGGGCCTAATACAGTCCCAAAATGAGCCCAAAATAGCCCCAAATGGAGGCCCAATAGCAAGGGTAATGGGCCCAATAAGTGACCCAATGTAAGGCCCAATAAGGAGACCAAATGGGCCCAAAAACCAGTCCACAGGGCACCAAAACCTGCAGCCCAAAAAAGGGAAAATCTTCAAAGTCCCAAAGTGGAAATTGCCCAAAATGAAAAAATAAGCCAAGTGGACCCCCTCTCTCACTTCCCCTTTATTTAAATAGGCAAGGGGGAGGGAGGAGAGAGAGAAGAAACCGGTGGGGGGCACCCCCACCGGTTCCAAGAGAGGAACCGGTGGGGGGGAGATTAATTAAAGGGGAGAGTTAATGGGTTCCTTAACTCCATTCACACTTGGTTAAGAATCCCACAAAAAACTCCCCATTTAATCCCCCATCTCCTTTCACACTTGGCCAAGGAGGAATTAATGGGCTAAGTCCCATTAATGAAACAAAGAAAAGGGGGGAGGGAAAAAAGGAGGAGAACCCCCCACCGGTTTGCTCTCCAAACCGGTGGGGGTGCCCACCGGATCCCCCCTCTCTCTCATTCTCTCTCTTCTCTCTCACCCCTCTTGAATAAAAAAAAAGAAAAGAGGAGGGGAGAGAAGGGAACCGGTGGGTACCCCCACCTCGGGCTTCTCCGGTGGCACCCCCCACCGGGCCCAATTTGGGGCCTATAAATAGGACCCCATGGTCCTCAATTCAAAACACACACAAGGGCATATTCCACTCTACATATTCAAAGGGTGGGAAATTTCTAAGGAGAGGTTTTGCTGCGTTCAAGACCAAACTCGGTGTTTCTCACCCGAGTTTGTTGCGTTTTGGAGGATCTTCTCGTCCCGGAGAGCTCTCTTCTTAAGGTTTATTCCTAAGGGGAAGCTCTGCCGATTTGTCTCTTGTAAAAGCCTTCTTCATAAGGCGAAGTTCTGCTGAAATAAAAATGACTATTTTATGTCAAAATGTGTGCCTGTGTGTCATCAAATTAAATAATTAATACCATGTTTTAATACTTTAATATATATATATATATAATTTTCTAATTACTCTAAAAAAGAATGAATTAAAAATCTGTGCATTCTCTTAGCCTAATCTTGGCCTCACCCCATACATAACTAGGCATAGATTCATAGAAAAACATACTTAAATTAAAAATGACTTAAATACCCTTCATGATTAATTAATTAATAAAACCTGTAAAATTATTTAAAATTGGTAAAATGAACATGAATATCATAAAATTCCTAAAAAAATCAGTAATAATCAGTAAAAATCAGAAACCTAATATGAAAATCATTTTAAACCAAAATATAACTTAAATATCCTTCATATATACAATTAATTAATAAAAATCAGTAAATTAATCAGTAAAATTCAGTAAAAAAATAGTAAAAATCAGAAAACCAAACCTGAAAACATATAAAATTTTCGAAATATCTAGAATACCCCAAAAAAGTTAATGAAATTACAAAAATACCCTCATCCATAATAAAATCACATAAAATTCTTAAAAAATGTCAAAATCTCTCTTATGCCCAAAATATCCTCAATATGCTAAAAATAAATAAATAAAAATCTTAGAATCTAAGTCTAATAAATATGATTTCAGGTAAAATTACCAAAATACCCTTATAACTTAAATATGTTTAAAATAATCCTAAAATACATTCTAAGGGTTTTCAAGTTTTCTTAAAATGCTAAAAAAACTTAAAATGACCATAATACCCCTATACCTTCCAACTTAGCATAATTACAAAAATATTCTTATGGGTATAAAATACTTGGAATCAATCCAGATAATTTGGAGTCAATCCAAAACCCTATAAACCCATCCTAAACTTGGGTGAGGCCAAGAGCTTAACCCAAAACATATCTTCATATGCATGTGCTGCCTGTAGTAGTAGTGTTGCATGTTATAAGGGCATCATACGGACGGTTAATCAAGGGTTGTCGAGTGGTTGCTTGACGTAATTAACACTGACTGAGGTCAATGGAGAGAGGTCATATACTCGGATCTTCGCTTAATCCGAAGTCCCGGACTCTCTGAGGGCTAATCCCAAGCTCTCATAGTCCAATAAACAAAATACATAAAACCGACTTATATTTCTTCAGATAAAAATAAAAAACCCTAAAATATGACCGGATCCCTCAGATCCGATAGGAGAGACACGCTAGGTCAGGTCCCGAACCAACAGATGGCACGCCCGGTGGGACCTCTCTTTCCCTTCATCTCTTCGTCCGGTGATGCCCTCACCATAACTCTACTACTAACTTTGCCATGTCTTATGCAGGTAATCGAGTTTTCTGCTCAATAGACAGCAATGGTGGCAAGGGTCATGTATGGCCCACTTGTGGTGGCAACCCATGCTCAATGTGGGTATCTCACTACTCCGACTTGTTTCGGGGATTTCCCCGCAGTTGTGGGGTCACCATATTTATTGGGAGTGATCCCAGTACCGGAACCTGCTCCGGTACAAGAGAAGAAGCGCGCCTTCCGCGCAAAGAAAGTCAACAAAGGTGGGCAACGACAGATAGTCTACACGACCAATACTATCAGCACATCTCCTGCTTTCTCATCCAGTAGGAGGCATAAGCAGAGGGGCACTCCACCGAGTACGTCCCGGACCGGGAAAACAATATTGATTGGGGATATGCGTATCCGCCTAGATGGCGGAGAGCTGATTATTCCCAAAACCCGGCATGTCCTGACGAATCCAGTCCACAATCGGTTCGGGATTTTGCCAAAGGTTTGTCAAGATGTGGCAACCTTTAAGAAGAAGAGAAGAACGCAAAAGGCCGCTGTTCGCCAGCATGCGCCCGTTGCACCCCAATATGTTGGGGGCAACGCCGCATCCCGAGCACGGGACGATACTATTCCCTAAAGTGGGGGCAATTACGAGGAGGTGCATGCTCTCCGCCTTAAGAAAATGTGGGTGACCAAAAAGGAAGCCCGTGAAATACGCAAGACTAGGGCCACCCTGGCAGAACAACAACCTCCCCAGCCCGCAAAGTTTCCATCATTGTTTTTTCTTGCCGTGCACAAAAGGGCCCTGGTATCAGAATCTTATTGTGTACAAGGGGATAGCATTCAATGGAACATTGTTCTCCGAAGAAATCTCAAAGACACTGAACTTGAAAAGTAGGTAGAACTCATGCAGTGCTTGTCTAACACCGAAATTGATACAAGTGAGAAGGACATGGTGCAGTGGGTTAGTAATAACAATTTCTCTGTCAAATCTTCATATGAGATGATTGAAGGTCATCTTCCTACTTATAATAGATATTCTGAAACATGGAAAGTGAAGTCTCCTTCCAAAGATAGAGCCTTTATGTAGTTGTTATTTCAAAAGAGACTAATCACTAAAGTTTTCAGAAGGATCTTCAAATCCTGATCTTCTTTGCTCTCTCTGCATGAAATGTGAAGAAACTGCAGCTCATCTATTCATTCAATGTGATATCAGCAAAGAGGTGTGGAAGATTGTGACTTCGGTCATGAATATTGAATGCAATTTTGAAAATATTGAAGGAATGTGGATGTTCTTCAGAACATATCGGCAGATAGGGGGTTCCAATTATCAGTTTAAAATCAGGCTTCTAATCCCACATGCTGTGTGTTGGAGCATATGGGAACAAAGGAATGATAAAGTATTCAAAGGAACTAGAATATATGTGGAGAATATATGCTTCCTGGCAGCGACGTATGTATATCATTGGGGAAGGTTCATTATTGGTATTTCTGTGGATGATTGGACTAAAAGCTATTCGTGATCTGTAAGGAGTTTCAGTTTTCATTTTTATGATGTAGTTTTCTTTTTTGTTTGATTTGAAGGTAAAGAATGTCTAGTATCTTATATCTTGGTTGTACTGCCTCTATTTATTTCAATAAAATTAGTGGTACTACCACAATTTCTTTAGGTGTCAGCATTTACCCCCACGAGTGACCATCTCAACTTATCACATCAATTATATGTATCCACTTTCAAGTTTTAAATGCCTTTTTTTCTTTTTCTGAACTTAGTCTGTGTGTACCTTCCAGCTTCAATCTCATAATGGTAATGTTTCTTACTTTTAGGCATGCCTCAAATCGTATTGACCAATTGGGATTTGCATCATTGACTGTTTGGAATATGAAAACGTGGAAGGCCATGGTATGATTGTATAAAACTTCGTGTTTATAGTGAAGATACTCCAATATGTTGAAATGTTTGGTGTGTGTTGGTGAAGTCAGTTCTTCCCCTTGGAAGAGATCCTCCAGCAATAACTTCGGTGTGCTTTAACCACAATGGGAAGATCTTAGCTGCATCGGCAACTGATGGAATGATTCATATGTTTGGTATCCTTAACTAATTAGTGTTCATGTGTATTATCCACTTATCTGTTCATTTCCAGTTAATGTAACTGCTGTGATCTTATTTCATTTGTTTTCTTGATACACATTTCTCCTCTAGTTTTATAAATGTTACTGATGTAGAACTGATTGTCGAAGTCCTGTATTCAGCTTCTCGTTTATGTTCTAGTTGGTAAGCTGCTGATCTCCTTGTTAGTTTGATTTCTACCATTATCTGAAATTTGTACACTATATGAATTTAAAAGTTGTGGCTCAAGTGCACCAGACGAAGGAAATAAAAGAAATCAAATTACCATGTGAAAAGTTGACTATGGCTGTATAGCAATTATAATGATGCAAGACCGAAGCTGGTCTGGTAGATTTAGTCTGCTAATGATCCTAACCTTGTAAACATTTGCTCTTCTTTGGTCTTTTATTGATTCTAAACTTGGAAATACCCACTCCCCTGCCAGCCTAATGCTATGTTGATGGCAAGGCTTGAAAAATCGGTTGGGGATCGGCATGGATTGGCCAACCCAGATTGGTTGTGGTCAACCGTGCCAACATGCGACCTTCCTGACCCTGCTTGGTAAATATGCCCTTGAATTGTTCCAGTTCACCTGGATCGTGCCAATCTGCTGCTCTATGGCTAGTTTGACTGGTCATTGGGCTGTCAAACTAGCCCTTGCTGGTCATTTGCAAATGGTTAGCGATAGTTAGTTGGGTCCTCAGGGGTATATATAAACCCCCCAGTGCCTAATGGTGTGAATGGGTCGAGCTCGGATTGGATCATTCCATATCCGAACTTGGATCTGACCTCTTCGGATTCGACCAGAATCCAAATCCAAAAGTCCCATTCGCATCGGATCATATGTTGAATCTAAATCGGGTTTGAGGTAAATCATTAAAACCCTTACCCTATGGGTGAAGCTACAAGCAGAAACAGGAGGTTCACCCAGTTCTCAGGTTGTCGCCACCCCTTCTCCGGTCTCCCTCCCCTTCCCTTCCAAGGCAGCCAAATTGGCAACACCCACACCATTGATTTCTCCAGGTAGGGATGGAACTTGACACTGCATAAGGCGTTGCTGGGGAGGTGAAGGCGGCAAGCTAGGGGCGCTGATTTGTCCAGCCTTGATGGCGTCATAAGGGCTACACGTTGCTCAGCAGCGGCAAGGAGGTAGAAATGGGGCTGGCCGGGCTGTGCCCCCACTTCCATGATTCCATCCCCCCTCCAGATGAGCTGGACCTCCACATTACTCCTCCTGGCACTGTTGACGTTGTGACCATCGTACAGGACCAGCCCCAACTCTACATCCTTCTCACCCACATCATAAGCGTTGTGCAGCTGCAGCCCCAAATCTGTATCCTTGGCGCCTGCATCGTCACGATCCTGGCCCTGAATCTGCAGCCACCAGTAGATCATATCGTTGTCATCACACTGCCTACAGGGGGTCGTGCTCGCCGTTGTCCGTTGCCGTTATCATCATCGTTGCCTCCCGTTCCACGGCCTCATTTACAATGCTGGCTACCGGAGCCCATTGGCCCAAATGCGGCAGTGGCAACAAAGCAGGGCTGGGGAACCCTAGATCCCCTTCCAGTACCTCGTTTGGATTTTAGGGAACCTGAGATCGAATCCGAAATAAAACCCAACATTGACCTGTTATTTGTTTGTCGGATCAAACCCGAATCTGGATGTGGCTATCCGGGTTGGATTCGGATTGGATTCCTGGTTTTAAAGATCTATTGACACCCCTACCAGTGCCCCTTCTGAGGTACCACAAGTTATTCATGCTAGTATGTATGACTATAACCAATACCTTGTGCAATAGTACTACAGAAGTTACATGGCATGGATGGAACATGTATAATCCATGCATATCCAATATAGTGTAAGCCTATGTGGGTTTATTATTATTATTTTTTTTCCTCTTTTGGCTTGGGTTAGACTTTGAGAATTTAGGATGAGCGCTCTGGGAGTCGAGGACTTCGGATCAAGTATGGATCTATGAATTTGACCTCTCCCCACTGACCTTGGTCAGTATTAATTATGTCAGTCAACGATTGGCAACCTTTGATTAACCATCTGGTGGTGCCCTTTTGAAAATCACGCACTAACATATCAATTTATGAAATAACTCTTGAAACAATCCATTCATGTTCCTTCAAATGTCTTGGAATCCTTAAGGATACACCTTGACATGATATTTTCGTTGGATCCCCTTTTGGATCCTTGAGAGATTCTTAAGGGACACACGATATATTTATGTCGTTTCTTTTTATGAATCTCTAAAGGATATTTAGAGGATATACCCTTGAATGATTTGGCAATGACATTCCTCTTAAGATCCTTAAAGGTGTACACATAAAGGATCCTTAAAATTTAAAAGGACAGTCAAAGGAGGCATGATAAAAAACCTTGAAGGATACTTAAAGGATACACTTGGACATGGTTCAAAGGACATGATCGAATCTTTTGTCCCTTAAGTATCCGTTTAAGGTAGATTCCTTAAAGAGTCATTTAAGCCAACCTTTACATTCAATTGGGTTCATCATGTTTAGAGGATAATGTAGCCCATTAAGAATCCATCTAATTGAACCCACATGCATCACAAACTCAAAAGATCCACTTTATTAATTCATGAATTGCAAAGTACATGGATTTGATTAGTGGGACTTGAATGCCATTTAATCAAAATATCCACATGCATGACACAAAGAAACATGAGTCAATACATAAAGGATCACGTAAACGGTATAAGTGAATCCAACATAGGGATCATCCTACCAATAAGAATGAATCCCCCTTAAAATCTACTAAAAAAAATGACCTTCTCTCCTTGCCTTGAAAATGGTGGATTCTTGGATGGAACAACATCGTGTATGCCTTCTTTGCATTCCAAAGAAGGCCCCTGCAGCAGCCCCCTTGGGGGGATTTTATAGTGGTGGAGGGAGAGGCCACCGATTGGGGAGGGGATGGCTGCCGTTGGAACCTCCCACCAGTGGCTTCCCTGTTTTTTTTTTTTAAATTTAGAGAGAGAGAGAGAGAGAAGAAAGGAGGGAGGGATGCAGTGGCACCCCCCACTGGTTGGAAGAACTGGTGCGGTACCACTGGTGGAACCCTCTCCCCCCCCCCCCCCCCCCCCCCCCCCCCCCCCCAACCAACCAACTGGTGGAGCTACCGGTGAGGGGGGGCTTGACCCGTACCCCCCACCGATATCTCTATCTCTCTTCATTTTTCTCCTCTTTCTTCTTTTTCTTTTTTCTTCTTTCCTTTTTTTTTTTTTTTTTGCTTGGGACCCCCCACCGGTGGGGAGTAACCGGTGGCTCATCGGTGGGTACCCCCTCTCTCTTCTTTTTTTCTTTTCTTTCTTCTCTCCTTTTTTATTCTCTCTTTGTAATTAAATAAAGAAAAACCCCCCACCAGTGGGGGTTTAAATGGAACCGGGGGGGGTGTCTTTTTTTTTTTTTTTTTTTTCCTTTGCCCTTTTTTCTCTCCTTTTGCTTTCATGCCCAAACGCGGTGGGGGGGGATGCTTTCCACGGGACATGTGTCGGAGGCAGAGACAAGGGCATGTGTCCCGTGTTTGATTTGCTTCACACGCTTTTGTTGGCTTCATCACGTGCGATTGACTTGCATTATCTCTGATGTCGGAAAATTTTTCCTCTTTGGCTTAGGGATCGCAACCCTAGTTTGAACATTAGGACACCTTGAAAATGTTGCGATCTGTCCGAAGCTTCTTGGACCTTTGAGAGTAAACCAATCTTTATGATGTCAACCCACTGGAGTTTCGTTTTCTTTTGGGCTTGCATAGTCCTACTCCAGGTGTTCTTGTGAATCAAAGGCTCCAACCAGACCCACATTTGCAGTTTTCGAGCTGGATTCAACTGAATTTCTTTACGAATCGTGGCCTGTGCCATTTGAAACTTCGGAGGGCCTCCCTGGCTTCTTGGATATTTCCAACAACACCTGACATGACCTGATACTTTGAGGCCTTTCTGTCATCCATACTGGGGGGCCTCCTTGAGAATATTTGGGCAATGTATTTTATCTTTCAACACTTGCCTGACTTCAGAATTTTAAGGTATAAACAATCCAATTTTGGCTTTTTCAAGCACACTAGGAAGAGTGCCATGAAGTGGCCAATGCTTTGACCCATGTCAAGGCGGTATGATTGGAATGTTTGGAATAGCCTTTGTGAGTCTCAAACTACATTGAATTACTTCTCGCCATTCGACGACATTTGAGATCTTCGGAGCACTAAACACTCCTCTTCGGCTTTTCCCACATTCGAAAGAGTGTCCGGAATAGCCTGACTTTCGTGGCCTTCAAGGCAAATGTGGCTTGTGAATGTTGTGCAATATTGGTCCTTTGTCATTTTTCGACATTTACTCATATTTCAAACTTTTTGAGTGTGAATAATCTCTTTTTGGCTTTTTAGGGCACATTGTAAAAGTGGTTCTAATTGGCCGGAGCTTTGACTTTATCGAGCTGAACTTTGTAATTTCGCTACGGTCCGCCGGCCTTCATTTTGTCTGTTCACATTTTAAACTCTTTGTAGTGAATTGTACTCAATTCTTTCTTTTCTCTTGCATGTAGATCGCTTCTTTCCTCCTTTGTGCCATGGCTGAGGTTGGAGATTTCCCTTCTTCTCAGAGTCGGTGTTGGCCTCTCCTAGTGTTGTCTTTTGTTTATGTGATTTGACTATCTCGAGGGCTTGTCTTGGATAACACATTCATCCATTAGAGAGACACTGACTTCGAGGCATTTGTGTGACTTTTCATCTATTTTTTTTTTCAAAACTAACTCTAGTGCCCTTTCAGATTTTCGCTAGAATTATCTCCCTCTTATTTTTGCCTGTGCACCCTTACGATTTTCACGTAGCGGGGTTACCCATTTTTGCCTGCGACGTCCTCTTGGATTTTCACCTCAATCGGGTTTGGGACCTTTTTGCCTTTAGCTGTTCCCTTTTGAGGGGATAACTAGCTAAGTCTGTCGAAACACCTCGTTTTAAGTTCTTTCTTTTTTCTTTTTTTCTTTTTTTGAACAATTATTTCTTTTGATTTGGTAGGGAATCATGGCTTCCTTGAGGGCCGAATTGGTAGAGTCTTTTAGAAGACTTAAGATATAACCAGAACTTTTAGGATCTCTAAGGATACAAGGGCTCCTCGTAGTTGTAAAGTTTTTTAGGTTTTCGAGGGCACAAAGACTCCGAGGGGATTAGGACTTTTGAGTTTTCAAGGATACAATGTCTCCCAGGGACCAAAGAGTTTTTAGACTTCAAGGAAACAGCGCCTCTTAGGGGTCAAAGAGTTTTAGGCTTAAAGGACACCGGCTCCTAGGGGCCAAAAACTTCGAGGATACAACGGCTCTTAAAAAACTTCAAGGATACATCGGTTCCTAGGGGCCAAAGACTTCGAAGATACCATGGCTCCCAAGGGCCGATGATTTTTTTTTTTCCCAAGTAGTTTTAACGCCTTTGCGGGTTTTCTTCAAAACTAGCCCCTTTTTACTTTTGCATGTGTATCCTTGCGAGTTTTTCAAATAGCAGGGTTTCTTATTTCTGCCTGATATGTCCTTTCGGATTTTCACCTTAGTTGGATTTTTTTTAAAGACCTTTTTGCCCTTAAACGAATCTTCTCTAGGGAAGAACTAGTTAAGCCCATCAGAGCACCTCATTTTTTAGCTCTCTTTCTCTCTCTCTCTCTCAAGCAAACACACATTTTTTGGTCGGCAGGGAATTGGGCTTTCCTCAGGGTCAAGTGGTAAAGATTTTCCGATAAAAGGAGGATTTTATTTTCTTTTTGGGTTTTGGAAGGCTTTCATGACTCCGGATGACCACGAACTTTGAGTTTTTCAAGGGACAAAGGCTCTAGACAACCATAGATTTTAATTTTTTTTAAAGGGGACAAAGACTCCAAGCAACCATGGATTTTGATTTTGTTTTTAAGGGGATAAAGACTCCAAGTTGTCATAGACTTTAGATTTTTCAAAGATATAAAGACTCTAGGTAGCTATGGATTTTAGAATTTTCAAGGAGATAAAGGCTCTAGATAGCCATGATTTTTTTTTTGGATCTTCAAGGGGGGTAAAGGCTCCAAGTGGCCATGAATTTTGGATTTTCAAGAAGATTAAGGTTCAAGATAGCCATGGACTTTTGAGTTTTCCAGGGATAAAGACTTTAAGTAGCCATGGACTTTATATCTTCGAGGGGATAAAGGCTTTAAGTAGTCATGAATTTTGGATCTTCGAGGGGATAAAAGCTCTAGATAACTATGAACTTTGAATTTTTAAGGGGGTAAAGGCTCCAGGTGGCTATAAATTTTGGATCTTCGAGGGGGTAAAGGCTCTAGGTAGTAGTGACTTTAGGTTTTCTAGGGGATAAAGGCTCCAGGCAGGTATGTTTTTTTTTTTTTTTGAAGGAGATAAAGGCTTTAGGTAGTTATGGACTTTGGGTTCTTCAAGGGGATAAAGGTTTTAGGTAGTCATGGAGTTTGGGTTCTTCAGGGAATAAAGGCTCTAGGTAGGCATGAACTTTGGATTTTTCAGGATATAAAGGTCCATGTAGCCATTTGACTTTGAGGTTTGTCGAGCGTCACTTCCCGATGGGACGGAGGACTTCAGTCTAGTGGTGTTTTGACTCTTTCTTTTTTTCTTTTCCAACTAACTTTAGTGCCCTTTTGGTTTTCGCGGAAGCTAGCCCCTTACTTTTTCCTGTGCACCCTTGCGAGTTTTTGTACAGCAGGGTCACCTATTTTTGTTTGAGGTGTTGGGCTTTCACTTTAACTAGGTTCTTATGATCTTTTCGCCCTTAATTGATTCCATTTTTTTCTTTGCAGAATCAATTAAGTCCGTCGGAGCACCTCGTTTTTAGGTCTCTTTTTTTTTTTTTTTGAATTTTTGCAGCCAAGATATGCTTGCCTTCTCATGATGAAGGTGTTGACAGGCTTACAACATCCATACCCCAGCGGGCAAACGACCATGTGGGGTCCTGCTGGGTGTGATTGGCCCCAAAGCTTGACAATGAAGGTAACTTTTAGGTGAAAAGAAGTCTTTTGCTTTAATGTTGATCTTCATTTTTGGGCCAGACTGGTGAGCTTCACATATTCCAGAATGAATCTCTTTCATTATTTTTTCGGACTTCTTTGAGCGAGGGACACCCCAGAAGAACTGACATCCTATCTTCAGGGACTAGCTGATATAAGACACCATCAGTCGTCCTATAGAATGCTACCCTGCGCGAGGGTTGGAGTCGTTCCACTTTATCATCGGGAAGCCATCTATTCTCCATTTTGGAATGCACCCATCATCTTCTTCTGTTTCGCTTTCTTCTGGCGCGTTGATTGCAAATGTTGTAAAGCCATTTTCACAATCAATGGTACTAGAAATAGTTTTCTGTTCTTTATAATGGTTTTTGCCTCCCCTGCAGGAGACAACTCCAATGCTGATGCCAACTTGACCAAGGCATCAGCCTGAGCATTTTGGCCTTTTGACATAGTCTGATTTGGAGATGTATATTCAATTATCAACTGCCCTTTGACTTTGAAGTCCCCAAGAGTTTGTCGCATGACCATGAGTGAATCTTCATGGACTTAGATGTATTAAACATACATTTTTGATGTGTCATCTGGCACGATGAGGACGAAGCCCACCTAGCTCGCATTGTGATGCACTATATGGTACTATGATCGTCCTTGATTTATCGTCAAAGCATACTTGACAATTCTTGAGCATTTCTCGCTTGAGCAGGGTTTCTTCTAATTTTCCAAAGAGAGTTCTTCAAGAACTGGATGAATGACGCGGGACGACTACCGAAACGAGTCCGAACTAGTGTCACGATCCGAAATCAGCAAGTGTAGTGTACGTGTACGGCAAATACTCATCGAATCTCCATGTTTTCATGAATGTAATTGCGCAATGTAAGTCGCACGCAACTCGAGTATCGTTCGCACTCAGTGATAAAATAAACAGGATGGCGTAGTAAGAACTACCACAAAGCTAGGACATCATCAACGCAACCAATAAGCTCAATTTAATGCTAAGGGATGGACCTCACACTCACAATCCGGCATCAATTATCAAATAAGTAGCTAGGTATCCTAGCTCACAGGCACGGGAACATGCAAGAACATATAATGAACAACAAGTTCTGTTAAGGGAATATGGGCACAATAGCACTAACCGACCCACTGTGGAGTGGGGTTCACGATCTTAACTGCCGCGGATCTGCAAACCGCCTCGTAATCAAGCACACGCCCTGCGGTGGCGTACAAACAAATTGGATGCTGCGCTGGTTCGCTGGGGGGGGGGGGGGTGAGGCGAGGCCCTGTTTTGGTGTAAGGTGCGGCAGTTGACGACTGGGTGGACCACGTCGCAGGGCTCCACGAGCGGCGGAGGGAAAACTCGCAAGATGACCCGCCCGAGACCTTCGACTGCACGAACAGGGGAAGAGAGGGAGCCTGTGGGGATCCGTCCAGGTTCTGTGTGCCGTGGACGGAACTCGCGGGGGTGGCGCCCCCGTCTTGGGCCCGTGTGTTGCAGGGGAGGGGCACGTGGGGATGGTCTTCTGGAGCCTGGCGGCCTGGCGTGCGGCGGAGAGGACAACCGCGGGGCGGCCGGCCGGGGGCTGACTGTGGCGGGGCTGCGGTGCTCGCGGGAGTTGGGGGCCGGCGGTGAGGGTCCGCTGGGCCGCTGAACCGTGGGGGGGGGGGGGGAGAAGCTCGCGGGGAAGGAACCTCCGAAGCCTGCGTGCGTCGGCGGGAGCCCGCAGGGGAGGGTCCTCGGGGGCCTGCGGCGGTGGGGACTGAGGAGCTCGCGGACAGGGGTCTGTCCGGAACTTGCTTCGCGCGAACAGGGGAGGGAGGAAGAGGGGCGGTGCGCGGGCTCGCCGGGGACCCGACCAGGTAACGTGGACGGGGTCGTGGCCGGCGGTTTCTTGCCGGGATGGTCCGTCTCAGGCCCGCGTGTAGCAGGGAAGGAGCACGTAGGGAGGCCGGTTCGGCTTTGGGTGCCGCGGAATGACGGCGTGCGAGCAGGCAGGCTCGTTCTTGGTGTGGGAATTGTAGCGGTACTGCGTTCATGCATCGTCCGTGGCGTCGCGGGGTTGCCGCGGGGATGAGCCAGCGGCGAGCGGTTTCTGCAGGCGTTCGCGGAGCCCGCGTGGGGGCGGCAGAAGGGATCGTGGAAGGCCTCCCCGGGGTCCGCGAGTGGAAGGCTTCGCGGACGGGCGGCTCCTCGTAGGGGAAGAACCAACACAGCACAGGGAGAGGGAGGAGGAAGAAGGAGAAGAACAAGACGAGGAAGAAGGAGAGGAAGAAGGAGAAGACAGCACAAGGCTTCCGCCCGAGGATGCACGTACGCTCCTTGGCGGCTGCAAGATTTTCTTTTTTTTTATTCCATCATCAATGCCCCCTCCCAAAGAGGCTACAATACCTTAAATAGAATAAAAAAACCCCTAATAACCACCTAATGAAGCAAATGACGTAATTAGCCCTAATTCTAGACAGACACAATGAAATTCGTGCAGAAAATACTAAAAAATAGAAAAGTGATAATTGGGCCTCATAATGGGCCTTACATCAATGTCTAATGCTTCATAACCATATAAAACACATCAGCCTTCAAATGCACCATTATCGAGCCATAACGAGGCTGGAATCGCTGCGGACGTCCTCCTCCGTCTGTAGACGCGGGTCGGGTCGAATCGGGCATGAGCGCGGGTGTCCTCACCAATTCTCCCCGGCTGGGAAGAACTCGACCCTATCAAGTATGGGTCTCGTCCACTCTGATATCGCTCCAGAAGGTCTGGGTCGATTTGCTGCAGCTCCTCGCGCGTAATGCACGTGTCCTCCGTAGACGGCCGTCCTCTCCAGTGGACCAGATAGCGCTGATAGGCCCCATCCCTAGAAGTAACAACCTGCTCGTCTAGTATATGATCAATCTGCTCTCGCCGTGCTGGTAAGGAGGCAGGAAGTGGACACTCAGGGGTGGGGTCGCTCACAAGGGAGGTAGAAGGCTCAAACGGATTACTGGGTATCACTGCCGGGTCCCGATAGGCCACCAAATCTGAGACATTGAATGTGTTGCTAATGCCATAGTCGGATGGTAGATCCACCACATACGCGTTCGGTCCAATCCGTTTTATCACTCTGAAGGGGCCGGCTCCCCGAGCTTGCAGCTTCTTGACGGTTCCTGAAGGAAACTGCTCAGGTCGAACCCTGATCATCACGTAATCACTCTCATGAAACTCCTGGGGTCGTCGATGTGCATCTGCCATTTGCTTGTAACGCTTATTGCTGATCTCAATGTGACGCCGGATATCCTCATGCAGACTCCTAATATGATCAGTTAGGGACTGTGCAGACTCAGACGTACGGGATTGGATGGGTAAAGGAACAAGGTCAACGGGTCCCCTAGGCCTATAACCAGTAACAATCTCAAATGGACACATGCCTGTAGACCTATTGACCGAACTATTATATGCAAACTCAGCCTGCCATAGCATCTGATCCCACCCTGGCGTACGCTCTCCCACAAGACACCGCAGCAAGTCACCCAGACTCCGATTGACGACCTCGGTCTGTCCGTTGGTTTGAGGATGATAGGCGGTGGAGAATTTCAGCTTGGTGCCCATCAAGTGCCAAAGGGTCTTCCAAAAATAGCTGACAAAACAAACATCCTGATCCGAGACGATGGTCTTGGGCAGCCTATGCAGACGAACCACACTCTCATGGAATAACTGGGCCACTTGAGACACATCGGATGTCTTCGAACAGGGGATAAAGTATGCCATTTTGGAGAACTGATCAACGACGACCATGATAGAATCATGCTTTCGAATCGTTCGAGGCAGGCCCAAGACAAAATCCATACTAATATCCTGCCACGGACAATCTGGCACGGGAAGAGGGGTGTACAGACCATTATTTTGTTTCTTCTATTTCGCCGTAGCGCAGATGCGGCACTGAGCAACAATGCGAGCAACGTCGCGCTTCAGGCTCGGCTAGAAGAACCTATACTCAACAAGCTCAATGGTCTTATTCCGGCCAAAGTGGCCGGCTAGACCCCCAGCATGAACCTCCCACATCAAGAAATCGCGGACCGAGGTCCGGGGAATGCACAACTTGGATCCACGAAACAGATAACCCTCCTGAAGGACGTACTCACTGTGCTCTCTAGAGGGCCTGGACTGCAGGGCCGAGTGGATCAAACCAAAGTCGGGACAAGTAGGGTACTCGTCCCGTAATCTCTCAAATCCCGTGACTTCTACACTGACAACTGATAGAAGGGAAGATCGCCTGCTCAGTGCGTTAGTCACGCGGTTCTCCACACCCGCCTTGTGAGTTAGGACGAATGTATAGGCCTGAAGAAACTCAACCCATCGACTGTGTCTCGGGTTTAGCTTCTTCTGGGCGTGGAGAAACCGGAGCGCCTCATGGTCGGAGTATAACACGAATTCCTGCGGTAGCAGATAATGTCTCCAATACCTCAAAGCCTGCATACCGCATAAAACTCCTTATCATAGGTGGAGTACTTCAGCTTAGCATCATTCAATTTCTCGCTGAAGTACGCAATGGGATGGCCCTCCTGGCTCAAAACCCCACCTATGCCGACACCAGAAGCGTCACAAGAGACCTCAAACACCCTCGAAAAATCAGGCAGGCGAAGGACAGGTGCTTGGGTCATGCGCTCCTTGATGTCACGAAAGGCTGAAGCAGCAGCCTTCGTCCACAGAAAGGCTCCCTTCCTAATGCAATCAGTGATCGGAGCCGTAATGGAGCTGAATCCGCGAATAAATCGACGGTAGAACGTCGCTAAGCCGTGAAAACTCCGCACATCACGGATAGACTGCGGCTCAGGCCATTCTACCACCGCTCTGATCTTTTCAGGATCAGCGGAGACGCCCTCAGATGACACGATGAACCCTAAGAAGATCACTCGATCTGTCATAAATGCGCACTTCTTAAGGTTCCCATACAAACTCTCTCGACGAAGAATAATGCACACCTGCCGAAGGTGCTCCAAGTGGTCCTCCCTAGAACGGCTATAGATAAGGATATCATCAAAGTATACGACCAAAAATGTGCCAATGAACGGTCGTAATACCTGAGTCATGAGTCGCATGAAGGTACTAGGGGGGTTGGACAGGCCGAAGGGCATGACCAACTACTCATAAAGTCCATCTTTCGTCTTGAAAACCGTCTTCCACTCATTCCCAGGTCTAATCCGAACCTGGTGATAGCCACTCTTCAGATCGATCTTTGAAAATACAGTGGCTCCCGCCATCATATCAAGCATGTCATCGAGGCGGAGAATGGGAAAACGATATCTCACCGTGATGCGGTTGATCGCGCGGCTATCTACGTACATCCTCCAAGTGCCACTTTCTTTGGAGCAAGAAGTGCGGGGACGGCGTAGGGGCTCATGCTCTCGCGAATGGAGCCCCTCGCCAGGAGTTCCTCAACTTGCTTCTGGAGCTCAGAATGCTCCTTGGGATTCATGCGATAGTGCGGCAGGTTGGGTAAGGTGGCTCTCGGAATTAGGTCGATGGCGTGCTGGATATCACACATAGGTGGAAGACCTTCCGGAAGATCCTCAGGAAAGATATCCTGAAACTCCTGGAGAAGAGAGGTGACCTCGGTAGGGTGCTCACTCGGGGTCTCGGCAGTAACCTCTCTAACCGCTAAAAGAAACACATGATCATTTTCAATCAAATCATGCTCAAGCTCCCTGGCAGAGATAAGCTGTAAAGCTACAGTAGGGGGTGTGCCAAGGAGGGAAGGCTCACGAGTGTTGGTAACGTCCGATCTGGTCGGACGGGAACTGGAACATGTGCTCGCTAAAGCCGTGCTGAGAGTGGTAGCTGAGCTAACAGGCGTGGTGCTAGAAGAGGTAGCACCGCCTGAAGGGGGTGAAGGGGTACTCGGGGATGCTGAAGAACTCCCCGGAGAAGTCCCCTGCTGGGAGGACGCTCTAGGTTGGGAGGGCTGTAAAGTGATGAGCAGGTCGCCGTACTGGAATATGCAAGTGTTGGACCGGCCTTGAAGGGTCGCGTCCATATCATACAACCACGGCCTGCCAAGAATAAGGCTCCCGACCTCCATAGGAAGAATGTCACACCAGATCTCGTCCTCATACGGTAGGAAGTGAATGGGAACAAGGCACCTCGTCTGGATGGGAATGGAAGTAGAATCCACCTAAGAAACTCGGTAAGGACGATGGTGACCAACAGCAGCCAACCCAAGGCGTGCGACGGCATTAGTGGAGATTGCGTTGATGCAACTACCACTATCAATGATCACCTTGCACACCTTGCCATCAACACGGTAGTAGGTGTGAAAGATAGTAGTGCGGCGCCAATCATCACACACATTTGGCTGGATCAAGATGCATCTAACCAGGTCGATCCTATCCTCACTAAGACGCTCCTCACTATCACCATCCCACAGAAACTGAGCCTGGATGCAACCCACGATCTCTCCCTCAGAGTGAAAATCATCCGCCATCTCATCTCCAAGCCTCATAACTCACAGGCTGCAATGCGGGCTGGTACTCCTCTGGGTCCACCTCTCCCATAGCCATGGTCCTAGACCGACACTGAGACTTGAAATGCCCAAATCCCTGACACTTGTAACACCGAATACGGGATCCGCCCTCCTGGGAGGACTCTCCTATAGCTGGGGCCTTCCCCTTATCCTCCCGCCTAGGTGGCGGGGTTCCCACAGGGGGACGGACAGGGGGGGCCGGTAAGGCGGGCACCGGGTCCCTCTGGGGAAAACGAGGGTGAGAGGGGGGGTCCTGACGACTGGGGTCAGCAGGCCTGAAGGCTGGAGCTCTCTGTGGCACTCCCGGGGTGGCACGCTGATCAAGGGGACGCTGGTAGGGCGGCCGAGTACGCGGGGGTGAATCCACCTCAAGCTCAAACTGCTCCATCTCTCTCACGACCTGATAGGCGTGCTCGATGGTCGTTACATGCTGACGGAACAGTTCCTGCTGATACACGCGACGTAGACCCTTCCGAAAGCGGGAAGAGTCAACGCACTCTCCTCTCGAGCTCCACATCTCATTAGGTACTCATCAAACTCGGCAATGTACTCAGAAACGGTTCGAGTACCCTGAGATATGCTCTGCCACCTATCAATGAGCCGGTGGCGATACGTCGGGGGAAGGTATTTCTCTCTCAGCTTAACCTTCATGTCTTCCCACGACTCAATGGGATCATGCCGACGTTGCTCTAGAAGGTCCTCGACATTCGACCAATAGGTCTGAGCCTCGCCTGTCAGCTTCATCATGGCGAACCGAGCTCGCCGAGCGTCAGTCATACCCATCCAATCGAAGTAGCGGTTCATACTAGCCTTCCAATCAAGATAAACCTTCGGGCCCAAGGACCCGTCAAAAGTGGGAGCATCCGCACGAGCGGCCCGACGGTCATCCAGGTCCATCGGGACGTGATGGGGCCTCCGCTCTTCCTCAAAATCATCCCGATCGTCGAGATCATTCCGATCCCTCGGACGTCGATGACGTCTAGGCGCCTCACCAAACTCAGGCTGAACCCTACGGGCGTACCGATCATACCGATCACCTCGATCATATCGCTCAGCTCGATCGCGGCGGTCGTGTCGATCCTCTCGATCGTGTCGATCGAATCGCACGTCCTGACCGTGTCGCTCTAGCCGATCATCACGGTCACGAAGATCCCAGTGATCATAACGATCAATCCCATCCACCTGACGCCTCGCGCGTCTCTGATCGGCGCCCTCAAACCTCTCACGCTGCCTATGATGCCTCAAATGTCTACGCGCTGCAACCTGGTCTATCAACTCATCACGCGGATCATAATCTACCCCGTCATCGGCAAGACGCCGATCGTCAACAGGATCAGCCCTCGGAAGGGCCTCATTATGAGGAATATGGACGGCTGGAACATGATGTCCCGGATGACGGGGAACTGGAGCATGGGCAAGAACCCCTGGAGCACCCCTGAGACCTGCTAGGTCCTGAATCGTACGCTCAGACTCATCAACTCGGTTCTCACCAGAGCAGTTCGAACCTCCCCCATTCCCCTGGCGCTGGTCCCACATATCCATACGCTGTGCGAGCTGACTAATCATCGCGGCTAAATCAGAAACATCCGGGGACCCCGCTTGCGAACTTGACGCAGGTGCAGACATGTGGAAAATCGAGGCCCTGTTTTGGTGCAAGGTGCGGCAGTTGACGACTGGGTGGACCACGTTGCAGGGCTCCACGAGCGGCGGAGGGAAAACTCGCAAGATGACCCGCCCGAGACCTTCGACTGCACGAACAGGGGAAGAGAGGGAGCCTGTGGGGATCCGTCCAGGTTCTGTGTGCCGCGGACGGAACTCGCGGGGGTGGCGCGCCCGTCTAGGGCCCGTGTGTTGCAGGGGAGGGGCACGCGGGGATGGTCTTCCGGAGCCTGGCGGCCTGGCGTGCGGCGGAGAGGACAACCGCGGGGCGGCCGGCCGGGGGCTGACTGTGGTGGGGCTGCGGTGCTCGCGGGAGTCGGGGGCCGGCGGTGAGGGTCCGCTGGGCCGCTGAACCGTGGGGGGGGGAGAAGCTCGCGGGGAAGGAACCTCCGAAGCCTGCGTGCGTCGGCGGAAGCCCGCAGGGGAGGGTCCTCGGGGGCCTGCGGCGGTGGGGACTGAGGAGCTCGCGGACAGGGGTCTGTCCGGAACTTGCTTCGCGCGAACAGGGGAGGGAGGAAGAGGGGTGGTGCGCGGGCTCGCCGGGGACCCGACCAGGTAACGTGGACGGGGTCGTGGCCGGCGGTTTCTTGCCGGGATGGTCCGTCTCAGGCCCGCGTGTAGCAGGGAAGGAGCACGTAGGGAGGCCGGTTCGGCTTTGGGTGCCGCAGAATGACGGCGTGCGAGCAGGCAGGCTCGTTCATAGTGTGGGAATTGTAGCGGTACTGCGTTCATGCATCGTCCGTGGCGTCGCGGGGTTGCCGCGGGGATGAGCCAGCGGCGAGCGGTTTCTGCAGGCGTTCGCGGAGCCCGCGTGGGGGCGGCAGAAGGGATCGTGGAAGGCCTCCCCGGGGTCCGCGTGTGGAAGGCTTCGCGGACGGGCGGCTCCTCGTAGGGGAAGAACCAACACAGCACAGGGAGAGGGAGGAGGAAGAAGAAGAACAAGACGAGGAAGAAGGAGAAGACAGCACAAGGCTTCCGCCCGGGGATGCACGTACGCTCCTTGGCGGCTGCAAGATTTTCTTTTTTTTTTATTCCATCATCAATGCCCCCTCCAAAAGAGGCTACAGTACCTTAAATAGAATAAAAAAAACCCTAATAACCACCTAATGAAGCAAATGACGTAATTAGCCATAATTCTAGACAAAACACAATGAAATTCGTGCATAAAATACTAAAAAATAGAAAAGTGATAACTGGGCCTCATAATGGGCCTTACATCAATGTCTAATGCTTCATAACCATATAAAACACATCAGCCTTCAAATGCACCGTCATCGAGCCATAACGAGGCTGGAATCGCCGCGGACGTCCTCCTCCGTCTGTAGACGCGGGTCAGGTTGAATCGGGCATGAGCGCGGGTGTCCTCACCAATGAACCTATCAGAAATCCCGCCATGCCTTGGTGATGCCAAACTTTATAAGAAGTAGGGTCCATTTCTCCATTCTTCTGGATAAGACTAGTTGTCGGAGCAAGAACTTTTGCAAATCAAATAGCAATATAAGTTGAACTTTGTAGGCGAGGAGGTAACGCCTTAACTTTTTCTTGCAAAACTCATGCCCAACATATTTTCTCCATAGGAGTTGCTCTTTGCCATGCTCGCTTACTTGGGTCGATAGTTCCCCCTGAGAAGCATTTAATGCTGCACTGTATATAGTTAATGGCTTGTCTTTGTTGGCTAAGCTAGCATTAGAAGACTAGGCAAACATTCTTTGTTTTCGTCAAGAACACTTAACATTTTCCATTTCATTTGAAGGAGCTCCTTTCCTTGTCAAGTTGGCAAAGAGGCTAGCAGCTCCTCAAGAAGCTTGAGATGAGTCTCTTGATGTAGACGAGCTTCTCTTCAAGGGCCCTGGGTCTTGTGAGATTTTTTGTGAGGGGAGAAACTCCTCACGTTTGACCTCAAATAGATCATTTTCAGCTTCTTGAATTTGAAGGGCTGAATAGATTTGGTTTTGATAGCCACTCTTGTTTGATTTTAGCTTGATGACATATCCATGTAATGCCTCAAAGCTTCTGGTGACATCCATCATTGTTTTTTGCAATTGACATTGTGAAGTTGCCTTTGGAGCAAGCCTTATTTAGGTCCTTGACATAATGATTAGATGGACTCATTTTTTTCTTCTTCTTTTGGCTAGTGCTATACTGACTTTCCATATGTGATGTGTGCGTGTTTTAATAAAGCGCACCTCGTGCATCTCATCAATTTCAATATTTACCTTCATGTCCGATTCTGGACACATTTGCTTTTGCATTAGCCTTCGTAGTTGTTTATAGGTTTGACCTCTAGTAGGATGGTCAATTCAAAGTCCCTGACTAGAGAGTTTAGGCCGAGCATTTTTTCGTAAACCCATGCAACGCCTTCTTTGACTCTGAGGAGTAAATGTTTCTACGCCTGCCCAAGAGGGTAACAATCTTCTGACTCTTCTTTTATTAGAGGTCGGGGTATTAGAGTTCTTCTAGCTCCCTGCTGCTTTCATAATTGACGCAAAGTCAACTATGTTGTTGTTTGGGACCCCGATCTAACTCTCTCTCCTATCAGATTTTTTTATTTATTTATTAAATCCTATCGTTTTGGTCTTTTTGTTTTTATCTGGAGAAATATAGGCCGGTTTTATTTATTTTATTTCTTGGACTATGAGAGTTTGGGATTAGCCCTCAGGAAGTCCAGGACTTCGGATCAGGTGAAGATCCGAGTATATGACCTCTCTCTACTGACCTCGGTCAGTGTTAATTATGTCGAGCAACTGCTCGACAACTCTTGACTAACCGTCCATTGATGCCTTTATAACATGCAACACTACTACTATAGGCAACACATGCATATGAAGATATATTTTAAGTTAAGCTCTTGGCCTCACCCAAGTTTAGGATGGGTTTATAATTGATTGGAAGGCTTTTTTAAAATATTTTGGATTGACTCCGAGTTATCTGGATTGATTCCAAGTATTTTAGACTCATAATGGTACTTTTGTAATTATGCCAAGTTGGAGGGTATAGGTGTATAATGATCACTTTAGTGCGTGAAGTGAGTTTTAATGATTTAGGAAGGTTTCAAAATCTTAGGAGGTATTTTAGAGTTATTTTAAGTGTGTTTGGGTTGTAAGGGTATTTTGGTAATTTTATCTGAATTGGATTTCTAGGTATAAAGTCTGTTTTTTGGGTATTTTTGTAATTATGTTGCATTAGGGTCATTTTAAGTTTTTTAGCATTTTAGGGAAACTTGAAAACCCTTAGGATGTATGTTAGGATCATTTTAGACATATTTGAGTTATAGGGGTATTTTGGTAATTTTACCTTAAATCGGGTTTATTAAACTTAGAGTCTATTTTTTATATTTTTTTGAGATTTTTACTTATTTTTATCATATTGAGGATATTTTGATAATTTTATCCATCTTGTTAGGGTTTGGAGGGTATTTTGGACATAGGAGAGGTTTTGATATTTTTTAAGAATTTTCTGTGATTTTTACAGATTTTTATCATAGGTGAGGGTATTTTTGTAATTTCATTAAGTTCTAGGGGCATTTTGGTCATTTCGATAATTTTATATGTTTTCATATTTGGTTCTCTATTTTTTTACTGGTGTTTACTGAATTTTACTGATTTTTATTAATTAATTAAATATATGAAAGATATTTAAGTCATATTTTTGGGTTTATGTAATTTCCAGATTTGGTTTTCTGATTTTTACTGAGTATTACTGGTTTTTATAGAAATTTTCTGATTTTTATTTGATTTTACTGATTTTAAATAATTTTCACAGATTTTATTAATTAATTAAACATGAGGGATGTTTAAGTCATTTTTTTAACTTAAGTATATTATTTTATATCTCAATATTTCATTATTGAGTTTTGATTATAGTCTAGGATTAGTTATGTATGGGGTGAGGCCAAAGATATTTTAGAATATTTAATTATATATTTATGTATTTTAATTAGTTATTAAACTAATTAATAAATTAATTATGTATGTGAAAATATAATAACATAATGTTACTTAAGTAATAGGTTCATAAACACACATGCACATGCATATGCTCAAAGAACAATATTAGTATTTCATTCATCATTTCGGCATAATCCCGTCTTATAGAACGGTTATTTTACAACATAAATTCGACAGAGCTTCCCCTTAGGAATAAACCTTAGGAAGAGAGCCTTCCGAGACGAAAAATCTCCTCCAAACGCAGTAAACCTGTGCAAAAGCACTTGGTTTGGTCTTCAAATGGGCATAATTTTTCTTAGGAATTTTTGGGCCAAGATGGGCATAGAGTTCTTCTTACCCCTTGGGGGGTATTTATAGGCTTGAAAGTCTTAACCGGTAGGGGTACCCACTGTTGAATCTTGAGGTGGGGGGTGCCACCGGGAATTTCTTGGAGAGGGTGATAGAGAGATTAGAGAGGAGGGGGGGCCGATGGGCACCCCCACCGGTTCCCAACTGGTGGGGGGGGGTCCCCCACCAGTTTGGGCAACCAGTGGGGGGACTTCCCCCTTCCCTAAAAAAGGGTCCAACAATTGTCTTCTTCATCACTTGAAGTCCATTCCTTCAAGGCTTCTACACTCCCATGTATCAGGCTTGGGTTGTCAGTAAAGAACAACTCAATTTTTGACACAATACTGTTTAGCCGCTTGAATGTTTTGGACATTTGCGCCTATCAGCTTCTCTTTGATTTATGGCTTTAGACCCATTTTACATAGCCTTACAACATCTTCATAGGCTGGTGGATTGTCGTTCCTCATGCTGAGGTCACGCCACCTTTTGGCATAGTCTATTGCATACTCATTTTTGCTTTCTTTAATTGTAATTAAATCTGCAAGAGTGACTTTCTGCTCTGATATCTTGAAGCGATCGAGGAACTTCCTTTGCATTTCATCCCAATTTGTAATGGAATGTGGTTTTAGTTTTGTATACCAATGGAATGCAATCCCTGTTAATGATGTCGAAAAGTATTTTATGAGATATGACTCATCAATTGCCAATTCTCTTAACCCACTCATATAATGAACAATGTGCTCTTGAGTAGAGCCTTCACTGTTGAACTTGGTGAATTTGGAGGGCTTTGTATAATTTGTAGGAAGCTTTTTGAGTATATGGTGAATGGAGAATGACACTTTGTATATATCAAAGGTGATTGCACTCTCATCATACTCGGACATTTTGACTTCAACAAGTTGCTCTATTATGTGTCTTTGTGATGCTCCAACCCCTTTGACAAATGCATAAGAATTTTGGGCATTGTGGGTTGCCCCCTCACCTTTAGTCTCACAAAGATTTTGAAGAGCAAAGTTCGTTTCAACAACTTGTTGCCTAACTGCGGCGGCTACTAGAAGATTATTGCTAACAGGTGCTCTAGGTGGGATTGAATTTGCTAGAGGTGCTTGTGGTTGCCCCTGCTGTTACTCCCATTTTTGGATAAAGCCTAAAAGTAAGGCTCTAAGTTGTTGATTTTCTAGCCGCATTTCCTCCATGGTTTGTGCTTGGTGGACTAGTTTGTCTCTTCTCTTTATAAAACCCTTTCCTCTTTTTACCTAAAAGGATAGAATATGGATGAGTGAGTTGCCCGACTTGCACTCGTTACTTTTGTTGATGTATCGGTTCTTGAGTATGCTGTGAGGCTAGAGCAACCTCGACCTTTTGAATTTTGTAGACGCCTTCCTCGATGACCTATGTCTTCTTAAGGTAGAGATACTTATCCTTCACTAGATTGCTCCCTTTCTATAATGGACATCTAGGCTCACGCTTTTGCCCCATGTGAACAGGGAACTTGGTGGTAGTCTTCGTGAATTCCACCTCATCTTGACGAACCTTTGACAATATTCCGGATTGGTTCTTTATAGGAACCATAGGGACATAGCGAATTTTTGAATTGGTAAGTTCACCTTCATCCAATCGCATGCAGACATTATCCACCAAGTTGGTCTTGGCAGGCTTAGATAGCACTGCAGTAGGAGTCTTCTTATTCCGCCTTTGAGCATGCTCCCTGTTGAACGAGGAAGCTGGCGAGATCCTTCATGTCATTGGAACTTTGAACAGAAGCCTTAGTGAAATTGCTCTTCTTGGCATGGTGAGAGCTACGTCTTCTTCTCTTGTGCTTGGAGACGGTTTTGATTGTCGAGGCAACCCCTAGGGAGTATGGAAACCCAATGACAATAGGGAAGTCCCCAAAGCATATTGGTGTGGTGAGGTAGCCACATTGCGCATGGCTAAGTATTACCAATAGGCCAAAAGTTACTTTAGTTGTTGCTGCCATCGATGATGCAGTGGTTTCAAATTCTGCACAAAACGTGGCGAAGTTAGCAACTTCATGGTAAGGGAATCATTGGATATAGAGATGAAGGGAAGGAAAGGTCCTACCCGGGCGTACCATCTGTGGGTTTATTATTATTTATTTTATTTTTTTGGCTTAAGTTAGACTTTGAGAACTTAAGATGAGCCTTCAGGGAGTCTAGGAATTCGGATTAAGCATGGATCCATGAATTTGATGTCTTCCCACTGACCTTGGTCATTATTAATTACGCCAATCAATGACTGGCAACCCTCGATTAACCATCTGGTGGTGCCTTTTTGAAAATCACGTAATAACATATCAATTTATGAAATAACTCTTAAAACAAGCCGTCCATGTTCCTTTAAATGTCTTGAAATCCTTAAAGGATACACCTTGACATGATATTTTCATTGGATCCTTAAGAGATTCTTAAAGGACACATGTTGTATGATATACTTATGTCGTTCCTTTTTAGGAATCTCTAAAGGATACTCAGAGGATAGATACTTGAATGATGTGGCAATGACATTCCTCTTTGGATCCTTAAAGGTGTACACATAAAGGATCCTTAAAAATTAAAAAGATAGTCAAAGGAGGCATGATAAAACCTTGAAGGATACTTAAAGGATACACTTGGACATGGTTCAAAGGACGTGATCAAGTCTTTTGTCCCTTAAGTATCCTTTTAAGGTAGAGTCCTTAAAGAGTCCTTTAAGCCAACCTTTACATTCAATTGGGTTCATGTTTTGAGGATCATGTATCCCATTAAGAATCCATCCAATTGAACACACATGCATCACAAGCTCAAAAGATCCACTTTATTAATTCATGAATTACAAAATACATGGATTTGATTAGTGGGACTTGAATGCCATTTAGTCAAAATATCCACATGCATGACACAAAGAAACATGAGTCAATACATAAGGGATCACTTAAACGGTATAAGTGAATCCAACATAGGGATCATCCTACTAATAAGAATGAGTCCCCCCTAAAATCTACTAAAAAAATGATCATCTTCTCTTCTTGCCGCGAAAATGGTGGATTCTTGGATGCAGTGTGTATGCCTTCTTCGTGCTCCAAAGAAGCCCCCTGCAGCATCCCCCTTGGTGGGATTTTATAGTGGTAGAGGGAGAGGCCATTTGGTGGGGGTGGAGGGGGGATGTGGCTGCCGGTGGGACCCCTCGCCGGTGGCTCCACCAGTGACCCCTCCCTCCTTTCTTCTCTCTCCCTCTTAAAATTTCAAACAAAAAAAAAAAAGAGAGGGAAGAGGGAGAGGCCATTGGGGGGGGGGTGTGGAGGGGGGAGGTGGCTGCCGGTGGGACCCCCACTGGTGGCTTCCCTCTTTTTTTTTTTTGAAATTTTAAGAGAGAGGGAGAGAGAGAAGAAAGGAGGGAGGGGTGCCACCGGTGGAGCCAGCGGTGGGGGGGGGGGTTGTACCCTCTCTCTCCCTTCCTTTTTCTCCTCTTTCTTCTTTCCCTTTTTTTTTGGCTTGGGACCCCCCACCGTTGGGGAGTAACCGGTGGGGTTGGCTTACCGGTGGGTACCCCCTCTCTCTTCTTTTTTTCTTTTCTTTCTTCTCTCCTCTTTTTATTCTCTCTCTTTCTAATTAAATAAAGAAAAACTCCCCACCGGTAGGGGTTTAAATGGAGCCGGTGTGTGTGTGTGTGTGTTGGGGGGCGGGTCATTTCTTTTTTTCCTTCGCCCTTTTTTCTTTCCTTTTATGCTTTCATGCCCAAACCGGTGGGGGGATAGATAAAAAACTGTTAAATAGCCTACAATAAAAGAAAATTTTCGAGTTATGTTTACTTCAAATCCATATTTTTGCATGCTTAATGTCATGTTTTACCATGTTAGTGTATTTTCAATATATTTTTATAGTTTATAAACCTTTTTTTTTGAATTGTTTGACTGCTAAAAGAAAGGCCAATCCTGATCAAGGCCTGACCGGCTGGGATCAGCCCAGATCAGATAGAAGTCAGCCGATCTGATTGGTTTTTGGCGGACTGATCTGGAGACCAATCTTATGCTTTGTTTCCTTGGTTAATGATTCTAACGTTAGTGTAGTCGAGTTATGTTCACATGAGACCTTCAGGAAGAAGGAATGGCCTGGATGTCTGCTGATGGGTGCAAGTGGAGTTTTCTGTGCTTATGTTCTCTTGGCACTCCAGTGCATCCTTCCTGTCCCAACATTTTCAATCTGTTTCTTGTTTTGGATGTCTAAGTCTTCAAAAATGACAGTTTGTGTAGGGCATGATTCTTCTTTCTTCTTTGTTGCTTTTTATTCATTCATTGCTAATGTATTTTCTAAATTGACCACCGTAAGATATGTCAGCCAGCCTACAAATTACAGGGTGGCCAGCCCATGACTCTGCTGTAAGCTCTGTACTGTTTGGACCCGATGAGACTAGCATATTCAGTCTGGGTTCTGATGGAAAGGCAAGTAATTCATACAGTCAAACCCATTTATATTTTCCATTCTGGAGTATTCCTAAAGGACATCATTGTGTCAACCTGTTGCTAAGGCCTTTCTTTTCATAAAGTTGCTGATGCCATTGATTTGTGAAGCTTATATTTGCTGCAAGAATACCTTGCGTTTCCCAATATCAGATTTTTTTTTCATTCTTACTTGACTGCCTCATTCTTCAGAATAAAAAGCATAGCTTTGAGGATGGGATTTCAAACATCTCTCTTATAGTTCCTACTAAACTGCAGCAAACGAGTACATTTTGGTGCATAAAACTGTAATAATATTTGAAGTGACACCTTGAGAACAGAAATGGTTCATTTCATATCTGCAGGTTTTCATGTATGTTTGTGACTTTCTCTTTGAACCGGAACTGGGATGGTGGGGGACCTCACGTGCTTCTATTTGTATCAGATCTTCTGGGGAAGTTATCTGGTACGCTGAAATCTTAGAATAATCATAAACCTGTCTTTAAGGAAACTACTCATTTGCCCCCCACACCAAAAAAGTTGTCTACGATGCTTACCCTCATACCCATTAGATCAGTTGCATGGTACTAAAAACCAGTTGAACTGGATTGTAACCAGCTGAACTGTGGTCAGAGCAGATCTGGTTTCATGTGGGGAGTCAAAAGGCCAAAACTGGCCTTGGAACTGGAATCGGAACTGGCCAGTGCCAGTCCAGCTCCAACATCTGGCTTTTAGTTCCCCGGTTAGTTTGTTGTCCACCACCGAAGAATATCTATGGAATATTCTCTAATAACAGAGGTGGGCAAAATGAATTATTCTTTTACTACTCCATGAATATTCTCTAATGACAGAGGTGGGCAAAATTGACCACCCCATCCCCCAGCGGGAAACCTGGCCACCCCCACCCAGGCTGAAGCAACTGCTGCTTTTGGCATGGTGAGGATCTCTGTGTGTGTGTGCGCGCCTGCTGGAAGGGGTGTCAACCATCCCCCCCTCCCCCCTCCCAAAAAAAAAGAGAAGAAAAGAAAAGAAAAGAAAATCATCATCAGCCGCTATATATATATATATATTGTATTAGTAGCTGCTACTGTAGCACGATCAGCATTAACAACTGCTGGCATCTGGAGAGGATGGGGGTCAGCACGTACCCCCCTACATGGTTCTTTTCTCTCTAGAGACATGAGGATGCAGGTCCTTTTGAAAATTAAATATTCTTTTGAGGATGTTTTAGTCACTTTGCACGTGAGTCAAGACTTAAACCCATGTGCAGTTGAGTTACACAACCGACTCAGTAGGGCTACGGAAGTCGGGGTTTGAAGATTTTAAATGTATTAGATGGTTTTCTCAAGGAGAGGAGTATTGAGGTTAGTTCTAAAGATTTTAGGGTATAGGGGAAATTTCCCAACATTTTGGAAGGAATAGGATAAAGTAGCTTCGTTGTAAGCGGATTGAGATCGAGATCAAGATCAAGCGAGATCGAGAGGAGCGGTCCCCGGTTCTTAAGGAGGGAACCGGGCATCACCTCGGGGTTTTAGGGCCAGCCCCCTGAGCAGACTGAGAAGTTTGCCAAAAATATAAGTAAAATCCAATGACATTGGGTTTACCCTTAAAATAGTTAAAGATTTTTGTCCCTATACCTGTTGAATTAGGAAAAATTTTGTGTTTTGCATATTTAAGATTAACTTGTTATATAATATTTTTCTAAACCACAGGTTAAAAAAACTGTGATGTGCAAATAACGACATGAATACTCATGTCAAGGGGCTTTCACTTCCTGACGCCAGCAAGAGGAGGGAGAGGTGGTCCCAATCCTATCATGAGAGAGTTCACAGGAGAGAGAGAGAGAGAGAGATTGAGAGGGAGAGGAACTCTGGTGTGTGTGTGTGTTGGGTAGGGGGAGGGATGATTTACCCTCGCCACTACTCAGTTGGCTGGTCTCATACAGAGGGGAAGGAGCCAAACAAGGGGCAAGTGCAAGAGTTGAATTTGGGGAATGCCAAGGGTAAAATAGCAATTGTATGCTGTGGTCATCTTGACGATAGCCATGGCTGCGTGTGGATCCACCAGAAGTAGACAGCAGACTAAGGTCTAAATTAGTTAACTTTAAGAGGATTAATTCATGATAATGCTGGGACTTTCCAAAATTCAAAAGGTTTACCAGATTAAAAACTAAAAAAAGACACTTTTAAAAGTATTTCCCTTTTCAAGGAGAACACAGTTTCAATCAAGTTTTAAAAACTGAAAAAAGACACTTTAAAACTTTCCATATTGTTGGGCAACAAATTTTGTCTTTAGTTCGGATGCTCTTTTGCATGCATGCTATATTGATGCTTTCACTTCCTATTATTACTTGTAATGTGATGTGCTTATAGAGATTACCTGTGCTTTTTATAGATATTCGAATGGAGCTTGCAAAACCAAGGTCAAGTTCTCTGGTCAAGAGATTGTAGCAGGTAGTACTTTTGCTCTATGGGTCACCATTAGAAATGAAGCTCATCTCTGCTTTTTTTTAATCCACAGGTTCTGCAATCTGGGGAGCTTGAAAACATTTAGGCATGAAATAGCGTTGGATTCAAACGGTAGAAGATTGTTAGTGACCTCTAATTCAGTTAGATCACCACTATACCAGGTCAGCGTCCGCGTACCTGTCATGAGATTGTTGCAGGCTTATTTTCTGTGTTTTGATTTTCAAGTTGATGGGGATTGCTACACCTGATCAGGTTCAGGGACATACGAGTGGGTTCAGAACGCTTCCTCATACATCTGCTATTACAACGGTGGATTGGCACCCAACACTGCCCATCTTCTTGACTGGATCAGCAGATAATTCAGTCCGTGTCACCTCCATTGTGTAAGTTGTTCTGTATTGCCTTTCCATTCATGGGATGTGTGTGTGGCGTACTCAACAATGTTTTGCACCTTTGCTAAAATTCGCCTGCGGATCTCCATCAGAAATCCACTCACTGCAGCATTTGGCAATCTTGGAAGCTCCGTTGCTCCCATTCTTTGTTGTTTCCCCCTTGTGTTTTTGGTATGTGCTCTCTGTAATTTGGATGGAATAATTCCTTGCTTCAATGTGTTTTTGCCAGAAGAGAAATACTTGATGTAACGTGCGCGTTTTAGCAACGTCAGATCCAACGCACGCACTATCCCCTTTTTCCTCTTTTTGTTGCTACCCTCTGTTCGCTTGAGCTGCCATTTGGGTCGTAAGAAGCCAGTTGGGGATCTAATCCGATTCATGTTAACTGATTTTCGAATCCAGTTTAACCTTACCCCATCTGAATACCGATCTCATGTGACCCAACTTTTATCCCGCTGAGTCGGTTATGATACTGACAATTCGAATTTTTTATTTCTCTTTATTCATCAAAACATTGTGTTCAAGGTTAACAAAACAACTGAAATCAAAGTTACATACGTAACTATATCACTATTGGGGATTTATGTCAACTAGTATTTCCTAAGTTTTTCGTGTTCAAAGATCTCAATTGGGTGGGCCAGCCCGTACTCTAACCCAATCCAATCTAAATGACATTAAATTTAAATTATTTAAAATGGGTTGGGTTAAATTTGAGTTGGTATTAATTAAATTTTGGATTAAGTTGGGTTGAATCTGGGTTGCTTAAGTAGTTTTATTGATTTTTGCATTAATTCATACAAAAAATAGTTCACTTCTCTGAAAATTGGGCCAGCCTAATCCAATCCAGCTCAGTTCAGACAAAGTCCTTGTATTGAATTTGAGTTGAGTTGGGCTGTAGTAGTATGCGGGTAAAGTTGGGCTGGATCATTTTTAATTTAATTTCAGTGTAAATTACTTCGGGTCCACCGACTCCAACGCAACCAAATTCTCTCTCAAATTTAAAGATATAAAACCAAATGATGCTCATTCTAACAACTTAGGTGTGCTTTATATGGACGAATGTCCCGCATGGATTGGCTTAGACTCGATCCAGTCGAATCGAGCTTGGATTAAATGTCTCCTGTTTACCTTGCCCTAAGTTGGATTTGATCAAGTTCAACTTGATGGCCCAACCATAACCTGGCCGGCTTGGGTTTAGGTTGACCCACTGACCGAAATTTGCAGTTTTATTTTGGCACTTACTTTCAACGTGGAAAAGAATAATAAGTAGAACTGGCTATAAATTTTTTTGGATAGTTGCATAAGTTAAATAATCCCAAATAAGGCCTTATTTTATCCAATCAAGGAAGTAGTTATTTGGAACGTTTGTTTGAATGCCTAAAAATATTCAAAAATATACATAAATAGCTTTAAGTTGAAAAGGACACTTCTGCGTTTTCTCAAATATAATCCTGGTTATTTGAAGTTTAAGGTAAATGTGCTAGGCACAACCTTGGATGTCATTGTTGGCTTCCACATTGAAAATGAAATGTGCAGAGTGGTAAATTGTCTGGTATCCTGGAGCTTGAGACCATGGGTCTGCACCCATGTAAGTTCCCTACTCTTAGCGATTTAGAAGTTTCAGGGATCGGAGTAAAAAAAATGGAGATTCATGGTGGAGAACTAGAAGCCCTACCTTGCATCATATCATGGATGAGCTGGAACCTTTCCTGGAACCTGGGGTTCTAGGGGAGATCCTGCTTGGAGTCCAGCACCCCGGCTCCACAAACCCTACTTGATCGTTGTGTTAGTAATAGCTCCCCTGCCACAGAGAGAGAGAGAGAGAGGAAATCTTGCGAAAGTGCGTTGAGTCTTACCTAAAGGACATGATATTCTTTTCTTACCTTAGTTAAAGTCTAATTTGATTAAGAGGATGGAAGATAACGGCAGTGACACTTTTGACAGAATATTATCATAACTAAGATATACATGATATTATATAATATAACAGTAACATATATGATATTTATCCAATAACTTGATCATTTTTTAGCTATAATGATTCACTTTGGGATATTTTTCTGAAACCAATACGTCAACAAAGACAAAAAAGGATGCATTATTCGAAATGATATTATCAACGATGTTGAAAAGTGGATTGTGTTATTTCCAACTACATTATCCGACAGACACCATTAAGTATGGTTTTTTATACACTATATATTACTAATATCAAACATTTAAGTTGAAATCTAGAGACCAATATCGAAAAAAAGGCCATCAAATCACCCTAATTCTCTAAAAGAAATGCCTATTTTTCCTTTTTTTCTATGAGGAAAAATATAATCTACAGGACACACATGCTATCTAAATTTAATATTTTGTTCTGTAAATAGGGTAATATAAGTTCTCACGTTAATGGACCACATTTATACTTAACAATATTCAGTTTAATAAAAGTATGATGACATGAAATCCCCAAGTTGACCCCTGGGCGGTTCAATCAACCGGAGACCATGGTCCGTGACCCGCAAACTCTTGTCCACCTCCGGTCCAGGGTTTAACGAGCTCTCCCTTCTCCTCTAGTTCGCTCGGTGGGCCCTTCTTTCCCGCCCCATTTCCTTCCCCGACACACCTCGAGAATGAAGACGAGTGCCATCTCATAAAACCATCCTCCGTCTCACCCCTTCCATGTTCGTCTTCAGGTACCCAAACCTCTCCACCTCCTCCTCTGCAAACCCTAACCTGCTGAAGCTTCTCCACGCCGGTGCTCGCCCTGCCTCCTCTCCATTCCGCCTCTTCGCCGCCTTCTCGGCCCCTCCGATGGCGTCCCAGAAGGTGGCCGCGGAGTACGCCAAGTCCGGCCGGTCGTCATGCAAGGCGTGCGGGGAGAACATCGCCGCGGGCGCTCTGAGGCTGGGCTTGTGCAGTGACGACCCCCGCGGTTTCGAAATGGTCAGGTGGCACCACTTGGATTGCTTACCTGCAAAGGCGCGGCCGGTCAAGGCCGAGAAGGAGATCAAGGGGTTTTCTTTCTTGAAGGTGAAAATGTTGGGTGCTGTTGTTCGATTCGGTTCCTAGAGTGGTGAAGTCGCTGATTGTGCTGCTTTGTTCACGTTTTCTTGTTTGGATGTTGTTTTGGAGGATTCAGAGATCCGATCGGGAGGCATTGAAGAATTTGGAAGTGGTGACGACTACGAAGAAGTCCATTGACGAGGTTATTCCTTTTTTTTGTTGTTTTCTGTAAATCAAGTCTCACAGCTGAATATGTTTTTTGTTGCCAACATCCTTATCATGATTGCGGTCATGGTCGTGGTGCCATTATCATGAAAACTTGTTCTATCAGTGTGTGGTCTGCTTAGGGTTTAGGATTAGCGCTTTTCCCACCAGATTTTGTCCTAACGGCATTAGTCAGTTTTGTCATCTCATTGTGATTTTCCACCTTGTGGTGAAACGTTTTAAGATGTTCAGGTGGAATTTAGTAAAGGGATTTTTGCATATATACCCCTGAAAGACATTATATTTACATCTGTACCCCAACTCCGACATAGTGTTATCAATACTCCTAAAATCTTCAGAAAGGTTGCAGTTATACCCCTCGGTCAAAATGTCGTTAAATCAAACCTAAAGATTTTGCATATGTACCTCTAAATCCACTAATGTTTTGCATGTATATCCTAAATTCACTAGAATTTTGCATATGTACCCCTGACATCATCAGAATTTATGGAATCTTTTTAGCATGTTCAGTTGAAGTTCACGCTATTTTGACATAGGGCTATAACTGCAACCTTTTTGAAGATTTCAGGGGTATTGATAACAATATATGGGAGTTGGGGGATTATATTCAAATACAGTGTTTTTAGGGTGTATATGCAAAAATCCCTGCAATAAAATATAGTGAAGAATGAAACTCATAACCCTCAAATTTTAAGTAACAAGTTTTGTTTAAACTACTTTAGTCTTGCATTGCAGGGCCACAGTGCAGAAAAGTATGGGAGCAAGAACAGCACGAAAAGGGATTTGAATGTGGGAATGCTGTATAGATAAAGTAGAGGCTCAGTATTTCACTAATTCTTTTCATGCTTATCATAACTGTTGTTTGCATCCTTCCAGAAAATTGTGACAGGAGCAGCTGAAACTGAAGAAGATGATGAAATGATTCCAAAGAAACCAAGGGTAAACAGATTCTCTCTAAGCTGTGTTTTAATGTATGCATTTTTTGGAAAGATGCCAAATGTAATGCATTTCATCAAAATAAAAAAGGAAGTACAACAGAGATTCATTGATGAAATATTACTTATATTATTTTGAACCTATAAAAATGAATGATGGTCAAAATATCACATCGAATTATCATTTGATTGAGCTCCGATAAAGCAGCTTTCTCATTGTCCAAGGAGTGTCTAGACAAGGGATTTTAACTGTCCTCAAGGGACGTACAGGCTGCCCAAAACATCTGGCCTCTCCCATTCAGTCACAATGTTCTATATGTCACACCAAAACCACATAGATAATTTGTCTTCACATCTTCCATACCAAAGACTTCGTGGACTTGCACTCTGGTAGGGTTGCAAATTGAAAAATGTAATCCAAAATATCCATCCTTATCTGAAACTTGTAGGACATTTGTGGATACATGCTTAAGGACAAAGATAATGATAATACCCTTACCCTTCCTTTTTAGGATAAGGAAACAGTTCTATCCATATTGTGTAACCGATCATCCATCCATTTATCATCATCATTAGAGCATTACTCCATTTATTTGGATTTGGCTACATGAATCTTGTCCCCCCACTTTCATCTACCTAATGTCTTGTTTGTAGTTAACCTAAAAAGGTCATGTCTTTTCTTGCTACATCAGGCCATCTTATTTTAGACCTTCTCCAAGACCTTTTGCCATCCTCCACTTACATTTGTTTGCACCTTTTAATGGTGTAGAGCGACTAGAACTTGCATGGCAGTGCATGTATAAACATCTAAGCCTATTTTCTCTCAGCTTAAGGTCAACTTGAGCTAAACCTAAGTCTCTATGTGTATGTTCATCCCAAATCGTACCTTTCTAGTCTTTCCATCCATACATCCGTCTCAACGTTCTCATCTCTGCCACACATTTTTCATATAGGTGCTTTTTTCTCATTAACACTTAGTTGCATACGAGCAGGCCCCACATCCCTTTGTGTTTTAAGAATATTTAATGAGTGGCCTTGTAAGATTATCCCTTTTCCCATTGTCCAACAGCTAGCCCTTGTAAGATTATCCATCCGTTTATATTCAATATTATATGTTATTATTACAATGTTATAATATTTTACAACTATTGATCAAAGGTGATCACACTTAATCAATGACTATTATTCAGGGAGATTTGTACTCTGAAAGATGTAAAGGCTCAAATCCCAAGTTTGATGTGTGTTAATGAGTGGGAAATCCCCTACAGTCCCTTCCCCAAACCCTGCATTCCTTTGCTGAGGAACCTCCGCACACTGAGAAACCTTTAGAGTTGGGGGCCATGGCGATTGATGAGCTTGGGCTCATTGAAAGATATTTCAGGTGGCAGGCATTTGGATGAGCTTGGATCACATAACCATTGTGAAGTTTCAAACTCTATTACTTATGTGCTTAGGTGGGACATCTAGCATATCTTTGCCTTGTCATATTCCCTTCTTTCTATAAGATCACATATTAAGTTTTTTATTGCGGCTGTTTGAATCAAATCATTGATATAGATCCCATCGACCATCTAGCTTCTTTCTTTAAAGATCATAACTGGCAACAGTATGTTTGTAACAGTCCCAATTAACAGATCTCCACTAGTGCACAATTCCAAAATAAAGTAATAAGATATGACATTGCAAAGACTCAAGAGAATGATCATGTCCATCATACAACAGTAAAATAAGGAAAATTATATTTATATCCTAAGAAAACAGAGTAACTGGACATACCTGAAAGATTTCACTTGAGCTTATCCTAGTCCTTCGCTTTATCTCCTGAAAAACATGTTTTATAATTTTATGAGACTCAGAAATTGAGGTCTCAATTAGTCAGTCTTTTCATAGTCAGACATTTGCTGACTGGTGACTCATCCTTGACCCGAAGTGGCAATGATGACCATTCACTAGCGGCCATAAGTTGGATGAGCAAGTCGTCCACTAGCAGTCCCCTTAGCCTCCACCTGTCCGCCCTAGAAGACTTCCGGATAGCCACTGGTTGAGGTGGGAGAATAGGCTGACCTGGGTATGTGGTCTCTTAACCACATGGTCCACGCTCCAGTCATGACTCAAGTGCACTCAAGTAGGGCCTCTACCCTCTGCCTAAGTCGGGATGTCCCGAGTTTGAGCTCAAATCTCGTAAGAAAAAGGGACACTCCGTGCCCCAACAATACACATCATAAGGAGTTTGACCCGATGTCCCCATATCTTGAGGGACAGATCTTGTGGGCCTGTCCCGCTAATGAAGTGGTGTCAGTTCTCATCTTAAGAAAACAAATCATCGTTGGGAGAATCATTATTTTTTATGGAAGGTCTTCTTGCCTTCAATGTCTTTCATAGTCTGTAAAAAAGTGCACATGAGCGTGCCTCAGTAGGGTTATTTACGACTTTTTGGGTCATTATTATATGAGTAATCATTTCATATTTCATTTTAGAAGCATAATAAAGTATGGGTAATATAACGTAGATACCGTAGAAAAGTGTTTCATCTTTAGATTTCATGGGTGCTTCTCAGGTTTATGTCAACCTGATTCTTTTTCAGTGGACCTTGTCTATATATACAAGTGTTCTTTATTTGTGTGCAATCGCTAAGTTTCTATTTGTAGACTAATCTCCACTTAGGAGAGAAGTTTAGATCTGAATTAGTCAGATCATAATGCTGTGATGTTTGAATTAATGACGCTCTATTCATTGATAATGTTTAATATTAGGAGGCTTGTGTATGTAGAAGATTAAGTTTAAAAAACAAATACAAACAGTATGATAGATGTGAGTCTATAAGGGTTAAACATACCCCTTTAGGTTAATAAAAACCTTCTCCTAGAGGTTCACATACATGACACATGAATTTCCATAAACTCCCTTTCATAAACCCTCCAACCAGGTTTCATTTTGACAAAGTTTCTCCTATCTTATGCATGGTTTTCCAACCCTTAAACCTCCCTGAAAATCCAAAGACAGAGAGAGGCAAGGAGGTAGTATCATCCTACCTTTTAGAAGACAAACCTAGAGTAGAAGGATTCCCCTGTCTAGCTGGAGAAGGCCTGCAGCAGCTCCCTTGTGCAGAAGAACTGGCTGCAGCTGCCTCCTCTTTCTCTGTACAATAGCCTCTCTCTCACTCTCTCCTCTCGCTTTCTTTGCTTCTGCAGAAAACTCTATCCCTCACCTCCTCTCTCTCCCCTCTTCAAATTCTTCTTCTCACCCTCCCTCAAATTTTCTCTCTCTCTCTCAAGCTCTCTCCTTCTTTCTTCCTCTCTCTCCCTCTCTCTTTCTCTCTTTCTAACAAGATAACAAGGGGCAGCCACTGCCCCTTTTCCTATAGGTGATAGAGGAGATGGATTGAGGAGGTGGGAACTTTTTGGAAGGGCTGTGGGTAGAGGGAGCTGTTTAAGGCTTTGAGCCTTCTAGAAGGCCCATTTACAAGGTCCAATATAGGCCCATTAATATGGGCCTGTTTAATGGCTCATTAAGGGCCCAACACATAACCCAATAAGGCCTTGGTGTTTTCATCCTGTTACGGCTTTTAGTGGGATCTATCTTCACCTGTTTTTATGGCCCATTACAGTCCATCATCATTTTAAGACCCATTAAGGGTCCATTAGTGTTTTAGGGAAAATTGGAGTTAAACCCTTATAAACCATTTCTTTTAACCCCAAACTATAAAATTTCTGTTTATATCCCTTATGTTTGGCCCTTTTTTATTTGTTTTGAAGTGTTAGAAGATTTAGATTCAAAGCCAAATTGTTTATACTTCTTACAAATAAACCTTGACTTTCTTTAAGATTGTGTACATATCCCTGTATTAGTTTGCAGGTTCTTACGACATTGGAGTTTATATTGTTGTTCCTGATAAGAAGTTGAACGATATTATGTAATTCTCATCAGAAGTAATGTTGGATCCACATCAAAACTCATGGCCCCAGATCTCCAACATATTGTACTAGTACTATATAAATAGGACAACTCTTTGTTGGAAGCTGCCAAATCCACACTTTTTGGAAACTGCATCACCCTAAGCAATATGAGCAAGCTAAGAGTTTTCTTCTTTGAACTGTGTATAACTCATAGTGTTTCTTTTCCTTTTTGATGCCCATGGATGCCATGTGTCAACAGAGCAATATGTAATACTAATTAAAAGGACTGCCTGCCAGATATATACAGCTTCCTTCATTCCCCTTTTCTTCTGCAGAGAGGTTTTTCTAGTTCTGAACATGTGACATCTAGATCACAATAGAGACAACCTTACCATTGCACTAAGGCTCCCCTTCAAGTATCTAGACTCTCTAATATTTTTTTTTTGTCAATTATTTAGCATATGACAGACTGTGATCGACCATGAAGTCACCAAAATAAGATTGTCTTATAACTCTCTTCCCAGTGGAATGGTTCTGGCCTTGAAAATTCTTCTGATATGTTCCCTTTTTTGGTGTATAGCTGCATGCAGAATGGATATCCTTGCTATTTCTTCTGTAGATTTTCCTCATCTTGTACCTATTAAAAAAAACATCACCATGGCCCTCATTTGATTTTTATGCCAAAACTTCCATATTTTGTAAATGATGTTTTCATGTATAATTGATCTGTTCTGGATGCATTGGATAATTCTTCTTTATTTTTCTTCTTTCCCTGAAGCATGGAGATGGCAAAGAAGGAGAGGAGGTTGTTTTTTCTATTTCTGATATAAAGACGAAGTACAAGGTTCAGCATCCTGTCATGTGCACTATCTTGTTGTTTCTATCGCATGTGTTCTTGCATCATTTCAATTTTTCCATCACATAAAGTTGTAAGCTTTCACTTTGTTCACTTACACTTTCTTCTTGGTTCAGGATGCTTCCCTCCCACCAAAATGGAAGGCCTTTCAGACGGTCATTTTTCGTGAGGCAGTAATATCACTTCTCCAGTTTAACAGACATTAGAATATGCGATAGAAACAACAATGCCTTGTTTGTAATCTTAAGCTGTGAATTACTGTTTTGATTTTGCTATGAGAACACTTTTTAATATTTTCCTCTCTTCCAATCTTTGCTTTCAGTGGATGTGTGTTGTTAAAGATGCCACTATTTTTTTTTAAGCATTGCTTCTTGGAGATAGTTGCTCATGCACTTAGGGGAGTAAATTTGGGCCTTTCTTCCTTTATCAGTGCTGATCATTAATCTGTTTGCCCACTGGTTCTGCTCATTTTGCATTATGGAAGGCTTAGAATATGTACATGAAAATAGTCAAGCAATGTAGCAACTAGCAATACTTGATATCCTTGTTTTTTTGACATAGTTGCATGCAACTTCTTGCACACCCTAAGAATGTTAAACAGTAATATCCCTGACATTTGGATGAAAAACATGTATGCACTGTACAGGGATGCTATAGGAATTTTTCTTTTATGGTAAACCATCATAAGGCTTTTCTGTTTTTAATGTTTCTGTTGGTTTGGGGGGGCCTTGGTGCTACAGTAAGGTTGCTTCATTGTTACCTAGACGTCATGAGTTGAATCCAGGAACAGCCTCTTTGCAAAAAGCAAGGGCAAGGCTGGGTGCAATTGACCCTTCCCAGACCCTGCAGTGGTAGGAGCCTAATGGTATTGGACTGCCCTCTTTTAATGTTTTATCAGTTTGACAATCAGGACTAAGTCCTATGCACTGTGCACTGTTCAGAAATGAAACGAGAGCTTTCTGTTGGCCCGCACGCAGTTTGGTTTATTATTTTTTGGCTAAAATATTAACAGTCTCTGGTGAACATACCTAGAAGATTGATTTTTCACTTGATACTGACATTTGAGTTCATGTGCACAAAAAAATTCGTCATCTCATTTTTCATTTTCAGTGTAGGATTCATCGATCAAATATGGCATTTTTATGTATAAATAGTTTATCCTCTTGAGGAAAGAAAAGACATAAAAGCATGTCTGTTTTGACTGATTGAAACTCTACTTCTTAAAGAGCCAAGATTTTACCTTTTTTCATAGATAATAAATCTGTTTTCTCTGTGGATGTTTCTTAGTACTTTGTATATGTAACTAGTTGCAATCCCGTGCAATGCACGGCGAGTTAACATATTTAAATAAAAAAATTATAATTAATATAAGTGAAGCTAATCTTTTATATATTTTGAAGGAATGAATAATATATATATATATATATATATATATATATATATATATATATATATATATATATATATATATATATATATATATATATATATATATACTAACTTTTTTTTTCTATAAATATTAGGTTAGCTGTTTGGTAAACATTAAGAGTTTAGAACCATTGTATCCAATTGAAATATAGATTGAGAGAGAAAACTAAAAACTGAAGTGAAGGTTATTATTATTATCGCATGAGATTATCCTAATAAATAGTGTTAAAATATAGATTGGGAGAAAAATGAGAGAGAGACTGGTCTCGTAAATAATGAAATTAGTTATTATTATCCTATAAGATCATTGCAATAATGATAATAAATATTAAAATTTATTATTATTATCCTAAAAGATTGTCCCAATAATAATAATAACAACAACAACAACAATAATAATAATAACAACAACAGCAATAATAATAATAATAATAATATGAGTAAGAAAAGTGAGAGAGATTGGTCTCATTAATAATAATAATAATAATAATAATTTTAAAAATAATAATATCAAAATTAATTGTTATTATCTCATAAGATTATCTTAATAATAATAATGATGATGATGATGACGATGACGATGTCAAGATTAGTTATTATTATTTCAAGAGATTGCAACAATAACAACAACAACAACAACAATAATAATAGGTGATAAAAAAAGAGAAAATATTAATAGAGAGAGAAAAATGTGAAAGAGGAGAAGGAGAGATAATAATAATAATATCAAAATTAATTATTATTATCCTATGAGACTACCATTTTGATAGTAACTTTTTAATAATAATAATAATATCAAAATTAGTTATTATTAGCTCATGAAATTACCATAATAATGATGGTGATGATGATGATGATGATGATGATGATGTTAAAATTAGTTATTATTATCCCAGGAGATTGCGACAACAATAATAATAATAATAGGGATAGAAAAAATATGAGATAGAAATGTTAATAGGGAGAGAGAAAAATATGAAAGAAGATAATAATAATAATAATAATACTTAGTCAAAGAGATAGAGGAGAGAGAGAATTAATAAGAGAGAGGGGGAGAGAGAGAATTAATGTGAGAGAGAGGGAAAAGAGAGATAATTAATGAGAGGGAGGGGGAGAGAGAGAATTAATGAGAGAGAGGGGGGAGAGAGAGAATTAATAGGAGACATAGGTATCAATAAGAAAGGAAGAGAAAAAGAGAATTTAGGCAGGAAACAGAGAATTCTTGTGTTGACAGGTAGTACTAGAAAACTATGTTTTATATATATAACTAGTTGCAATCCCGTGCAATGCACGGTGAATTAACATATTTGAATAAAATAATTATAATTAATATAAGTAAGGTTATTTTTTTACTCTTTTGAAGGAATAAATAAAATAGTTACGAAAGAATATATGTTCAGAAATATTAATTTTTTTTGTAAATATTAGATTAGTTGTTTGGTAATATTAAAAGTTTAGAAACCATTCTATCCAATTAAAATATTGATTGAGAAAGAAAACAAAAAAGTGAACTGAAAGTTATTACTATTATCTCATGAGATTATCTCAATAAATTTTGTGTTGAAACGTAGATTGAGAGAAAAATGACAGAGAGACCGGCACCGTTAATACTGAAATTAATTATTATTATCCTATGAGACTATCTCAATAATAATAATAAATATTAAAATTTGTTATTATTATTATCTCAAGAGACTATCCCAATATTAACAACAACAACAACAACAATAATAATATAAGTAAGAAAAGTGGGATAGAAATTGATCTCGTTAATAATAATAATAATAATAATAATAATAATTAAAAAATTAATAACACTTTCAAAAAATAATAATAATATCAAAATTAGTTATTATTGTCACATAACACTACTTTATTAATAATAATAATAATAATGTCAAACAACAACAACAATAATAATAATAATAATCGGAGAAAGAAAAATAGGAGATAAAAATATTAATAGAAAGAGAAAGAAAAATGTGAAAGAGGAGAAATAGAAATAAATATAATAACAAAATATTTTTAAATAATAATAATAATATCAAGATTAGTTATTATTATCCCATGAGATTGTCCTAATAATAATAATAATAATAGTAATAATGATAATGTCAAAGTTAGTTATTATTATCTCAATAGATTGCAAAAATAACAACAACAATAATTATAATAATAGGAGAAAGAAAAAATACTAGAAAGAAATATTAACAGAGAGAGAATGAAAAATGTGAAAGATGAGAAATAGAGATAATATAATAATAAAATATTTTAAAAATAATAATAATATCAAGATTAGTTATTATTATCCCATGAGATTGTCATAATAATAATAATGACAATGTCAAACTTAGTTATTATTATCTCAAGAGATTGCAAAAACAACAACAATAATAATAATAATAGGAGAAAGTAAAAATAGGAGATATAAATATTAATAGAGAGAGAAAAAAATGTGAAAGAGGAGAAATAGAGATACTATAATAATAAATTATTTATAAAAATAAAATAATATCAATATTAGTTATTATTATCCTATAATAATAAATTATTTTAAAAATAAAAATAATATCAATATTAGTTATTATTATCCTATAATAATAAATTATTTTAAAAATAAAAATAATATCAATATTAGTTATTATTATCCTATAATAATAAATTATTTTAAAAATAAAAATAATATCAATATTAGTTATTATTATCCTATAATAATAAATTATTTATAAAAATAAAAATAATATCAATATTAGTTATTATTATCTTATAATAATAAATTATTTATAAAAATAAAAATAATATCAATATTAGTTATTATTATCTTATAATAATAAATTATTTATAAAAATAAAAATAATATCAATATTAGTTATTATTATCTTATAATAATAAATTATTTATAAAAATAAAAATAATATCAATATTAGTTATTATTATCTTATAATAATAAATTATTTATAAAAATAAAAATAATATCAATATTAGTTATTATTATCTCATGAGATTGTCCTAATAATAATAATAATAATAAAGATAATGTCAAAATTGGTTATTATTATCCCAAGAGATTGCAAAAACAACAACAATAATAATAATAATAATAGGAGAAAGAAGAATGTGAAAGAGGAGAAAAAAGGTTAATAATAACAATAATAAAATATTAATAATATCAAAATTAGTTATTATTATCCCACGAGACAATCATTTTGATATTAATGTTAATAATAATAATAATATCAAAGATAGTCTTATTATCCCATGAGACTACCCTAATAATAATAATAATAATAATAACAATAATAATAATACTTAAATAATAATATCAAAATTAATTATTAATTTCCCATTAGACTATTTAATAATAATAATAATATCAAAATTAGTTATTATTATCCCATGAGACTATTCCAATAATAATAATAATAATAAGAAAATAATAATACTTACAAAATAATAATAATATAGCAATACTTTCAACCATCTTACATAATAATAATAATAATAATACTTTAAAAATAATAATATTATTAAAATAATTGTTATTATCTTATGAGACTATATTAATAAATAATAATTACTATTATGTCAAAGTAATAATAATAAGAATAATACTTTAAAAATATTATTATCTCATGAGACTATAATAATAATAATTACTATTATTATGTCAAAGTTAGTTATTATTATCCCAATAATAATAATAATAAGGGACATAAAAAATAGGAGATAAAAATTTTAATAGGGAGAGAGAAAAATGTGAATAATAGGCTATCCCAATAATAATAATAATAAAATATCAAAATTAGTTATTATTATCGCATGAGACTACCCAAGAATAATAGTAATAGGAAAATAATAATACTTTCAAATTTTTTTAATAATGTAATAATACTTTCCACTATCTTAGATAATAATAATAATAATAATAATAATAATAATAATAATAATAATAATAATAATAATTTGTAAAAAATAACAATAATCTTAAATTTTATTATTATTATCTCATGAGACTATACTACTACTACTAATAATAATAATAAAGCATATAATTGTATGATTGTTCCAACGTTGGGAGAGAGATTTGGAGAGAGAGAGACAGAGAGAGAAAGTAATGGAGAGAGAGTAATGAAGAGAGAATTTATCTAATTGGGATAGATGTTGATCTGGTTTAATGGCATAGTGGGAGGTGAAGGGTGGGTTGATGGGTCGGCAGGTTTGAGGAGGTTTGAGGATGAGATGATGGCTTGGGGAATGATGAAGTGGGTGGAGTTATTTTAAATGCTCTTGGGTTAAGAATGTAACTTAATGAGAACCTAGGGAATAGGAGAGGAATTAAATGAAGGGAGACTGGGGTGGGGAAGTAGAGGACGACTAGGGGAGAGAGAGAGGCCAGCCTAGAGAGAGAACGTGGATATAGAGAGAGAATGAGGGTAGAGTATTAAAATATAAATTATTTTTGGCGGGAAAAGATATTAGAGTGTCATGTCAGCAGAGTTAAAAACTCTGTTTTATTAGTATAGTATAGATATAGATTTGCCTTCTACATTTCCTGTGCGGCAATATGTTCATCAGCTATTTAGTTTTGCAACTGTGGATATCCTTTAGAGTTATGATTGGAGGTCTTAGTCAGAGTCCATCCATGAGTGCCTGATACAACGATAATTGAATGGGTTCATCGGATTATTTTTATCCCAATTTTTGGCCGATCAAGTAAATTATGCTCGTAACATTTTATCCTTTTTTTTTGTTTGATTGTCTCAACACTTCATGTTAGTAGATTTTAATTGATTAATCTTGCAATTGTCTGGGCTTATACTACTTCAGTTCTTGAATTTTTTTCTCCCTTTTTTTTGTCCATTGGATAAAAAGTGGGAGATAGTTGTCTTTGACCATATTTTTCTCGTCATTGACCTTCATTAAGAGACTTTCTGTTCTACTGTATTAGGATGATGGTCTTCATGATTCAGGTAAGATCGCTGCTTTTGATTTTGATGGATGTCTTGTGAACACATCAGTGAAAAGGTACAAGTACTATTCTTCATGATAAGCTTTGGGCATTTTGCTATTTGAATGCAAAATTTAACTAAGATTTGAACTAGAATATTACCTTTAAAAGTGTCTAAAGTTACTTATTTTGTCTACAGAATTGGTGCAGACGCATGGTCTCTTTTATACCCTTCGATTCCAGAGAAGTTGCAAAATCTTTACAATGCTGGTTATAAACTGGTTTGCATTTTGCTGCTTCCCAAAACTATCTATGATGCTCAAATACGTTAATGCTTGATCTATCCATTTTTGTCTGTTTTAGCTTCTCATAAGGGCTTGTTTCCACCTTTTTAAAAATCTTCCTGTGCCAGTTCAAGAAATGCATTCTTTCTCATCCCTTTTTAGGAAAGTGAATGTGCTACATTTGGTCAACATCTGACTGTCCTATTTTAACCTAGATGTGTCTTCATTTGCTCTTTTCATTCTGATCTTCCTTCCCCATCTTTCAGGTAATATTCACCAACGAATCTAACATTGAGCGGTGGAAGAACAAGCGACAGGCAGCTGTTGATTCTAAAATTGGAAGGCTTGAAAACTTTTTGAAGTGTGTTAAAGTTCCAATTCAGGTGTCTGTCAAAATTGAATGGCATTCGGTTTCCTTTGTCATTTCATCTGTTAGCATATCCTGAATCAACTCCCCCTACTGTTGTTGATTCTCGAGTCTGTTTTGGAACCCAAAAGGTATTTTTATCGGTTCCGGACATAACTAATGTTTGTTTTTGCTTACAAAGGGAAAGCTCTTAATTGTTGCTACTGAGTTTCTATGGTTGGTAGAAAAAGGTATTTTGAGATGAACAGGAATCAATTGTGAGATTGTACTTGGTCCTTATTCTGATACAGGTGTTTATAGCTTGTGGACTTGGGAAAGGCAAGGATCAAACAGATGACCCTTTCCGCAAACCTAACCCTGGAATGTGGAGAATACTGGAGAAGCACTTCAACTCCGGGATTGCAATTGACATGGATAGGTTTTCTTCTTCCTTCTTTTAATCACTGAAAATTAGTTTCAATCCACAGCAGCATATTGCTCTTGACATGGATCCTTCTTTGGTTGCTTCAGATAGCTTGGATCTGTGTATATCTAGAGAAATGTTTTTGGAGATTCTTTTATAGAATTTGTCTTCTGAATTCAATATGTGCCCTAGGTTTATTGTTTTATTCTCGTTCTTTATCAACTTTTTAGTTCCCATAATCATAGATGTAATGTAGTATATTTAGTAGCGCAAAGTCATTGACATTAGGCATTACATAACCTTTATAAATTGTAGCGACGAGTAGTGGGGTCCTGAGCTAAGCCTTGGCTAAACCTTGGAAATCTTAATGCCCTAATGCTTTTATTCTTCCTGGCCATTATCCTACTGCAATAATTCTTGCTAAGAAGAATGTCCATGTTGTGGCAATTCCACCCAGAGTGTAATAGCCCTAATGGGTTACTCCTATAGCAAGTCCTGGTACAATGCTGAATGCTCTAGGTTGAGTAGCAGGAACAACTTTGAATTTGTTATTCATCCAAACAATGTTCAGCCAAAGCTGCTCCTGTACATTGTCCGTAGTACATAAAATATTCAGCCAAAGCTGCTCCCGTATAAGGTGTTAGGTATTGTAATGTAGCAGGTGAATCCACTTTATGCCCACATCCTAATTGACCCCCGAAGGGATATGTTCTTCTAAAAGATACTTTTATACTGTGGACAATCCCAGAGTTAGTTCTATACATATGGCCAGCAATGAGAAAAATAAATGCAATAGCTACATCATGATGAGCAATATCAGTTAGCCATAACTTTGCATTTGTGGATGGAATTTCCCAAGAAGGGTTAAAATGGTCATTAATGGAATCCTGACTGGTTGTCTGTAATGCCAAGTGATGCTATTGATGTCAAAGATCAATGTTCTGCACTCTTCAGCTAAATCATTGTTGTCAAACTCTGTTGATTAGTTGCCCCTAGAATTGAGGGCGTAATTATCTTTGCTGGTGAAGATACTGGATACAAGAATTAGGTCCTTGCAAGAACATAATACCAGGAGAAGATTCCTTTATATGGGTAAAGTACTTGAAGAATGTATCTGGTGCAGGAGGAATGAACCCATGCTTCTAGTGTTTTTTCTGCATTATCTTATCTGTTGGTCTTGAAGTTCCAAAAGGGGGAACAAATCCCAAGGTGGTGGTGTTTTATTTTTTGACATTTCAGCCGATGTTAAGCACTGATGGCCTATTTATATCTTATGCCTATTTATTTCTTATTTATTTAATTGATATATTGAGCTGTGCCGGATTGTTAATGATCTGTATCAGTTGCCTTTTTGAATGGTGCTGATGTTCAACAGGATTTGACATGTTTTCTGCTATACGTGTTTCAAATTGTATATTTCTTAGCCTAATGCAAGTGTTACATAGTTTCCTTTCTTTGCTGGGTTCAGCATCAAATATGTTTAAAAGGCAATATTGATTACATCTATATTCAGTGTGAGTTATATTATTGAGTCGGAAATAGCCAAAACTTATTCAGTCCATTTGATATTTCTCTCTACTAAGACAAGCTTTAATGTCTTATTTTCGAATATTGCCTTTGCACTATCCATGCAACTAGAAAGCTATGCTTGTATGTATAATTATGCATTCCTAGACAATTGCCTTGTTGTTTGACCTTCCAGGCTTAAGACTTCAACTGTCTTACTTTTTATTCACAATGTGCTTGTATTTTTCATCGTTCAGCTCTGCAAATGTGAAAGAAAGCTCTCATAACTTCTTTATTCTCCATTAGGAAATCAAGTGCTTCGACTGTTTTTGTTTTAAATTGATGATCACTACCTCAGTCTTTCAAAGAACCAATGAAGGCCTTGAGTAATACTTGCTGCACCTCATGGCGTGCAGCCAATTTTTCTACCCCTATCTGACCTACACGTCCGTACAGCCCGATCTCCCGATTGGATGACCAAAAAAAGAAAATCTAAAAAAAAACTGACCCCCAATGAACAATAAAAAAAACACCCCAATGATCAATAATGTTCATTGGGACTCAGTTTTTTTTTTTTACTTTTTAGTTTTTTTGGGTCCTGATTGGAGATCGGGTTGTATGGACATTGTGGGGCATGGTGGGGCCGACCTTAAATTTTTTTCAAAAGATAAAAAAATGACTGCACCCCATGTGGTGCAGCAACTATTACTCCAAATTAAAATTGTATATGGCAAGTGATCTTTGGTTCATTGAGACGTCATCTGTGTGCCCATGTTTTCAGCCGTCACCTTAAATACTAATTAAAAGTCTCTTTATTTGTAGATCATTTTTTGTTGGTGATGCTGCTGGGAGAAGCAATGATCATAGTGATGCAGATGCTAAATTTGCAGAGGTATGAACAGATTTCTCCAACTGTTTTGGATATCTGGAAAGTTACTGACTTAACCATGGCTATAATTATTTTGGTCATTTCACGTTCATCCTAACATACTTCATATTAGGTCTTGCATTTTAGCATGTTTTTATTTTTTCCCATATCTAGTTTTGAATATCTCACCCTCCTTTATGATCAAAGGCAATTGCATATTGCCAGAACTCCCCCCTACAATTTATTTCATTGTAGTGTTGCTTAGGAAAGTCAACCAGTTTCTTTTTCTGTTTTTGATTTTCTGTCAATTTGCAGATTCCATTCTGGAAATGGCATTTTGATGTCCACCCTCAAAATGTTTATCTTCTATAGATAGGACCCTCAAAATGCTCATCTTCTATAGATAGGAAACAATAGAAATTTGTAGCAGGTTCTTGGTGTTTCATGACAAGATGTTTGTAGCATTCCTTTCTCTTTTTTACTCTCAGATTTGTGGATTACAGGTGTAATGATTTGAATTTGGTCTTGCTATTGTAATCATTGTAACTCCTCTGTTTTTCTTTTTGTTCACTTTCGGAGGATTCATTGACAGCGTCATGATAGTGGTTATCGTATAGGGGGATTTTTGCTTTGTATCTTCCTTACACATGTACATGCTGTCTTCTTTCTATAATATGTGTGATACAATCCACTTTCCAAAGAAAAAAGATTAGAATTTGGCATAATTTCATATGATACCCCCAAAATATACTGTGTTCTATGCCATCATATCTTTATATTGTCATCTGTATCCTTGTAAGAAACTATATTTAGTCATTTACATTTGTCATTTGCTTACCTTGACCCATAAGTAGGTTGAGAAAAAAAAAGACTAACCTGCCTTTTATTTAATCATCCATAATTGAAAACATTGCATATATGCCCTAGGATCTTCATATTTTAGTGTATGCCCTCCCAAAAACTTTTATTTATGCCTATATGCTTGTCCAGTTCTGATGGTACTAAAACATAAGTACACAGCAGAATACGATAGTCTCCCATACTACAGAATACAAAAGATTCTGAGAATACATATGTAATTATGCATTAAACCCTCTTTGACTGTTCAGGCAAAGAACGAGTATGGTCAGCAGGATGGCTGCCATGTTCTATTTCTGATGCTATTTTCCAAAATTTTCAGGCTGTGGGACTGAAATTTCATCTTCCCGAGGACTTCTTTGGCGCCTGAGTGGTGGCTTATTATCAGCTCCTTGTTTTGAAGCCAAACGAGTTTGTTGTGGTCTCAAACCGCAGTCTGACGTGAATGGAGTGGAATTCCCATATTTCATTGTCTGTAATACCGTTCTTCATTGTGCATGCTAATGTCTTACATTAATCAATGGGGTAGTAAGTGGATTTTGAAGACGTCCCATTGCGTTATCCATTACTGTAAATATCCTTGTCACACTAGTATCCGTTGCCTTCTAATTTTCATGACATCAAGTTCACTGGCACTCGCTATTGAGCTGGTGTACAATTGTACAGCCTGTAAATGATATTCTAGATCCCTCTTCAAATCCAAACGAGTCCAGGTAATGATCTAAGCTGTTGATAGGTGGTAACCGCATTAGGTGGAAATTGGTTTTGGTGGGACTTTCAGCAACTTTGCCACTGTGCCACCCTTGTTCATGCAAGCTCCTATTCAGATGGCTGTAAGACATCACATGCTCTAACGTGAGATCCAATTCACGACAAAATGAATTCATTTATTTGGTAAGTATTTATTTTCTTACTATATAGCACAAGAAAATAAGGTTAGGAAGCACATTTGTGACAAAAATCTTGCGGGGAGAAGACAGTATCAAGATTAGTTATCTTCTGGATGATCGTCTCCCCAAATTAAGATGTGGGAGAATGGGTGTTTTTGCATTGATGTATGCTATTGACCCCCAAAATAAAAACATTGATATATGCTACATCTTAAGAATGATCAATGGACCAAACAAAAGAAAAGTGTCCTCAGTGAACCTTCGTTGAAGGGACTGTATGTGTAACCCTAAAATCTAAGATTAACCCTTAATGACAGAAGTTAGTAATATTTGTTTTTAAGCAAGCGCTTCTTTACAGGTGTAGATAATTTCTTCTTTCCTGTGAATGTATTCGTTGAGTCTGTATATGATTACAGGGAGAAAAGGATTCTCCTGTCACTGTTTTCTCAGAGTTGATTTTTCATGCCTGTTATGAAAAATGTATGTAATTACTAGTAACAAGTCAACTGTGTCATCTATTCAGAAGAAGGGGTTGAGATTCATGCAGATTGGGGTCACCAAGGCTTCTAATTCAGAGTCAGCTCAACTTTTAAAAGGTCAATTAGAGTTTTGTAATTTGATGGGTCATCCAATCTACTCACCTGGTCGGATCTCTTTTCCCTATGCAAAATCATGTATAACGTATGGTTTGGTTCGGTTTTGGAGGAAATTTCTCCAAATTGAATCGAATTGTCACTTGAAACCGAATTGAAATATTTTGGTTCTGTTCGATTCAAACCGAAATTTTATATTTTATTCATATTATATATATATATATATATATATATATATATATATATATATATATATATATATATATATATATATATGTTAGTATAAGACATCTATTTATTTAAAAATCAGTTTATTTGGTTTTTCGGTTCGATTTGGTTTCACAATTTTGTGAAACCTAACCTAACCCCGAACCGAACTGAATCACTTAGTTCGGTTTGATTTTTCGATTGGAACTGAATTATGCACAGTCCTAGCCGTATTCCATGTCTCCCCGGCAAGCTTGGCCTACTGCCTAGGAGCTGATGTGAACAGACTACCTTAAACCCATTTATAACCAATAGTTTTGCCTCATGCAAGAGTGTCAACAAGGATCCAAACTTCACCTCAAACCCATTTATAACCAATAATTGTGCTTTGGATGTTATACTTATCCACCAATGATAGATTCGATTTTTTATGTTGCATGAACTTTTAATGAAAGATACTACAATGCCCCTAGGGTGAGGTTGCATCTGTATGCATAGCAAGCCCCGCATGCTCCGATTGGAAGATGATGGTGGTTCTCATTGCTAATTGAATTTTCGTGAACCCAAGGCAAAATTCAAACCCACTTATGAGTATAATTCCATTTCAGTTTCCCAACATTGCTTACTTATGAGTCTACCGTTTCAGTTTCCCAACAAATTGGGCCGTTGATTAGTGTACAGCTACTACGACTTTGGCCAACTGCCTGGGAAACCAACCCATCCTCTCTTTAGGAGCCAGTGTCGAGTGCCCACCACCAGATCTCGGGGGAGCCCTTTGGCATCCGCCAAGATTTGACCATAATTGATTCTAAGTGGTTATAAAAATCAACTTTTCCTGACCGACTCCAATGATCCAATCCAGGAACTCCAATTTGATACTTAAGGTTAAAAGTACACTTTGATTGGAGAATAGGTGAAGAATAAAGACGAATAAGAGGAGAATAAACTTAATTTTACTTTGACAAGCGGAATGACTTACATCGGTACATAATAACGTATTCGGGGAATAAGGAGAATAAGCCATCTCACCTTAGACTCAAGAATTACTTATTCTTCTTATTCCGTCAGTGGACCCCACAAAACTATCAAATCAAAACACCTCTTATTTTAGTATACGTCATTCTGTCGGTGGACTCCACATAAAAACTTATTCTACAAACAAAGTGGTAAAAGAATCAAAAGGCACAGATAACTTTGAAATACTAATATCCTCCCTTTGAAATAATCTGAACTGTAGCTTATAAATACGCATTATCTAGAAGAGCCACCAAAAGATAGCCAAATCAAGAAACTCCAATTTGAATCTTTGGTTGAAAGCCCAAACATTCAAGAGAATATATAAAATAACTTTTTTATTTGAACACAGTCAAATAGTAATTAAAGATGGAAATTTCTACTAAGGGTGCGTTTGTTTCCGCTTATTGAAGGTCAGTAGCGACTCCCATTGAATTTTTCGTACGCTCAGATTTTTCTGACCCACAGAGCAACTGGGAAGCAAAGTAAACAAGCGTGTTTATTTCAGCTTCCAAAGGACCCTATCAGACGGTGGCAAAGAGACCACATTACGCCTTCACCAAAAGAGGCGGTGTGGGGCGAGGGTTATTCTTTCTTCTTGAACTAGTGGGAAGGCAAAAGGCGGACGAAGAAGGGCGGAAGGGGGACGAAGTAGGGCGCCATCAACGGATCTCTTTCGTCGGAGCATTGAGTGACTGTACTCCACGGCCAAAGAAGGGTGCTGCTACTTGGATGCAGGCAAACCATTGGGCGACTAGAAAGGCAACCGAACAAGGGCACTAGTTTCGCGAGGCACGGGAAGCACTAAACGACTGGGAAGACGGCTGCTGATAAATTTCCATTTGCACTGGGAGGTAAAAGTACTACTTGCATCCATAGATCCCCTTCCCCGCTCCTTGTTGGTAGCACTTGTTTGTTTGGAGGTCTTTCTATGGTTGCCCACCTTCTCTAATGTCAAAAAGATAATTTTGTCATGAAAAGATTTCATCTTGTTTCCAACCAAAATGGCTTCCCCCTCTGGAATTCATGACCGTCCCCTTATCTGCAGCGGTTGCTTTTGCCGCGGTGGTCGTGTCCTCTGACCCCTCATACCTTTATGGTTCTCTTGGGTTTCTTTCTCAAGTTAAGCTTGACGGTCTGCATTGTCACATTTTTGTTCTCTTGGCATTTGAAAATGAGTTGGATGTAAACTAGAACAGGTATATAGCTCATCACAAATCCCTAATTTGTGCCCTGCAGCGCACAACTCTATCAAGAAGAAAACAGTCTCTTGTATGTTCTCTTATGAAAGCAGTATCTGTCAGGAAGAAAATACTCTTGTATAGGTCAGGAAGCTTGACTTGTTCTTGTAGTAAGCTAAAAGTAGTCTCTTGTATGTTCTCTTATGATAATGGTTATCATATTCGTTGATTTCAATAAATACAATGGTTAAAGTGGTAAGAGGCTTTCCTAAGTCTTACCTTCCATTTCAAACTAGTCTTACCTTTCATTTCAATATCTAGGAGGCCTATATAGAGGCTTTGAAGAGACAGGGCATCCTAGTTCCGTAGTAATGTAGGCAATAATACATTCGAATGATATAGGAATAATAGCTCACTAGTTCAACTGTGCCTAATTATTAAAGCTGTTGTAACCTGCAATTTATCTTGTGTGCAGAAACCATGAAATACTACATAGCAATCTTATTTCAAAGGAATCCATTGTCGATAGGAGCGATTGGTCCCCCAGTAGTAACGGTCATTAGGAAAAATCACACGCTTCCAAATAACGTGTTCTTTCTCACTCTAGAATGCTGCGTTGCAACTTCGAATTGGGAGACGAAACAGAGGAACAACAGTCCCACAGACTAACCATCTGGTCATATACAACATGAAGAAGAAGATGAACAGATTGGAGGGAGAGAAACACCATGGGAAGCCCACCATCTGGTCGTATAGAGAGAGGGAGAGAAACACTATGGGTAGCCCACCTTTCACCAGTTGTTTGGGAAGGGAATTGAATACAGATCGGAGAGGTAGAGAGACAGATCGGAGGTACAGAGACAGATCAAGCCGCATCGAACAGGTAGAGAGAGAGAGATTGGAAAACAACACAACTGGTCGCCGCAGATGAACAACATATAGGTAGCCCACCTTTTGCCGCAAATCGAAGAGGTAGAGAGAGAGATCTGGCAGATCACCGCAGATCGAAGAGGTAGAGAGAGATCTAGGTAGCCCACCTTCAACTGGTCGACGCAAATCATGGATGGTCACCGCAAAGAGTTGGTAGTCGCCGTAGATGGACAAGGGACGGCGCCTGGGTTGCTGGTTCGTCGGAGCTTGTGAAGGCAGATTTGAGGGAGGAAAGAGAGGGCAAAGTTGGAAAATTGAAGCCAATGCATAAACGACAAACATAAATTTTTCTACTATCCCCTCTTTGGTGGATACTGGAGAAAGCGGGATGGGCCAGCCCCTTGAGTCTATCGTATATAATCTAGATTATCAAAAATCCAGGTTCAGCTTTTTTCATTTGTTGACACTACGAGTCAAGTCACAGATTTTTAAATAATCTAAGCCCTTGAAATCTGGGCAAAAGCCCTAACAAACGCACCCTAAGGGCAAGGAGGGACCGGGTTTGAATTTTGGCATACGACGGAATGAGCACAGAGGGAAGAGAACAGCCGTAGTCAAATCCGGTGCCTCCTCCCTTCAAAATAACCTGAACCGAAACCTACGAAAAACGGGGAGTTAAATACGTCCAATTAGAAGATACGCCGAGCACAGCCGAGTCATTATTGGCTGCGAAGAAACAACTCCCTCTCAATGCATCCGGCCCAACAACATTCTTATCGGGCCCAATAACAAGTCTCTGTTTAAAATTCCAAAAATGCATTTAAGGACAAATCGCTCTGTTAAGATTTAAAACTCAACTACTGCGGCTAAAAAGGAAAAGGAAAAAAAACTCTCAGCCACAAGACGATCTAATTGGATCTCCTGATCTACCATACTACAGAACGGGGCTGGGCCAAGTCCGATTTACAAAGTGTAAACTACCGTACCGTTCGGAAAGAGGAGCGAATTTGCTGACAAATTGGTGGCCATGGCGATAGATTTATTACATACTTCACAATGCTTAAGTAGGGTACCGAATTCAAGCATTTGAAGAATTCTCCACCTGCTGAGGTCAAACGTGCAAGTGAGATGCCAAATTCAGAAGCATGTTAATATCATATACAGTAATCATATCGCAACTCTAAGCACACGTAACCAAAATTCAATCTCGACATAAGAGCATTGGTATGAATTTGGGGGGGGGGTTTAATACTTTATGATGCAATTGGTAAACTGCATTGTTCTCTAAAGCAACCTTCTGTCAAAATTTGATGACATCCAGGAATACACATCTGATATCTCAGAGGACTTCAAATATTTGGTGACAACACCGCCTGCTTGTGATGGTAGTTCTCAGGAAGATCACGGTCCAATGGTCAAAGAAATCTTTCTACATTCTGGGGGCTGAAAATGACACATCCAAGATGCCTCTCAGAATGACCGTAAAGCAACACTTGGAGCTAGCATCATTAAAATTTCCAGATTAAAAAAAGGTTACCTCCGCCCATAGTTGCTTCTGGTAGGCGCTCAATTGAATACTTGTGCCGAGTGATATACATGATTGGTACTCCTGGGATCTGTCGCAACAATGGAGTTTTGAGTATTGGCTTTAAACTGACGAAAGCTTAAAATGCAGTTATCCATACACCAAAGATACCTTACGGATTCTTCGCTTCAAGTCTCTATCGCAAGTAGCAACAATGTAGCATTTGTGCTGTTTGGCACGTAAGGGGGGGAAAAAGGTATAAGTCACATTTTGGCAAACCACAACTGATCTAAACAAATTACTAACCCTATCAACATACACATGTTCCAGACGCAAGATGCATTGTGTTGAAAGAAGTCAAACTAGGAATAATCTATGGAAAATCACAAGTCCAAAATACCAATGGGATATGGACAAAATGTGGCTGGCTATTCCAGAACCCATTTTTTGCTCATGGAAGTTGAGTATTTGTGCCTTACTGCAAAGGGGAAGATACTAAGATCACCAAGTTCAAGGTATGTAAAAAGGACCAAAAAAGCATAAAATACATCAATAACAGCTGAAAGCAATCAAGAATATTCATTTCCTTTTTGAGCTAAACTTGCTGCACCGGCAGCCGGTATTACACCGGCTGCCGGTTTTTTAATTTAAAAACAAAGTATTTTTTGATTTTTTTTTAGATAGCCCCCAATCCGACCTATATGAGCGTACAATCCCATCTCTGATTCGACGACCCAAAGAAAGACGAAAAATCAAAAACCGACCCCAAAAAAAGATGAAAAAAAAAATAGTTCATTTGGGGATTGGTTTTAGAATCTTCCATATTGTTTTGGGTTGTCGAATCAGAGATCAGATTGTACGGTCATGTAGGGCATAATGGGGCCCACTTTAAATTTTTTTAAAAATACTGGCAGCCGGCATAATACTGGCTGCTGGTGCAGCAAGTATAACTCTTCCTTTGTAAACCAGGTGGAAAACACGTAACAAGTAGCATAACTAATTACATGCAAGAAAGAAAAAAAACTTGGTACCTGAGTAACCCTCTCTACAATACAATCATCAGCATATGTTCCTTTGTGTGTACAAGGAAGTCTCTCGAACCGAGGATCCTTTGCAATCCTGGAGAACATGTCAAACATAGGCTAAAACTTCAACCCAAATTGCTGAACTCCATGCTCGGAATAAACAAGGCGAAAGTGCACACCAACGTTCATTCATATAAAGAAAGTGAATGGAAAACCACATTCACATCAAAAGGTAGATACCTTAGAGCAACACGGTACTTCTGACCTAATTTTTCGAGCTCAGCCATAACACAATCTGTGATACATGGAGTGCCTAAAAACAGAGATGATGATGGGCATAAGCAGTTACAGAACAGAAATGTTCTCAAAGATTTTAAAAAACCTAAAAACTAAGGTGAGAAATGTTGAGGCGGCCATTTAATCAGATCCTTTGTATCTTACATTTTGCATATAAGCATTCCATCATAGCTTCTTGCAAATCCAACTGCACAGCCATGCAGAAACTGTTAATCTCACAAAATTATAAAAATGCTTTTAGAAGACAAATTCGAAATTTTTTTACAATAGGCCATACTTCCTCCCCCTATAAAGCAGAAGCATAAACACAGTGATGCATTTCTTAACACAGAAACAACTGACATACCATACAAAAGAATTAAGTAATAAAAACAGAAGTAACATAATATTCGAAAAACAAAAGAAATAAAAGGAAACAACACTGCAATATACTATTTGAAAGAAAATGAGACTTAACAAAAAGCATCAACATGTGTAAAGCCAAAAAAGCATCATTATTCAAGCCGATCCTCTTTAACCTTGACATGGAGGTATAACTAAGCCTCAGATGCAAGAACATTTCTGTGTTATGGCTGGAATAACATGTCTATGAATCTTACGTAGATTCACATTTGACAAACTAATCCTCAGATGCAAGAACGGAGGATTCATATTTGACAAACTAGGACATGCTTCATACGTAAATGCTGGAATAAGTAGACACAAAATTTGGGATAAATCTGAATGAAGTGGAATCTTACTGTTCTACTCAGCAACGCTACATCAAACATCGACCCCAAGGGAGGAAGACGAGGCAATGGAAATGGGACCAGGGTGGATTATTAGTCAAGTAAGCACAAGGGTTCAAATGGATGGGAGCTTGAGGTTTTTGTTAGACAAGCATGTGATAAGAGGCTACCTATTAACATCATAATCTTTTATCTCCGATTCTCTGTGGAAGATTGCATGGAAAAGGATTATAACATGAGACAAATAAAACCTCTTTAGATAGGACATCAGCGGCATGCAACTCTTCCGTAATTGTATGGTGCAAGTAAAGATCACTTGTCTATAAGCTATGGAATTCTTGATATAATCTAAAAGGTTTTCTTCGAAAGTTGACATATCACCTAGACTAGCCTTCCAAACATATCAGAATTTGAAGTCCATAGACTCCATACAGGCAATAAAAAACTGAGGAAGATGATCTGCCTGTTATGCTGTGGGTAATATGATGAGAGAGGGGAAACATAATCTTCAAGAAGAAATTCTAACTTATGTTAGGTGCTACAATTTATAAATGGGATTTTCATCACATAAAATCAGATAATCTGTTTGACTCGCCAAGATCTGCAGGTGGTCAAGATATATTTTGTAATGGGGCTCTGGAGATAAGGGAGAAGCAATTGAGTGGGTAGGTTCTACCACCTGTGGAATAATTCAATGTGTTGTAAGGGACAATATTCTTAGGCTTCGGCTTTTCAACTAATGAATTCTGGTCATATTAACAAAATTATCTCCTCATCCATCTAGTCATCCTTTGAGTTTAACCCACCAAACAGAGTGACTGCAGTGGCATATCAAAGAAAGGACATTCCAAGCTCCATCATGTAAAATATCATCACATACAAAATAAAGCCATGTGTCAGTTGTCCTAAACTTGCAACATTCCAAAAGATTTTCCTCTTAAGATCACTTAAAAGAAATTCACATTTTATCCCTATCCAATGATAAATCCAAAACAAAGGGCATAATATGAGCCCATGCTAGTATGATTGAACCACCGCAAATATTGAAACAACTATTACTTGCTAAAGCCATTTGATTCCTGTGCTCTTTCCTGAATCTCACATTAAAAACAAAATCAAGATTGTCTCAAATTGTCACATTCAACAAACTAGACAGGAATACATCAATTGATATTTTGAATTAACAATTGGACATCATATATAATCCACAACAACAATCAAATAGACAAGTCATGTTTTTCCTTTCATAGAGCATGAGATCAGAATCGTGGTTGTTGAGCATTTTTGTGTATATTATGCCTCATGTCCACTATTAGAAGAGTGACAACATCACTGGTGAGGACACCCGCGCATGGACCCGGTTCGACCCGACTCGCGTGTACCGTCGGAGGAGGACGACTGCAGCCTACCCAGCATCCCTGTGGCTCGACGATGGGTCTCCCTAGTGTTGGCATGTGTTTATTGTATTGAGGAGCAGTTAGGATTGATGTAAGGCCCATTATGAGGCCCAGTTATCTCCTTCTTTTTATTTTAGCATTTTCTGCATTGTGCTAGGACTAATTACGTCATTTGTTTCATTAGGTGATTATTAGGGTTTTTCTTATTCTATTTAAGACATTGTAGCCTCGTTTGGAGGGGCATTGACGAAGATTGAATAGAGAAAGGAATTCTTTTCCAGCCGCCATGCGTGCGTGTGTTGGGTTTTGGGGATGAAGATCCCGTAGTCTTCCCCTCCTTGTCTTCTTCCTCTTCCCTCTCACCCTGTGTGATATCATCTTTTCCCATGTCCCAGCCTCCTTCCTCTTCCCCTCTGCGTCGCGTTCGTTCACGCCAGGCAAGAAGCCGTCGTCCACGGAGCCCCACGCGACCGGTTGTCGGTGAGCGAACCAGTGCGGACTGCTCCGGCCAGCCCTTGCTCGCAACCCCGCGTGGCCGACACCGCCCATCCGACGACAGCGCCAAGAGCCGCCGGCCCTGCACCCGGCGTCGGTCAGTCGATCCGAGCCTCCCGCCGAACCGGCGTCCCTCCTCACAGGTCACCTGTCTCCCCTGTTCGCAACACACGCGCACCAGGCGGGTCCCCGAGGATTCCGCCGCACGCTCTGCCGCACACAGTGGTCTCCCCGCTCGAGCCCGCCTGCTCGCCACCGTCGTGCCGCAACCCCGGGCCGAACCGGCCTCTCTGCGTGTCCATCTCCTGCTGCACGTGGCCGGAGTCGGACCAACGCGGCAAGGAACCGCCGGCCACGACTCCTTCCTCGCCTCCTGATCGGGCCTCCGGGGAGCCCGTGCACCGTCCCGGTTTCTCCCCTTCCCTACCGCACGCCGACGGCCCCCGGGCGGCTCCTACATCCGCCAACCACCGTACGCAGGCTCCGGGGAACACCCCCTATCCCGGCGCACTTCCCCCCCCCCCCCCCCCCCCCCCCGGCGGTTCGCAGGTCCGAGGCGACCCCCCCCCCCCCCCCCCCCCGGCGGTTCGCAGGTCCGAGGCGACCCCCCCCCCCCCCCCCCCCGTCGGCCCCGCCTTCGCGCCGGATCGGGTCCTCCCGCCTGCCGAGGGCCTCCTGACCTGTCCGTGGCAGCCCCACCCGAGGGGTCTTCGGCGATTCTCACCACCACCACACGCAGCTCCGGGTGGCCCTTTGTGGACCGTTTCTTCGCTGCACACCAACTCCGGACGTGCCCCCCCCCCCCGCAAGTCAACTTCCCCTCGGTTCCTGCAACTCCAGTGGGTCCTCACCACTGCACCCCAGCAGGATTTAAAGTAGGCTCCTGCGCGCAGCAAGGTTCGGCCAGTCCGAGCTTCACCCCACTCGACAGTGGGCATGTTAGGCGACTTGGCCCAGTTCCCCAACATTTGCTCTCCACTATATGATTAAATAGGCCCCCGTGCGTGTGATGTTAGGAACTCTAGCTACTTGAATTAAATACTCACTGCCGGATTGTGAGCGTGAGGTCCATCCCTTGTCATTAAAATTGAGCATATTGGCTGCGTTGATACTGTCCTAGCCTAGTGGTAGTCCTCACTACGTCGGTCCTGTTATTTTATCACTGTGAGCGGACGATACTCGAGTTGCGTGCGACTTGCGTTGCGTGGTTATCTTCATGAAAACATGGACTCTCGATGAGCATTTGCCGTACCTGTACACTATATTTGCTGGTTTCGGATCGTGACACTAGTTCGGACCCGTTTCGGTAGTCGTCCCGCGTCAGTTTCCCATAAATAGCCAGGACAAGGTTCCTCCTTTTAAATAAAAAAGGTGCTTCGTAAGACACTTCCTAACCTCAGTCAAGTAAAAGTCATTGAACTTCTCATTATTTTGTTGCTCTGCTACCTTCACCTTGCTGTTCAGTTACATAAGGCATTCAGGTTTTGACGTCATTCATGCCAAGCATATAAAGAGACATGTAACAAATTACCAAATACATCATGAGAAAATTCCCACAACAAAGACATACAAGTCACCCAAAAAAAAAACTATCTTTTCTCAAAGTTGCCCCGCCCAACGGGCACAATAACCCGGGAGGGATAATTTTTAACACATCACACCAACTAGGCAAGCACATGTGACAACTGCAACACTACCAAGCACCGACAAGAACAATTTAAACGACATAATGCACCTTGTTCCGGATGGAGAAATTGATGAAGTTGGTATCAATCATAACCCGATATGGAGGCCCCAATGCGGTATTGTGCGTAAAGAACAGGGCAGACGAGACCGCCGGCCTGCATACCCACCCACCCCACCACCCACCCCAAAAAAAAGAGGAACACATCTCAGCGTGGACCCCCCAAAAGAACTCCATAAAAACTATCATGGGAAATCTGGAGAAACCGTGAGCAGAAGAAGGATGGCATACACATTGCGGGGGAGCTTCTCCTTCTCAAGATCCTTCTTCTTGGGATTCAGCACCTCTTCCTTATATCTGCGTACAGATCAAGTCCAAGTTACGTACGAAACAACCAGCTCCACGAAGAGGACTCTCATGGGAAGGGGATGAGAAGAGAGAAACTAGGGAGAGATCGGGAGAAGAAAATCACATACTTTCGAAGGGTCTTGGAGCTCACGAGCTTCTTCATAACCGCGAACTTGGGGGTTTTCTTCGCCTTCCCCATCGCTGGCAGTATGGATCTTAAACAGAACCTGTTATATACGCACCATAACATATACTCTGAAAGCAGTTTTGTGATTCAAAAATCACACCCATGGATATACATATAAAATTAGATATGCACAGTTTAACACTTAAAAAATATACAATCACAAACTAGTTATTCAAAAACTATAAGAAGAAAATAAAGCCGAGACGATGCGTGCCTGTGAAAAATACCGTGCTGCACTGCTGCTACCTCAGGTGTCCAGTGTGCGTTTGAAGCAGAAAAATAGAGGGAACAAGGGAGATTGAGAAGGCCCTGCTACTTCAGCTGTGACTTGTGCAGCTGTGCCGTGTTCCTGATCAGGAAGGAGGAGGGTTAAGGAGATGAAGGGCCAATGTGCTACAATCTAGTCTCTGGGAGATCAGAAAGGAGGAGGAGTTTGAGAACTAAACCTTGTTGCAACCTCTACTCAGATTGGGAGGGAGGACGTCCCTGTCCTACAGCCCTCACTCGGATTGGAAGGAGTCCTGGCACTCAAAACTTTCAGATCACCGCCATGGAACGCTGCACCTCAAGAGCTCTGCCACGAGCCAGCCGCCATGGAGGAGAAGATAGGGCTTCAGTTGGGGGATTTCCAGGAAAAGGGATTCAAGGAGAGGGGTGAATCGTGGGAAGTCCTGTTGAGGGCGTGGTGTGGGTGAGCTGCGGGTCGTGGGTGGAGGTGGGCAGCCGGTCGTGGGCCGGGCCACGGGCCGAACCGTTTGAGGGGAAACATCCGTATTTTACTAGCCGTATAATACGTATCGGGTTTTTAAACTTTTTAATGGAAAAAACGCGAATTCTACCGTATCTTTCGTCTTTGTTCGGACGTTTTTCTGAAATACACGGACGGACGTGTATTATACGCGTATAAATGAACAAAGGCTGGTACCGCACAGGCAACCTTGAGTACAACGAGGTTTTCCCCGAAGAGGACGTTGCCTAAAACCCTAATCACCACCTTCGCACGTGCGACGGAAGAGAAAATTGAGAGAAGAGAGCGGAAGACAAAGAGGAGCGTCGTTTCCTGCATAGAAGACGCTGGAAAAGGCCGTCGACGGGTTGATGGTCCATAGTCGTCTGATCTGTGGATTTACGGATCTGCGGCGACAATGTGTATCACAGGAACGGCTGAACCCGCATTTGGGGCATTAATTATTTTGAATAATGAAAAATAAATTCTTGAAACTATGACGTGCATTTACAAAAAAACTCTTATAATATAATTATTTATGAATAAATCTTCACAATCTCCAATGAATTGGTACAAGACCTCTAAGTATTAAAAGAAAGTCCCTGATAGTGGCACCAAAAAAGTACTCAAAAGGACATTTTTTTGTAAGAAAGTTGAGATTGCAAAATTTATTTATAAATAATAGAATTAGGAAAAATTGTTTGTAATATCAAAAGTTTTAGAGAATTGACAATAAAATATCCAACTAAAAAAATATGATCAAATATTTGGTTAAAAGTTCATATACTTTAAAAAATTTCTTATGACAAAACATAAGGTATATCATATTATATCTAAGGAAATGTTAGACTGTATACAAACCTTCTTTGTCACTCCAATGGGACAAGTGTCACATAAGTATCATTAAGATTGTTTTTTTTATTCGGGGTTAATAATAACTCAAAAGTACTCATGTCACACTTGTCTTATTGGAGTGGCAAAGAGACTGGACAACATGACATACGAGCATCCCTCTTATATCTATATGTTTGGGATTTATTATATATATCGATTTGTACGTATACCCTTAACTCTCGTATATTATTTTCAATCTCTTTAAAATCTCAAAATTGTTGCGGATATATCCCTCTGTCAAAATGCCGTTGAATCAAATCTACGAACCTAAAGAATTTGCATATATACTCCTAAATTTATTAATATTTTGTATATATACTTTTAAATTCACTAGTTTGCATATGTACCTGTAATATTATCAAGATTTATGAAATCTTTTTAATATATTTGATTGGACTTTGATAGAAGGGTATAGCCACAACAATTATGAGATTTTGGGATATTGAAAATAATATGTGGGAGTTGGGCATTAGTGCAAGTATGATTTTTTGAGAGGTATGTATACAAAAATCCCTATATATTTACTTTTCAAAACTTCGTACATAAAAATGTGGTAGTATATATAACATGAATTTTAAATATAAGCTCATAAACTAAATAAAATTTACTAAAAATAATTAAAGGACAACAACAATAGTAATACGATGCAAGAATGACACAAGCTCATAACCTATAAAGAATTTATCAATTTCAGTACATTCTATTTTTTTAGATTGATGCCACAGTGGCTAAGTATTTACAGTTCCTCTATTGAAGATAATCTCGTATTAAATACACATTTTTTACCTAATTAAGTGACAATTTCACGTCAATCACTCTTTGACACATAATAATTTGTGACAAATTAAGTCATTATATAGCTCAAGATGAGAATACTTTTAGGGAAGCAAAAATACAAAAAATAAAGGTCATTGATTTATGATAAATCCACGTTCATTATATAATGCATGATAGAGGCCTTCCTCTGACCTTAACTCTTTCACTACCTTTATTCAACAGCATGAAACTGCAGCAAATGACAATGAGTAATACTTGTTGCAATGTCGAAGGTGCAGCCATTCGATTCATTTGGTTGTTGTGCAACTCTCCACTCAGTAGGGGAGCAAGATAATTTTTTATTTTTTATCAGATTTTTTATTTTTTTTAAACATTCGTTCAAAAATCGAATGGTACAATCAGTGAGCTTGAGTCGATTCCGAGTTTGTTACATTTAAAAATAAAATAAAAAACACCTTGATTTATATGTCAAAAGTTTTTTTTAATATACAACCAACTCGAAACCGATCCAACCTTACTGATTGTACCATTCGATTTTTAATATTTATAGATAGTAAAAATGTAAAATTATGAATTTAATATTAAAATAGTAAACATTTAATTTAGAATGAATGGCACTGCATTAGTGCCCCCTGTAGCAACTGATCATCTCTCATATTTTTCGATACTATTAAAGAAACTTAAATCCAAAGACCATGTCGAGCCAAAAAAAAGGAAAAAAAACCTATGGAATTCATATTTGTCAAACGCGGCACAGCACTGATCATCGTTATGACACCCTCTCAATCCGTAATCTCATTTATCATTTCAGAAATAATTTCTGTCCGCTATAACTTCCTAATACGCGTTCTTTTTTATTGTAAGCTGCAACCAGTAAAAAGTTTTGGGATGCTACAAAAGGTCACAATGCAAGATTAGATATCATCACTAGTCGAGCATTTTCTACAAGTTCCGTATCCAATCTATATTATAATATTAAAGTAAAGTTCTTATTTTTTCATTAAAATTAAAACTAAGACACATAATAGTAAGAGAATATCTCTTTATCTTCTTTTATAAAAAAAATATTAAAATAAAATTCTTACTTTTTCGTCAAAATTAAAATATATTGATTCAAATTTGATATTTTACCGTACATGACATGCGCATAAAACTTGTGTAAAGATAAATAATACTTCTACTCCATTGGATAACGCCTTACAAGTATATATACAAAAACAAAGGGAAAGAAAACCTATTCGTGTATCGTAGGCAGCGTGAGCTCAAAGAAGGCAAGTAGTTGATCGAAGACTATATCATATCCAACATTCCCATCATGCTCTCATATTTTCGTAAGGGGCTTCCTCAGAAGATAAGGACTCCTAGGAATGGCCAAAAAGGTGGAAAATAAGATCGTATCGCCATCAAATTCTTCAAGACTTCAGTCAACCTTGACTCTTGGTTTCATTTTGGCATTAAGTGGAGAACGAACATTCGTCTACTCGTCATCTTCGGCATCGATAACCATCTTGAGTTTCCTTCTAGAACCAATTCTCATGGATGAACTGCGGCTCAGATCATCCCCGGAGTCCGCCAGCTCGTCATCAACTGCTTGATCCGTCTGGCCATCTTCGTGGTCTTCACTGCCAATGTGTTGTTGCTGCTCCTCGTTGACCTCATTTAGTTCTTCAAAATTATAATATGAGGGAACCGCTGTACCTCCAGATGTAGACAAAGGGGTTGACTTGGTGTGCACATCTCTTCTGCAAGAAATGGAGAAAGGAATACATTAGTCTGTGCGTGCCGGGGGACAACTCCCTTGGCGCCTCCTAAGAAACGCAGACTGTCACTTCCATGTAGTCCCCAGTGAAATGAGATGGCATAAGAATGAAATTTTGAAAACCTCAGTGTGATGCACATGCGAAGCAACCCACTGTGCCATGGGTGGAAGTCCCACTGGGTTGAGAAGAAGAGACTTAGATGCTCTAATCTGGAATTTTTGTACCAAACCCGCAAGGAACCATCTGATTCAGGTAGATTCTTTGCTGTTGTTCAACATGTATGCTTGAAACAGCTTAGTTGAGATAAAATGCTTTGACTTTGATGCCCTAGTTTGTTGGGAAAAAGACATAACATGTCTCGGCTTCAGTAAATTTCAAACTCTGCACCCTCTTCCCAGACTTGTGGACTAAAAATAGAGAAAAGAAGTGTCTATTTTTTTGGCTAATGCAGGTTATTGTGTCTTGAGAGGGAAAACATCCCTCGATGGAGTAGTCCTTCTGCCTGTACCACCCTGTTTATAGGCATATACTGTTGAAGTTATTGGGCCATCCAACTCAAGTGGAGTAGGCACCATCTATTAAACACTTTTTGATTTTGTCATTTTTCCGATGTAAGACTATTTTATCACGCCCCCTCACGTGCAGGCCGATTTTAGGCTCTGTCACGTGGACCACAAATATGGGGTGCGCAGCCCGGTTCGTAACCTGGGCTCTGATACCATGTTGAAGTTATTGGACCATCCAACTCAAAACCTTAAGGCAATGAGTGGAGTAGGCACCATCTATTAAACACTTTTTGATTTTGTCCTTTTTCCGATGTAGGACTATTCTATCATATACATATATAAATATCTAAATCCAATCCACGAGTCTTTCGATCCTTTTATCCAACCTCCGTTAAAAATACAAAAGAAACTGTTATGTGTACACATAGGACCCTACTATTAATATTGAATGAAGCCAGCATATGTTTTACATAATGTTATATATAGATTGCATTATATACAAAATTTCACTTCTCGCATCACTTCCTGCTCTTTTTTTCAACTGGCAACCATGGTTTAACCATCCACTACATTCACCATTAGCATGGGATCATGGGATGTCATCCATTGTGATGCCATCTGTTCATCCCGCTCAACTGAGATGGAATCAGCTGAACTGGACGAGGACAAGGTGGCACAAAATCAAGCTTGTTCAAACTAGTTGAAATCAAGACAAATCATACCTAATCCTGTTTTGGATTCTGAGCTTTAAAGCCCATTAGAGAGACTAGTCTATTTAGTTACGTTAGCCATTGTTTGGCAAATTTTTCTCAAGTACACGCTAACCCTAGATGTAACACTAACATGCATGCAAAACCAATAAAACAATGAAGCACGAACCATGTATGCATAGTGTGCGTGAGATATAGACTAGGGTTTACTTCTAGAAGTTCAAGAATTTGGCCGAGAGAGCCACGCCACCAAGCAACCACAGCAGCTGCAGCAAGATGCAGTAAGAGCAGCAACAACAACAAAAATTGTAGCAGCAGCTGCAGCAAACAAGAGTGGCAGCCACAACAACAAGGAACAGCAGCAGCTGCAGCAAACAAGAGTGGCAGCCACAGCAACAAGGAACAGCAGCAGCTGCAGCAAACAAGAGTGGCAGCCACAGCAACAAGACAGCAGCAGCAGTGGGGTGCCTGAGGCTGGAGAAAGAAGGCCAAAGAGAGAGAGAGGGGCAGCCTGCAGCTGGAGAAAAGAGAGAAAAGGAGGAGGAGGCTGCGGTTCGGGAAAAAGAGAGAAAAGGAGAGAGAGGTGCACCCTCCTCCTCCCTCCTTCTCACTCTTCTCTCCCCTCCACCCTATAAAAGGGACCCCAAAGGGGGGGGGGGGTGCGAGGTCTGAATTTTCAAGGAGAAAAAAACCCCGAGGAGACTACGCATGGACTCCATTTGAAGATCAAGGACCCCTGCATGCTGTCCAAGACCTTTTTGTAACTTGTCATTCCAAAAAGAACTAAAAAAATCATAAAAAGAGATTAATTGGTTCATTCATATAGGTTGAATGACCAAAGTTATGAAATTTTAACGGCTTATTCATATGGTTTGAATGGCCAAACTCATTTTTAAATAAGTGATTCCTTCATATAGGTTGAATGACCGATCTTGTTTATTTAGTTCACTCATATCGTTTGGGTGGCCATTTCGCTTGGTTCATTCATATGGTTTGAATGACCAATTTTTTGGTCTATTTGTACTATACAAATGGCCAAAATTTGATTATTCATGGCACATGAATAACCTTAAATTTCATTTTCTTTCTATATTAAGTGAGCGAATCTTATGCCCACTAATCGAAGTCATGAAATTGTACCCTTTTGAATTAATAAAGGAATTTCGTGGATTGAATCAAATGCAATGTGTTCATGTGTGATTATTTTTCAGAGGCATTATCGGACGGTTAATCTAGGGTGGCCGATTAATTTATTGGTATAATTAACATTGACTCAAGGTCAACGGGGAGAAGTCAAATGCACGGATCTAGGCTTGATCCACACACTTTCTTAGACTCCCTAAGAACTAATCTGAAGTTCTCAAAGTCTGACAAAATAAGAAATTAAATCAAATAAAGAAGAAATTAAAACGAAGAAAATTTTAAAAGAAAATGAAGTCTCACAGCCATCTGGCTATCCAGCCATATTGGGTTGATGCAGCAGGCATTCTTCATTAACTTTCTGAATCCTAGACATGAAGTTTGAGAAATATGTGGACCTTGAATCAATATACAGAAATGGAAGAAACAAAACTAAAACTTACATAAGCATGGTGCTTAGATGTTCATCATCAAAGCCGCCACGAAGAGGTTCTGCCTGTTGAAGCTCAGACTTAACATTTTCTGACATGCCCCTTTTGCGTTTGCTCCTTGAATAAGGAAAAAATGATCATTAGCACATACTGAGACATGAGTACTTACGTACCCATGCATATGATGAATGCAGAAACACAATTCAAGAATCCAGGTGAAAATTAGTTAGATTTGTGCAAGCAAGTCTATAAAACTGAATTAAAAACCAGCTGAACCAGACTACTAGGATCAGAATGCCTTATCTCAGGTTGGTTCAGACCACTTTAGGCTCATTTAGGCAGTTCTGAACAAGATTAGACTAAGATTGGCCTACCAGGCCTATATTTCTTATTTCTTCAATTCCTCACTTTTTGTTTCCCTCTCTGGTTGGAACCAGAGATGTAGGCAGTTGTAACAATCTGAGTCTAGAGGAATTAGCAAATGAGAAAAGCAATATGTAATTGGCACATCTATTTGACTTCTACTTTCTATGAATCTCTGAAAAACTGTGGACCTTGAATAGACCGGTATACAGTTATTGAAATATAAACAAAAGTTACCTAAGCATGGTGCCTAAAAGTTCATCATCGGATCCACCTTCTTGAACTGCTTCCAGCTTAGACATCGACGTGCCTTTCCTGCCTTTGCTCCTTGCATAAGAAAAAAGGTGACTATTAGCTACTGCCAAGACACGAAACGACTCTCATGCCATAAATAAGATGAAATAGAGAAAGTGGATCCATTGTGGCCTGGAGGTCACAGGTTCAAAAACTGGAAACAGCCTCTTTACAACAAAAAGCAAGGGAAAGGCTTTGTACTATGACACTTCCCAAGCCCGCAGTGGCAGGGCCTCATGGCACTGGGCTATCCTTCTCAGAGAAACATGATCCACAATCCAAGTGAAATAGTATAGTAGGTCTACTCAATTTCTTCTTGGAATCCTCTCAACAGCATTTTCTGCAAGTATTGGTACAACTGGATTTGTTACTCTGCCACTCCCACTTTTATCATACGACCACATGCACCCAACCTTACAAATGGGGGTGTTCACAGTTTGTTTGGTTTAGGTTTTTGGCAAAATTTTAGAAACCAAACCAAAACCGAAATATGAGCCCAAACCAAACCAAACCACAAAGTCCCCAAACCGAGGTTTGGGCCTTTTTATGGGCTGGCTCAATCATACATATGGACGTATGGTGGTTTGGGCCTTTTTATGAGCTGTCCCAATCATCCATATGGACATGGACTATTCTTTAAATTCAAAGGACCAATATTACCTTCCCATGTTTAAGAATCTACAAACACGCATGCATATAATCCAAATAATTTCACACTACTATTATGCCCTTTTACGGTACTCCGTTTATTCGGGTTGGTTTGGTTTATGAAAGGGGGAAACGGAACAAAACCAAAATTCTTAGTTCGGTTTGGTTTCAACTCAAACCGATTTTTTTTCCAAAAATTAAACTGAGTTGGTCGGTTTGATTTGAACCAAATAGTGAACACCCATTACAAACACAGAAATCCAAAGAAAAGAGTCTTCTGGATGGATCTACAAAAAGCTTCAGCTATGTAATGAATACCTTTCTAACAGTGTCACAAGTGTTTCATCATCAGATTGCTCTTCTTTCTCACTTACGTCCACATCTCCAGAATATTTTGAACCTTTATGTGACCTTCTTTCTCGAGGAACATGTAAGCCAAGTTGCTTAAGTTTACGGGATATCTGAGCTGCAGTATATGTGTTGTCTGCATCCAATGCATTTGCAATCATGTGGGTGCACCTCTTATGATCTTTGAACCTAGAAAGAATGGTAGATGTTTCCTATTTAAATTAGGAAAATATATACAGAATATTTTTCAAGTACAGAAGAAGGTGATCAAATACTCACTTTTCATATAGGCTTCTAACCATCAGTTCCTGCTCTTTGCTGAAGGCTCTTATTCTTTTCCTTACATGGCTGAATAAAACAAGTAACACAACAAGCATTGGACACTTGACAAGAGGGAAAATCAACAAGTTTTGTGCACACTTTCAGCCTTTTTGGATAAGTTATAGGAAAATATAAATACAGAGACATATTCAGCAAACACAAGCAAAGGTTAAATTACAGGAAAATATATGACAGCATCGTATTCAGCCATATAAACAAAGGTTAAGCCATGGGAAAATATAATGGCAGTCATATTTAGCAATATAAATAACTTTAAGAGTAAAGGAAAGAAAAAAGAGATTTGCTGTAACATGCTGGTATCTAAGATTTCCGAGTGTGCAAGAACTGATTAATGGGCCATAATAGATCATATAAACTTAAAGGCTTTTTCAAAAGCCTAGAAGCACCTGTTATGACTGCTTAAGTAGCTTACAAACAGATATAGTCAACTTGAGCAGGGTGCCGTAACGCATGCATCTACAGGCATAAGGCCTAAACATGTGCACTTTTCTTATGCCTTCTCTGCATGCACGTACTTTTGTGAATTAATTGTGATGATAAACTACAGGTAGAATAAGTAACAGACAGATTGTAGTAGCCAAATTCATAATATGAATAAGAATGAAGAGATGAAAAAGACATTTCATTAGAGAGGAAAAAGAGGTTTACTTTAATATGATGTCCTTTTAAGCTCTCAGAAACTGGTCATAATATGCTAGAATATATCATGCATACTTAAAGATCTTCCCAAAGCCTAAGAAGATTCATTATGATTGCCTAGGCTCTCTGGACAATGGGGAAAAGATTGTAAATCAATGAAAAAACAAAATACATATTATGAGTTTCGTAAACTTAGATATTCGTCATCAAATGTTAGAATTGTCTTAGTTACATTGATATGAGACGCATCAACATAAAGAACGGTTTAACTAAAGCAATCATGGAACAGATGAAATGGTGGAACTGAATCCTCTACGAATATTCTCAAAACATGCATAGAAGCTGAATAAAAATGTCAAGACATAGTCTGCAATGGAATAGAGTGAAAAGCATGGGAACCCACATAGAGGTATCCTCTAATCCCATTAAGCCATTAGGAGAGGAAGTCTTGGTGCTAGCTTCATCTTCCCCGATATTTGACGACTTATGGACAGGAAATCTCCTTTTCCTGGAGGCAACTGAGAGCCCTAGCTGCTTAAGTTTACAAGAAATTTGAACTGGAGATACTTTTCCATGCAGATCTAGGGCTTCTGCAATAAGTCGGTTGCAATGCCGATCATCCTTGTATCTGAGAAGCTCATAACATCAAAGTAAATACAAAGAATTATAAAACTAAATTACGACATAAAGTAATTTTTGTGGGACTTCTTAGAAAAAAAAAAAACTAAGATCATATTTGTCTGCAACATCATGCTTTTACATTTGGGTGTGAGTGGGTCCACAATGTGTTAATAATTAGTGAAAAGCTCAAATTGACAATTTTTTATTATTTTATACAAAACTGAAGTCTCATAATTGCATTATTTTTCAATTTTACTTGTCCTAAAATAAGTGTATGACACAAATACACAATTTGTTCAGCACAAAATATGACATACCAGAGAAAAATCCTTAATCCATAAAAATTTAACCAGAGTAAATGCAGAAATACAAGAACAAAGATGCCAGATGCCTGAAACCGCAAAATTAGAAACATCTCTTATTTTACGATGCCATAAACAAATATAAATTATTCTATAATACGCATTCTAGAACACTTACTTCTCATAGAGATTTCTAATTGTCGTTTCCTGTTCTTGATCAAAGTTAAACCTTTTTTGCCTTGCAGAAGCTCTCTTAGAATGGTCAGTTGAAGGACTTCCTTCACTGAATAGGACAATAACATACAGAATCAAAGATTCACCCTTGCAGGCATGTGCAAACTTGAATAAACAAAAATAGTTTGACAATACCTTTGGTTGTCTAAGTATTTTGCATTCCCATTAACTACTAAGTTTGGCGTCAACACAGAGCTTCTTCTCTCATTCTCAGTTCCGTTACCTTGAGGATTTTCTTCAGATGACTCATAGCTGCTATTCACAAAATGGTATATTGATTGCAGAGATGATGACAGTTTAGACTTAAACTATTCAATGGATGGTTAAAAGTCCACATCTTACTTGCGGTAAGAGAGATTATGTGGAACCAGAAGGTCAGCTTCATCTTCTCCAAGAGAATCCGCTATGCTTTTCTGAAATGCCACTCCTGTGGAACCTACTTCTCCACCATCAGAGCTTCTAATTTCTCTTCTCAAATCATGCACTTTCTGTAACAATGATTCAGCATTGATGTGATGACATTCTTTCCTTGTTTTCCATAAGAGTAACTCCAAAAAGAGAAGAGGCTGATTTTTCAATTTCTTCAACATTCTTCTCACCAACTTTGTTAGAAAATCAACAATGCTCCTATATTCATGGCATTTAGATGACTTTTGGTCAACTAAAATGTCATAGAATATGGTTAGCAATGATAGCTGCAAGGATAGACAAGTGCATATTAATCACAAATCATTCTATCTGCACTATATTAGAAAAGTTGTCTTGGGCTTTTACCTGGTACAACATCGGGGAAAGCTCTAAATCATCAGAGATCCTCTGCAATATATTTATTATATAATTGTTTACACTAGCTGAATTACTTCGGTAAAATTTTAGTAACCAGCATAACTTATAAATAGCGGCGTTGTTTGCAAAATTAATGAGGACATTAGATACCCTAAGGTCAACCTCATTTGTTGCTGGATGATGCTCATCATCCAAAGAATCTTCATTTCCGTATGGGTGACCAATGAGACCATTATTTACATTTTGATCACCTATATCGGTTGAATCATCTGCAAGATTATCTCCATCTGGAAGATGAATGCCCAGATCCCCGGAAGAGGGAGGAACTGTGTTGCCTTCTTTCCTGATAGAATTTGGGTTGGACTCAGAAGAAGGCATTCCATTCTTATCATGCAGATCAGCAGCATTTTCTGCATTATCAAACTCTTGGCTTGGTTTTTCAGGTTCTATACTATGCTCCTCTCCTAAAATCTTCCTTTTTCTCCCCTTTCTTGTTTTTCTAGAAACCTGAAAAGGAATGGCTACCATCAGTGAGCAAATTGATTATAACTAGACTACTCACGCATCCAGTTCTGAGCATTCTTCAATTGCAGCAGGAAAAAAAAATGATGCAATCAAAATAATGAAAGACTTGTCCTAACATTCTGTGGTTAGACTTAGTATATGTGCAAGCCTTCACAACTACTTTTAGCATGGGTCTATTCCAAACAGGCAAACATAGACTGTGTAGACGTAGACAAAAATTCATGTGTACATGGTATCTGCAAAATTTTCAAGATACCATTTTTAGAACTATTTTAGAATCTTTTGCTTGATATTTTAGCCAGGCTCTATAAACCCACAAGTCTTCTAGCAATTCTAAGGGTACTACTGCACCAATTGACAATGATCAAATTGCAGTCAGTGAGTCCTCCATGATCAGTCTTTTGCTCATCAGATTGATCATTCTGTCAGAGAGCTTGGTTCTGGGAATATTCTTTTAGGGAACTTTATGGATAATTTGTCTGAGATGATACGTTTTCCTTAAATTTGGCATGAGTTTGAGAACTACTGTATTTTAAGCAAGCCTTATGGATTGAGGTGTTATGTGCATTGTGACATCGTACAAAGTGTTACAGAGAATTTGAAGCAATGTGGGTTGGAGCGATGTAGTGTGAGTGTGTTGTGATAGTCATTGATTTTAGCACTTCATAAATCTGCGAGTCACTGTAACGTGAGTGCGTGACGATGGGAGGGGGGGTAGGCATAGAATGTACCCTTAATGTACTACGCTGTTGAAGGTTCTCCATAAGCTGAAAAACTGTATGCAATGTTTCCACCAAATCAGCAAGATCACTGAGGAAAGAGGAAAAAACACAATGATTACCAATAATGTCAACATTGAAATAGGGCATTATGTGCTGTGCATGATTGATGTTTAAGTCACTTTTATATGGTGACACCTACATGTGAAAAATGCTGACAGATACCCTATGTCATTAAGTTGCAAGGTTTGAATCTGAGCATTATATGGCTGGAAAGCATTGTTCAGTAGAGTTGAAATGGTGTCCAACTCAAGGATGCATTTTGCAGTCCTGATAGTGTTATTTGCTTGGTCGTCCAATGTAAATGTTTCCTAAGTCTATGCAGTTTATAGAGAAAACATGAAAGCAGATTAAATCACTGGACATGGAAACAAGCAACCCTGTAGCCCTCTATAATGATTAGAAAGCCAATTAGAGGAATGCTACAATGTTCCAAGGACAATACAAGCATTCAAGGCAATGACACAGCTTTTATAAACCCTCTACATCTTCCGAAGTTCTTTATGCATATTTAATCTTCCACCTAGCACAAAATAAGCATTAAAAAAAGTTGAAAAATGAGTTCTCGTTCTTAGTCACATCTTGTTATTTTTCTCCTTATCAAGTGTCTATCTATGGCCTTCAACAGAAAACCTATACATCAAGCTACTGGCATGCCAGTCTGAGTGATGGGAATTCATAATGTGCATAAGCCTTTCATTCTTCTATGGAGAAGTATCAAGACACTACTCTGGGGAGCAGGGAATATAAAATGAAGACAAATATCAAATTGTTGAACAACCCAGTTTGGTCCATGCTAATAATCTCAACTGCAGTATTTCCTACTCAGTCCATTCCCAGTGAGGCTGTTAGTCAAGAGTTTTACTCCCAACAGTTCATTCATTTGACACTACTAAGGACAAATAGAGGAATGGAATTGGCAGATGAACAGCCATTCAGTTTTATTAATCATATGCTTGTCCTTGTTGTATAAAAAGAAATTTTTGACTTAGTCAAACAGATGAGAGCTTCAGGGAAGTAAAACCTGCACATGCTCATCTAATTAAACAAAATGGAACATTACCTGCTTTCCCTGAGATGATACTTCCCAGGGTTGATGGTCTTTTCATAACTAAACAATGTTGAATGCATGACATTGTGGTCCACTTGCTTGTTAAATCAACAGAAAAAGCAAAAAATAAAGTTCAGCCCCATGTAGGCTAAGGTGTCATTTTGCACAACTTAACATTGTAGCCAGACTAACGGGGTACCGTGATTTATCTCTCAACCTCTTCCTTCTGAATTGGAGAAAATTTTGAGGAAGGCCTCAAGGCACCAGATGGTACAATGACCCATTAAATGGGCCAATTCAAGAAGAGTCAGAATATAAGAGATGATAGTTCTTCACTTTGGCTTCTCTTTAGCCCTGATTTATCCAAAATTCACCTGCACTTCATCCCATGATCTGGCTGAGATTCTGTTTGCAAACAGCACCTATGAATAACTAGCATGTTGCTTTCTTTCCATGCCAGGCAGTGTAACAGTTAAAGCCTATTAAACATTTTTGTGGGAAAGATCAAGGTAAAATTGTCTTCATCTATCTTGCACCCTAGGGGATAAAACAGGCTTGCAATGTGTGGTCCTCATATCAGGTTTAGAAGATATATCTGCAAACCTAAATGCACAGACAGATAAGAAATATGAAGCTACATGAAAGAGATGACTGGAAAACTGAAAAATGCCCTTAAAGCTCTTCTTGGAATACAACAAGATTCAACGGTTTTCTTTGCCAACTTAGAAAGTAAGAGACTTCCTATATTTAGGGATTGGAAAGTCAAGAACCCTCTTTTTATTCCATACAGAACCTCTGGAACGTCATCCGTCAGCTTTGCAAGTGGAGTAACCTGGAATCGTGCTTCTGTTGCAACTGAACCATGTCAAGCTACAGTACCATGGCGTTGTGTTTCTGTATAATTCTGTGAGAGTGAGCCAGGACTAAGTAGCTTGACTTTTTTAAATAAAAATCCAATACACTTAATGGGGCAAGTTTGATGGACATTTTAGGACAGCTGCAGGATTGAATAGAGCAGGCTGAGACATAATACCACGTGCAGAAAATGAGAAGTTGTCTATGACTATAACAAGTTTGTTCACATCCTCTCAATCGTCAGACTTCCTTTTTCCTCTTTTTCATTTCTTTCTTCCTACTTTTTTCCTTTATATTGTTTTTCTCCTCATACAGCTGAATAGCTTCCACAATGGAAGCTTTTGTCACTGATCAATGCCAGAGCTGCTTGCATTTTGAACTAGTGCATTGGATGCTGATCATCCTGATGTTAGCACATAGTTGGATGATGGACAGCGGATGCTTTCTATTGATCTGGAGCTGTCAAATGGCTGACAATCACCAGCACTACCATATATGTGATTGTTGGTCCCGGTTGAGGTAGGCCCACCCATTTGTTGATGACACAGCAAACATTGATATTCCAGTCACTTGAGAACCCTCCACTGTTGTAACCAAAAATATTTTAAAACCCTTACAAATCAAATAAACTAACCATGGAAAATTTGAAAATTACAGGTTCCAGGCACCTTCTCTTCTCTTTTAAGAAAGAAAAGTGAACTTCAGGTTTTATTAACTGATACTCCACTTGTTTTTGTCTTTCTGTTTTACGGGGACGGATCTGGGATGTGTAAATAAATGGCTAAATTATATGCATGCTTCAGGAAATTAGGACGTATTCAAGAAGAAAAGAGTCTTATTCTCCAGTAGATAAAAGTAATTTACAAGAGACTGGTATAAGCAAAGAGATTTTCCATACTTATTTCATAAAACAAACCTCTTTGGCTGTTTATGTGTGTCAAAACATCTAACAACATTTAAAAGGAGGTAGGTCATTCCTTGATCTGTCTGATCATAGAACAGCTTATAGAGAAGGATGCGAGCTGTCTGATGTTCATTTGAATCCTCTGGTGATAGCTTGAGCACCAAATCTAGCATGCAAATCTGCAAAGAACTAACTTGGTTTCAGTCTCATGTTCAGTTAGTAAGCGCTCATGCAAAATATAAGATATTAGGGTCACAGTACAAAGTCTAAAGTAGTGACAGAAAGTCATTACTTTCAAAAAATTGACAGAAAATCATTGTTGGCAATACTAGGGCTTATGTTGACATGATGAACAGGATTTAGCTCTTTGCATGCAAAAAGTGCCGTGCAATAAGTTCTTCTCTTCAACTTAAAGCCATCCCTCAGTTAAAAACCATAAACATAAGTAAAATTAAGCCTTAAGAATTAGAGAAAATGTATACATTGATCAAGAATAGAAATAGATAAATCAGGATCAATCTTTCCCAGTTTTTTCTCTTGTATTGACAAAGACAAATAATTTGGACAGAGTTCTGATTTAGGAATTACTTTAGTTTATATGTTTCTGCTAACATCCGTTAAGCCATTAACCAGTATGAATTTCAACTTTGGCTCATCGACAGAAATATCATTCCAAGATGGATCAGGGCATTCTATGTTTCATATTCCTTGGAGCTTTAGAGTTACAACAAAATCCAAGAAGGATGAAGAGGAAAGAGGGATTTGTGATGGAGTATTTAAAGGATACAATCTACCTGATAAACTAAAAGGGGACAAATGAAATACATTATAAGTTCCCAATAATACCTGATAAACTACAACTGGACCAATGAAATACATTATAAGTTCCCAATAAACATTGCAGCCTTTGAAAATGAATGGGAGTTGAGGAGGGAAAAACTACGATGGGAAAAATGTGTACACGATAAGATCCAAAATAGGCCATTCTTAACTCCTGAAAAAAGACAATGGCATTATAATGGCCTTGGGCATGAATTTCAGCTGAAAGGCCCTTAATTCATGCCTTTGACTGGGGATCTTTTTGCAAGATGGCCATGAGATTGACTTATAGAAGAATCAGACTCTATATGGATGTGCTCAGGAGTTTATTTAGGGCCGGTTTGTTTGAGAGATAAGGGTCAAAGAGGACGGGTTATGCGAGTTATTCGCTTTGGGAGTGCGGACATGTTATTCTTGATGCGGACGCGTTATTCTTAGAATAAGAGGAATAAACCATTCCACATAAAAGGTAGGAATCACTTATGCCGTTGAACTATTTATTCCACCCAAAGTAAATTCTTCCTGTTCCTGAAATAAGAGATCGGGGAATAAGAAATCCAGAATACCACATCCACAAAACAAACCGGCCCTTAGAGAATAAGTTGTGTTGTAGCACCAACCATATACAACTGTAAACAGAGGACATACAACTGGAAAAAGAGGAAAGCTTCCTCCAAATCACACATTCATGCCACAACACTCACACAGACCCATTATAGATCGCTCACTTACAGTACTAGACTGACAGGCGACAGACCCATTACAAATTACATCACCATATAAACCCATCACAAATCATATCACAATATAAAATTGCTCAGAGAACCCTTACAGACAACAACACAAGACTACATCTTAGCGCACAGCAATATCCTCTCAGGAGCATGAGCTAAAAACCAGCCAGTTTGAATCAGAACCAGGTGAACCAGATCAGAATCAGCCTGAACCATTCCAATTCTGCAGGTTCCAATGTTGCCCTGGCCAGTTCAGTAATTAAATAAGAAATAATATAATTTATCACTTTAAATAATCTACTTTAAATAATCTCTCTCTCTCTCTCTCTCTCTCTCTCTCTCTCTCTCTCTCTCTCCACCTGGCACACACTGACTTGAGCGTTGAAGGGGCTTCCGTGGGGAACACACCCAGGGATCTGCCGACGTGGTGTTTAAGTGTGCAGGCTGCTACTGACTTGTCTTCGGCCTGACTCCTTTCATCAGCCAACTCTTCCTCGATAGGACCGGCTCCACGCCATCTTCGGCCTCGTCAGATGGCATATTTCATGATCGGATGGCTGAAGTAAACGGAAAATTAAAAGTTACTTGATCTATACCGTCTGCTCGGACGATGGAACGGACAAGCGGTTGGGCCGCAATGATTCACAAGTGGAGTCATGTTTCGTGGGAGTTGAAAGCGCCATTCACGATGCGCCATCTAATATACCAGTTGGCGTCATCACATGCTCCACAAGATTCATGTTGGGTGGGATTGCTTCCCACTAAAGGCAATTATCCCATGTGCATGCAATTTAAAAAGGGGCGCATAAACATGTAGCACGTGGTTTTTTTCTTGCCTGTTTGATTTGCTCATTGGGGGATCAAATGGGTGAAACTTGGGATACAGTTAAACCATATCAAAACTGCTAATCGTATCTTTGTAATTTATATATAGGAGTTTTTGCATATATACCCTCAAGTACACCGCATTTGCATCTATACCCCCAACTCTCACATATTATTTTTAATACCCTTGAAATCTCGGATATGTTGCACACTTGCACTTATACCCCTTTATCAAGATAACGTGAATTCTAACTGTATATGCCGAAAAGATTCCGTAAATCTTGACAACATCAAGGGTACATATGTAAATTTCTAGTGAATTTAGGGGTGTGTATGCAAAATATCAGTGAATTTATGGGTATGTATGCAAAATCTTTAAGTTTAATTTAACAACATTTTGATGGAGGGGTATAAAAGCAACATATCAGAGATCTCAAGGGTGTTAAAAATAATATGTGAGTTGGGGGTATATATGCAAAAACCCCATATATATATATATATGAGGAGTGCTACTATGCGAACCGCACCCTCCGTGCGGTCTAGCCACACGGTCCAAATCCCCCCTTCTCCATATTGAAAAAAAATAAAAAACACCATGAATTTCTAAATATTCAACTCTCCCCCCACAATAAATTTCATCTATTTTGGGTAAAGTTTCACCATTAGATCATATCCAAAATGATTGTAGCCGTCCAATCTTGTGCAAGTAGGTTCATGATTAATATTAAAATCTCAAGGGATGGGAAGAACCCTAAGGGTAATCTGACTAATTTCTTATTTTTTGACTATGTTTTCATAATTTTTAAAAATCAAGATTTACATGTACCCAATGGACGGCTAAGATCGAGCTTCAAGGTCGAATCACGATCAGATAGTGAAAATAAAGTCCCAAAGGATGGAAACCACCCTAAGAGGGATAATTAAATATTTTAAAAAATATAGTAAATTTTATATTTTTTAAAACCTAGGCGTAGGGGTCAAAACAGTGCGTGTGGTCAAACCGCATGCACTATAACGGTTCGCATAGTAGCACTCATATATATATATATATATACCAAACCGCATGCTATGTTTCGGCTTCCTCCCCATGTTGAAAAATAAAATAAAACTCACCATAAAATTCTAAATATTCAATTACCCCTCTAGGGTAATTTTCATCCTTTAGAGCTTAAACTTCACTGTTGGATCGTATCCGGATTGATTGTAGCCGTCCAATTGTGTGTGAGCAAGTTGGTGATGAATATTAAAACCCCAAGAGATGGGAACAACCCTAAGGGTAATCTACCAATTTTCTATTTTTTACCATTTTTCATAATTTTTTGAAATCAGAATTTGCAAGTACCCGATGGACGGCTAAGATTGAGTTTCATGATCAAACTTGATCATACAGTGAAAATAAAATCCTAAGGGATGGAAACAACCCTAAGGAAGGTAATTGAATATTTAAAAAATTTTGACAATTTTTTATTTTTTTTTAATATGGCGAGGGGGCCAAAACAGTGCGTACGATGCGGTACTGTAACAACATTATATATATTGGCCAGTTCATGCATGAACCATAATCGAAATCAGAACCGGCCCTACCTGCTTCTGGGTTCCTAAGCCAATTTTAAACCTTGCTCAGGAGTTGACGTTGCAAGAGATGATGGAACTTGATAACAATGGATTTGCATTGTGGGTGCACAAGTTCTTCCCTTCTGAACCAAATAGCTTCATATCTGAGAAAGTAACTTAAGCATGTGATGAAAAAACCCAAATATTGACGGCCCATACCATGTGCATGGACTTGAGTAATTAAAGTCGATGACTCCCATGTAGAAGCCTTAGGCTTGGAGCCTTGAAAGACGTAATGTATGAAGTACACTCACCTTGAGTTTCAGGGCAGGGATAGAAATCTACAAAGGCTTAAAAGACTTTAAGTCTGCAAAGGCTTGAAATATTTTTTTGATGGTAAACCTAGTCAAGGAATATGTGCAGTCAGATGGCACATTTGTGTGTGAGCAGACTCTGGGAATATATTTTGTTATTGGTTCTATTATTTTACTTTGTCGTTAAGTTTGTTGTGCCACAGCTCTATTTTTTTTTGCTAGTATGATTGGCTCAGTCTGGCTCAGATTCTATTTCTGTTTGGTTGTTATAATTTTCATTTGTTTATTGCAGTTATGATCCTAATTGATGGAAACAACCCTAAGGAAGGTAATTGAATATTTAAAAAAAATTGATATATTTTTTTATTTTTTAATATGGCGAGGGGGCCAAAACAGTGTGTACGATGCGGTACTGTAACAGCATTATATATATTGGCCAGTTCAGGCATGAACCAGAATCGAAATTAGGACCGGCCCTACCTGGTTCTGGGTTCCTAAGCCAATTTTAAACCTTGCTCAGGAGTTGACGTTGCAAGAGACGATGGAACTTAACAATGGATTTGCATTGTGGGTGCACAAGTTCTTCCCTTCTGAACCAAATAGATTCATATCTGAGAAAGGAACTTAAGCATGTGATGACAAAACCCAAATATTGACGGCCCATACCATGTGCATGGACTTGAGTAATTAAAGTTGATGACTCCCATGTAGAAGCCTTAGGCTTGGAGCCTTGAAAGACGTAATGTATGAAGTACACTCACCTTGAGTTTCAGGGCAGGGATAGAAATCTACAAAGGCTTAAAAGACTTAAGTCTGCAAAGGCTTGAAATATTTTTTTGATGGTAAACCTAGTCAAGGAATATGTGCAGTCAGATGGCACATTTGTGTGTGAGCAGACTCTGGGAATATATTTTGTTATTGGTTCCATTATTTTACTTTGTCGTTAAGTTTGTTGTGCCACAGCTCTATTTTGTTTTGCTAGTATGATTGGCTCAGTCTGACTCAGATTCTATTTCTGTTTGGTTGTTATAATTTTCATTTGTTTATTGCAGTTATGATCCTAATTTTCTTTAGGTTCTATTTAGTCTAAGTATTATAATGTTTCTTTACTGTTTATCTAAAATATGTTATGATTGTCTGGTAGGCTGTCTAAGCATTCCGATTCAGTGTGCATTTCTCACTCTGGATGACATCTGGTTTACAACATAAGGTTTCTGATAAACCACATCATTTTTCATGTTCCTGTTGGAACATGATTTTGGCCACATGCTCTTCGTGAAAATTGTGTATAATTAATTGCACAAAGTCTTAAAAGCCTTGAAGATATCACTTGCGTGGCAGTGAGCTTCAATGGCAAGCGTCATCTCCATTCTGCAGCTGAGCAACAAGGTTTTGGGCTTGGATGGATGGGAAGCAACCTAGAAAGCCATAGAAGACTACTTGAAGATGCTTACTTGCTGTAAATTGTTGTAAAATATATTATCAGCAGCCATTAGCATTTTTTAGGAAAAATAATGTAAGTTATGATGGTATTAGTTTTCTTTCTCCTAACTGTTGATGTACGAGTGTCATCAATGATTGTCATATTATAAAAATGAAAAAAACGACTACTCATCCCTCGGCCTGTGCTGATTGGGGTCCAATTGGAGCAAGGGCTAGGCTGGACACAACTCTAAGCCCTTGCACGCATTGTAGCTTGTATCTAGAACAATGAACTTGGAGTAATGCAATAATTCATTTGGCGACAAAATCCTTAACCTTCATTCAAGCTTGCTATGATTTGTAGTTACCTGGCTATGCCAAATGTGCAAAATGCACTAGTTTCCGAAGATATTTCTAATGCTCTGAGATTTCCACAATTCAATATTTTGTTATCTTTTTAATAACCACAGGCTCTGTTGTTCAGCATCACATGGTTAACATCAGAAACAACCACAACACATGTAAAGTCCCTCAGACCAAAGCGTGAGCAATAACAACTAATGAAGTGTCACTACCTGGTTCTTTCATCAGCTTTATTTCTAACACCATTAGCGGACTTTGTCTTTATGCAGGATCACAAAGCATGCATTCTGAGTTAGGGGTGTTCACGGTTTGGTTTGGTTTTAGAGAAATTTTAGGGAACTCAAACCAAACCAAACACTTTTGAAACCAAACCAAACCGAAATAATTCGGTTTGGTTCGGTTTAGCCCCCATAATGAGATCTTATCTCCCAAATAAGTCTTCAACACTTTAATAATTTATATAATAAATGAATAATTATTATAAACAAAGAATAAATATATTATTTAGTTATTATAATTAACTTCTATAGATGATTTATGATATAATGATGAAAGAAATTAAATTATTTAAAATAATAGGTCATATTACTCTTTACACTAATAAAAACTTATATTACACTTTACATATGAATGAAGGAAGACGTTCTTAATTTATATAGAAAGTATCATAGTACTCCATTATAGTTCATAATTTTCAATGATTTTAGTTATATATATATATAACAACCACTAAATATTTATACTAAATTTATGTCCTTATAAATAATTCGGTTTGTTCGGTTTGGTTTGGTTTATGAAGCGTAGAAACCAAACCAAACCAAATTTTCTTGTTTGGTTTGGTTTCAACCCAAACCAAAATTTTTAGACTTCAAACCGAACCAAACCAACTCAAATTAGTAGTTCAGTTTGAACCAAATAGTGAACACCTCTATTCTGAGCCGACAAACCTTTTATCATTGATAATTTGATGTAGTACCCATAGTCAGTTAGAGTTCATCAATAGGACAGAGAAAAACAAAAATTTCCTCAGCAATTTGGCCTAAGTAAAGAACCATCATCGAATATGATACCTGGGTGTTGAACCCAAAAAAATCTCATATACAGATATGCAGATTTGCATTATATGAGTATGCATATATGACGCATGTTCGCGTCGATGCGAAATTCCCATGGGAGAATACACATGCATGAGCATGACAATATGTTCATGAAGGACCATGTCATGTAAAATAAAATGCACGCCTATGATATAGGTGAATACTAGAAATCCACAAGGAACCACGGGCTCGCATTACGAGGGCAGCGGGGCAAAAGACATACCTAGGCCACGAAGGCCTTAATCAGATTTTTTTTAGGAGCCTGAGGCAGCCCCAAGTCGCTTGCTTCGGCTCCCAAAATCAGCTCCCGAACCGCCCTTGCAATGCTCGATATGGGGACCCGATGGGAGACCCTAAATGCAGCGATAAATGGGATCCCGAACGCTGCAAAACAAGGGTCAAAATCAGTCCCAAAATGGACTAAAATCTGTCCCGAAATGGGGCAAAATCAGTCCTAGAACTCCCCCAAAATGACCCCGAAATGGAGGCCCAATAGTGGGGGAGATAGGCCCAATAAGCAGCCCTATGGGTGGGGTCAAGATGAGGCCCAATAAGCCCCCAAATGGGCCCAAGTTCAGTCCCAAAAGTGGGCTGAAATCTGTCCCGGAATAAGGAAAAATCAGTTATGGAACTTACCCGAATCAGTCCCGGAACGGAGGCCCAATGTCGGGAAAGTTAGGCCCAATAAATGGCCCAAGGGAGAGGCCCAAAAAGAGGCCCAATAGGCACCCCTAACAGGCCAAAATCTGTCCCGGAATAGGCCCAAACCAGTCCCGGAATGGGCCCAAGACAGCCTCCAAGCTCGTCCAAAATGACTTCAAATGATGGCCCAATAACAAGGGAGGTTGGCCCAATGGATAGCCCAATAAGAAGGCCCAAATAGGGAGCTCAAATGGGCCCAAAACCAGTCCAGAAGAGGGCCTAAATCTGCCAAAAGGGGGAAGAAATCCCCAGGATTCCCAAAATGGCAAAAGAAGAGGAAGTGGACCCCTCTCTCCCATCCCCTTTATTTAAATAGGCCAAGAAGGGGGAGGAGAGAGAGGGGGAACCGGTGGGGGGAGCCCCCACCGGTTGGGAACCCCCCCCCACCGGTTCCAAGAGGGAAACCGGTGGGGGGGGAGAGGGCTTTCCCTCCCTCTTTTATCCTTTAAAAATTCAAAAAATGGGGGGGAGGGGGTGTGTTTAATGGGAGGTTTAAATGAGGGATCTTAACCCCATTCACATGGGTTAAGAATCCCATGTGGAAACCCCATTTAAACTCCATCTTAAACCCCCTTTCACACCTAGCCCAAGCATGAAGTTAAGGGGGTTAAACCCCTTTCACATTGGCCTAAACCCAAACCCCCAAAATCTGAAAAAGAATATCCCATTTAATGGGCCCCAAAAAGCAGCAAAGAGAAGGAAGTGGGGAGGGGAACACCCCCCACCGATTGTGGGAAACCGGTGGGGAGATCCCCCCACCGGTTCCCAACCGGTGGGGGGGGGAAGGGGGCCCATGGCCGGTGGCCATCCCCCCCCCCCATCGGCTGGAACCGGTGGGGGTGCCCACCTTTCCCCCCTTCTCCCTCTTTTGCTTGCTCTCTCTCACCCTCTCTTGCCATCTATTGGCCAATGAGGAATAAAAAAAAATAAAATGGGGGGGGGGGGAAGAGGCTCCAACCGGTGGCTCCCCCCACCTTGCTCCATCCGGTGGCTCCCCCCACCGGGCCTAAAATTGGGCCTATAAATAGGACCCCAAGGGTCCCCAAACACATATACACAAGGCACACCATAAGTGCACCCTATAAGGACACAAGCTGCCCACATATAGAGGGAGATTGTGGTGAAATTGGGAGGGAGAGTGCTGCCAATTGAAGACCAAATTCGGGTTTCTTAACCCGGATTTGCTGCGAATTTGGGGAGTTCTTTTCGTCCCGGAGAGCTCTCTCCTAAGGTTCTATCCTAAGGGGAAGCTCTGCCGAATTTTATTTGTAAAGCGGTCTTATCATAAGGCGAAATGCTGCTGAATTAATATCAGAAATTATGTGCCCATGTGTGTATCATTTAAATTTTATAATTATCACATTTTTAATAATATGCATGTATATAGTTTTCTAAAGCTAAAAATTTGAGTGTAATTTCAACCTAACTCTTAGCCTCACCCCCTAAACAAATAAAATATGAATTCAGAAAACTGCATAAAAATTATAACTAAAACCAAAAGGTAATTTATAATTAATAATTTATAATTAATAATTAATTAATTGATAAAAATTCGAGAAAATCAATTAAAAAATCAGGAAAAACCGGTAAAAATCAGGAAAACCCATAAGAAAACAGTAAAAATCTGTGAAAAATTATAATAAATCCAGATAACCCCATATGAACAATTGATTAATTAATTAATTAAATTAATTAAATAAATCATAAAAATGAATAAAAATCAGTAAAAACAGTAAGAAATCAGAAAGTAAAAATCTGAAAGAACATAAACCCGTTCATAAGGAACGCAATACATAAATATAAAATTACCAAAATGCCCCTATGTGTAATATTCACATATATAACCCCGAAAGCCCTAAAAATCAGATTATGAGTGAAATCTCTCACCTATATCCTCAATATCAAATCTTAAAACTTGATAACCCAGTTTAAAGGAAAATTACAAAAAAAACCCTCATACCTTTAAAAATTGATTTCATAACCCCCATAGAGTGTGAAACCTTTTAAAATCCACCCTATATATACTTACAAATTGTCATGCTCTCGCAAGGCGCCCATAATTACATAAAAGCCCCTCAAGGTGTAAAATTACAAAAAAGTCCCTGTAAGGCTAAAAATCAGGAATCAATCCGCACAATTTGGAATTAATCCTCCGAACTTTGAACCAATCTTAGTAACCGGGAGTCAATCCCAAATCACATAAAAATTGTCTCCGAACCGGGGTGAGGTTAAGGATTCAACTTAAAATATACTTTCATCTGCATATGCATGCACTTTCTATAGTAGTAGCTTTGCATGATTAAGGGCATCATACGGACGGTTAATCAAGGGTTGCCGAACAGTCGCTCAGCGTAATTAACACTGACCGAGGTCAGTGGAGAGAGGTCATATACTCGAATCTTCGCTTGATTCGAAGTCCCGGATTCCCTGAGGGCTGATCCCAAGCTCTCATAATCCGATAAAAAATATAAAGCCGACCCTAATTCCTCTAGATAAACAAAAAAATGGATTTCCGAATAATCCGACATAGGAGGAGAGATATGTCTAGGTCAGGTCGCGACCGAGGGTTAGAGATAAAAAAAATCTTCGACCGCAAACACTGGGTCACCCTGTTCAAACATCACGGCAGTTCCAATCACCATGGGAAACCTAAGAGTAAGTCATGCAGTTTGTTACTAGCAAACTTATTATCAATGTCTTTAATGCTTGACCTTTGGCTATTTTACGCATAAAGAAGGCTTCTCCAGAGCTGACAATATTAAAGGCTTTTAAAGCAAAGTTCATTTGCTTTCTTCCCATTCATTTTTGTTATGCTGCATTCGGCTACTACATCAGGTCTCCAACGTGAGCAAAATGCAGTGCCCTAAACTTCTACTTTTCTGCATCACTGAAGAAGGAACGTGTGAATATCCTGCCATAAATCACACAATAATTAACAATCTCTCAGGTCGTACTGCTTTTTTGTCAGCTTCATGCACCTTTCTCCTATTCACTAGCTTCTCAACAAACAGGATTTTCTCTTCTATGCAAGCAATGCAAATGAACTGAGGCACCAATTCAACATTCTTCTTTGAGACATTATCCAAATGCTACCGCTCTTTTTACTCCAACATTTTCAATAATTCCACCACATGAGGGCTCATTTTAACCTTGAATTATATATTCTTGACATGAAATTATAAAGACTATTTATTATACTGTCCGTATGCACTATAAAATACACTTACTTCAAATGCCTCTATATTTCCATACTCTGCACATTCTTTTTAAGATCATGCCCTTGGATAGTTTTACAAATTGTATAGAGTATAACGGTCATAACTTCTCCAACCTGTTCCAAATATTATTAACAGCCTTGCCACGACTGATGACCCACCTCCGGAGAATCCTTTTGGTTTATAAGATTCTTGCAGATGACATAAACTACTGAGTTCGTTATGAATGTATAACAAAAAGTGATCCTAATTGGGTGCTGACATGCTTTCTTTGATAGCTCAAGCATCGCACTTGAACTGAACAGTATGGGAATATGAAACTGACATACTAATATCAACCTCCTCATTATTCAGTGTTCAACGAGCAACAATTTTTCTGCCGAACTTATGTGTTGACTGCACTAAGCTCGTGAATGATAATAGGATGTTACAAGCTATAGATATTCAGTTGACAGAAAGGGTGCACAACTGAATATGAAAAACTACTTTCATGATGTTAAGCTATACAAGCTGGTGAACAAGGGCCTGTAGAAGATTAATATCAACCTGACAAAAGCTGTCACAAGTCAGGGAATTTGCACTAACTTTCAGTGGGTTGATGCCAGGTTACATGTGGTTTAACTGGTAAGTGGTAACAGGAAGATGCTTGCTGTTGGGCAGATTGGTTTCCCACCTAAAGTACAAAGCATATGGTAAAGGCATGCTTATCTCTGCCATATTCGCCACTAATATTCCTTATTATTTTGTCATAAAGCACATCTTAAAGGCATGCTTATCTCTGCCATATTTGCCAATAAGATGCTTATCTCTGCCATATTCGCCACTAAGATTCTTATTATTTTATCATGGTTTAGGGCTGGGCTTTATGATTTGCATTAATGTAAACGGCAAGAAACACAGGGATATATGCCTAGGGAAAGAGGGAGCAATGCAGTTTTCACATAAATGTTGTTTCACATTATAAAATTAGAAGGACAATAGAAAAAAGTTGCAAAATATACTGACCATGCTTTTCAGGAGGGATGCAGCTGAAGATAGAAATTTATAGTCATTTGTTTCTTTCAAAGTATCAAAAGCATAACGCCACTTCGCTATGACTAGGGAAAACATGGCCTCATTCATTGTTTCTGCAACTGGACCACATATATCACCATTGAATGTTGAGCTATCGTTCAGCTTGTGAAGGGAAGAAGCTCCAGGAGCAATGGTAATTTCCGGCTGTTAGATCCATTAAAAACATATTAACGAGTTAGATGATATCTATTAATTCAAAAGATGCAAAGCCAAGCCATGAATATAGAATTCTAGATTATAAGGCATCTGAACCAAAAAGACAAAATATATATATGATAATAAACTGGGAACATTGTGACACTAATGCAATGACTTCAAAATTATGATAGAAGCAAAATTATATGGCTGATTGTGATGCGGGACAGCAAGGAAGGGAGACTGGATGAAAGAAGAAGAGAGGGGTTTGGGGAAGAAGAAAGTAGGGCTTCACGCCCTCACACGGGTTCCTGTCCCGTCTCGGGAGAAAAACGCAGCGGCTGCTCTTTCATTTCAAAATCTTCTTCCATGCCTCCCAAAAGAGGGTTACAAGACAATAAATAGAGACTTCCCAAAGAAACCCTAACACTAAAGACCAGAATACCCCTTATTAAAAATAAAAGGAATAAAACAGCGCTAAATCTTTAAAAAAAGAAAATACATCAATTGGGCCTTTAATGGACCAAACAAAATATAAAATGGGCCCCGAAATCCGTTCAACAGCCTTTGAATTCCCATCATTCTCCCCAGGTTCGAAAAAAATCATTCTCGAATTTTAAAGTGAGCCAGAATAAGTATGCGGACGACTGGATCATCAGTAGAAGTCTTCAAGCAGAGGATCATCTCAAGAACCACAAACCAGTCTGCTACATGTGAATCATAAAAGTCCTGCCATACCATGTCCATTGAAGACGATAACAAATCATACGTGCCATCATGTAGGGTAGCTATCATTACACTCTCAGTAAGTGTTGGACGAGGCTTTGATTGAGCAAAAACATCCTCAGCAATAAGATATAAGCCTACCTCAACAAATAATTCCTGATCCCATGAGACAATATGAACTAATGCAATATCAAGTAGACCATAGCTAAACACATCATCAGATATACGATTCAATCATGACCATCTAAACAAAGCATGATCCCAATTGTCAACCATATATCTGGCATCAACCTCGAACATTGTATCAATGGTCATATGTAGTCCCGATGCCATGAACAAGTCGTGATCCCAACCAGTAACAGGTGATGGTATCACTTTAGGGAAACACGCTAAATACAGTTGTTGAAGCTTCTCATGATCCTGATAAGTGGCATTGAGAATACGAAAGGATGCCTGGTACCCCTCGGGTCGTATAAGACAATCCCGCCTAGTGGGATCAATCACAACTTGTCGCTCGTCCATCCATTCGCTACCCAAACTGATATTTGAACCATGTGGTATAATCTTGCACCATGCATCATCATAATACCTGACGGTTCGGGAAGTGCTTTTGCTCCTTAAGAGATGAAAAAACGACATATAGACTCGGTCTCCATAGACAATTACGTAATCCGTTTGGGAGATAGAATCCACAATAGATTGCGAAATAGAATTGCCGAACAGGATTGCATCGAGATACACTCGAGCTTGCGTGGAATTAGGTAGATTCACCTCAAAACTAAAATCCATGGTGAGGAAACGTACCTAAGATTCCGAATTGTAAGAACAAATCGGTTCTACAAGAGCAGGTGGCACATAGAACAAAGCATCACAGGCTGAGACAGCGCTGGACGAGGTCCGCCTCGCTGCAAGGATGTCAATAGTACGATCGGCGCAAGAATCGGAGCTTAAATCACCAACCTCGATATGCATGCAAAAAATGGCACGTAAAACGAAGTAAAACGGACACTGGCTGCTGCGAAATTAGTGCACCGGGAGGTTGGCACGCAAATCGAGGAGGCTGACGCGGGCCTCATGATGCGTAATCGGGTTCTCGATATGCATGCAGAAATGGCACGCAAAACGAGGCAGACCGGAGAGGTAGCACACTAAATCTAGATAGACTTTGTTGATACGAACCCACCGATGAGAACGGCACGCAAATCGAAGCACAGACAAGATCGTGGCACTGGCGATGCGATAAGATCTCTTGTTGTACCACCGAGTACACTGCACTGGACCAGGTCTGGACTGGCTGGGACCTGATCGAACCCTAGCTCGGACCAGGACTGAACCAGATGGCTTGGACCACCTTGATTTCTTAAGACTTGGTCAGGTCGGTAACAACTTAGCCCTGGGCTCTTCTTAAGGGAGAATGGCTCAGACCAGGCCTTGATTGGGTTCGAACCAAGGTCCGATCAGCCTGGTTGACCTGGCTTGACCAGGTTCTCTTCTTTAAAGGGCACGTGCCCTTCTTCTTCCTTCTTTCTTATTTCCTCTTCAACCCTAACAGGGAAATAGAGAGGGAGACAACACGAAGGAGAGGCGATGGTGGCGGAGGGTTGGGCCGACGAATTGGGCCGCGCCGACGACGGGGCCAGACGACTGATTTGGGGTCTTCTTCTACTCCCCGAGGGCCACTGGTAGCCCTAGTTGCAGAGGGATCAAAGAGTGGCAAGAGCAGGTCGCAGCGACAGTGGCAACGGTGCCGGCGGGGGCCAACGACGACAACGGCGGCACCGACGACACCGGCTGGTGCCGGCAGCAGCAACGATGCTACCTGCAATTGCCGCTGGTGGTTCTTAAGACGGCGGCTCCGATGGCGCCAGTGGCACTGATCGACGGCGGCGATGGCTCCAACTCCGACTCCAAATCCGACTGCTCCAGTTGCCGCCGGTGAGGCCTTGTCGTTGAGCTATTGTCCGCGGTTTCTAGCGCGGCTTTGGGGTCTCCTGTGGTCGGAGAACTACGGAGGGTGGGGGTAAGTGACAGGGTCCCAGCAGCAATGGAGGATGACGGCAGAGGCTCCAGCGGAGCCAGTCGACTGCGACGATGGCTCTGGTGGAGCCATGCGAGGGCGACAACAACCCCCAGGTAAGTCACCGCCCTCCTTTCCTTCTTCTTCTGCTACTGCAAACCAAACCGAAGGAAAGGAACTGGAAGGGGACGGAGAGGAGAGAGAAGAAGGAGGGGTTTTCACAGGACTTGGGTCATGGGAATGACCCAAAAAGCCTTGCTCTGATACCGATTTGATGCGGGACAGCAAGGGAGGGAGACCGGATGAAAGAAGAAGAGAGGGGTTTGGGGAAGAAGAAAGTAGGGCTTCACACCCTTACAAGGAGGGTTACAAGACAATAAATAGACTCCCCAAAGAAACCCTAACACTAAAGACCAAAATACCCCTTATTTAAAATAAAAGGAATAAAACAGAGCTAAATATTTTAAAAAAGAAAATACATCAATTGGACCTTTAATGGGCCAAACAAAATATAAAATGGGCCTCGAAATCCGTTCAACAGCCTCTCAATTCCCAAATTAGTATCAGAGCAAGGCTTTTTGGGTCATTCCCATGACCCAAGTCCTGTGAAAACCCTCCCTTCTCTCTCCTCTCCGTCCCCTTCCAGTTCCTTTGCTTCGATTTGGTTTACAGCAACAGAAAAAGAAGGAGAGGAGGTCGATGACTTACCTAGGGGTTGCTGTCGCCGTCGCATGGCTCCACCAGAGCCATCGTCGCCGTCGACTGGCTCCGCTGGAGCCTCCGCCGTCATCCTCCATTGCTACTGGGACCCCGTCACCTACCCCCACCCTCCGTAGATCTCCGACCACAGGAGACCCCGAAGCCGCGCGAGAAATCGCAGACAACAGCTCAACGACAAGGCCTCACCGGCGGCAACAGGAGCAGTCGGATTCGAAGTCGGAGTTGGAGCCACCACCGCCGTCGATCAGCGTCACCGGTGCCATTGGAGCCGCCATCTCAAGAACCACCAACGGCAACTGCGGGCAGCATCGTTGCTGTTGCCGGCACCAGCCGGTGCCGTCGGCGCCGCTGTTGTCATCGCTGGCCCCCGCCGGCACCATTGCCACTGTCACTGCGACCCACTCCTGCCGCTCTTTGATCCCTCTGCAACTTGGGCTACCAGTGGCCCTCGGGGAGGAGAAGAAGACCTCAAATCAGTCGTCTGGCCCCGCCGTTGGCGCCGTCGCCGGCGCCGCCCGATCCGCTGGCCCAGCCCTCTGCCGCCATCGCCTCTCCCTTGTGTTGTCTCCCTCTTTATCTCCCTGTTAGGGTTGAAGAGGAAATAAGAAAGGAGGAAGAAGAAGGGCACGTGCCCTTTAAAGAAGAGAACCTGGTCAAGCCAGGTCAACCAGGCTGATCGGACCTGGGTTCGAACCCAATTAAGGCCAGGTCTGAGCCATTCTCCCTTAAGAAGAGCCCAGGGTTAAGTTGTTACCGACTTGACCAGGTCTTAAGAAATCAAGGTGGTCAAAGCCATCTGGTCCATGGTCGGCCGGGTCGGATCGGATCGCCCGGTCCGCTCGGAATCCGAGCGGTCCGAACCGACCCCGAACCCCGACCCAGCGACCCCAGCCCGGGATCGCTGGGATCGGGTTGGGTCGGCCGGGTCGGCCGACCCCAACCCGAGTCGGTCCGGGTCGGACCGGTCCGGCCGACCCGGACCCCCAACGGCTAGTTCAGAACTAGCCGTTGGGTAGCCGTTGGGTAGCCGTTGGGAACCCATTCTACCCATTCTACCCGGACCCCCAACGGCTAGTCCCTATAAAACCCCCTCCTACCCTTCTCTCCCTCATTCACACAAATTCTCATTTCTCTCTCTCTCTCTAAAACTTCTCTCTCTCTCTCTCTAAGCTCTCATACTCTCTCAAAGACTCAAAGCTCTCTTAACTTCTTTCTCTCCAAACTTCCAAAGCTCTCTAGAGTTCTAAACTCTAAAGGACGGACCGACGGACTACATCAAAAAAATTTCATCATATTATTTTTATTGCATTTTAATTTTTCTCTCTAACCTCTTTTTGTCTTTGTAGCTTTATTTCTCATTGTCTCTCACTCTCCCTCGAGGTATGATATGAAATCTCACTCTCTTTCTCTATGTTTTTTCTTATTTCTCACCATTTCTCTTTATGTAATTAGTTAATTACTAATTATCTCTTTCCCTATTAATATATTTTTTATTTTTAAAGATGTCGACTTCTGAGCATAATGAGGCCACATCTGTCACCTCTCGTGGTGACCCGGGATGGAACCACTGCACCGTCGTAGACATGGCTTCACGCAAAGTCAAATGCAACTACTGCAGTCGGATTATTTCGGGTGGAGTTTTTCGTCTAAAACAACATATTAGGGGTGTCAAAGGAGAAGTGAAGGCTTGTACTGCTGCACCACTAGAGGTAAAAAATCAATTCAAAAATTACCTACGACAAAGAGAGTTGGAAAAAGGAGCAGCATCAACGATGAGAGGCCAAATTAGGGAGGAAATGACACGGCCCTCAGGTCAAGGTATTCATATTCACCCTCCGGGAGATAGATCTCGGGAGGGAGACATAGACCCTACCAGAAGGAGATCCACTGCATTTGAAGACTTTTCTCGAGGTATTCTTTGATTTAAAATTTTCAATTAATTATTTACTTCTTTATACTTCATCTCGATTAAATTAGTCTAATCATCTATTTTAATTTAAAGATGATATACGTCGAGCCATAGACGAAAGTAGACGATCTTTTGCTGATGAGGATGTGTATAGACGCACCGGTCAACACGTTGGGCAAGGGAGTGGATCCGGACATGGATCCAACGAGGAGGAAATTCATGACTTGACTAGGGACAATGATCCTAGAGTGGGTCCTATAGATGCTTTCCTAACAAGACGGAGAGGTAGACAACCATCAATCACAGCTGCTATGAAGAACCTGAAGGTATGCAAGGAGAAGATTGGCCGTGCTGTTTCGAGATGGTTTGTTTATAACAGTGTACCTGCCAATGCTGCAAAGGGTCCTTATTGGGAGGACATGATTGAGACTATTGGAGATGTGGGTAAGGGTATTCCTGGACCAACCCCCAAGGAGATATACAACACTTATCTTCCTCAAGAGGTAAGTGATCTCCAGGAGTATATCAAGTCGTTTGAGCGAATTTGGGATGAAAGAGGATGCACAATAATGACAGATGGCTGGACAGGTGAGTACATTGAATTAGTTTAACATATTTAGAAATTAGAATCTTAGATTAACATATTATATTTTTAGTTAATTTAGACATTCGCTAACATCTATAACATTATTTGAATAGGAATTACGATAAGAAGTATGATTAACTTCCTTATATACTGTCAAGCTGGGACTGTATTTTGGAAGTCCGTAGATGCTAGTGGAAAGGTAAAGAATGTTGAATATCTTTTCAAGTTAATTGATGACATTGTGGAGCAGGTGAGAGAAGATCGGGTTGTCCAAGTTGTAACACATAATGCAGCTTCATATAAAGCCGCTGGCCATATGTTAATGGAGAAGAGGCCACATCTATATTGGCTTCCTTGCTCTGCTCATTCCCTAGATTTGATGCTAGAAGATATTGGGAAAGATGTAAAAATTACTGAAACAGTAAAGTCAGCCCAATTCATCACATCCTATATCTACAACCATAACTATGTGCTCACGTTGATGCGTGAACACACTGGACAGAGAGAGTTACTACGTCCTGGGGTAACTCGTTTCGCCTCCACATACATTTCCTTGGAGAGTATACAATCACAAAAACGCCCCTTGAAGCAGATGATTTCAAGTAAAGGATGGGAGGATAGGATGACAAGGCACGCGAAGCATGATGCTAGAGACAAGGGGAAGCAGGTTGAGGACTTGATTGAGAGCCGAGAGTATTGGAAGGATATAAAGATGATCTTGAGCGTAGTTGAACCTCTTGTACGGGTTCTGAGGATGGTGGATGGAGATAAGAAGACCACAATGGGATATTTATATGAAGCTATGGACCGTGCAAAGGAAGACATTGCTAGGGCCAACAAAAATACATACAGAAAGTGGTGGGATATTATAGATGCGAGATGGGATAGGACACTCCACCATGACTTGCATGCAGCAGGTAACAAAATAAATCATTCCATATTGGTCGCCATTTTATTTCCCATAAGTTTTATTTCATTTTTAATTTACTTTTCAATTCTTTAGGTCATTTCTTCAACCCAAGATATCAATATAGCTCTGCTACTCAACATGCGCCCAATGATGAAGAAGTACTCTGTGGGACTCAAAATGTAATTCGGCGTTTGTTACATGATGAGGATCTAGCTATCATAGCATGCAACAAAATGCATCACTATAGGCTCCGGACATTACATTTTGGTACTCATCGTGCTCAACGGGCAGTCATGTTGCTTTCACCAGGTATTTAGAATTTTACACATAACTAATACTTTCAAAAAATTGTTATCAACTTATCATGCCTAGGCTTTACAAATTACAATACTAATTGTTAGTTGGATCATTATGGAATTACAGCTGATTGGTGGATGGATCATGGGAAGGCTCCAGGTTATGAAGATCTTGCTTATGTTGCTATCCGTGTATTAAGCCAAACCACCTCCTCTTCTGGCTGTGAGAGGAACTGGTCTACATTTAGCTTGATACACACCAAGCAAAGGAACCGATTAAGCTCAGCGAGATTAGAGCAATTGGTCTTTTGCCACTACAACATGCGCTTGAAATTAAAGAATCTTCAAAAAATTCAAGAGAACCAAAGAGAAGAAGAACGATGGAGAGATGAAGTTGCTGGAAGACCGGTGCAAGCAGAACAACAAGTTGAGGAACCAATCGATCTTAACGAGATATTTGAGGAGCAGAACCCACTGAATGCATGGGTGGATGCAAGGAATGTTTTGAGTCCATCCGAATTTGATCCAAACGATCGGTCATGGGCAGAAGGACAATTAGATGGTGTCCCCTTGTCCGTTGAGTTTCAACTTCCACCTCCTTCAAAACGGCAAAAGAAATCCACCCCACAAAGTTCAGGTAAGGGTAAAGGTAAACTAACTCATGTTGATATTGCAGATTTAGAAACTGTACAAGAAGATGAGTCAGACGAGACACCAGAGCCGAGCGACAAGGTCGTTTACCAAACTTCAGACGACTCTACTTCGGCAACGACTACCCCTGACGATGACGATGATGATCCACATGGAAGTCAAGGTGGATCCTTGCAACAACGGTCATCTCGAGGACGTGGATCAAGTCAACATGGTGAAGCTCCTCCAATGATTTTCACAGGAGAGCAAGAATTTACGCATGCTACGCAGGATGATGACCACTCCAGTAGGTTGGCTAAGGGCACATCAGCAACAAATAAAGGCAAAGGGAAACAACAACAAGAGTTCCTAAAGAGAACATCCTCTCAAGAGCATTCGTCTGATGCATCCTCTCAAGTTCCATTAGAGGGTTATAGTCCTTATGGATATCCAGGTACATATTATCAACATCCACCACCCTATGATGCATCGAGTTACTTAGGAGGATATCCCACTTATCCTCCAACTTCAGATATTCCCTCTTATCAATCCTCAACCTCAGAAGGATCTTATCATGAGCCAAAGACACAAGGATGGATACCGGTGACAATAATCTACTCATTCACAGATGAGTATAACCGATTTGTACAGGAATATGAACAATGTTACCAAGCTTATATGTCTTGGGCCGATTATGTGCAACATTTGTATAGCACCTATAATGTAAGGCTAGAATAAATGTATGTCTACTTGTTCTGTCACTTTGTGTGAGTGTTTTTTTTTTATTATCATGTAATACTTAGGGGTAAGGTTTTATGTCCCCCCCATGTATTGTATTCAAGTTTTTTTCAAAGTTAATAAAAATTCAAGGGCTTACCCAAGGTCCTAGATAAGTTTTGGGTAAATATAATTTTTTCTGATTTTTTGAATTTTTTTCTTATTTTTTGAACTTGTTTTTCTATTTTTTTTCCTTTTTATAAATTGGATCGGCCAAACCGGTCCGGACCGGTTCGGGATCGGGTCGGATCGGCCGATCCACTCGGTCAGGACCGGACCGATCCGAGTCCGACCCCCAAGTTGGCCTACCTTGATCTGGTCCAGTCCTTGTCCGAGCCAAGGTTCAATCAGGTGCCAGCCAGTCCAGACCTGGTCCAGTGCAGTGTACCCGATGGTGCAACAAGAGATTTTATCGCATCGCCAGTGCCACGATCTCGTATGTGCTCCGATTTGCATGCCGTTCTCACCGGTGGGTTCATATCGACGAAGTATATCTAGATTCAGTGTGCTGCCTCTCCGGTCTGCTTCATTTTGCGTGCCACTTCTACACGCATATCGAGGACCCCGATCATGCATCCTGAGGCCCGCGTCAGCTGCCTCGATTTGCATGCCAGCCTCCCGGTGCACTAATTTCGCAGCAGCCAGTAGCCGTTTTACCTTGTTTTGCGTGCCACTTTTGCACGCATACTGAGGTTGGTGATTTAAGCTCCGATTCTTACGCCGATCGTACCGTTGGCATCCTTGCAACGAGGCGGACCTCGTCCAGTGCTGTCTCAGTCTGTGGTGCTTTGTTCTACGTGCCACCTACTCTTGTAGAACCGATTTGTTCTTACAATTTTGAATCTTAGGTACGTTTCCTTACCATGGATTTTAACTTTGAGGTGAATCTACCTAATTCCACGCAAGCTCGAGTGTATCTCGATGCAATCCTGTTCGGCAATTCTATTTCGCAATCTATTGTGGATTCTATCTCCCAAACGGATTACGTAATTGTCTCTGGAGACCGAGTCTATGTGTCGTTTTTCCATCTCTTAAGGAGCAAAAGCACTTCCCGAACCGTCAGGTATTATGATGATGCATGGTGCAAGATTATACCACATGGTTCAAATATCAGTTTGGGTAGCGAATGGATGGACGAGCGACAAGTTGTGATTGATCCCACTAGGCGGGATTGTCTTATACGACCCGAGGGGTACCAGGCATCCTTTCGTATTCTCAATGCCACTTATCAGGATCATGAGAAGCTTCAACAACTGTATTTAGCGTGTTTCCCTAAAGTGATACCATCACCTGTTACTGGTTGGGATCACGACTTGTTCATGGCATCGGGACTACATATGATCGTTGATACAATGTTCGAGGTTGATGCCAGATATATGGTTGACAGTTGGGATCATACTTTGTTTAGACGGTCAGGATTGAATCGTATCTCTGATGATGTGTTTAGCTATGGTCTACTTGATACTGCATTAGTTCATATTGTCTCATGCGATCAAGAATTATTTGTTGAGGCAGGCTTATATCTTATTGCTGAGGATGTTTTTGCTCAATCAAAGCTTCGTCCAACACTGACTGAGAGTGTAATGATAACTAACCTACATGATGGCACGTATGATTTGTTATCGTCTTCAATGGACATGGTGTGGCAGGACTTTTATGATTCACATGTAGCAGACCAATTTGTGGTTCTTAAGATGATCCTCTGCTTGAAGACTCCTACTGATGATCCAGTCGTCTGCATACTTATTCTGGCCCACTTTAAAATTCGAGAATGAATTTTTTCGAACCTGGGGAGAGTGATGGGAATTCAGAGGCTGCTGAACGGATTTTGGGGCCCATTTTATATTTTGTTTGGCCCATTAAAGGCCCAATTGATGTATTTTCTTTTTTTAAAGATTTTGCCCTGTTTTATTCCTTTTATTTTGAATAAGGGGTATTCTGGTCTTTAGTGTTAGGGTTTCTTTGGGGAGTCTATTTATTGTCTTGTAACCTTCCTTTGGGAGGCATGGAAGAAGATTTTGAAATGAAAGAGCAGCCGCTGCGTTTTTCTCCCGAGACGGGACAGGAACCCGTGTGAGGGCGTGAAGCCCTACCTTCTTCTTCCCCAAACCCCTCTCTTCTTCTTTCATCTGGTCTCCCTCCCTTGCTGTCCCGCATCAGATTGGGCTGTCACAAACACAATGCCCTTTCACTCATATCTTCAAACACTTAAAGAGTGACACTGGCTAGCCTACTCCTACATAAACCCAATCTACTTTTTGTCCAATTTTTTCTGACGAAAAAATAAAAAACTGTAAAACAAGGAATATTAACTTCCATCCAAGATTGGGTCAGACTGGAAAGAGTTACCAAGAGGATAATGACTCCTTCAGGTGGATCTGTTTTCTACATTTACAGCCTGCATTCTTTTGCAGTTATCCAAACAGCTCAAATCAAAAGTGAGGCATCGGTAATGTTAAACCAGTAATGTGCAAAGACTCAAAAGGATCCAAGCATAAATGAATTTAGCATCACAAGACATGAAAAGGAGTGTGTTTGATGTCCTTTATGATCAACGTATCCACTTAAAGCAAGCTCAACAGAAAGTCCTATAGAACTGATGTGAGACCTGCTGAGTTGTATGGGACTGAGTGTTGGGCTGTGATGACAAAGCATGGTTCTGTACAAAATTTGTGTAGCAGAGGTGAGGAAATTGAGATAGATATGCAGAAAGACCAGAAATGATAAGATTCAAAATGAACAGATATGCGAAGACTTAGGTGTAGTTCCTATTGACACTAACCTCAGGGAAAACAGGTTCAGATGGTTCGATGAAGTGCACCGGCAGCAAAATTTGGTGCCAGTTAGAAGGTGTGATTAAATCCAAGTGGAGGGGGGCGAGAAAAGTTGGGGAAGGCCTAAATTGTGATGGCCAGATGTAGTGACCTTCCTAGGTTTATCTACAAATGTGGTGTTGAATAGATTAAATTGGTGGGGCAGGATTCTTGTAGCTGACCCAGATAACGGGGTAAGGCTCTGATGCTGCTCTTGATGATGATGGAAACATCAAAAGAAGAAATGTTAAATGCATTCACTGGCCTAAGAAATCATGAATCTAAAACCCAGGATCTGAAGGAGGATTGGGCAGGGCCATTAATTATGAAATTCCTCCAGAGCAGAACCATTCTGAACAATAGTCACCTGATCCCAGTCTGTTTCAGCCACTCACAATCTGCTTTTAGTGGTTATTAGATCCATGGTAAAACAAGCAAGTGTGGAGAAACAAAAATCATAAAGCTGACAAGTGAATAGCTCATGAAGTTGAATAAAGCGTTGTTTGGTGCATGGCACTAAAAACCAGCTGACTGGACTGGAATCGGATCAGAACCGACCAGAATCGGTCCGGTTCAAAACATGGAATGCAGAATTGACCGATCCCGATCCGGATCGGCCGATTCGGATCGGGATCGGCGGGTCCCAACCCGGCCGGAATCGGCCGATCCTGGTCAATTCCGGCCGATCCGATCTCGATTCGGATCGGGATCGGTGGGTACCGATCTGGCCTCCCGATCCTTACCGGAATTCCATGGTTCAAAATGACCAGGACCAGCCAAAACCAGCCTTGGAACCAGAACTGGGACCAGGATCGGGACCAGCCTTGGCTGATCCAGTTACACAATCTGGTTTTAGTAAAATGATGTTAAACACCACAAATTACTTTTTTTAGATTTTCCGGACATTTGGTGTACCATGAACCAGTTCTAAAATATGGTTGACCATTGTGATATTCATTTTTCTCCAATTTTGGTTTGGCGCTGAACCACCATAAACCTGGAGTTTGAACTGCCAATTTTGAATCCAGAAGATTACAATGCTTTACAGTTTACAGCACCAAACAACAACTAAGCAAACAAGGTAACTCTAATGTTATAGGCTTATAGCCATCTCCGTAATTAGAAAATAATACAGCATGACCTTGCTTACTCAGCTCCTCTTGGCACAGTAGGATTCCTTGTCACTAAAAAGGGTTGTTGGAATTAAGGCATAGGAGTGGTTCCCCCACATCAAGTTAAGTTCTTACCTTGGAGATTGAGAGCCTGTGATGTTGATAGCTGGTAACAAAACAAGCAACCTGGTAAAAGATAATGATATCACTGGTCTGAATGTCGTGATGTTCCTTTTCAATATCCTCACGAATGGACTGCATCAAAACTGAGGTATTGGACAAACCATGAAAATATAAATTAGAAGTAAGAAAATAATGATGAAATTAGTAAGGGGTTAGCATAACATTTGCTGGCATACCAACCATTATATGCTCCTGACAAGAATTGTTCTAAGAAACTGCATAACAATGACAAAATGTTGTTCCTTGTTGCAGGAAAGCTTCCATGGTCCCACGCAATTCTTTTTAATGGGCCTCGCTGTACCTTGGCAGCCTTCAGCAAGTTATTTCCGGAAGCAACTGTGGGGTTACCTTTGAATAATGTCCTAGAGCCATCCTAATGAATGAAAGAGCAGGCAATAATTGACATTAAATACAGTTGATAGAGAGACTGACAGAAAAAGGTTTAATATTAGGAGTGGACCCCTTAACCTTTGGAAGTGTTTGCAATTATATTTCACTTGAGTAAAAGAATTGGGAATGGGACTCAATACTGGTCCTTATATGATACCGGGGCAAGGTGTTATTTGATCCACATAAAGGAAGAAAAAGACAATGGGATATGGAGGTCTCTTTCCTTGGATTATCAAGGATGAACCTAGCATAGAATGGGTAAAATAGGGGGATGACGGCGCACCCATAAGGCAGCAACTCCACTTTCTCTTATTCCCACTTTTACTTGTGAATGTCAGGCTTTAGGACTTAAGGTAAAAGCAACATTAAAATAAAAATCCAGAAGCAAATTTAGACTTTTTTCTCAAATACAAACCTAATGAGAAAAAAAATAAAATTGTTGAAAAAAATCAATAAAAATCATTTTTTTGAAAGAGGGCTTTCACCTATCCCTCATCCAGATCAGCCAGTCACCAACTGGATCAGCCAATCCGTGAACTCATCCTCATCCTCCTCCATGAGATCCAACTAGATGGGCTTAAGGACACAGATCCTTCAAAACATGCTCAGACACAAACATCAAGCACATACCATGGTAAGGCGAGTAAAGGCCCCACTGAATTGTGAATTGAAAGTTGAGTTCCTTAGCTTAGTGAGCCTCCTTTTTTCTTGTTCCTTCTCCATTATGGACTTCAACGTGTTTAGAGATGTTTCTATACCACCATCCGTCTGCACATGAGACTTTGTTACAAGGAATTCCTCATGATACTTAACTCTATCATGATAAACTGTAATGAATGACACATTTATAACTCTTGGTACATTTTTTATACTGAAATTTTCAAATGGACACATTTCTACCAACTGACAAATGATAGTTGCATGATTTACGCATAAAATTATGACTGTCAATTGTTGCCTAGCAGGCTTGCCTACATGACATAATGAATTAGACTAATCATCTAAAGAAGAGATATCTGTATATCCAATCTGAGCAATAACATTTTCTCTTTCCATTTTCAGTTTTTTACATCACTATGTAAAGCAACAAGTTTTATGCTTGTTTGGGACGATAATAAGGGGATGGTCGGACAAACCTCAGAGACACCGCGAGATGTTTTAGCAACCAACTCTGGATCCTGACCCTGAAAAATGTAGTGAAAAACCTCCAATAAAAGCAAATTATCTTGGCATAGGTAATTACATGAACCATCGAGATGCTGAGTCAGGACTAGAATCAGATCCATAACATTTTCTTCAAATAGGAGCTCCAGAAATCTCTCTCGCAAGCGCAGAAAGTGAGCCGATGATCCAGATGCCTTGTGTTGCAAAAGAATATCTTGGATAGCCAGAATGTTCCGGAACAAGGTGAGCACTAACTGAACCAGCTTCCAGTCATCTTCGGTAAAGGCATTGCTGTTAGAAGTTTAAAATTAGTCAAATTCAACATGAACTTAGATATAACAAAGATTTTCAAAACGGACTATATTCATGTGCTTTTATCTGAACTTCCAACTGAAACAACACATTTGGACGACAACTATCCACCTACAAGACTTACTGGTTTTAATGTATGAATGTTGGGATGCAATTTTGAGTCTCTCGGATCATGAAAAATATGGGAAATAAAAAGAACAGCTGCAAAATCAAACTGAGAACAAGAAAACTGACAAAAATGATCTGTTTTGAAGACCTGAAGTGTGCATCCACCTAGATGAGGAATTCCTATTCAATCTAACGTGAGTGGGTGACAAAGTGAAAACCGTTGTACAGGAGGAAACACCACAAAGAAACGGGTGAAATGGTGGCAAAACATATTTCTGCTGTCCATGAGTACAGTGGATGTTATGACAATGACTTATCCACCTGTTTAGGACGTGTTTGGCAAAACTTCTACTTGAAAGTCACTTTTGGCTTCCACTTCTCAAAGAAAACAACCTCACTTTTTCTCCAATCTTGGAAGTTTCACCTTGTAGCTTTTAGTTGGAAGCCAAAACACAAGTAAAATACTAGATAAATAGCTTCCAAGATCCAAGTGCTTCCACAAAAAAATAACTAAATAAAAGTGTAAAAATGCTTCCACATGGAAGCTACATCAAACACGGCCTTAGTGTCTTCAGAATATGAATGAATACAATAACCTACTCCAAACTTTATTATGAAATGAAGATATAAAATGACCAGTACACAAAGTAGCCAGCATCAGCTACAAATTACCATACAGCCAGCACTTCCCGTGAAGCTTTGAACAGCTTTTTAAGCTCCAGAGAAAATGACATCAGCTGTCATCTCTGATCTCTGGAACTACTAAGGGAAGTATCTCCGTGTTCAATGTAGTGTTGTTGCTGAAAGCTGACATATAATTGGAACTTGAGGAAAAAGGTAGAAATAAATCCACTTTCTTGTAGTTCTAGTAGCTTGCAAGACCAAAACTGATTCGTAATTAAAGATGGCTGTAAGCATCTTTAAAGCTCCTAAAATAAACGTGAAGCAAATCCGTTCCAAATTTCCAATACAAGCTTAAATTTCACTTCGATCCTATAGCAAATAAAAGAATCGATATGGAAAGCTTTTGCAAGGCTCACGCATGAAAGGTCAAAGAAAAAACAATCTTCGCACAGAATTATCACCTACCGCTCCAAATGTTCCAATGGATCTTCAAGAAGGGAGACTACGACCGCTATCGTGATATCCCGAGTAACCGCAGCCTTTATGTGCCACAAATACTCGATCTGTTGAGCAATGTCATCGGAAGCCGGATCGATGGGCATTGTGAGAAACACCAGAACCTTCACTGTACATCAAACCAATAAACAAGAACTATGAATCCTGGCAACATCTACAAGTGGGCATCTCATCTGGATGGATTTTTGCCAATTCTGTAAAAAAATGTACATGTGGAAAAAGGGATGGAAAATTTTACCGCAATTGATGACCAGATTGCGGTCATTCTGGTAGTTTTCCATGATGGGGATCAGATCGCGAGAAACAACATTCCATTTGCATATCTGTTTGAAAACCTCTCGGCCCTGGGGGTCGTCGCGCCGCAGAAACCTTTGGAGATCTTTCAAATTATCTGTCGGAGCTCAAGGAGAAGGCATCAAAAGATGTAATTTTGCAAACCAAAGATTAAAGACTAGAACCGAAGACACATTGCGTGCGCATACCCAAGCAGTATTCTCCTTTCACGTATCCCAGAAGAGTGCCATCGTCGTCCTCCCGCCGGTACCCGAGGCCATTGCAGATGGATGGCAACACTTCGTTGTCCATCGCCGGGTAGCTTCTCCGATCGGATTCGACGAAGTCTGTGCTCCGCGAGGATAGGGAATTAGGGTTTTGGAGATGCGCGGATTGGGAGTGGAAGATGGAGCCGAGCGTTGCGAAATGGGCATCGATGGCTTCGCCCGCGCTTTTTACCCGCGGACGCGGGCGGTTTAACCATGTTTTCCCGCGCTTTTGGTTCGTGGCACGTGACTTCGGACGAAGAGCTGGTGACAATGTTTGTAGGCCCCACCACGAGGAGTCCAGGACTCGCATCACATTTGAAGAGAAGCAAATATAAAACTAATATCCGACCAAACTAATTTAAATTCACTGTTAAGAAAAGATTACATTGAAGTTCACTGGGATTAAATACGAGTTAGCTTATCTGTTGGTTGAGTTTCAATCTGGAGTTAATTCGATTACTGTCGGATTCTAAGATTAGAATCCGAATGTCAGCCGGATGACCATTGGCCGAGAGGAATCCGGACCGAGAGGTGGACAAAAACGAGACCGAAGCTCCTGCGTGAAGAAAAAGAATCAGTTAGGAAGGGTTTTGGGTTTCGGCCCAAGAGAACTCCCTCCGACGGTAAAATCAGTCCCGGCAGAAATACTAGATATTTAAAAGGAAGAAGAAGAAGTTTGAGTGCTTATGGTTTATCTTTTCCGTGGTGTATAGCATTATTTTTATAGAAGGGGATGATGGTTCATTTCTCATGGCAGCCGATATAGAACTATGTTTGGCGGTTTAACAGAAAATTGTCAAAATATCCTATTAACAGGCCGAAAACCCATTAGCAGTCAACCGAAATGGCCGGACCCATTTCGGCTTATCATGTACTTGGATTTGGCCGAATACTGCCGTTTGGTTATTGAGCCCATTATATGTGTGGGCCCGATTTGTACTGATCCAGTAAGACTTCTGAGCCGAGTCTGTACAATTAGCCTTGTTGGCCAAGTACGTTTCGGCCCCTTCCCTTGTTGGATTGGCCCCTAACTGTTGGACCTAATCGGATTATCCTCCATCAATTATCTTTTACAAGTGGTTGGATGGTCAAATATTTACAGTGCCTCTCAAGAAAGAGAGATTTGAATCACGAGTCTTCTGATAAAGATAATTTTGCGCCTGCCGTGAAATTTTCACTTAGTTGGACAATAGTTCCAAGTCAATTCCACCACATAAAGAAATAATTCAATGGACTATGCCTGAGTATGTGGAGTGCAAATACCTAACAAGACTTGAACATGTAACCTCCCCAATCATGAAGAACCAACTGAGCTAAGGCCAGTTGGTGGGTTAATTTGAATGAGTTTGATATTGCCTGTCGATCTTAATTCAATTCAATCCAATTAGTAATAAGATGGTTCAAAATAGTTCAAAAGAAAAAGAGAAACACTTGTTGCACTGTGTCCGAGTTGCTGTACTGCACGGGGTGCGGCAATTTTTTTATTTTTATTTTGAAATTTGTTTATGGTGGACCCCATCATGTTCTACGTGTTCATATAATATGATCTCTAATTGAACAATCTAAAAAAATTGTAAGCTATGTTTGGGTCCTAGATTGAATATATGTCGGACGTTAAATATGCGGGCTCAAACACCGTATATTCTATTTAAAACTCACTTTTGGTCCAAATTCATTTTAAATTTCAAAATTTTAACAAAAAAATACAATTCAGTTGTCTTCCACTCGACTCGTAGCTCTCATTTTTCTGTTATAATTTGATTGATTGTTCCAAGGTCACGTTAGAAATAGGTGAATTATATAAGGTTTTTTTGCATACATACCCCTCAAGTACATTGTATTTGCATGTATACCCTCAACTCTCATGTATTAGCATCAATACTCCTGAAATTTTTAGAAAGTTGCATTTATACCCTCAATCTAATGTTTTTGCATGAAAACTCTTAAATTCACTAATATTTTGCATATATATCCTCAATTCACTAAAATCTTGCATTATGTACTCCTGACACTTCTGATGATATCATGATTTATGTAATTTTTTTGATATATTTCGTTTAAATTCACCTAAGTTTGACAGTAGGGGTATAAATGCAATATTTTGAAGATTTTAGGGTTATTTATGATAATATGTGAGAGTTGGGAGTATGTACAAAAATAGTGTATTTGAGGGGTATATATGCAAAAAATTCTAATTATATATAACTAACTTATTTTGCCTTGTTTTTAGTAAGTTAATTATTTTAAAATTATAAAAATATTGTATATAAAAACTTCAAAAAATTATAAAATACCCTCCCACACAGAACGTAACTATATTAATTAAAATAGAATACTAGTCATATGAAGCTAACCTCTCTACATCCAATTGGCAACGGTCTCTAGCTCCCCATCTCACTTTGCTTCAACTCACAAGTGGCCATTTTAACCCTCGAAAAAGAAAGGCATTTTGTTGAACATTGAACAGCTAATCACGTACTTATGATTTGTAAGTTATACTTATTGCACTGCATTGGGCACTGTAGGAAACGTGTCCTGCACTGATCTAGCGCAGACCGTCTAATCGGAGCGATTGGGCGGTGCGTTTTTATTTTTTAAAATTTTCTCTAAATTTTCTAAATTTTTTAGAGCATTCGATCAGAAAATTCGAAGGTACAGTCAGTGAGCCTATGTCAGCCCCGAACCGAGTGTATTTTTTGGGAGAAAAAAAATTTGCGCTCAAATTGAGATAGGTTCCTAAAGATGACTAAGTTGGCTTAAGACCAGAAAGGCACAATAACGAACAACCCAGTAGCCCATAGCCCAGTCAGCAAGGAATGGTTCTTGAGAATCAACTTCCTGAGAAGAAGTTAGCCAACTAGGTCACTCAAGGGTGAGGCTCCCAGACGAGGGCCTAAAGCACTACTCATCTGAGATCCCGACTTCCCGAGAAGGCGAGCCGAGATCCTGACTTCTTGAGAAGAAGAGGGCAAGGGCCCTAGGCGAAAGTCGGACACCCCACTTGACAGTGGCCTAACACGACTCAGTTGAGAACTGACTTCCCGAGAAGTCAAGATCTCGAATACATCTTTTGTGGCAAAACTAGGGAGGAGCCTCTTAGGGCTCCTGGATAGAGTAGCTGACTTGTCGAGAAGTTTGAAAAGATTTAAACTTCTTGCCCCTCCTTGGGCGAGAATCACAGTTCTACATTAGGCAACTATCCACTGAGGGCAAGTCGTCATGATCTCCGCCTCTCATTAGGAGAACGAATCGTGCTTTCCAGCTTGAAGGTCCACAATCCTCTCAATTAGGGGACCCAAATCATGGGCCCACCAACTGGCCGTTGTTAGAAAATCCTCCAATGCCTCTTACTGGTCCTATATGAAGGACCCATCACCCTCCACAAAGAGGTATGCAATCTTGCACCCAGAGAAACCCTACCATTCTAGTCTCCTTTAAAATATCTAACTTAGGCATCGAAGGCTATTCCCCCCATCGAGACGGTAGGCCCCCTGACTGCCTCATTTCCTCTTGCAGACTCCTACTATAGGCATTTCCACTCTAACAAATTCTATCGTGTAGCCAGAGACCGAATTGGACATACGTCATCGCTTGACCCGTTTTCGACCGCTACACGATTGGCACCATCTATAGGAAACATACAAAAGGTCATGACTCGAGGAAACCTAAAGAATAGCCACCGCGTTGGAGCCACGTCCCAGCAGGACACCCACAATGATGGTGGCAATCCTCGCGCCTCCTAGAGCACATTGTCGGCCCCATCACACAATGGTCATGATCATTTGGGAGCCATGATACAGTATCTCGGCATCCTCATCAACATGATGCAGGAACGTCTGCCTCCTCCACCTATAGGAGCTCCCCAGGGAGCCCAACCACCGGAGCAGCAAGCCGCTCTCGGAGGGCGGCAGGGAGTCTGAAGTGCAGGAGGACGTCTCACATTCTCGATCGAAAAATCTATTGCAAGGATCCCTGACCTACTAGTTTGGGAGTGGCCGAGTCGAATCGCTCTTCTCCTAAGCGGAGAGGAGGTGATAAGAGCCAAAGCCTCCACCCAATGCGCCGGCTCAATCCCACTCTTTTCGAGTGGATCCCATTGTCGACTAATGCATTTACGAGATGAAAAGGTGGCTCAACAAATAGGAGTGGCAACTGGACCAGCAAGAGAGGCACCTCAAGCGACTTCTCAGAGAGAGGCGTTCTTCCTCCCCCACTGATGAAGAAGAGGATCTGTCTCCTTCCTCCCAGGATATCCTTGACGTTCCTGTTCTAAAGAAGCTACCTGTCAACAACCTCAACACTTATGACGGACAAGGTGATCTTGAGACCTACTTTAACAACTTCCGATCTCACATGAGGCTACACCGAGTCCTAGACAGCGTATGCTACCATGCATTCGCTACCACCTTGGTGGAAACAACGCATGCATGGTTTGCCTCATTGGCTCCCGGATCTCTCCACTCTTTTAGGCAGTTCAGGAAGCTTTTCTGAGACCACATCGCATGTGCACACTGTGAAAGATCGTCAACCACCTTGGTGGAGATCAAACAACAGCATGGAGAACCCCTCAGGGACTACATTGCTTATTTTTACGCGGAAGCCCTCCGCGTGCCCAAGCTCGAGGTGTCCTCAACTATCACAGCCCTTATACAGTGCACCCGAGACGATGCACTTAAGAGGTCAATCGTCCTCCAAGCTCTGCAGACCTCAACATGCTCGTCACCTTAGTAAATCAGCATGCCGATTGCGAGGAGGTGGTGACTACATACCACTCATGAGGAGAGGAGGGCGGCTGCAAGCCATCCGTTCTCTAATGCGATGTTCTCAATATATTTTCCCCCGAGTGTCTAAACTCGGGAAGGACTCTTAAGCCATAAGTTCTCCATCGATGCCCACACTCGGGAATGACTCTTAAGCCATATATTCTTCCTCGAGTGCCCACACTTAGGAAGGGCTCTTAAACTATAAGTTCTCCCTTGAGTGCTCATACTCGGAAATGGCTCTTAAGCTATAAGTTCTTCCTCAAGTGCCCACACTCAGAAGGGGTCTTAAGTCATATCTTCTCTCCCAAGTTTCTACAATCAGGAAGGGCTCTTAAGCCATAAGTTCTCCCTTGAGTGCCCACACTCAGGAAAGACTCTTAAGCCATGTTCTCCCCTGAGTGTCCACACTCGGGAAGAATTCTTAAGCCATAAGTTCTCTCTCGAGTGCATACACTCGGGAAGAGCTTTTAAGCCATATGTTCTCTCTCGAGTGCTCACACCCAGGAAGGGTTGTTAAGCCATATGTTCTCTCATGAGTTTTCACACTGGGAAATGGCTCTTAAGCCATAAGTTCTCCCTCAAGTGCCTATACTCGGGAATGACCTTTAAGCCAAACATTCTTCCTCAAGTGCTTGCATTTGGGAAAGGCTCTTAAGCCATATGTTCCTCAAGTACTCACACTTGGAAAGAGCACTTGACTACAATTCTAAGTCATACAAGTTTCAAGCGACATTCAGAGACAAGGTAGACAATGGTCCTCCTAGAACCGTGCGTCTCCATTTCACTCTCACCCTCGCAGGCCGCGAGTCTGAGAGTGAGGGGGCCAATGAAGAGGACTAAGTTGGCCTAGGACTAGAAAGACCTAACAATGAATAGCCTACTGGCCCATGGCCTAGTCAACATGGAATAGTTACCAAGAACCTACTTCCCGAAAAGAAGTCAACCAACCAGGCCACTCAAGGGTGAGGCTCTTAGACGAGGGCCCAGAGCACAACTCATCAGAGATCCCGACTTCCCGAGAAAGTGAGCAGAGGTCTTGACTTCTCGAGAAGAATAGGGCGAGGCCCCCAGGCAGAGGCCGAAGGCACCACTCAACAGTGGCCCAACAAGACTCAACTGAGAACAGACATCTCGAGAACTGACTTCCCGAGAACCGACTTCCTGAGAAGTCAAAATCCTTGGATACGCCTTTGTGGCATAATCAAGGACGAGCCTCTTAAGGCCCCTAAACAAGGACACCGACTACCTAAAAAGTTCAAGAAGATTCAAACTTTTGTCTCCTCCTTGGGCGGGAATCCCAATTTCACATTAGGCAACTATCCATTTAGGACACATCTCTATGATCTCCGCCTTTTATTAGGAGAGCAAATCGTGCCTTCCAGCCTAGAGGTCCATGATCTCCTCAATCAGGGGGTCCAAATCATGGGGCCACCAGTTGGCCATTGGTAGAAGATCCTCTAATGCTTCCTACTGGTCCTATATGAAGGACCCATCACCCTCCAGAAAGAGATATGCAATCATGCACCCAGAGAAACTCTAACCTTCCAATCTCCTCTCAATGATTGAACTTAGGCATCGGAGGGTCTCCCCTCCTCTCCCCCCCCCAGTCAAGATGGGGGGTCTCCTGGCTGCCTCCTTTCCTCTTGTAGGCTCCTACCCTGGGCGTTTATACTCTAACAAATTCTATCGCTTAGTCGGAGATTGGATTGGATAGACGTCATTGCCTTGCCTGACCAATTTTCGACCACTACAATACTAAAAGTAGAAGCACAACTCCATGGTCATTTCCTGCAGTACTCTTTGCTGTGCCTGTATCATATTGGTTTTTTGCATTAAGACTCTTGAACCTTTTGAATGGATGGTTTCCATGTGTTGTGGAATCACATGAGTAAAATGTTTGCCTTCCATGCAACAATGATGTCAAAAACTCTTGGCAACTCAATTGTTGTGTTCACAGGAGCCGGATTTATGCCTATCCTACTGAGCCACTATCGACCGTCCGGCACCGTATTTGCCTTTACAAATGAGTGAGTGTCCAGTGCTTAAGTGAACATGATCTTTACTCCTGATTACCAGAAGATGATATCATATCCTTGTATGTGGGACTATTACACATGTTTGTTTTTGTTTTTGTTTTCCTCTGGTAAAGGTAATGCATGTTGTTAGCAATGTTGCTGATAAACGGATGACAAGAAATGGTCTCGTAGGGAGAGAGTGAGACGTAGGCTGGCTCTATGCCAAGGTGTGTGCCCGACATACATGCAATTTTCGGATGATGCAGAGGGGAGTTTTCTGAAGCATTATCCTACTTACAGGTATTTTTTTTGGTTTTTAGTATTTTTGCATACTATGATAAGGAAAACCAATTGATATTCTTTACATATATTAATAATTATTGTGATTCCAAGCCCTATGAACTGGAATAAATTAATCAAAACTATTGAACAGATAATATTCCCGGTCTATCAACTGTTGAACTCTCTGTTGCTTATCAGAGATCCTAGTTTTTGGCGTAAAATGTCAGCTAATTCAATTCTCCCAATGGGAAAACATGTCTGAGAAGTTTCTTTGTCTTAGTCCATCTTGTATGAGTTCTTCAGAGAGGCCATTCGAGCAGTCCTTTAGTCCAGTTTCCTCGGAATGTTTTTGCTATACAATGTTCCTTCATAGTTTTCATATTTCCGAACCAACAAAGTGAGCAAAAGGTTACTTACAACTACAGCCCAGGATCTGGAAAATCTTAAAAAAAAAACTTGTTTCAACGTGCCCTCAAGATGGTAGACACCTGTGGCCTCTTACAGCCCAGGAGTTGACAAGCCCTAAACATAAGCCTGTCATCATCATGTGGATATTCTGAAGACCATGGGTAGCTCTTACAGTTCTATTCCTTGTGCATCATGAGGCTTGAGTTCAAGTCCTACCGCTGGGCAATCGTGTTCTTTAAGCCTTTGTTACTGTATATTTCTGTTGTGCGTTTAGAAAATGGAATGCTTTTATATCTTTCTGGCAGGCCCTTCAAATCAGGCAAAAATGAAGTAGCAAACATCTGACAGTTTTTTTTAAGGAACCAACTAATTCACTAGCCGATCCACAACGCGAAGACAGACTTCAACATATTCTTCAGTATATATTCGAAGAATGCTTACTGCAGCATTGCAGCTGCAGCCGTTGGATTGCATCGATATGTAATTCAAGCCATTGGATCATTAATGGGCACTGTTTTTTCTTTTCCCCTTTAAAATAGCCATCCAATCGAAGTTTGGATACTCAGATATTAAGAACAGGACGGCCTCCAATTGGGCAGCTGCAGCTCATTCATAGTGTGACATATATTGAAGGAGTAATATTTGTTGCACCAGGTGTGGCTACAGCACTCTTTCAGGGTGCAGCTGTCTGATCTCACCCTCAGTGGTTCAGATCACATTGGAGTAAAATCTTTTCTTTTTTTCCTTCAATAAACTGTGACTAACGCGGATGATGGAATCATATTTCCTTTTTTCAGAACTCAATGTCACCTGACCTGATTCAGCCTCCGAGCTACGAGAGTGAGCCCATGCCGGCATGAGCAGAGCGCCCACGCCGGTGCAAAAAGCTGAACAGTCTCCCTCCCACACTCTGCCACGGTGCCACCTCGTACTACTGGGTCACGTCGGCATTGAAGTGTTTCGTACTAAAACGTGTGCAGGTGTTGAACCAACTCCAAGTTGATCTTGTGTGGACCAATGCACAAACCTTTTATTGCATGTGATTGGTGAGGATTGACACTCCTGTAGCGGACAATGACATCACGGACGATGAGATCCATTGCAGTTTAAGTAAGACCAATTGTTGTTAAGTATTTACACAAGTCGTTGAAGAAGGAGATAAAGATCTCAACAATACTATATGGCTACATGGCTGAAGAATTTAAAGCTCTAATTAAAATTGAACTTGAGACCTTCCAAATGAGAGGCAAGCGATGAAGCCAACAACACTAGACAGCTAGTTCAGAAGTAATTGGAGATGGAGGCACAGTGATAAATCCCCTTCAATACAAGTCACTCGAGCACGGTGGCTCAATTGAAAACATAAAAGAGTCATCCCCTATGAAGGAACAGGATACTCGAGTGATTTGGCCAGCCGTACCTTTGCCAAGTAGATGCGATTCATAAGTAACGATCCGCGACAGGTTGTTGAATGGTTCCGGGCTTCCAGCCCAATGGACGTGCCCCCACCTCCCAGAGGGTGGAGGTTCGATCCTTCCCATAGATGCATGGAAGCAAACAAGGAGGGAAGATCTTGCAGCATAGTTTGCCGATCAATTCATGCCGACTTGAATGACTCACATCGTATCAAGACAAACTCGAGTCAGTGTGACTTGACCGAATTGATGCGATTTGAGAGATTTTTTTCTCTGTGACTCGGTCGAATCTCGTACCGAATCATGGAAGATCCAAATCAATCCAACTCTTCGAATCGGTGAACCCTGGCCTGCAGGCAAGCACGATCCCCATGTGGCCAGAAATGTCTTTCCCGTCCATAGGGGAAAAGTGAGTATATTTCTTCCAACTATGGGGAAAATTTGATGGAGTTCTAATCGAAGTTACTTGTATACATTTGAGATTTTAGAACCACTGGTCCATATGATTTTACAAAACACAAATTGTTGAATGGACAAAGGCATGCTTCCAGTAGTCAGTGCCCCTGAAATTGCAGGATGAAAAAGAACATAACTGAAGTTGTATAAACAGCTAGAAAGTTAAACAGAGCTACCCTACTTCTCCATGTGAAGATGCATCCAATCAAGGAGTCTCCTCATTAGGCGGCCATCTAATTGCGTCAAACATTAGACTGCAATCTGCAGCTAAACTTGTTAGCTACAGATGTGCGGTCATATAGTCCGTTGTAACCACCAAAAAAAATAATCGATACGTTTGCGAAGGAGCCAATCTTAAAGGCGAGAATTTACACACAAACACCCAACAGAACATGAATTAACAAGGAGCTTTTATACATATTTACAAAGACAGAAATTCCCAAAGTCCTACACCTCGGTCTGAAACTTTGGCGGCTACCACTTTGACCCTTATTCATTTTAAGTGGGGCCTCCCAATCAAATAAGACATTAACAGTTGCATAATGATATACAAACAATTGCACATTCCACCAATGAACGACCATATTGGGACACACTTCCAGGACAGCAAACCAGTAAAACAAAAGCACAAGACAAATATCACAGAGATGACACGAGGACAAGCACCCTAGGACTAGGAGAGACCAGAACACACCGCGCCAAGATAAGTTACCAGAAATGTTTGGGACGGAGGACCAAGCATTGCTTTCAAATTACATCCATTTGCGAGGAAGCATATATTCAGCACCTTGCCCTGATGCGTTTCCGGTAGCTCCATGTCCAGTCTGGGAATCAATTCCTGTACCACTCGCCAGCATCGCTATCAGGCTACCACCATGCACCCTCCCTTCCGGAAGGGTCACCAGATTAGACTCTGGGCGCACCACTTGTGGGCAAAAGACATTCCAGCTAACAACCTTCTTGTCGTCCATGCGCGCCTTGTAAAAGGCACCTTCGGGAGTGACATTCTTCAGCTTTTCGTTACTGCCATGCGGCAGAGCCTGGGAAGCAGCGAGTCCCAATTTGCCCCCACCATGAACACGGGGATCTGGTACCTGGGCAGTGTGTGCAAAACACAAGCCAGTCTTCCCCCTAGCAAATCGATCACATGGAGGATCATCAACACCAATGTTGGACCCTGCCTGTCCCCACAGGCATCGCTTTCCTCCACCATGGGCCTTGCAATAGTCAGTACGTCCTTGTGCACTCTTTCCACAATCCACAAACTTGCAGCGCTTGCCTCCACCGTGACGGACACAGAAGTCGGTCCGTCCTCTTGCACTCCTGGTGCATTCAGGTACAGCACATCTCTTGCCACCTCCATGGGCCACGCAGAAATGTGTCCCACCATGAACACTCTTTGGGCAGACACCACCACCTTGAAATGAGCAGCGTTTCCCTCCACCATGGCCTTTACAGAAGGCCGTACTTCCTTCTGCTCCTTTCGTGCAGCCCAAAGCAGTGCATCTCTTGCCACCACCATGTGCCTTGCAGAACACAGTGCTCCCTTGTGCACCTTTTGAACAAGCAGGGAACTGGCAGCGTCTGCCGCCCCCATGTGAAATGCAAAGGCCAGAATGACCTTCTGCACTCTTGGTGCAGTTCTCCTTCTCACACCTCTTGCCACCTCCATGCCTGATGCATAAACCAGATCTTCCCCTTGCAGCCTTGGTGCAACCCTCATGGCTGCATCGCCGGCCACCACCATGAGCAATGCAGTACTCTGTGCGACCTTCAGCACTCTTCGTGCAGCCAAGAAACTGGCAGCGCCGGCCGCCACCATGAGCCTTGCAATACACAGTCCGTCCTTCAGCACCCTTATTGCAACCCTCTCGCTGGCACCTCCGTCCACCACCATGGGCTATGCAGAGGCCCGAGGCACCTCTGGCTCCTTTCCCACATCCCTGGAACTTACAGACTCTAGTGTTAGTGGTGTGTTGCTGTGTGAACCCGGAAGAACAGGTGGCTGGTCTTTTTGGCATTAGTTCACTTGTTGATAAGAGCTGGGATTCAGCTTTCTTTGGAATCGAATGCATAAAAGCTGTCTCATTCACACTTATGAAGTTGAAAGGTAAGAATGAATCTTCAGGCTTCCAGCAAGATGATGTTGACCCATCATCAACAAGTGATGTTGCACCGGTGGTTGCTGACGCCTCCACACCATCTTGACGCTGGGATGAGACAGGAGATGTACTGGTGATAACAGATTGAGATTGTCCCATTGATAGGCTCAATTGAAGATCACAAGATGGTTCCATTTCCAGTGCCTTTGGAGCTGCCATGGCAAGCCGCTTTGGGCTGTGCCTGCTCTTGTTCCAAGAGTGAAGGTGAAAGTTCAAGCCCAGATCACTGGAAGACTCCTCATCTGCTTCTTTAGCAGAAGACAAGGAACATACTGTCGCTGAGCTTGTTTTGCTGTTATCTAAACTTGGTGGATGCCCTAAACCAAGAATGAGTGAGGAGACATCCTTTGGATCATCTTCTCCAGTAATAGCATCCCATTTTCTCCTGAGCCCCTTGAAGATTAAACCATTTGAACCATAGGAATCAAGCCTTAAGGTGGTGTCTGTGCGGTGAACTGCTCTATTTTGAAAATTTACCAGGTTTCCCAAGACACTGGATGAGAAGTCCGTGACGCATCCTAAGGCCCTGAAATTGTTATCCATGGACAATCTTATCCAAGCCACTGTAACGAACAAAAGCCAGCTCTTATCTGAACAAACTGGAGATGTAAAAACCAGTCAACCTGACTTCCGGGTTTATTAAAAAGTAAGAACAAATGAGATTAGAGTTCTTATTGAAAATCCATGGTCATCTAAATCAGAAACTGGCCAATCTGACTTCAATAGAAATGCTGGAAGGTTAGCAAGATTGATTTTCGGATGCATGCACCTCCACTCACAAACCCCGTTGTATCGCCACGATCCATTTTCGACGGATCCAAAAGTTCGTCTAATCAACAGAAGCTAAGGTAGTTAACACCAACCTATGAGAGGAAAAAACCGGCCAGCATTCCTGTTAAAAAAGAAACACAATTATGTTTAGTACAATAGAAACACGAAAACTCAAAGAAATGTTTCATATTAATGATACATGCAACCATTGGGCTCTGACAACACCCCCCCCCCCCCTCTATTATAATAACTGAAATGGTCAGGGTTACACACCCAACTAACCCATTGCAAAAATAAAACAATAATTCTTTCATTTTATTATTTAGGATACGGGAATGTAGGGGAGCAAGAATTAGCTACTAAACAGGAATTTGTTAAGTAAACACCTGAAGCAAACTTAATATAGGATACATACCCCTAATTGGTCTATTTATTTATAACCCACAGAGTCTGATGATGTTTTAAAATAAGCCTCTCTTTTTAGCAGAATAAAGGAACATTTCTAATTATTCTTTGCACACTGTCTCTGACAATGTGAACACTAACCGCTGAAGGAGCATACTCACAAACGTTCAAAATTTTCCTTTCTCTCTAAAACATCTATTACCCATGAGGGTTTCTTTTAGCATGCCGAAAGATTGTGGGAGCTACAAAAATCCATATTAAATATCACATCCAAGTATTTTTAAAACTCTCAAAGAGATATGTAAGCATTGCCCATATCATCAAGAGTAGACATAATCCAATAAAATGATACGCAAGATGTTATAACTCATGATGGACAGTTGCAAGGGATTCAAGTTAGATAAGATGAAGGCCTTTACGAGTGAGCAAATTGTAACTGCATGTGTGCAATCTAACTATAAGACAAACCTTCAAATGGTAGTCACTGCTCACACCCATTACCCATAAACCCAAGATCACTACATGACCCACTTTTAAATTCACTAACAGGAGAATGGAGAAATAAGCAAGCAAAATTGCGCTCGTGCTATGCATCCAAAACACGAGGCAAAACATTTCCAAGTTTATATACCAGGCTAGCTAGTCTCTTAACTGCAAAAGTAGGAGCAAGTGAGGAAGCAGAGGTTTATATAGTCTTAACTGATGGTTGAAACTACTACTAAAACAATCCTGGAGAAATATGAAAGGATCTAAGACTCATCCACCTGCTGAAATTACAATACATGTATAAGAGAAGGAACCCAACTGATCTTTCTTCAAGCTAGTGGGCAAGGTATGGTGTAGAGGGTTAGAAATGAGGAGTTTTATTATAAAGACAGCAATTGTTGTCATGGCTCAAAGGAAACTTGAATCCCAGAAATAGTCAGGAAGTCACGTGCAGGGCTGTGGTAGCAGCTGCATTCATAGGAGACAAATAGGGCGCTACTCATCAAAGACATGGGATATGAGATCAACAGCAAGAAGCAACAACTCCCTCCATGAAGCTGTAAGGGTCCTATTGATGTACAACTTCACAGCCACATCCACATCTTCCCCTCTGCTGCAAGGTTCCGACCATCTGACTTGGTCCATAAAGTAAAGATACAGCTGTTGCCAGTTTTCCATAAGGTGTCACTGGAAGGACTCCCATGAATCATGATTCAGAATTAGAGCACACTCGTGGATGTGGCAGACTGCCATTCAGAACAAGGCATTTGAATATGGGAAATAGATTACCTAGATGAGGGAAGTATACTATCTGTAGCTAACAACCACAACCCCCCCCCCCCCCACCCCCACCCCCCAACAAAAAAAAAGCAAAGTACAAGGATAATTGATTCTGAAGTCTATTCAACAGGTAAGGTATCTCCTAAATATCACTGGTCCAATGATTTGGATATTGGTTGCATGCATACAAGACCCCAAAGAGATAAACATGCCTATAATTGTATTCGGACTTTATGATGACATTCACTGGTTCACACACTCTTTCCTTCCTGTTTCCCTTTCCTCAAAGAAGCTACATGAAGTTGCAAATATATAAGCTAAGCTTCCTACATATTCCCTCATTATCCATATAAATCAAGGAAAATATCCTCCGACTTCACGAAAAAACAGTAGTTACAAAGATCATTGGTCATCTGCCCATTGACTTCTAATCAGCTGATTGCTCCTCTTTTTTTTGTGTGGGGTGGGGGGGGGGGGGGGCTGCTACAGCACAGTAAATTAATTGGCCCAGTGCCAAATCTGCTACTGCAAAATCATTGATGCTACCTAAGGGTGAGATTCACCATGTAATAACAAAGCAACACGACCAAATTCGAACTTCTAAGTCTATTCCAGGAGTAACTGCTTCATTGCTTCTACGACGGTAATCATGCAAAGACATGAAAGGGAGCAGACAATTTTGAATACTTATCACCATACATCTGTTCATGTTATGAAAGAGATCAAAGATTCACCAACTCTTCCAAGATTTGATGTCTGATACCAACAATTGTTCAGCTGCAGGTCGACCATGCTAGACACAACAAAACCCACAACAACCTAATTTGAATACACGTCCATATATATACATATGTGTCTATATATATGCCTAGACACAAATTAAGTCAATTAAGCCCTGTTCAGATATAATAAAGTTGGGAAAAAAAATCTGAATCAAACTACTAGAACTTGGATTCGAGCAAGTAATTCATAGAAATTTTAGGTGTCCATCCGATCCCCTAAAAAGGGAAGTCTTGACAGAAAGCAATTGCAATCACCGTGACACTGTAAATAAAAGGGATTTTTGTATATATACCCCTGTAAAATACCATATTTTTATATATACTCCTACCTTCCACTATTGTTATAAATGCCCTAAAATCTTCAGAAAGGTTGCACTTATACCCCTCCATCAAAATGCCATGAAATCAAACCGAATATGCCAAAAAGATTCCATAAATCCAGATCAAGTCAAGGGTACATATGGCACACAAAATATAGCAAAATCTCTTGTGAACTGGCACCCTGCTACCAGAACTTTTTCAATAACCTAAAATTAATGCACCTACCCTAGCAGGAACCAGGAAGATAATCAACACAACATCACTCTTCAACACTCAACCAGACTAAGGAGACCTTCCCTATCGACCCAAAGGATTCATTCTTAGACCGTTTATAATGATCAGGCTAACAGGACACCAAAATGAAAACTTCACATGATACAATTGCAGTCTAACACAAGTATCCACATCTTTGAGGGTTCTCTTTCAATTTAGGTGGCAGAGGTAAAGATAATATTGCATCCAAATATCCATACCATGTAGATGGACATAGAGTGCAGTCACAAAAGAAGTTGCTAATCTTCACTAACTATGGGGGAAAAGTCGAACCAAAGAGCATTACACTTTGCCCCAGGGAGTCCTACATGGGATGCAATACTGCTTTTTCCCATAACCAAAATAGAGGTAATAAATAAAAGTGATTAAAGCTGAGTCCCCTCTGGAAGAAGAGGTACTAAAAAGAAGTGTAAAGAGTGTCATTGGATCAGGAGCCTTCATTTTTACCAAACAAACTCTCTAAGATCAAAACATTCAATTCTATCCAGATGCTGATCTGGTATCAGTCAGCAAGATAAAAAGGGCATGTAACTAATGATCTTGACAGGCTAGCAATTTTCATGAACAGTTACTGGTTATTATCAAAAGACTAAATCTTCACAATTAAAAAATATGTATAATTAAACTAGCATTTCATGGGACGACCTGAATGCCCAATGCCATTCATGGGGTCAGTTTCTGTGCATGCTTTAAAACATTGATATGTACTGTTGAACTTTCACATAAGTTAGAGTGCAATTAGGAGAAAAAAAAAACTAAGATATGACTGGTCAAGCAACTATAAAAAGGAAAAGCAGAAAACCTGTGAACAGTTGATATACCAACCAGACATAACATCATCTAATGAGGAACTAGAAAACAAGAAAGCAAAGCAAAAGAAGCTTCTCAATCAACCATATAATCCTATTTCCATTCTCTGTGTTTAAGTCCATGAGAGGTAAAGAGGATGTTCTAAATCAGGACCAGACTACTCCTAAGCCTTCCGCAGTTTTGGAGGTTATTGGAACAAGATGGATCTTGAGACTACCTAATCTGGCTGGTGCATATGGGAATTAACAAGCCTACAAACTATAAAGAGAAGAGTCCAGATTGTGGAAGCATAAAGTGGTTAGCACCTTTTTCCACTTGTACTCTTGATTCTTGTGGATATACTTGTTTGGCAAATGAAGACAGGCAGATCAAGGTAGTATAAAATAGAATGAGAGGAAAACAAAAGAGACTAAAATGGAGGTGGTGCAAGCTGATTTTAAAATGGTCTCAACAGCAAGGATCCATGTAGGAGTAAGACTAGCCTTATGATCTAGTGATCCAAGTTTAGCACGTTCTCTCTTGCTCCTCCTTGCTTTTAAACCCATCGGTCATCCATTTTTCTATTTGTCACCTTTTAGCCTTCTTCTTGCTTTTAAACTCACCATCCCACCATAAAACAAGAACCCCAAAACTCCCTTGCCCTGCCCTGCCCCCAAAAAATGGCAACCCCTTCCAACCCCCTCCCCTCTCTCCTCCTCCTCAGGCCAGATGTCATCCAGAGCATCAGAACAATCCCAAGTATTTTTCTTGGTAACCACCTCCCAGTTGCATCCAAACTTTTTCCTCCCAGTCTGCCCCCACACTCCAAAAAATTTCATTTTTCTTGGTATTTCCCTTTGTGCCACTTGTGTTTTCCCTTTAATTTTTATATTTCTTCTAGATCTGTCTCAACACATATTGCTGCTGGCTAGCTATTGATAACTAGGAACTCAAGACTCTTGTAAGGTAGCCCTCACATACCAGTTAATTAATGTCTGTCAATATATGGCTCTTCAAATTGGAGGATGGCGTCAAACTGATGACCGACTGGAAAATTCATCCAATACTATTGGGATCCCATGTCCTAAGTGACACTAGATTGATGGAAGAAGACTTTATGAAGAAGAAGATGATGATTATCATGCTAATGATAAAATCTGAGTTACATGCAAGCATTTTTCTTCTTCCTCGTTTATAGAAACACATAAACATCACATACTTGTGAGACATAGAAAGACCTTTACATATAACTAATACAGTACAAACCACCAGTAAACAGACAAAGCCCGAATTTGGATAGAACTGAACCATTATGCTGATACGTGGCATGTTGAACCTGAAAAGACAGTCTCTAAAATATTACACTAGACAGCAGAAATATGCAGGGCACATTTTTGAAGTCCACAAAGAGTGAATACTAAAAGGAAGCAACATGACATTGCAATTTAGGAGGAAACAATGGATGACGCTTTTTAACCCAACCAAGCATATGAGAGAGAGAGAGAGAGAGAGAGAGAGAGTGAGTGAGAGAGAGAAAGCAGATAGCTAACTGGCTGAAAGAGTGTCATACGCCAGAAAAAATGCAGAATCAAAACAATAAGCCTAATATGCTGCTGAATAAAACCCCTAATAATGAGAGAACCACTAAATACATGATGACAAACACATGGTAAGCAAAAGTACAACATTAAAAACTCTCAAATAACCAAACTTCAGCTACTGACATATAACAAGTTACTAGCAAGTTTAGCGTTCAAGGTATAAGGTGGCAAGAGATAAACAGACGGATTCTAGTCGAACCTCTCAAACCACATACGTAGGCATATGCCCAAACTAGTCTGAAAGTTGCCGAAGAAGCTGATAATTGAAGGTGTATCCTGAAAAACGAAGAGAGGCCAGGAAAATCAGATACAACAGGACATAACTACTCGAAACAAGACCAAGGTTCTGACACCCACAAGAGTAGCGAACAGGAAAAGGGGGTTTCCGGTCGGTTCCCAAGTACTCAGGCTCTACACCAGGCCACTGGATCATGAAACCACAACACCATCAGATAGAAAAAGGGCAAAGCTACTCATTCTACATCACTATAGCTAGATCATAAGTATCCTGAATACATCAGCCATCTAAAGAAACGAGGTTTCACTATATAAAACATAGTGCTAACAATTGTTTACTTCCGAAAAGGACGATACAACAATAAAGACGCCATCAACTTTAACCAGAAAACTAAAAAAAGACCTCCAAAACTAAAATAACAAAACTGAAATATCTAACTAAAACCCTAAAAGAATTATATCTGGACTCGAAGAAATGCAGTTAGATGGGGGTAAGGTAAAACCCAGCCATTCAACAGTGACAGTAGTCTACAGGATACTTTTTTTTTTCAGAGAAGCCAAAAAAAAAATTCCGTTCCCAAGTAATCAAAATCGAAGAAATCGACAGATTTCCGAACCTAACTCTGTTGCAGAAGATACAATCGGTAGGAAAGAAAATAACCTCCTCACTCCTTGGAAATTTCCCAAAACCTCAGGGAGGAAAATTTCACGCTTTCTTGTACAAGAAACGAAGACATATCATGAAACTCACAGAAAGGAAACTCAAAAACAGAGACGACCGATCAAATATCTTCCACAAAATAGATAAACAAACATGCAAAAAAGAGCCAACCAAAGATATCCACAACTTCCAGGGACCACACAGTATCGAAACAACGGGTTCCCCAACAGGCAATCGGCCATAAACCATACAAACTGAGAAGAAACCGCGCCTCCCGACAGGAGGAAGCCGGCTACATCGCTCAAATAAGCGCAATTCTCACCTTGAAGCCGCCTATCTTGACGGCAAAGATCTACAGGGAGTCCCAAGATGGCGGCACCGGCGAGGGCAAGGCGAGGAAACGAGAAAGGGGGAAGAGAGCGCAGCAAGCCGCAGCAGCAGCGAAACCAAGCTGAGGCGAAGGAAAATATAAAAACAGAGGCAACCAGAAGTGGCGCAAAGGACGGGAAAAAGGAAGCCAAAAGATAACAGAAGGTGTTTTTAGTATGGGAAACCCCTCAAGAACCACATATATGGTCCTGATCTCTATTTTTCTACCACGCTCCCTGTGTAACACATCTAATTGGATTGCATGGGTGTGGATGGCACATATGCAAAGAAAACGATAAATGGGTGCTTTTGGTAAAGGTGCACTATTTCACACGTATGAAAGAGTTTTTTTTTCTTCACATAAGACTACTCTACTACTGTACTACAAGTTTGATTATATGATTATCTCGTGTACAGATGTAAATGTTCCTATGTCAAGACTGATTAGCATCTAACTAAGATAGTTAAATACTTGTAAAACGCACCTGGAAGAGAAAGGTATGGTTATTATGAAAGGAAAAAAGGTCAAAAGCGAGGTGTAAATGTAAGACAAGAATTTTATAAGGGATATATCTACCAAAAACCTTACCGGACGAGGCCCTCCGCCCCCGTCATGTATGGCGTCACGCCTCCACGCGACTGGCAGCCGTCCGTGGTGCGGTATCAGGCGCGGGGCCCTCATGCGGCGTACGCCGCCATTATTCAGAGTGGACAAGAGGCGGCCTCGACATGCGCGGCGGCAGTGTCGGCTTCTGGTCACCGCCCCTCCTCGATGACGCCGCAGGTAGTTCTAGTTGGATGTGGCGCAACGCGCAAGGCCGCGCTTCCCCACCTACTTCTGTTCGCCCTCTCCATTCGTCTACGTACGCGCGAGCCCCACGCGGTCGCCGCGCACGGACCCCCCGCAGAAATTGAGGTCGCTTTTAGAAGACCACCGGTCGACGGAAGGCCCCCGGTTTCGAAGCGTCTTTACGCAACTAGGATAGCGACGTGGTGGTACTTCGTATATATATATATAATAATTTGGCTGGTGGGTGCGTGCGCATCGGACCCGAGAGGTTGCCTTGGGAATTAATAAATCACGCGGCACTGGCGAGTAGAAGTCCAGCTGCTAAAATCTGATGTGGGGAGCATTGGCTTCTAAAGATACTGGGAACGCCTCGTGTATGCTGTTGCGTTGCTCTGGCGCGACGCGCTCTGTCGTGTGTGCCACCGCGCGCGACACGCTGGCGCGGAGTGGGTCGACCCCGGCTCGCATGCGAACTGCAAAAGTGAAAACGAAACCCACTTTGTGGAACCGAGCATTGCCGTTACCGCCAGCTCTCGCCAGTCACGTCGAACCTTCACCGAGTCCAGGTACACGGGTCACCTGGTCAGGATTATGATCCAGGTACATTATCGGCCTGAGCTAATATTGCATGTGCATTTTGGATGTCTAATCCGCCCACGTTGAATTACAGAGCTATACGTGCGATTATGTGGTCAAGGGAGCATTATCCTTTCATTAGTTGTAAAGATTTATTGGTATAATTTTGTTAGTAGAGTACTTTTCTTTCCCAACTTCACAGCAATAAATGTATCCAAAGTAAGGGTCCTTTTGATTTTTTCTGCAATAAGCTGCATGGAAGATTTTTCCCAAAATGTGTAGTCTATTAATGCTCGGCAATTTGAAAAGTTTTAGTCGATCAAAATCTTAATTAATTAAAGAGACGAAATGACTTTCTTTGCAATAATAAAAAATATTTTCATAGACAGTAAAATAAAAAGATTTTATTTTTATTTTTATATAAACTTATTTCTTCAATTATTTTTTTATTCGAATATATTTTACGTAGACTCGAATGCACCATAGTCGCTTTCCATATGACTGACTTGTGAAGGCCAGGGGTGTACACTATTCGATTCAAATCGAAAAATCAAACCGAACCAAAAAATTTGATTCGATTCGGTTCGGGTTGAAATCTAAAAAAATTCAGTTTCCTTTCATAATTATGTAGGTAAATCATATGCTCGTGATATAAAAATTTCTATTTGCAGCCCCCATGACTTCACGAGGTACCTCAAATTGTAAAGCTTTCTAGTCCAATTCTAATGTAATTTGTCATCTTGCTTTTTATGTATATATTGGGAGTTTTAGTAAATCATAATGTGTTTCTAGTTTGTAATTTAAACAAAATCTCAAGCATTTATTTTACATATGGTTTAACATGTAATTATTATATTGGAGAATTAGTAGTTTTGTATGTTAGATAGGAAAAAATGGTTGAACATCTTTGAAATCTTATTTGGTAATTTGTATATCACTTTCAGAACAAAAAAATGGACTTAATTTATAGATAAAATGTGAATTAACAAAAATAGGTGACTTAAAAGAGGGCCATAACAATTTATTTATTTGAAGACTACTTAGACCAACCTATGTCCATCTGCGTTAATGGGTCAGCCCATAAAGAGGCCCAAATCGCAAATCAAACTGAACTAAATCGAATTTGTGCGGTTCGGTTTGGAGAGCTTGCAGTTTGGTTCGGTTCGGTGTGACCGAGTATTTCGATTTAGTTTGGTTTCTAAAATTTCTCATGCAAACCAAATCAAATTAAACCGTGAACACTGTCGTCTGTTTTGGGAATTGCAACAACGACCACTCAAGATGCTGACTCAGAAGATCGCGGGATCTACTGTGGATCGAACTTTCTTTAACTTTTGATTCATACTACTACATAAATAGGTCTACATGAGTAGACGTTGGTTATTTGGTAGGAAAATGCTATATGAACGGGAAATGATCCTCGTTTTCCTTACTTGGCTGACGTAGGTGCACGGGGTAGGTACCCCATAATTAACCCACTCTCTAATAATTTTGCAAAGAAGCCCTTAACCCGTGTTCTTCCTCTGAGGAAGTAAAAAAACTGGATAAGATCTACTTGGTACTCTGTATCTGGGGTGCTTGTTAGCTAGGGATGGTTAGCATACAACACAAAGTTCAAAAAAAAAAAGAAAGGTTAGCATACAACACAAGACAGGATGACTTATGGCGTAAGGTTAGTGGATATCTTTTCTAAAACTGATGGAAAAAAAGAAAAATAAAATGACACATCCTTCGCCAAAGAAAGTAAAGTATATATAACAGCATATGCCCTTGGAATATCCATGAGATTGCAAGAGTTCTAGATAGATAGAGTACTGAAATAGGTGGTAACCCCGCACAACCCTAGACTGATGAGAGAGATGCTGAGCTGATTCTTTATTACCCTTTTCCTTTCCCATCCTTGTAGAGATAAGTTGTGTTATCCCCCTATGGTGGGAAGATTCGCCGTCACCACCACCACCACCCAATCCAATCTCCAGCGAGGCCGCAGTGCTACTGGCCCGGTGGGGGCGCTCGGTCTCGTCTGCGGATCTCATCACACATGGCATATGCCTCTGGGATTCTCCTCGCCACGCCTTTTTCTGCTACCGGAAGCCGCGTGCAACCGGCTCGCCGTGTGAGAACAGCACGAAGGGAAAGAATATGCTGTGGAGAGTGGGGATGTCGACCAATGACCATGGCTGTGGATAGATTTTCTACTGTTCATTTATTATATTAAAGTTGGGTATCTAAATGATGCCATTCATATATAGGAAGTGAAACACTCCGATGAAAGCAGAAAATCTCGTTCACTGATACTCTTTATGTTCCATCTACCTACATTTATCAAAGTAAACCTTTTTTCTGCTAATCATGAAACGCTCAGCAGACAAGCGACCATGGAGGGAGTTTCTTACTATCTGTTGAAATAAAGAAGATTTTCCTCTAAGGATGTTACGTTCATCAGTAACATTTGCTCTGACCCCCAAATACTGCATTGAGGGTCAGTGCATTGAGAAAATTTTTGTTTAATTTTTTTTTTTTTAGGTGGGTCATAAGGTGTCTTACACGTCGTACAAGTTGATATTCGATCGGACAATTCAAAGAAATCTGAAAAAAAAAAAATAGAACCCAAATGAACAGTAAAATATATCTTTAATGGGTCAAGCACAATAATAATTTTTAATTTTTCAGTGAGTCACCTGATCGAAGATCAGCATGTATAAATGTGTAGGACACTTCGGAGTGCAATTAAAAAAATTCAAAAAATTAAAAAAAATCACCCACTGCATTAACCCTGAGTGTACTATTGGGATAAGTGCAGTAAGTATTATTCCACATTCATATCTTAAAAAGAAAGAGTATGTTATGTGCCAAAAAAGTTAAAAAATAGTTATTAAAGAAAATGAGATCATAGAAGAAAATAATGGAGAACGGAGATTAATATGGAAGATAGTGAAAAGGGGACAATTGGACCCTATAATGTAGCATCGTAAGGTGGACGTTCAAGTAATATCTTAGGTCTTATTTTGATAGTAAAATCCAACAAACTAAAGTCTCCTTATTCAAGAAATATGTGAAATTCCAATTTAACAAAAGGAATCCAATTTTCTTCCAAAAAATGACTTATTCTCGAAATAAGTCGAACATGACATTCCATCCTATACCTATGAACTGGGTATTCTGCCCTTGTATTTCACTGGCAATCAAAATGAAACATCCTTTATCTTAAAATAAACAATCTAGAACAACTCATTCCATCTTATTCTGTTATCAAAATGAGACTAAGAGAATAAAAGTACCATTATCAAACAAGAAGTTACAAAACCTTTATATACTTTCACATGCTTGTCTATGTAACACCCCCCCACCCCAAACTCCCACATTAACTACTACGCAAAGAATAAAAAGGACAATGTGGCTGCGAGCAAGACCACTATCAGTGGAGCAGACGGCAGTGATCTCGTCCATCATGGATCGTCTCCCCATCGCAGGAATCGAACCCTTTTTCTTGTGACCTTTGGATGCGTTTTTTTTTTGTATTATTATTACTATTATTGTGGGCAAGGAGGCGGCCGCGACAACGAAGCGCAAGAGGACAGGACAAGATCCCAGGGAATAGACAGCTCCAGATTAGATTTGTCGGCCGGCCGCTTGCCGCGCACCATCGTGGGACGAAGTGGCGCCAAGTCGCCTCGTGGGGGCACCTTCAACAGATTTCCCACCCTGTCCCTGTTGCGAACAACATGCACAGCGAGGAACCCCTCTTTCCCCTCCCGGGACCCCACGAGGTTAGCTTGCAAGTTTTCTCCTTTGAAAAGGAGATTTACCATTTATAAAGAGTCTTAATCAATCATTGAGGCTAGGAGAATACAGCAAGGAAAAGCAGGAAAATCCCAAGTAACTTGCGATTTAGATGAGATCGCAAACTGAGCCAACTCATGAGAAACTTGATTTCCAGTTCGAGAGACAAAGGAAATGAAGATGGAAGGTTCTAAAAGCAGCCTGTGAAGACATTCTTCGATCAAAGCCTTTACTTTTTGATGTAGCCGAAGCTATCACGACCGGATTCCGAAGTCGGAATCTGAAGAGTTGGATCCGGTGCTGGGTCGGATCGGTGTTGAAGGGGTCCGACGGAGATCCGGAAGACGAAGGACGCAGAGGCGGAGCCGAGAGGTCCGAAGGCCGGCTCGCTCCGGGAAGTTGGGGCCGAGGTTCCTCCGGCGGACGAAGGGGCGGCACGAGGTCGAGGATCCTCTGTTGCAAGAGCAGCCGGCGCACGGCGTCGAGACCAGAGAGAGAAGTCCGAGGTCGGCGGCCGAGACCGACTCGGGAAGGTCGGCGATGATTCGAACCGAGCTCCTGCAGGAGGGAAAGAAAAAGAAAAACCAGTCAGCAGGAGTCCCGGGCTTCAGCCCTAGGGAACCCCCTCCGACGGTCAAGTTAGCTCCTGAAGAAGATTCGATTCAGAAGGCAAAGAGAGTAGTTTTAATGCTTTTCGGACTGTAGTCCTTTAAGGGTCTCGGAGGCTTGAGGAAGCATCCTTTGGACAATAAATAGCGGTGTATTTATAGCAAATGATAGCGGATGGTTAACGGTGGCAGCCGATATAGGACTAAATGAGGGCTTACTGATAAACCGCCATAGTGCCTGATCCGCCACCGGAGTGGGCCGGATTCGGCTACCGGGCCGAAGGGAGTTGGGCCGCTGATGGGCCGAAGCCTGTTGGGTCTTGGGCTGCCGCGCTGTTCCCGGGCCGTAGGCTGGTGGGCCGCTGACGGGCTGAAGCCTGTTGGGCCGGGAGCGACGGTGCCGCTTATGGGCCGAAGGCTGCTGGGCCGCTGATGGGCCGGAGGCTCCCGGAGGGCCTGGTACTGCTGCTGTTGTGCTGAAAGGGGTTTGGATTTGATTTAATAGGCCGAATCGGATTCTGCCTCATCACTTTCCATAGAGGTGGCCTCTGCCCGCGAATTACTTTGATAATGGAAAGGACATCTCCTTCAATAGTTCCAGATAAATGTAATGAACTGGCTAAGTGGATAGCATGTAGAATTGCTCTACATTCACAGATAAATGTAACGAACTGGTTAAGCTTGCAAGTTTGTAACAAGTGATCACGAGTGCTTAAATTGATGAGTTACTTTTACATGGGATTGGCTTGTTCAGACGCCCGTGCACCACTCCATTAATAACTTTACTTTGATTATATTTGCTGTTGTAAAATTGACTTGTGACTTGGAGCAAAGCATTGTTTACTTTGTGTAAAATTTTTGTATTTTTATATTGAGAAAATTAATTGGGGCTCCTTAACAGTGTCGACTCTTTATTTTTTTTCCTTCATGTTAGAAATTACCGTAAGGGGTACCACTTGTTTTATGGATGCGTTATTTTTTTGCTGTATGCCGTTGCAGTCCGTTAGATTTTTTTTTTCCCTTCAAGGGGTTAATATTTTTTTTGACATTCAAATGCCGAGTATATTTTTCGGTGAGCTTTTTTTTCTTCTTTTTTTTTTGGAAACCTGTGAGCTGTTCGCCTAGTGGGGGGCACGTGACTTCCATAGATTTCCCACTCCTTGCTCCAATCCTTGTTACAAGAGCGCGCACAGGAAGGACCCCATCAGGTTAAAAGTTGTACAAGTTTGCAACAAGTAAATATCACGAGTGCTTAATTTATGTGTGCTTTAGGGATTTGGGTTGTTGACACGTCCGAGCACCATCTCATTTCTAAGAATAATAACTTTTATTTGATTATATTTGTTGTTGTAACATGTACTGACGTGTGATTTGGATCGAAGTATTGCACGTTTTAATCTTGATGGGGGAGAATCTGATTCGGTCCAGATCTAGGGGGACGGCCCAGTGAAAGAGATACAGCCTAATTGCATTCGGCCCAACAACGGCTTAGCAAGCAGCCTTCGGCCCACCAGCGGCCCTCAGCCCAATAGCGGCATTCGGCCCAACAACGGCCTTCGGCCCACCAGCGGCTTTCGGCCCAACAAGCGCGGCACTCGGCCCAGTAGTCGTATCCGGCCCATTCCGGCGAATTACTAGGCACTATGGCGATTTATTAGTAACCTAAAACATAGTCCTATATCGGCTGCAACAACTAGGTAACCTCCATCATCCGTTATAAATAGAAGGCTATTTATTACAAAAGATATGACCAGGAGACCATAGCTCAAGCACTTAAGCTTCTTTCTTCTTTCCTTCTGAATCGAATCTTCTTCAGAAGCTAACTTAACCGTCGGAGGAGGGTTTTGCTGGGCCGAAACCCGGGACCCTCGCTAACTGGTTCTTCTTCTTGTAGGGGCCTCGGTTCGAATCTTCGCCGACCTTTTCGTCTGGGTCGGCTTCGGCCACCGGTCTCGGTTTCCTTCTTCTCCTAGGGGTCTCGATCTCGTTCTTCACCGACCCCTTCGTCCAGATCCCTCTCGGCAAACGGAGTCTCAGCTTCGCTCTTGGCACGTCTCGGTCCGGATCCCTGTCGGCCTTTTCGATCTGATTACTATCTCGGATTCTTATCTCGGAATCCGACAGTGATAGCTTCGGCTACATCACTTGGCGCCGTCTGTGGGAAATCTGACGAAAGGTCATGTCTTATCGTCCGGTGACCAGACGATCCGGCCAAGACGAGGCGGAGATGCGAGCGACTCCGGCGCAGACACTCCACACCGAAGGTGCTCCATCCGTTCTTCCGCAAGGTTTCGTCCTCCCCGCAATACCGGAGCCCCTAGCTCCCAGGGACGACCGAGTGGAGGAACTCCAGCAGCAAGTGGCCACACTGGCCGCTACTGTCACCTCTTTGGCGCCACTGCGGGATATGGTGCCTGCTATCGCCCAGCATATGGGGTTGCTGAATCAGCCCGCACAGAAGGTACCGCCTCCCACTCAATATTGTCCTGCTCAGGCTGCGAGGGTACAACCAACACCCTCGCGGGCGTTCCACGACGAAGCGGTTTCGGCATGCAGCGAGCCATTCGGACCGCAAGGCCAAGTTCCTCGCGCCAGTCATATTCTGACAGAGCTGGACAATGCTTCGTCCGAATTTCATCCGACTAAGGCCGAAAGACGTTCGGCCACCACTTCAACCACCCCGGATCTGGACCGGCGACTGACAACGATGATGAAGGAAATGCAGCAGATGGTATCCCGGCCGTATGGAGCACCTCTCGCCAGCACCATCCTGGAGCATACTCCTTTCTCTCAAGAGTTTCTGGCCGTTGAGGTACCTTCCAAATTTAAATTGCCGAAAGGGCCTCTGTATGATGGGATGACAGATCCGGTCTGCCATTTCCAAATGTTCAATTCTTACCTCTCCGTCCGAAAGGTTTCTGAGGCAGTCCGCTGCCGTCTCTTCCCCCTCACCCTAGAAAAAACGGCCTTAACTTGGTTTGAAACGTTGGCTCCCAATTCTATTCATTCTCTAGTACAGTTAGGCCAACTGTTTATCGATCAATTTTATGATGCCACTCGGCAATGTAAAACCTTTGCCAGTCTGCTTGCTATTCGGCAAGGACCGAGCGAGACCCTTCAAGAATATTTTACCAAGTTCTGGGCCGAAGCAGCCTAGATTCCAAACTTGGACAGTTCGATTGCGGTCTCGGCCATCATCAGCGGATGCACGGACGAGGGGCTTCTCAGCTCCATCGGAAAGCGCCATCCTCCCACCTGGACTTGGTGGCTCGGGCCCATAAATATATTAACTGAGAGGCCCTGATGATGTCCAAGGGCAAAAGTACTGCCGAGACAGTATCGGCGGTTACCCCTCCAGCACTTCGTCCTCGCCCGGAAGATTATGAACCCTCTCGCAAGCGATACCGGAGAGAGGAATGGGGCCGAGACAAGCGCCGGGATCCGCAACAGCGGTATCTGCCGTTACCTGCTCCACCCTCTCGGATGCTCATGGAGGTGAAAGGTATGCTTCGGCAGCCTGAGCGCATCAAAACTGATCCTCGCCGAAGGGACTCCCGGAAATATTGCGAGTACCATCGGGAAATTGGGCATTCGACTGACGAATGTCGGCACCTTCGGGAGGAGATTGATCGCCTCATCCGGGAAGGTCGCCTGCCGCAGTACCGACGAGTGCAACCTCAACAGCGGCAGAACCGAGACGCCCCCGAAACAACGAGGCAACGTCAACTCCCGGATAAAGAAGCACCACCTCAACCGAAAGTAACTTCGGCCCCGACAGAAGCGTCACACCAACGACCCAATGCCGGGTCAATTATGATAATATCTAGAGGACCGGGAGAGGAAGCAAGGCGTCGTCGAGCCGATGCAGCGACAGAAGTAGCGCCAATCGATGCTAGGACGAAGCAATCTTGACAAGAAGACATCGTCTTCGGCCAGGAGGATCTAACCGACGTTCAGGTCCCTCATGACGATGCCCTTGTTGTAAATGCTGTAATGAGAAGTTACGATGTTCATCGTATCTTTGTTGATAATGGAAGCGCTCCTAATGTACTTTTTTATGATTGCTTCCTGAAAATGGATTTGAATGAGGCTGATATGAAGCCTCACCGGGGGCCTCTGTTCGGCTTTAATGGTGCACCATGCCGAGTGGAAGGCATCGTCCGACTACCCGTAACCCTCGGTATAGCACCGAGGCAACTAACTATTGAGACGGATTTTGCCGTCGTGAAGATTGATTCGGCCTACAACGCCATTTTTGGCCGAAGGTTGATCGGAGGAATTGGAGTTGTGCCTTCGTCCTTCCATCAGAAGCTGAAGTTCCGTACTGGTCATGGAGTCGACGAGGCCAAGGGGAATCAAGAAGCTGCCCGACAATGCTATATGATTTCGGTCAAAGGGAAGGCTGCGGCCGAATCCCTTTCGATCGAATCTTCAGCCGAAGCATCCCCAGGAGAGGAACTTACAACCGTTCCAGTTCCGGGAGGAGAAGGCCGAACACTGATGACAGGTTCCGGCCTTGAGAAGACTGAAGCCGAGAGACTTATCAACTTCCTGAAGGAAAACCTCGACGTCTTCGCCTGGTCTCCCTCGGATATGCCCGGAGTCGACCCGGAGGTGGCAGAGCATCGGCTGCACGTCGACCCGAATCAGCCTCTGGTCAAACAGAAGCGGCGTACCTTCAATCAAGAGAGGAGGATGGCCATCCAGGCTAAGTACAAAAGGGGTTAAACGCGGGACATCTCCGAGAGGTGCATCATCCCGAATGAATCGCTAATGTAGTGATGGTGCCCAAAAAGGACGACAAGTGGCGAATGTGTGTAGATTTCACTAACCTCAACAAGGCTTGTCCGATGGACAGTTTTCCGCTGCCTCGGATAGACCAGATGGTGGACGCCACTTCCGGCCATGAGCTACTCAGCTTCCTCGACGCCTATTCCGGCTATCACCAAATCCGAATGCATCCAGACGACGAGGACAAGACAAGCTTTATGACCGACCTCGGCTTATACTGCCACACCCGGATGCCCTTCGGCTTAAAGAACGCTGGAGCAACTTATCAGCATCTCGTCAACAAAATGTTCGCTCCACTGCTCGGTCGGAACATGGAGGTCTACATCGACGACATGCTGGTGAAAAGCCGCATCGCTGCGGATCATTTGGCCGATTTGGCCGAAACATTACTTACCTTACGCAGGTATAAAATGAAGCTGACCTCTGCGAAGTGCATCTTCGGCGTAGCCTCCGGGAAGTTCCTCGGCTATATGGTCACCCGCCAAGGGGTGGAGGCAAATCCTGCGAAGATTGCGGCCATCATTCAAATGCGCCCTCCGGCGAACATCTGAGAAGTTCAAAGGCTAAGTGGGAGAATTGTTGTAGTAAGCCGCTTCATGTCAAGGGCGGCAGATCACTGTTTCCCCTTCTTCAAGCTGCTGAAGAAGACTAGCAATTTCTCCTGGACAGGCGAATGTCAGTCCGCCTTCAACCAGCTAAAAGCTTATCTCTCCAGTTGTAACGACCCGCCACCCTATAATCGGGGATCCGATTACTAAATGGGTACCGAATCATTAACTTGTAACCAAACCAGGATCCGAGTAAGTCTGGGAAATAAATAATCAACTAAGCTAAACATTCACATCGCATTGAATTGAAGGGAAAATGCAGAAATTAAAAGTTATTACAATGCGACTCGATACAGCAAATGATTACATACTCCAACAGAAAAGAAATGATTATACATACATGCCAGAAATAAAGATAACAACTACATCGGGGCATACCCCGGAACAACAGTCGACGACGCTCAGCACTCAGCCGCACAACCCTCGCTAGGTCTGCCTGGAGTCCTCACCTGAAAGCCGCAGGGGTGAGTCTCAACGAAAAGACTCAGTAGGGATCCTTCGATCCCCACAGCCCACACACACACACCCACAAGTGGAAAGTACAGCAGGGATATAATAACCATGCCTACATCTCAATAAGAATCACATGCATTCAAAGAATAACTAACATGCATAACTCTAATCTATCAGGAAACTCGTAATTCGGCGTATCCTTAAAACATGTCAATTCCACAACGAGAGTGGGAAACACAACGACCCGCTGAGACCAAACAGTAACCCCTCGGATAGCTCACGGGCCACCTCGGCGGTCACTCCTTCCCTCAGCAAACACCGGCCCGCTGAGACCAAATAGTAACCCCTCGGATAGCACGCTGGCTACTCCGGCCCAACTGGCTCAGGTGGTTACTCCTTCCCCCAGCACGAGTGACACTCCAACGGTACCTCTCCGACACCGGTACAAGCTAGCTAATCCCGGGGTTCACCAGGTGACCCTCTCTACTAGGCGTCACCCCGCCACTGCTCCCGTCAGCGCTGTGTCCCTCCGCACCGACACAGGGTGTAGAACGCTACAACTGTCACTCTAGGTCCACCGAAAACAGAAAACACGGCACGGTGCGATCTGGTCACGGAGGAAGTCCACGGTCGCACGACACACAACGCAGTGCCAACCGGTCACGAAGAGCTCATTACATCGAGTATACTAACTGTATGCATTAACCGACTATCTAGCAGTGTAAACACATTTTACTGGCATGGATTAGTGTAGTTCTGGCTTGAATCGTGTCGCCCGAGGCCGACGCCATTCAAGCACCCTAAACTGGTTCAGAAAATACCGGCCTCAGAATCTGGCCTAAAAGGCGTCGACACCAGTGGTCGCCTTTTAAAAGGCGTCAACATCCTCGGACGCCGTTCACGCTGAAAAACCAGGAATTCGAGAAAACAACAATGGAAGGATTACTGCTCTAAAAGGCGTCATGGTGGCTCGACGCTATTCAAAACGCGTCGCCCACCCATGACGTCTTTTAGTCCCATAATCCTCAAACTGAGTCCCGTTATCGGGGTGATTTTCTGCCTAAATGGCGTCATGGTGGCTCGACGTCCTTCTGAAAGGCGTCGACCACCCATGACGTCATTTAGCGCCAGAACCCCTAGCCTGATAAACCTCGAACAGGGGAGGTTTCTGCCCTAAAACGCGTCGTACTGCCCCGACGTCCTTCAAAAAGGCGTCGACTAGGCACGACGCCGTTTAGAGCCAGAAACCTGGTTCCCTGGTTCGATCCGAGGGATCCTCCCATAGCCCCAAATACCCCGAAAAAGCCCCAAAAACAGAGGGGGAAAGAGGGCAACCAAAGTATCCATAATTCACATCACAGAAACTCCCATTCCCATCAAGGAAAAACCCCCTAACATGCTCATTCTACCCCAAAACCATCGGTCCATAGCATGCTTTAAAACGGAGAAAAACATGATTTAGAACACAACACTGTGAGAACCGTCACCCTACTGGTTCTTGAACTCCTCCAAGCTCCGTGCCTCCGACCCGCCGCACCGTAGACCGCCGCCGGTACCCTCGAGGACGCCGCCACTCCACCGGGACGTCGGCCGCCGTCCGGAGAGTGGTATGCCGCGAAGGAAGTGGTGGTGGTAGAGGTGAGAGGTAGGGAAGTGTTGGAGTGGAGGGAAGGACGAAGGGTCGATGTCGGGGTCGCCGGAAGGAAGGAGAGAAAGAGAGAAGGAGGAGCAAAATGAGAGAAAGAAGGAGGGCTCTCGGGGTTAACCAGAGACTGGCTGAAACGCGTCGAGATGTACGGACGCCTATCAGTCGATGTGACGGCTGCTCTGACAACCCTCTGCGCAACGCTCTGACAGAGGTCTGAAACGCGTCTTCCATGAAAGACGCCGTTCAGTCGACAAGACTGGCGCCGTACTCTGACAACCCAGAGTCGCAGTCTGAAAGGCGTCGTGCCTCGCAGACGCCGTTCAGACGACATGTCAGGGCCGTACTCACGCGACCCGAAGCCAGCCCACGTGGCACAGGGTAAAACGCGTCAGCATAGCTGGACGCCGTTTAAACCGCGTCGAGCGGGCTCGACGCGAATCCGACCAGAGTCTCAGCCCTACTGGAGCCTGAACTACAGGGTCCAACCCCGAAAACCGGATCCGAAAGCCTCAGTCCTTACATTCTCCCCCCCTTAAAAGAATTTCGCCCCCGAAATTGCCTGTTAGAATTAACCAAGACAAAGCATGGATATACAAGTTCACAGGATAACTTACGAGAAAAGGTAGGGAAACTGCTCCCGCATCTCGTCCTCACGCTCCCAGGTTGCCTCGCCCCCGGAGCGGTACTGCCAAATCACCTTGACCAAAGGTACGATCTTGTTCCGAAGGACTTGCTCCCTGCGATCCTCAATACGAACTGGAAACTCTGGAAAAGACAAGTTCTCAGCAATCTCCAACTCTGAAAAATCCAAGACGTGGGATGGATCCTGAACATATTTCCTCAGCAAGGAAACATGGAACACATCGTGTACCCCTGCAAGACTGGGTGGCAAGGCCAGCTGATAAGCGGTTTCCCCAATCCGAGCAAGAATGGGAAAAGGTCCAATATATCGCGGACTCAGCTTGCCTCGCTTCCCGAATCTCATCACACCCTTGGCGGGCGAGATTCGGAGGAACACGTGGTCTCCCACCTCAAACTCAAGCGGTCTCCTCCGGATATCAGCATAACTCTTCTGCCTGCTCTGAGCTGCTGCCAACCTCTGACGTACCGTCCTGACAACCTCAGTACACTGCTGAACTAACTCAGGTCCTGCAATCTGTCTCTCACCAATCTCAGACCAACACAGAGGAGATCGATACGGTCGCCCATACAAAGCCTCGTAAGGCGCCATGCCGATACTGGAATGATAACTGTTGTTATAGGCAAACTCCACCGTAGACAAATGCTGCTCCCAAGAACCTCCCCAGTCTAAACAACACGCCCTGAGCATGTCCTCCAAAGTCTGAATGGTCCTCTCCGACTGCCCATCAGTCTCGGGATGGTATGCCGAACTGAAAGCCAACTGAGTACCCAAGGCATTCTGAAAACTCTTCCAGAACCTGGAAGTGAACCTCGGATCTCGATCTGATACGATGGACAAAGGTACCCCGTGCAGAGAGATGATCCGATCTACAAACAACTTGGCCAACTTACCGACCGACCAGTCCTTCCTAATAGCTAGGAAGTGTGCCGACTTGGTCAGCCGGTCAACAATGACCCATATAGCGTCTCTCCTGCTAGGGGATGTAGGTAGACCCATCACAAAGTCCATAGTCACGTGTTCCCACTTCCATTCCGGAATCGGCAAGGGTTGCAGCAACCCTCCAGGTCTCTGATGCTCGGCTTTAACCTGCTGACAAGTCATGCACCTAGCCACATACTCAGCCACATCAGTCTTCATACCAGGCCACCAGAAGTGCCTCCTCAAACACTGATACATTTTGGTTGTTCCGGGATGCACTGCATATCTGGAACGGTGCGCTTCATCAAGGACACTCCTACGTATGTCCTCTTCGGCCGGGACATAAAGCCTGCCTCTGAATCGAACTGTGTCGTCATCCCACAATTCCACCTCTGGTCTCTGGAGAATCTGCGGTAATTCTGCGTCTGCCCTCTGAGCCTCAATCACAGCATGGTACACAGCTAGCCTTACCGTCAAGCTGGCCAACACGGGTCTATCATCCTCACGTGGCACCCGGAAGGAAGATTCCACAATCTGCTCAAATAATTTCCATTCTCGAATCATAAGGTATGACATGACCGTCTTTCGACTCAAGGCGTCTGCCACAACATTCGCCTTGCCCGGATGATAAGAAAAGTCAAAGTCATAGTCCTTAATGAATTCCATCCACCTTCGCTGCCTCAAGTTCAAGTCTCTCTGAGTGAACACATACTTCAGGCTCTTGTGATCAGTAAAGACCTGAAATTTCTCACCATACAAGTAATGTCTCCAAATCTTAAGTGCAAATACAACAGCTGCCAGCTCCAAATCATGAGTAGGATAGTTCTCTTCATGCTTCTTCAGCTGTCGAGAAGCATAAGCCACTACCCTGCCATGCTGCATTAGAACTGCGCCCAAACCTCGACGGGACGCGTCCGAGTAAACTACAAACCCACCTGACCCAGATGGAAGCACTAACACTGGGGCCGAAGTGAGGCGAGTCTTCAACTCAGTGAAACTCCGTTCACAATCCTCGGTCCAGACAAAACGAACTCCCTTTCGAGTCAACCTCGACAAGGGGGCCGCTATCGACGAAAACCCCTGAACAAACCGTCTGTAATAACCGGCAAGCCCCAAGAAGCTCCTGATCTCAGTTACTGTAGTTGGCCTGCTCCAATCCATCACTGCCTCAATCTTGGCTGGATCCACTGCGATGCCCTCGCCAGAAATGACATGCCCAAGGAAGTGCACCTTGTCTAGCCAGAATTCGCACTTGCTGAACTTGGCATAGAGTTGGTGCTCCCTTAGGACCTGCAACACCGCTCGAAGATGAGTGGCGTGCTCTTCCTCAGAAGAAGAATATATCAAAATATCATCGACAAATACCACCACAAACTGATCCAGATAAGCCCTAAAGACTCGGTTCATCAAATCCATAAAGGCTGCCGGAGCATTGGTCAAACCGAAGGGCATAACCAAAAACTCATAATGTCCATACCGAGTCCTGAAAGCTGTCTTACTGACATCAACATCACGGATCCTCATCTGATAGTACCCAGATCTCAGGTCAATCTTGGAAAATACCCTTGCAGACTGCAGCTGATCCATCAAATCATCGATCCTAGGAAGCGGGTATTTGTTCTTAATCGTCACTTGGTTCAGCTGTCTATAATCAATGCACAGTCTCAAAGAACCGTCCTTCTTCCTGACAAAAAGGACGGGAGCACCCCACGGAGAAGTACTGGGACGGATGAAACCCTTGTCAAGCAACTCCTGCAACTGCGCCTTCAACTCAGCGAGTTCGGCTGGCGCCATCCGATACGGGGCCTTAGACAAGGGCGCCGTACCCGGTGCAAGCTCAATGGTAAACTCGACCTCTCGCTGAGGAGGAAGGCCAGGCAACTCCTCAGGAAACACATCTGCAAAGTCACACACTACTGGCACCTCCCAGGGACTGGGACAGTCACGGGCATCGGAAATAACAACAGAGGCAAGAAAGGCCTCACAACCACCAGCAAGCAACCTATGAGCCTTAAAGGCAGAAATAAGAATACCTCGAGTAGAGAGCCCGATACCTTGGAAGTAGAAGATCGGGATGTCTGGAATAGAGAAACACACTCTCTTCCTGTGGCAGTCCACCTCAGCATAGTAAGCCTCCAACCAATCCATGCCCAGGATGATATCGAAATCGCGAATGGCCAGCACAACCAGCTGGGCGGGTAACTCATGGCCCTCGATGGTCAAGGGGACATCCCTCAAATAATTATAAGATAACATGAAATCCCCAGAAGGAACCTCTACCATCAATCCATCAGCTAACTCATCAATGGGTGCAGAAATATTATCTATGAACTGCTCAGAAATGAAAGAATGCGAAGCACCCGAATCAATCAACACATGCGCAGAGTTCCCAAGGACAGAAAGTGTACCTTACACCAAGTTGGACGCACGAGCCTCCTTCCTGGTGATAGCCAGCACTCTCCCTTGGGTCCTCGGCTTCTTCTGATCAGCTGGACCCTGTCTCTGGCCACGCCCCTGCGGGCAAAACCTCGCCACGTGGCCCTGCTGGCCACAAGTATAACATCTCCCAGAGAAAGCAGGACACTGTGTCCCCCCATGAGTACCACCACAGTGCTGACAAACTGCAGGAGGCCTCTGAGCTGACTCCTGCTGGGCGCTGGACACCGACTGGCTCTGCTGATCCTGCCTAGGCCTGCTACTACCACTGCTGCCGCTACTGCTGCCACCGCCTCGGAAGAATCTCCTGAATCGGGAGCCGAGTGACGACGATCCCGATCCGGACGAAGGGGCCGCTGCCGCTGCCTTGCCCCTGCCACGTGCTGGTCCCTGAGCAGTCAGTCCTCTCTCCCGGGCTGACTGATTCAGCTGTGCCTCCACTGCCGCTGCACTCCTAACTGCTGATGCCAAATCCTTACAACAGTGAGATGCCACAAAGTTCCTCAGGCCGAGCCTCAGCCCATCCACAAACCTCTCAGTACGTCGCTCCTCGTCCCCCGAGATGAAGGGCACAAACCTCCCAAGCGAAACAAACTTCGCCTGGTACTCGAGTACTGTCATACTCCCCTGAGTCAGCTCCATAAATTCCCTCTCCTTGGCCCTCTGAACATGTCTAGGAAAATACTGCGCATTGAATTCCTTCACAAAAGTCTCCCAAGAAATCTCCCTGAGACTCCTATCCTCATAAGACAAACTCTTCAAGGAGGTCCACCAATCGTAGGCGCTATCCTTCAACATGAAGGTAGCTAACGGAGTCTTCTCCACTGCTGCACAATCCATGGTGTCAAAAGTCTTCTCTATCTCCCTAAGCCAGTGAACGGCCTCGTCAGGGTCGGGACGACCGGTGAAGTGAGGTGGCCTCAACTTCAGGAATCTCTCCAGTGTAGCCGTGGACCCACCCCGAGTACTAGAACTCTCACTAGGGTCTCGGGTCTGATATCTGGCCATGGTATCCATCATAGCCTCCATGAACTGTTCTACACTCGGCCTACCGGCCACAGAACCACTAGGGACATCTGCCCTCTCTCGAACAACTGGTACCCTCTTCCTAGGAGCCATCTAATCGCCTACAAACACAAAACCGAAAAGTTCTAGTTAGAAACCCAAAACCTATGCTACCGTCGTGCCTGTACGGGATAATGTAATTATTTGCCGGACTCATGACATTTAACCTAGTTATTCATTTATTTGCCAGACCGAATGCTCTGATACCAACTGTAACGACCCGCCACCCTATAATCGGGGATCCGATTACTAAATGGGTACCGAATCATTAACTTGTAACCAAACCAGGATCCGAGTAAGTCTGGGAAATAAATAATCAACTAAGCTAAACATTCACATCGCATTGAATTGAAGGGAAAATGCAGAAATTAAAAGTTATTACAATGCGACTCGATACAGCAAATGATTACATACTCCAACAGAAAAGAAATGATTATACATACAGGCCAGAAATAAAGATAACAACTACATCGGGGCATACCCCGGAACAACAGTCGACGACGCTCAGCACTCAGCCGCACAACCCTCGCTAGGTCTGCCTGGAGTCCTCACCTGAAAGCCGCAGGGGTGAGTCTCAACGAAAAGACTCAGTAGGGATCCTTCGATCCCCACAGCCCACACACACACACCCACAAGTGGAAAGTACAGCAGGGATATAATAACCATGCCTACATCTCAATAAGAATCACATGCATTCAAAGAATAACTAACATGCATAACTCTAATCTATCAGGAAACTCGTAATTCGGCGTATCCTTAAAACATGTCAATTCCACAACGAGAGTGGGAAACACAACGACCCGCTGAGACCAAACAGTAACCCCTCGGATAGCTCACGGGCCACCTCGGCGGTCACTCCTTCCCTCAGCAAACACCGACCCGCTGAGACCAAACAGTAACCCCTCGGATAGCTCACGGGCCACCTCGGCGGTCACTCCTTCCCTCAGCAAACACCGGCCCGCTGAGACCAAACAGTAACCCCTCGGATAGCACGCTGGCTACTCCGGCCCAACTGGCTCAGGTGGTTACTCCTTCCCCCAGCACGAGTGACACTCCAACGGTACCTCTCCGACACCGGTACAAGCTAGCTAACCCCGGGGTTCACCAGGTGACCCTCTCTACTAGGCGTCACCCCGCCACTGCTCCCGTCAGCGCTGTGTCCCTCCGCACCGACACAGGGTGTAGAACGCTACAACTGTCACTCTAGGTCCACCGAAAACAGAAAACACGGCACGGTGCGATCTGGTCACGGAGGAAGTCCACGGTCGCACGACACACAACGCAGTGCCAACCGGTCACGAAGAGCTCATTACATCGAGTATACTAACTGTATGCATTAACCGACTATCTAGCAGTGTAAACACATTTTACTGGCATGGATTAGTGTAGTTCTGGCTTGAATCGCGTCGCCCGAGGCCGACGCCATTCAAGCACCCTAAACTGGTTCAGAAAATACCGGCCTCAGAATCTGGCCTAAAAGGCGTCGACACCAGTGGTCGCCTTTTAAAAGGCGTCAACATCCTCGGACGCCGTTCACGCTGAAAAACCAGGAATTCGAGAAAACAACAATGGAAGGATTACTGCTCTAAAAGGCGTCATGGTGGCTCGACGCTATTCAAAACGCGTCGCCCACCCATGACGTCTTTTAGTCCCATAATCCTCAAACTGAGTCCCGTTATCGGGGTGATTTTCTGCCTAAATGGCGTCATGGTGGCTCGACGTCCTTCTGAAAGGCGTCGACCACCCATGACGTCATTTAGCGTCAGAACCCCTAGCCTGATAAACCTCGAACAGGGGAGGTTTCTGCCCTAAAACGCGTCGTACTGCCCCGACGTCCTTCAAAAAGGCGTCGACTAGGCACGACGCCGTTTAGAGCCAGAAACCTGGTTCCCTGGTTCGATCCGAGGGATCCTCCCATAGCCCCAAATACCCCGAAAAAGCCCCAAAAACAGAGGGGGAAAGAGGGCAACCAAAGTATCCATAATTCACATCACAGAAACTCCCATTCCCATCAAGGAAAAACCCCCTAACATGCTCATTCTACCCCAAAACCATCGGTCCATAGCATGCTTTAAAACGGAGAAAAACATGATTTAGAACACAACACTGTGAGAACCGTCACCCTACTGGTTCTTGAACTCCTCCAAGCTCCGTGCCTCCGACCCGCCGCACCGTAGACCGCCGCCGGTACCCTCGAGGACGCCGCCACTCCACCGGGACGTCGGCCGCCGTCCGGAGAGTGGTATGCCGCGAAGGAAGTGGTGGTGGTAGAGGTGAGAGGTAGGGAAGTGTTGGAGTGGAGGGAAGGACGAAGGGTCGATGTCGGGGTCGCCGGAAGGAAGGAGAGAAAGAGAGAAGGAGGAGCAAAATGAGAGAAAGAAGGAGGGCTCTCGGGGTTAACCAGAGACTGGCTGAAACGCGTCGAGATGTACGGACGCCTATCAGTCGATGTGACGGCTGCTCTGACAACCCTCTGCGCAACGCTCTGATAGAGGTCTGAAACGCGTCTTCCATGAAAGACGCCGTTCAGTCGACAAGACTGGCGCCGTACTCTGACAACCCAGAGTCGCAGTCTGAAAGGCGTCGTGCCTCGCAGACGCCGTTCAGACGACATGTCAGGGCCGTACTCACGCGACCCGAAGCCAGCCCACGTGGCACAGGGTAAAACGCGTCAGCATAGCTGGACGCCGTTTAAACCGCGTTGAGCGGGCTCGACGCGACTCCGACCAGAGTCTCAGCCCCACTGGAGCCTGAACTACAGGGTCCAACCCCGAAAACCGGATCTGAAAGCCTCCGTCCTTACACCAGTGTTCCTGTTTTATCTAAGCCGATCCGAGGAGAGCAACTGTTTGTTTATCTTGCCGCTTCTGAAGCAGCTATCAGCGCCGTCCTCGTCTGGGAAGAAGATGGTGTTCAAAGGCCAGTTTACTATGTAAGCCGAGCGCTCCACGGAGCGGAACTTCGGTATCTGGCTCTAGAAAAGCTGGCCTTAGCCCTCGTCGCTTCCGCGAGGAGGCTTCGGCCCTATTTTCTCGCGCATTCGGTAAAGGTCTTCACAAATCAACCTTTGAAGTAGGTTCTCTCCCGGCCGGAAGTGTCCGGGAGGCTAGCAAAATGGGCGATCGAACTGGGAGAGTTCGACATCTCTTATGGGCCTCGGACTGCAGTAAAAGCTCAAGCTTTGGCCGACTTCATCGCTGAGCTCACTCCTGAATCAGCCTCGGCCCCTTAGCTGGAAATAATCAGATAGTGAGTTTAGTGAAGTTAGGTTATGATAGTGAGTTTAGTGAAGTTAGGCAGTCTAGTCAGGTTAGGAAGTCTAGGAAGCCTAAGGGTAGGCGAATTCCAGATAGATACCTCCAGGACTTAGCTGATAAGTGCTCTTCTTGCTCTTTGATCCCTCAGTTTCTAGAAAATCCAATTCAGATGCCAGAAGATTGCATGGATGATGAGTCAGTCAATGATGGGTACGGGGTATATGAATTAGTGCCTGAAAAGGACCCCATTGTTGAAGAGGAAGATAACGAGGACGCAGCTGAGGCATATGCCAGTGGAGTGAAGAGATTCGATGAACCCTCAGCTGCCGTAGAAGAGCCCACCAAAGGAATCAATTTAGGGACTGAAGACGAACCTAAGGTTGTCCTCGTCAGTAAAAATCTTTCTTCAGGGGATGAAAAAGCAATGGTACAAGTACTAAAGGACTATAAGGACACTTTCGCCTGGAGTTATGAAGATATGCCGGGGTTAGACTCATCTTTAGTTGAACACAGATTAACGTTAAAGGATGGAGCTAGCCCTGTCAAACATAAATTAAGGCGATTCCACCCACAAATGGCTTTAAAGATGAAGGAAGAGGTCGATAAGTTGCATAAAGCCAAATTTATTAGAGTTGTCCTTTATCCACAATGGGTGGCTAATATAGTCCCGGTTATGAAGAAGGACGGAAAGGTCAGAATTTGCATTGACTTCCGCGATTTGAACCGGGCGTGTCCTAAAGACGATTTTCCATTGCCTCATATTAATGTACTGATCGATAATACTGCTGGCTATGAGACGTTATCATTTATGGACGGATTTTCAGGATATAATCAGATTAAATTGGCAGAAGAGGATCAAGAGAAAACATCATTCACTACACCTTGGGGAACATACTGCTATGTTGTCATGCCATTTGGATTAAAGAATGCTGGAGCCACCTATCAAAGGGCTATGATGGCAATATTTCATGACATGATGCACATAGACCTGAAAGTGTACGTGGATGACTTATTAGTTAAATCGAAAACAAAGGCTGAGCACGCCAAAGTTTTGGCAAGGGTGTTAGAAAGATCGAGAGAATATCAGTTAAAGATGAACCCCAAGAAATGTGTATTCGGAGTATCTTCAGGAAAATTGCTTGGATTCATTGTCAGTAAACGGGGAATTGAGATCGATCCTAACAAGGCGAAGGCTATTAGAGAAATGCCACCTCCTAAAAACTTGAAAGAGTTGAGAGGATTAATCGGGAGGTTACAATTTATTCGCCGCTTTGTCTCCCAGCATTCACAAAGGTGTAAGCCGTTTTACGAGCTTACCAAGCCGGGAGTCAAATTCGATTGGGACGATAAGTGTCAGGAGGCATTTGATGGATTAAAGAACTATCTAGCAAGTCCTCCTGTTTTGAGACCACCATCTCCAGGCAAACCATTGATACTTTACATTTCAGTCCTGGATGATGCAGTGGGGGCTGTCCTAGCACAAGAAGATGAAGAAGGAAAAGAGAGGGCAGCCTACTATCTCTCTAAACTTCTCAACCCCGCTGTACAGAGATATACGGCGATGGAGAAAACATGTGCAGCATTGGTCTGGGTTGTGCAGAAATTGAAGCATTACTTTCTGGCCCATGAAGTCCATCTCATCGCTAGGATGAATCCGATCAAATTCCTTCTGGAGAAATCTGTTCTTACTGATAGGTTAGCGCGATGGCAAAGCTTTCTATCTCAATTCGATGTCATCTATATCCAGCAGAAAGCGATCAAGGGCTATGCCATAGCAGAACATCTAGCTCATCATTCCCTTCCTCAATTTGATCCAGTGCGATCAGAGTTTCCGGATGAGGAACTGATGTCCGTAAATCAAATCAGAGATGATATGTGGACTCTGCATTTTGACGGAGCTCTGAATTCTCATGGGAAAGGAATCGGTATTGTTCTGTTATCAGCTAAAGGTATCACCATTCCACAAGCCTTTCAGCTTGATTTTCCAGTCACAAACAATATAGCTGAATACGAGGCACTCCTTGCTGGCCTCGAGGCTGCTCATTTCCATGGTGCCACCAAACTCAGGATTGTAGGTGATAGCCAACTGATTCTTCGCCAAGTGCTGACCAAGTATCGAACTCTCGATCCCAAGCTCAAGCCTTATCAAGAGCTTACTTCTGCTTACTCAAAGCTTTTCACGAAATTGATCTTTGTCCATGTCCCTAGGAATCAAAACATCTTAGCTGACGCTCTAGCTTTACTTGCATCTTCTCTTGATTTTCCAATTAGCAAACAATCTGAATCAATCATAATTCATAGGCGTCTTTCACCCGCCGTGAAAGACCCTTCATTCCTTAGAACTAAGGAGAAATTGCTGAAGAAAGTCAGAGACGGAGATATCATTGAGAAAAGAGAAATCTTGTTAATGGAGCTGTTAGAAGAGATGGATGATGAACAGAAGCCATGGTATTATGAAATTGCAAAATATTGTGAAGATCAATCATATCCTGAGGAAGCTACAACTGAGGAGAAGAGAGCTATCAGGAGAGTTGCTCAACGATACACCCTAGTTGGAGGAGCATTATACAAGAGAGGTTTTGATGGAGTTCTTCTGAGATGTCTAGACGAAGATGAGCTTTGGAAAGTTATGGAAGGAGCTCATAGTGGAGTTTGTGGTGGCCATGTCAATGGACAGATGCTAGCAAAGAAGATCCTTAGACAAGGATTTTATTGGCCAACCATGGAAGAAGACTGTGTAGGATTTGTTCGTAGGTGTGCTAAGTGTCAACTTCACGCCGACAAAATTCATTCTCCTGCATCTTCACTCCATCCTGTTTCTTCCCCATGGCCTTTCTCCATGTGGGCTTTCGACATCATTGGACCTCTTGGTAATCCAGATTCCGGCATCAAGCAAAAATCTTTCATTCTCACGGCAACGGAATACTTCACCAAGTGGGCAGAAGCTGAAGCGTACGTGGAGATCAAAGCATCAACCGTCTGCAAGTTCATCGTGAAGAACATCATCACTCGATTTGGAATTCCAAACACCATCGTCACCGACAATGGACCGCAGTTTGTGTCACAGGAATTGAAGGACCTCTGCAACAGGTATAAAATTGTATTGCATCATTCATCTCCTTATTATCCGCAAGGCAATAGCCAAGCAGAGGCAACAAATAAGACTTTGATAAAAATCATCAAAAAGACGTGTAAATCTAATAAATTCGCAGATTGGCCAGAAAAATTGGTTGAGGCTCTATGGGCCTACCGAACTTCAATCCGCACGCCTACTGGGCAAACTCCTTATTCCTTAACATTTGGAATGGAGGCGGTAGTTCCATATGAGATCCTCATACCGTCATTAAGAGTACAATTGAATAAGGAATTTTCCATTGATGAACATCGTTCAGCACTCCTTACTCAATTGGAACTTTTAGACGAGAAAAGATGGTCAGCTGCTAATCATGCAAAAGTTTATCAGAATAGACTAGCACGTTTTTATCAAAAGAAAGTCATTGAACGTAAGTTCAAAGTCGGTGAAATGGTTGTCAAAAGAATTTTTGTAAAACCTGGTGGTCCGCGTTCTAAGCTCCAACCCAACTGGGAAGGACCTTATGTTGTATCGCACGCTTTTCCTGGTAATGCTTATCGTCTTGTTAATGCAGAAGGAGAAGAGCTAAAACATCCCTGGAATGGTTTACATCTTAAGAAATACTACCCTTAGGCTAAAGAGTCGATCAGTATGGTACAAAGACCAGTGGAATCAGAAAATTTATAAACTCAAATTTCCTTATCAGTCTGGATAACTTAATTTTAAGCCCATTACTGCACACACTGACACGTTTGATTCGTGAATAACAAGAGATGACAAGTCCTCAAGAATATCAAAAGCTTGACCAAAAGTGTAAAGTACAAATCATTCATTTTTACAAAAAAAATTCTATTTTATACTCGGCCCTTGATGTCGGAACGAGGCTTAGAATAGACTACCAAGAATACCCGCCATCTTAGTAGGAGGCCGTCATAAAAAAAAAGGGGGAGATCCGTCCCAAAGAAAAAAAAAAAGAAAAGAAGAAGAAAAGAAAAAGCAAGGCAAAAAGCCAAATGTCAAATCAAAAGGCCATTACACTACAAACATTACATCAAGGCCATGAAATGAAACAAAAAGAAACGCAAGGTCGATAAATACCCCGGAAAGAAATGACCGAATCCCAACGGATATTAGGGTAGGAAATGAACATCTTTTTAAGTCTCCGGAACCTTCTCATGGGCTTCCTAAACTTATTCATCTTTTCTTTCTAAAGAGATGTACTTCAAACTTAAGGAATGGCTTACATTGACTAAGGGTCAAATCATCAAATGGGATCACGAATAGAAACACAAATTCAAACACGATGGATTTTAAGTTAAGTTGTTAAAGAATAATTTGGAAATTAAGTTAATAAATGAATATGATCTTTTGATCTAAGTACCATGCTGATCTTTTAGTCAAAATCCAAAAATACATACGTCAAAAGTCAAAAAAAATACATACATCAAAAATCCAAAAAAATACATATGTCAAAATTTAAAAAAAAAGCATATATTTCAAAACCCCAAACAAAAATGAATATTTCAAAACAACAAAAATATTTCAGTTAGCATCTGCTTGTTGCATTTAGTGTGTTTCATTCCTTTTATTTTCAGTGAGCATCTGTTTGCTTGCATGTTGCATTTTTACTTAAGTTTGATTATTCTCATTACCTTTGTTAATAAAGGCTATGCCCCTTGACTATTTATTGAAGGAAAAGATCGATTGACATTCATTTGGTCAGGCAAGGGGCTAAGCCTAAACAGATACTTAACATGTTTGTTCAAGTTGTATACAGGACACAAGGCATTGATAGAGTTGGAATCCGAATAGAGAACAAGCAGAAACTTGTTTCTGTGAGTAAAAGGCGTCGAGGAGAACTGACGCGTTTCAAGATTTAATGGCGTCTGCGCGACATGACGCGTTTCAGCAATTTCTAAAATTCAAGAAAACCTGAGTAAAGCTGGAAGTGTCAAGAAGATCCCACTGTGGGAGTCAAGAAGTCCTGACCGTGGCTAAAAAGACGGTTATCTCTATCCCTGTATTATTTCATGTAATTACTTTGCATTAGCATTACTATATGATAAATATTTATTAGAGTATATCAAGGACCTTGTGGTTTTGATGAAACTGAAATTTGAGTTCCCCTACAACAAAAACAGTGATAATTCCAGAGGATTCTTAATCGCACGGATAGGCCGTTGGATTGTTAATTAGTGAGGACGATGGTTCCACTTTTGTGAAACGGTGCGTGGATAAACGAGCTTCGGCTTAGCACTGAATTACAAGAATTGGTATCTTGACTCATTAATGACAATTTAACAATATTATCCTTGATTAATTTATATTTTATTTGACTTTATATTTTTCTTTTAGCCCAGCATGCATCATGTAGGACTTTGAAATCATTGTGATAATGATTAATTATTGATTAAGTTTCAGACCATTAAATCAAATAATTCAAACATGATATGAAATATTCCATTCTGAATTGAGTATCTTGATAATCTTTGAGGTTCGCTTGAAGATATCCTTGGAATTCTATCATTTCTTGGATTCTTTATCCAATATTTCTTGTTTTCTTTTAAGATCCATCATGGCTGCAGCACGTCCACATTGGCTGACAAACGCTCCCCATGATGAAACTTACAGTGTCTACGACCTGAGGTACTTCCCACTCCGTAGAGGTTGATCGACCTTATTTTATTTCCTTGTCTACCTCATCCAGACAGGATTGATTCCATTGATCTCTTTGAACTATTTTCATTGATGATTTTGAGAAAAATTCCAATCATGTGATGTTAAGAGCGTGTCTCATCACACCTTGGCATCACCTTTTCAGTACATTCCATTCCATTTCACTCCCTTGCAAAGACGATGCCAAGGTGAGGCAGCTGTAGACACGCTAATTTTGACATCATTTCGAGTAAATTTCATATCATATAATAATGTCTCAGAATGGTTTGATAATTAATCATTGATTAATTTTTATTGATATTTTAAGTGTCGGGTTTAACAAACATGTTTAAGTTAATCAATTAAATTGATTTTAGCTCAAATTTCAGTTAAAATATGCAGAATTCTAAAACGTGTCAACCTGTGTGGACACGATTCAGAATTCTAAAACGTGTCAACCTGTGTGGACGCGATTCAGAATTCTTTCTAAAACGTGTCAACCTGTGTGGACGCGATTTAGAATTCTAAAACGCGTCAACCTGTGTAGATGCTATTTAGAGTTTATTCCTATTTTAACGTTTAAATTTGAATTTTAATCAATTGATTAATTAGATAAAAGGCGTCTGTGAAGGTCGACGCGTTTTAGGTTTCCTAAGCTATTTTAACTTTTCTTCCGGATGTTTATCCTTATCTTAATTAGGGTAAAAGACGTCTTCACACGTAGACGCGTTTTAACTAATAAAGATAAAGATAAGTTTTCCCGGATATTTATCCTTATCTTAATTAATCTGAAAGGCGTCATCCATGGTGGACGTGTTTTAGATAATTACAGATAAAGATGAATTAATCAGTAATTATCTGTCGGTTAAGGTAGATAAATCATAGATTTTTCTATGTTAATCGCGAACGCAGAAAATGCCTATAAATACCTTACATCTCAAAGAGTTAAAAAAAAAGAAAAAAGAGAGAGAGATTTGAATTGAGTTGAGCCATAGCGTTATAGCGAATTGAAGATCGGAGCAACAACGTCGGAACGCCGGAGCGTTGCCATTTCCAGAAGTCGGCGTCCCTTTCAAGATCTTCATCTTTTCAAGGCTTCAATCCAACTGGGCATAAGTTTTTCATTTCTGCATTCCATTTTTACATATTCATTAGTTTCATTCTCATATTCACTTCATGCAATACACACCACAGTATCAATCTTCCAAAACCTATTTGTTTTAAAGGGGTTTCAAAGCCATTTAAACAAGTGAGTTGCTGTTTAAACATGTTCATAATCATGGTTAGTTTTGATATTACTTCTACTTAAATTCTCATCAGTGTTTCTTCATTTCGTTTTTTTTTCTTTTTCTGTCTCTGCTGCACTTAATAACAACAACAACAAGAGATCAAAAGGGGAAAATCAAGCACCAAGCCAGAAGGACTTCTGGACGATCCTCAACCTCAACCTCAACAGCAAGAACAAAAGAACAAAGAAAGGGCTCTCTTTCTTCAGCGGGCTGAAGGAGGGGAACCAAGGACTCAATCTTCCGCGCTCAAACAGGTAGGCGATCAAAACTCTCTTTTGAAACTTTTTAGTTAAAAGTTTCTGGCGATCACTGCACTTTAGTTGCTGTTTTTAATAGGTTAGTTTACACTAAACAACATAGCTTTTTCATGTTAATCACACGAGCATTTTCAGCACCTACACCGCTATGGCATCCCTCGGGCAATCATCTCAGATAATGGCAAGCAGTTTGACAGCCATCGATTCAAAGACAACTGTGCAATCTTTGGTATTTTACATAAATTCGCTTCGGTAGCACACCCTCGGACGAATGGCCAAGCCGAAGTCACTAACCGAAGCATATTGAGAGGACTGAAGACTCGTCTCGGCGAGGCTAAAGGCCGATGGGTCGAAGAGTTGCCAAGTGTTCTATGGGCTTATCGAACAACAAGCCGAACCCCTACCGGAAAAACTCCATTCCGAATGGCCTACGGAGTGGAAGCGGTTATTCCCGTTGAAATCGGCCTGCCATCGCCGATGGTTCTCGCTTATGATCCGAAGGATAATGATGAAGTCCTGAGGGATCACCTTGATCTGATAGAAGAAACGAGGGATCAAGCTCGTATTCGGCTAGCTGCGTATCAACAACGCATGGCAAGATATCACAACGCTCGAGTGAAGCCTCGAAGTTTCGAAGCCGGAGACCTCGTGTTGCGGAACGCCCATGCGTCCAAGCCAGCCGAAGCCGCAGGGAAGCTTACCCCAAACTGGGAGGGTCGTTATCGGGTGAGAGAAGTAATCCGACGAAGGGCCTATCAGCTGGAGACTCTTTCCGGCCAACCTCTCCCTCGCACCTGGAATATAGAGCGCCTTTGACGCTATTTCATGTAAGGTGTTTTCCCGGGGTTCAGCCGGATACCGTGAATGAATATTTTGTTCCGAAATATTGTGTCCGACATTACTCTTAAGTCCGTGCAAACCGTACCGAGAGTGGCTTCGGCCATGCAAACCGTAACGGGAGCGGCATTACTCTTAAGTTCGTGCAAACCGTACTGGGAGTGGCTTCGGCCATGCAAACCGTATCGGGAGAGGCATTACTCTAAGTCCGTGCAAACCGTACTGGGAGTGGCTTCGGCCATGCAAACCGTATCGGGAGCGGCATTACTCTTAAGTCCGTGCAAACCGTACCGGGAGTAGCTTCGGCCATGCAAATCGTATCGGGAGCGGCATTACTCTTAAGTCCGTGCAAACCGTACCGGGAGTGGCTTCGGCCATACAAACCGTATCGGGAGCGGCATTACTCTAAGTCCGTGCAAACCGTACCGGGAGTGGCTTCGGCCATGCAAACCGTATCGGGAGCAGCATTACTCTAAGTCCGTGCAAACCGTACCGGGAGTGGCTTCGGCCATGCAAACCGTATCGGGAGCGGCATGGCTTCGGCCACATACAGGACCGAACTCGGTTATCTACTTAGAACGATATGCCATGAAACAAGTAAGTACAAATCACTTCTATATATGTGAGTACAAAAGTAGGCTATGTGCCTGGCCTCGGCGTCTTAAAAGCAAAAACAACCGGGACAAGCCCCCGGATTAGCTGTCGGCATCCTCGCCATCCACGTCAACGGGAGTATAGCCTGGGGACGTCGGAGGAGAAGCATAGTCCGAACCCGCCGCTGCGTCTTCCAGAGAAGCCGGGATCCTCTCGGCCTTGAGCTGTCGCCACCAGGCTAAGAACTCTTCACCTTCTTCTTCGGTAGGGAAGCCGAAACCCGTCAGATCTGTGTCCGGACAAGCCTTTTGGGCAATGGCCATCCCCAGATCAAACATAGTCGCGGCTGCCTTAGCCCCGACATCGAGCATTTCATCAGTGTATTCCGGGCCCTCCTTATAACTCGCCACGGCCGTGCGAGCGACGTCGTCAGCTTCCTTGGTCTTGGCCTCCAAGTCTGCCTTCAGGGCCGATACGGCTTCGGCGTGACGGCGGCGGTCCTCGTCCCGCTCCTTGCCCTTGTCCTGGATCTCGGCTTTTAAGGACGCGATTTCTGCTCGGGCCTGATCCAGCTCTCTCTCGGCCTTCTTCTTGGCCTCCAAGGTGGTATAAATCACCTCTTTATGCCCGTCCAGCTCGGACCGCAGCCGCGAGTTTGCCCCGATGAGGGCGTCGATGTTGGCCTCGAGATCTCGCTGCACCGATGACACCTTACCCGAAGCCAGCTGGTCCGAGGCTTGATCGACGTCCTGAAGCTTTCGCCGGATGAGGGTCTGGCGGCGAGCGAGAGCCCCGCACATGACCGCGGCTTACAACAGAAAGAAAGAAAAACGTGAGCCGAAGCAACTAAAGGAAACAGTGAGAAGTGAGGACGAAGAGGGAGGTCTCACCTGGATGGCGTGTCGGACACATTGCATGGACAGGCCTTCCGAAGAAAGCTCTCGGATCTCGTCTCAGGCCATCGGTATGGTTAAGCCCCGAGCCAGGCACAGGCACGTCTGGGAGTCATCCAGACTGTCATCCGTGAAGACCCTTGTGTCCGGGCGCCATGGCTCGTGCCCGTACTCCCGAGACATGAGGGTCCCGGCCACCCTGAAGGGATACGACAACACCATATCCGCCGCGGCGCCTGTGGCCGAAGGTGAATCGTCCCTCCGTGGCTGGGGAGACGATGAGAGCGGAGCGTCCCGTCCCGAGATCGGCTTCTTGGTCATCGGGGCGGATTCCCTCTCGTCGCGGTCGTCCTGGTGCTTCCGCTTCTCGAACCGCTCACTCCCCCCGGCGACCGCCTTCCCCTTCCGTCGCTCCCTCTCGAGAGCAGCGGCAGCCGCGCGGCCTTCTGCGGAAGCTGCTGTCTGCCTCGCCGGCCGAGTGCCTGGGGCCGAAGCTCCTTCGACCGATCTCCCTTCCGCGGGCCGCGGCTGGGACGGTCGAGACGATGCGGGCTGCCGAGAGATCTGGCACATAAGGCCCCTGAGACCAAACATTTCTGAAAGCAGAAAAGAAGAAGAGTTAGCAAAAGTTCAACAATAATTGTGACCCAAAGCCGGCTTACCCCCGGCCATTACTTCCGCGCCCTCTTCGGACGGACGATGGACCTCGGCCGGAGCCCTAGTCGCGGTAGCCCTTGCCTCGGCCTTTCTCGGGGCATCTCAAGGAGGAAGGTAGGGAAAGGCCCGGGCAGGAGACTGCGACAGATCCGGCCAGGCTCCCATCGCTATGAGTCGGTCCTTGTCCTCGAGAAGCTCAGCAATGTTGTACGGAGCGTCATCCTTGAAGAGGTGGGCGTCAGCAAGCTGTTCGGGGTTGAGGGATGGGCAGTCGGAAATGCCCTCGGCCAAGGGCCCCCATTCGGTAGGAAAGGGCCAGACACCCTTATTCCCCTCCGGCAGAGAAACAAAAAAGAAGTCCTCCTTCCAATGATGAATGGACGAGGGCTTCCCGGATAAGATCCTCCGGCCGAAGCGGGGAACGAAGCAAAACTAAGAAGACCTCCCTTGAGGTTTGATTTTGAAGAGATAACGGAAGATATTTACAGAAGGGATGAAGTCAAGAATGGAGTTAAGGGCCAAGAAAGCGTAGACCGTCCGCCAGGAATTCGGGAAGAATTGGGACGGAGCCAGTCCATAAAAGCTCAAAAGGTTTACAACAAAAAGATGAAGGGGAAGGCGAAAGCCTGTGTAATGACTGAGATTTCGGGTTCTGTATTTGGGTCGGGTTCGGGCCGGATCCCCTGGTTTGGACTCTGGAGGGGTCTTGAGATTTCTGGTTGAATGGCGTCAACAGTGCTCGACGCCTTTCAAAAGGCGTCAGGGTGTGTGGACGCCATTTAAGCCTGCTAGTTGTTGTGCCACGTATGCGCCACGTGGGCGGGTTTCGGGCCGCGAGAGTACGGCCCCTGTCAGATTTGTCTGAACGGCGTCCAGCTTGGTCGACGCCTTTCAGACTGCGACACCTGCGGTGTCAGGGTGCGACGCCAGAGCGTTGTCAGTACGGCCTGTCTTGACGTCTGAACGGCGTCCGTGGTGGACGACGCGTTTCAGACCGGTGTCGGTACGGCCGTCCTGTCAGACTGAATGGCGTCTGCCTCGATCGACGCGTTTTACCTCGTTCCAGATTGACCCCGCAAGCCTCCCCTTCTTTCCCTCACTTTCGCCTCTCCACTCTCTCTCTTCGCCCTCTCCGCTCCCTCCGCCCTCCTTCCTCCCTTCCCTTCCTCTTCTTCCTCTTCCAACTACTCCGTAGCTTCCCTACCTCTCACCTCTACCTCCACCACCTTCCTCACGGCGTTCCCTTCTCCGGACGGCGGCCGACGTCCCGACGGAGTGGCGGCGTCCTCGAGGATACCGGCGGCGGCGTGGGGCGAGACGGGTCGGCGGCGAGGAGCTTGGAGGAGTTCAAGAATCGGTTGTAGACACGCTAATTTTGACATCATTTCGAGTAAATTTCATATCATATAATAAATGCCTCAGAATGGTCTGATAATTAATCATTGATTAATTTTTATTAATATTTTTAAGTGTCGGGTCAAATAGACATGTTTAAGTTAATCAATTGAATTGATTTTAGCTCAAATTTCAGTTAAAATATGAAGAATCCTAAAAGGCGTCGACCCATGTGGACGCCATTTAGAGTTTATTCCTATTTTAATGTTTAAATTTGAATTTTAATTAATTGATTTATTAACTAAAAGGCGTCTGTTAAGGTCGACGCGTTTTAGGTTTCCTAAGCTGTTTTAACTTCTCTTCCGGATGTTTATCCTTATCTTAATTAGAGTAAAAGACGTCTACACACGTGGACGCGTTTTACCTAATAAAGATAAAGATAAGTTTTCTCGGATATTTATCCTTATCTTAATTAATCTTAAAGGCGTCAGCCATGGTGGACGCGTTTTAGATAATTACAGATAAAGATGAATTAATCAGTAATTATCTGACGATTAAGGTGGATAAATCCTAGATTTTTCCATGTTAATCGCGAACGCAGAAAATGCCTATAAATACCTTGCATCTCAAGGAGTAAAAAAAAAAAAAAAAAAAGAAGAGAGAGAGAGCCACAGCGTTATAGCAATTTGGAGATCGAAGCAACCACGCCGGAGCGCTGCCATTTACAGAAGACGGCTTCCTTCTTCAAGATTTTCATTCTTCAAAGCTTCAACCAACTAAACTGGGCATAAGTTTTTCATATCTGAATTTCATTTTCATTCATTAGTTTCATTCTCTCATACTCACTGCATGCAACACACACCACATCATTAATTTTTCAAAACCCATCTGTTCTTAAGGGGTTTCAAAGCCATCTAAACAAGTGAGTTGCTGTTTTAAACATGTTCACAACCATGGTTAGCTTTGATATTATTTCTATTTAGATTCTCATCACTATTTCTTCTTTATTTTTCTGTCTCTCTGTCTGCTGTATCCAACAACTGAATAACAAGAAATCAAAAAGAGGGAAATCAGGCAAAAGTCAGGAGAACTTCTAGACGATCCTCAACATTCAACAGCAAGAACAAAAGAACAAGAAGAGGCTCTCTTTCTTCAGCCGGCTGAAGGAGGGGAACCAAGTATTCAATCTTCCGCGTTTAAACAGGTAGGCGATCAAACTCTTTTGAAGCTTTTTAGTTAAAAGTTTCTGGCGATCACAGCACCTTAGTTGCATTTTTTTAATAGGTTAATTTACCCTAAACAACATAGTTTTTTCACATAAATCACACGAGCAAATTTTCAGCACCTACAGCTCTTTTGGCGATCACGGTGGGACTTGGTTTCGCCGTCTTTTAATTTCTTTTGTTCTTGCTATTATCATACCGGGCACCCACGGTGCACCACTTGTGTCTTTCGACACGTCCTCACCAATTGGTGAGTGTTTAGTTTGTTTAATTTTCCTCGTGCACCACGTGCACACCCCAGTGGCAAGATCTTGCCTCCCCTTTGATTAGTTTAAAAAGCTGTTTTTGGTGATAAAATGCTGTGTGTTTGAGTGATTTCTTAGTTGTTTAGATAGTAAACCATCCTGTTTAAAATCTGAAACTAAAAATCTTTGCATGAGTCGATTATTTATTGCATTTTTCCCTGTTTAAGGAGGATTCGACCCAGAAAATCCTTCTGGAAATCTGTTTCTGCGAACTGAAAAGCGTCCAGGAACAGCGACGCGTTTCAAAACCGCGTCAGGTTAACTGGACGCCTTTTAGCCTCCAGATTATCTCTGTCGTTTACATATGTTTCTGTGAAATAATTAACTTCTGTGTTGAATAGCGTCGACCATCATCGACGCGATTCAGACAGTTTTTAGTTATTTTCCAGGTTTTCTCTGCTGTTTGCATCTGTTCTCTGCGAAAGAATTAAGTTCTGTTCTGAATAGCGTCGACTATCATCGACGCGATTCAGACAGTTTCTTAATTATTTTTCAGTTTCCAGATTCCTATGTTGAGTGCTAGCTACACATTACTCTATTAAGCATTAGAGGCCATCCAGGTCGCAGGGCATACGCATTGAGGCTAAAACCCTCCTTTTCTTAGGAACACATTACTCGACGTTAGCAACTCTCTCTGATTGGGTTGGTCCCTTGATCAGACTAGAGAAGTTGACGTTGAGACCTCCATAAGTCCCCAAAATCAAGGTATTCCTCCTTGATCATCGGGCTGGTTGTACCAATTGAAGTCCCGGCTAGATTCCGAAAGCGTTGTGAAAGAGAACCCTAGAGAATAACGGTGGGAACTGAACTGAAACTAGGATCCTTCCCTGAGCGAAATTGTGGTTTAATCCAATTCAAATAACTCAACAAGGAATCCTGAAATCACGTTAAGCATCCACTTGTTTGATTAATCTCTGCACAACTTGTTTGATTAATTTTTTTTTAAAAAAAGAATCTAATATAATGTTGCTGCGATCAGGCAGAGATTTGAGTATGGCCCAAGACGCCATTATCAACTACGAGGGAGATGCTAATGCCCCTCGCAATTCTGATTTCAACTACGAGAACGGGAGAGATGCTGATGCCTCTCGTAATTCTGTCCCCATTCCAGTTCGGCATGACGGGAATGTCCGAACTCCTCTTTTTAATCCGCACGATCAATATCATGATCTTCCTCCGCATGAATATGCGATTCCTAATCCTGACTTTGAGGGGGACATGAATCAGTATGATCCCTCATCCTCCGATTCTATGGATCTTGTCAATGCTCTGGGAGTTCTTGCCTCCCGACTGGACCCTCAGCAGTTCGAGGCGATCCAGTCTATCTTGAAGGGGAAGGCACCCATGCAGCCTGTTGAGCCGAATCCTGTGGCTCCCCCCGTTGTTCCTCAACAACCTCTTCCTCCTCCTCCTTATATCCAACAGGCCATGGAAGGCCTTCATCTTACTTCTCGGCCAACTGGGCCACAACTTTCGTCATCCAGGCAACCGGCTAGACCGCAGACGCCCATTTATCAAAATGCCCTCGGGCATGGCGGAAGCTCTGCCGGACCTCATCCTTATTATCCCCCTTGTCCAACGTACTCTAGGTAGCAGGCCTATCAGGTACTTCCTCCTCCTCCTCCTCCCCAGGCAGATCTGACCACGCAGACGTTGCTGGCCAAGATGGAGCGCATGGACGAGCAGTTTAACAATCTCCAGAAGATGATGGGGGTTAAAGCTGTGCCGGAAATCAATTTACCGAGCCTGCCAGTGTTCCATCTGTCACCCTCTGAAATGCCAGTGTATCGAAAGTATAACGGTACTGGTAACCCCTTCACGCACCTGAAGGAGTTCATGTACGAATCCTCCTTTTGGCAGAATGATAAGAGGTCATTGGCTTTCTTGTTCAGGAGATCCCTAGAGGGACCAACCCTCGAGTGGTTCTTTTCTCTGGAACCCTCAGAAGTAGAGGATTACGGTATCGTTTCACGCAAATTTATCCAACGATACCAGGACAGAGTTGCACCCTCCTTGTCTATCACGGATCTTATTGCAGAAAAGATGAAACCGGACGAGGAGTTTGTCAGTTTTGCTGACAGGTGGCGGGGCCTGGCTGAAAAAGTGAAAGATCACTTGTCCGAATCCGAACAAGTGAAAATGTTGATTTCCAACGCCACGCCCCAGTTCAAGCTAGTCCTCTCCTTGAACAACTTGACGAACATGGCAGAGCTCTATGAAAGGGCACGGTACTGCCAGAATGCTTTCAAGGACGCTACGTTCTCTAGCGTCTTTGATCCTCACAGACCTAGCAGGCCTCCGCCTCGGAAGCCTGCAGTGCCAAATTCTCCTAGCTCAGGTCCAACTACTGAGGGCACGCTCTCTCACGAGCAGGTCAGTACCATGAACAATAATTCGCCCCAATTTGTGAGGAATCAGCAGTACCAGAGGCCGCCACAGCCGAGCCAGCAGGGGTACAGGCAGCAGCAGAACCCCCATTACCAACAGCAGTACCAGCGGCCCCAGCAGCCGAACCAGAACCAGCAACAGCAACAGTCGCAACGGCCACAGCAGTATCAGCAGCCACATCAGCAGCAACAGCAACAGCCACAGTACCAGCCGCGTGCACCGCCGGCGTACCACAATGTCCCTCCTCCTGGTGACTACAACCAGCAAAGGAGACCTCCAGGCCCGAAAAGGGCAGAGTACCCGGCCTTCCCAGAATCTTTGGCAGATATCTTCAGCGCTTTAATGGCAGCCAATGCCTTAGTTTTGCCGAGAGAGAAGGCCGTCTGGCCTCAAAACGCCGATACGTCTAGGTATTGCTATTTCCACAGACAACCTGGGCATACCATTGACACCTGCTTCCAATTCAGAGATTATATCCATGATCTCAATGAGCAGGGCGGCATTGACTGGGAGGAAATGAAGAAGTACATAACAGCCCTGAAGGCGAGGAGACCGCAGCAGCAGCAGCAGCAAGCAAGACCACCGGCACAGGCAGTAGCACCACCCAACATGGGCATAGTGCAGAATCCGCTCCCGGAGCATCAGAACCAAAACCAGGTTGCTCCCATCCTGACGAACAGCCAGTCTGAGGCTGGTCGTGGGCAGCAGTGGAGAGTAGAGGACTCCTCCTCTCTTTGTTCAACGAGTCACGTTCAAAGTACCGCAGAGCGACCACCACGCCGCACCATCCACATACCAAGGCCACAACCTGTTACCATTACCCCCATACCCACACCTACATACCACTCGCCCACACCCAATAACCCATTACCACTACCCACCTTCCTAAGACCCATTACGCCCCGCACCACTACGCCTCCATCATATAACCCCCCGCAAACCAACAACGCGCCCCTCCTACCATCTAGGCCATTATTACGCATACCATTTCCTACTTCACCCGCTACCACCACCGCCTACCCCGATATGCCCTTACCATCTAGACCGCTATTACGCGTACCATTCCCCACTTCACCAACCACTTACCCATCCACCATCCAACCCTCTAGGCCTTTAATCCGCACCGCGCCATCACCACCTAGCCCCACGCCATCACCTACATACCAACCTTCTACGCCATCCGCACCATCCAACTCTGCGGTACTTAAAGTGTCACCTGGATCCTCCACGGTTGAGGAACACGCGCTCCGGAGTGGAAGGATTTTCAACAAGGTCTTTCCTCAGTCCACAGTCAGAGACGGCCCATCACAGCCGACTGAGGAAGCCCACAATGAAGAGAGTGCACCAGGCACTCAATACGACCTGTTGAAACACCTGGATCGGACACCGGCACGGATCACTATACTAGAACTGATCAAAAGATCCAAGAGTCACCAAGAAGCTTTAATGGAATACCTGCAGAAGGTGATGGTCAATGAAGACGTGCCGGTAGAGAAGATTGCAGCACTACTAGTTCCTCAGGGGGATCAGCCCTCTATAACATTCCATACATCGGAACTAGCACCGCCAGCAGCCAGAAGCATGGCTCTGAGTATCACAGTCAATATCTGTAAGAAGGCCGTAGATGCATGCTTGGTCGACACAGGAGCTTCGATTAATGTTTTACCTCCGAAGACCCTAGAGCTGTGCGGTGTGCCCAAAGAAAAATGGCTGCCCAGCCCCATATCAGTAACAGCATATGACAATTCTACCCGTTCCCCTCTGGGAATGGTTTATTTAAAAGTGGAGCTGGGCCCTGTAAGTCATGCAGAGGTTGAATTTCACATCCTGGAAATCGACCCTTCCATAAATGCCATTTTGGGTCGTCCTTATATTAAAACTCTTGAGGCGATTCCTTCTACGAATCATCAATGCCTCAAATTCCCTTACAAAGGACGAATTATTAAAGTAACGAGCATGCCGATCCTTGCTGCTGCTCATTCCTTGAACATTAAATCTGCTGTCTTACCTGGCCGACAACCTTTTCTGTCGGTATTACAGGTCTACCGCCCAGTGGCTGATCCTCTGAAAGCCGCTACTATTTCTCCATATCCGTTAGATGCTATCAAAAGGGGGAAGTGCATGAGTACCCCAGGATGGAGGATCATGATGAAGAACGGCTACGAGCCTGGGAAAGGTCTGGGCACGCAATTGCAAGGCAGGACCACCCCTGTCAGAAATCATCGAGCGGCACCTGGAAGTGGTCTGGGCTATAGACCAATAAAACTGAAACAAGCAGAGATCGAACAAGGCCCGAAAATCTGGGAGGCAATGTCTACGCCACTCAAAGAAGGCCGAGATCCCCTAACATGGACCCTATATACGCACTTTGTAAAAGGGCCCATACTCAGCTATGACAATACGGTAGTCATTACTTCCTGTTTTGACTTCCATGATATATATGGGAGGGATTTGGCCAGACATTGCTCTGAACTGCTTACGTACCAATCCTTGGAGGCTCTGCGGCCTATGAAAAGGAGGAAATTTTATGACCCTGAATGTGAATGGTACAGGTGGTTCGATCTCAGAGACCTGTATATTGCACTGAACAGACTATTCTTGGATCCTGCAGAACCTAAGTGGCCGCCGCAGATTGATGAACTAATTGAAAGCCCTGGTGCCATATTTGACAAGCGGATACTGCTGTCCGAAGAAACCGATGAAGGGGAGCCAGATGACCCCTATGAAGCTGGTTATACAACAGATCTGCTCTGGAGGGGGACATATCCTTCACATGTCTTCATGCTCCATACCTTATTTCGTACACTGCTTTTGACCCCGACTTGGTCGCGGGTCATAACTGAAGATATTCCACGGGCTCCGCCCGTCATGATTACTCTGTCCCCTCGGGACATTATTCCACAACCTCCTCTCGATCTAGAGAGGTTATATGATCTGATCTGGGACATATTACTATATGATCCCCCCAATCCTCTGGCCTTGGTGCCGCTTCCTCTGTCTGATTCCCCTCCCATTTATATTCATTCCTGCTTTATGTTTAATTCTTTCATTTTCCAAAAAAAAACGCCAATCTGGCAACAAATTCTTCCCAAATCCTCATTGAGGAAACATCTTACTTGTCCGATTGCACCCCTCCGCGCGGGTCCTTCGGTCAAGATTCTCTCCTAGATTTACTCTGTCCCTCCCCTCGGGAGGATTCTCTTGTATTTCCACTTGTATCCCAGGATTTTCATCCTGCTTCGTCTTCCTTAGGTTATGATAGTGAAGTTAGGCAGTCTAGTCAGGTTAGTCAGCTTAGGAAGTCTAGGAAGCCTAAGGGTAGGCAAATTCCAGATAGATACCTCCAGGACTTAGCTGATAAGTGCTCTTCTTGCTCTTTAATCCCTCAGTTTCTAGAAAATCCAATTCAGATGCCAGAAGATTGTATGGACGATGAGTTAGTCAATGATGGGTACGGGGTATATGAATTAATACATGAAAAGGACCCCATTGTTGAAGAAGAAGATGACGAGGACGCGGCTGAGGCATACGCCAGTGGAGTGAAGAGATTTGATGAACCCTCAGCTGCCGTAGAAGAGCCCACCAAAGAAATTAATTTAGGGACTGAAGACGAACCTAAGGTTGTCCTCGTCAGTAAAAATCTTTCTACAGAGGATGAAAAAGCAATGGTACAAGTATTAAAGGACCATAAAGACACTTTCGCCTGAAGTTATGAAGATATGCCGGGGTTAGACTCGTCTTTAGTTGAACACAGATTGACATTAAAGGATGGAGCTAACCCGGTCAAACAGAAATTAAGGCGATTCCACCCACAAATGGCTCTAAAGATGAAGGAAGAGGTCGATAAGTTGCATAAAGCCAAATTTATTAGAGTTGTCCTCTATCCACAATGGGTGGCAAATATAGTCCCGGTTATAAAGAAGGACGGGAAGGTCAGGATTTGCATTGACTTCCGCGATTTGAACCGGGCGTGTCCTAAAGACGATTTTCCATTGCCTCATATTGATGTACTCATCGATAACACTGCTGGCTATGAGACATTATCATTCATGGACGGATTTTCAGGATATAATCAGATTAAGCTGGCAGAAGAGGATCAAGAGAAGACATCATTCACTACACCATGGGGAACTTACTGTTATGTCGTCATGCCATTTGGATTAAAGAATGCTAGAGCCACCTATCAGAGGGCCATGATGGCAATATTTCATGACATGATGCACATAGATCTGGAAGTGTATGTGGATGACTTATTGGTTAAATCGAAAACAAAGGCTGAGCATGCTAAAGTTTTGGCAAGGGTATTAGAAAGATCGAGGGAATATCAGTTAAAGATGAACCCCAAGAAATGTGTATTCGGGGTATCTTCAGGAAAATTGCTTGGATTTATTGTCAGTAAACGGGGAATTGAGATCGATCCTAACAAGGCGAAGGCTATTAGAGAAATGCCACCTCCTAAAAACTTGAAAGAGTTGAGAGGATTAATCGGGAGGTTGCAATTTATTCGCCGCTTTGTCTCCCAGCACTCACAAAGGTGTAAGCCGTTTTACGAGCTTACCAAGCCGGGAGTCAAATTTGATTGGGACGATAAGTGTCAGGAGGCATTCGATGGATTAAAGAACTATTTAGCAAGTCCTCCTGTTTTGAGACCACCATCTCCAGGCAAACCATTGATACTTTATATTTTAGTCCTGGATGATGCAGTGGGGGCTGTCTTAGCACAAGAAGATGAAGAAGGAAAAGAGAGGGCAGCCTACTATCTCTCTAAACTTCTCAACCCCGCTGAACAGAGATATACGGCGATGGAGAAAACATGTGCAGCATTGGTTTGGGTTGTGCAGAAATTAAAACATTATTTTCTGGCCCATGAAGTCCATCTCATCGCTAGGATGAATCCGATCAAATTTCTTCTGGAGAAATCTGTTCTTACTAATAGGTTAGCGCGATGGCAAAGCTTTCTATCTCAATTCGATATCACTTATATTCAGCAGAAAGCAATCAAGGGCTATGCCATAGCAGAACATCTTGCTCATCATCACCTTCCTCGATTTGATCCAGTGCGATCAGAGTTTCCGGATGAGGAACTGATGTCCGTAAATCAAATCAGAGATGATATGTGGACTCTGCATTTTGACGGAGCTCTGAATTCTCATGGAAAGGGAATAGGTATCGTTCTGTTATCACCTGAAGGTATCACCATTCCACAAGCCTTTCAGCTTGATTTTCCAGTCACAAACAATATAGCTGAATACGAGGCACTTCTTGCTGGTCTCGAGGCTGCTCATTTTCATGGTGCCACCAAACTCAGGATCGTAGGTGATAGCCAACTGATTCTTCGCCAAGTGCTGACCAAGTATCGAACTCTCGATCCCAAGCTCAAGCCTTATCAAGAACTTACTTCTGCTTATTCAAAGCTTTTCACGAAATTGATCTTTGTCCATGTCCCTAGGAATCAAAACATCTTAGCTGACGCTCTAGCTTCACTTGCATCTTCTCTTGATTTTCTAATCAGCAAACAATCTGAATCAATCATAGTTCATAGGCGTCTTTCACCTGCCGTGAAAGATCCTTCATTCCTTAGAACTAAGGAGAAGTTGCTGAAGAAAGTCAGAGACGGAGATATCATTGAAAGAAGAGAAATCATGCTGATAGAGCTGTTAGAAGAGATGGATGATGAACAGAAGCCATGGTATTATGAAATTGCAAAATATTGTGAAGATCAATCATATCCTGAAGAAGTTACAACTGAAGAGAAGAGAGCTATCAGGAGAGTTGCTCAACGATACACCCTAGTTGGGGGAGCACTGTATAAGAGAGGTTTTGATGGAGTTCTCTTGAGATGTCTAGACGAGGATGAGCTTTGGAAGGTTATGGAAGGAGCTCATAGTGGAGTTTGTGGTGGTCATGTCAATGGACAGATGCTAGCAAAGAAGATCCTTAGACAAGGATTTTATTGGCCAACCATGGAAGAAGACTGCGTAGGATTTGTTCGTAGGTGTGCTAAGTGTCAACTTCACGCCGACAAAATTCATTCTCCTGCATCTTCACTCCATCCTGTTTCTTCCCCATGGCCTTTCTCCATGTGGGCTTTCGACATCATTGGACCTCTTGGCAATCCAGATTCCGGCATCAAGCAAAAATCTTTCATTCTCACGGCAACGGAATACTTCACCAAGTGGGCAGAAGCTGAAGCGTACGTGGAGATCAAAGCATCAACCGTCTGCAAGTTCATCATGAAGAACATCATCATCCGATTTGGAATTCCAAGCACCATCGTCACCGACAACGGACCGCAGTTCGTGTCACAAGAATTGAAGGACCTCTGTAACAGGTATAAAATTGCATTGCATCATTCATCTCCTTATTATCCGCAAGGCAATGGCCAAGCAGAGGCAACAAATAAGACTTTGATAAAAATTATCAAAAAGACATGCAAATCTAACCAATTCGCAGATTGGCCAGAAAAATTGGTTGAGGCTTTATGGGCCTACCGAACTTCAATCCGCACACCTACTGGTCAAACTCCTTATTCCTTAACATTTGGAATGGAGGCGGTAGTTCCATATGAGATCCTTATACCGTCCTTAAGAGTACAATTGAATAAGGAATTTTCTATTGATGAACATCGTTCAGCACTCCTTGCTCAATTGGAACTTTTAGACGAAAAAAGATGGTCAGCTGCTAATCATGCAAAAGTTTATCAAAATAGACTAGCACGTTTTTATCAAAAGAAAGTCATTGAACGTAAGTTCAAAGTCGGTGAAATGGTTGTTAAAAGAATTTTTATAAAACCTGGTGGTCCGCGTTCTAAGCTCCAACCCAACTGGGAAGGACCTTATGTTATATCGCACGCTTTTCCTGGTAATGCTTATCGTCTTGTTAATGTAGAAGGAGAAGAGTTAAAACATCCCTGGAATGGTTTACATCTTAAGAAATACTACCCTTAGGTTAAAAAGTTGATCAGTATGGTACAAAGACCAGTGGAATCAGAAAATTTATAAACTCAAATTTCCTTATTAGTCTGAATAACTTAATTTCAAGCCCATTACTGCACACACTGACACGTTTGATTCGTGAGTAACAAGAGATGACAAGTCCTAAAGAATATCGAAAGCTTGACCGAAAGTGTAAAGTACAAATCATTCATTTTTTTTGAAGCAAAATTCTGTTTTATACTCGGCCCATGATGTCGGAACGAGACTTAGAATAGATTACCAAGAATACCCGCCATCTTAGTAGGAGGCCGTCATAAAAAAATGGGGGAGATCCGTCCCAAAGTGAAAGAAAAGAAAAAAGAATAGCGAAAAGAAAAAGAAAGGCAAAAGCCAAATGTCAAATCGAAAGGCCATTACATTACAAACGTTACATGAAGGCCATGAAATGAAATAAAAGGGAACGCAAGGTCGATAAATACCCCGGAAAGAAAATGATCGAACCCCAACGGATATTAGGGTAGGAAAGGGACATCTTTTTAAGTCTCCGGAACCTTCTTATGGGCTTTCTAAACTTATTCTTCTTTTCTTTCTAAAGAGATGTACTCCAAACTTAAGGAATTGCTTACATTGACTAAGGGTCAAATCATCAAATGGGATCACGAATGGAAACACAAATTCAAACACGATGGGTTTAACTTAAGTTGTTAAAGAACAATTTGGAAATTAAGTTAATAAATGAATATGATCTTTTGATCTGAGTACCATGCTGATCTCTTAGTCAAAAACCCAAAGAAAATAAATATACATCAAAAATCCAAAAAAATACATAAGTCAAAAAAAACCCAAAGAAAATACATATACATCAAAATTCCAAAAAAATACATAAGTCAAAAAAAACCCAAAGAAAATACATATACATCAAAATTCCAAAAAAATACATAAGTAAAAAAAAAATTCAAAAAAAAAACATATATCAAAAAATCCAAAAAAAATACATATGTCTCAAAATTCAAAAAAAAAATACATATGTCAAAATTCAAACAAAAAAAATACATATATTTCAAAACCACAAACAAAAATGAATATTTCAAAACAACAAAAATATTTCAGTTAGTATCTGCTTGTTGCATTTAGTATGTTTCATTTTTTTTTTATTTTCAGTGAGCATCCGTTTGCTTGTATGTTGCACTTTGCTTAAGTTTGATTATTCTCATTACCTTTGTTAATAAAGGCTATGCCCCTTGACCATTTATTGAAGAAAAGATTGATTGACCATTTATTTGGTCAGGCAAGGGGCTAAGCCTAAATAGATACTTAACCTGTTTGTTAAGTGTGTACAGGATGCAAGATAAACACAGGAACACAAGATTGGAGCCAAAAGTTTCATGTATATTATCAAAAGGTGTTTTTGTACATGATACATGAAAAGAAGATACATAAGCCCTCAAGGCTGGCTCTCTCCTCCGCCCTCGTCCAACTGACTCTGGGCCTCGTCAGGCGCATCCGGTGCTGGCCCTCGGCTAGGAGGTGGAGGTGGTCCCATCGCGCTCGGACCCGCCTGACCGGAAGACGCGGCAGCACTGGCGGTGAAGGCACTGGTTAGACCGCGCTCTTGTGCACGCTGTCGACCACGCCTGTACCTCTCTTCCACACTCCGGCGCTCATGCTCCGCGATGCCAAGCTGGACCCGAAGAGCGGATATCTCAGCATCCATCTTCTACCGCTCCTGCCTTTCCCGCTCTCGCTCCTCGTTGATGACTTCCAGGCGAGTCTGGAGGCGCCCAAGATCTCCAGCCGAAAGTCGGGCCACCTGCTCCTCTAGAGCCCGGATCCGTTCTGCATCAGCCTCTGCCCGAGTCGCTGCAGCACGGGCATGCTCTGTCTCCGCTTCAGCCCTCTGAAGGGCTTCCTGAAGCTCAGCAACCTGCAAAGGAAGATTTCGTTAGTCCAAGGCAATCAAGCAAGTAATCAATTTCAGAATTCAAAAATTGAAGAACTTGCCTGAGCAGCACGGTCCTCCTCCGCTAGAGAAGCCCGGTGGATGGCGGAGGCGAGCTGACTCTGGAGGTCAGCCATAGCAGCGTCACGAGTGGATGAGGAAGATGAAGCTCCATGAGTAGGAGGAGCCGCCTGGGTGTAGACGGCTCGCTGCACCAGAAAGACAACTATCAGTGGTTAATTGTCAAAACAATTAATTATTTAAAACATGCATTCATATTCATTCATACATACCAGGTCATACAGTTCCTTCTGGACTTGTTCTAGCTGGGCCTCCGCATCATGTAGGCGGGCCCGGAGGTCGACGATGACCGCATCACGCGCGTCCTGCATGACATACATACATTCATTCACAAATATAAATCAAGATAATAATAAAATTAAAGACGCATGAATGCATACTTACATCGAGTGGTCGGAGGAGCCGAAGCTGATCGGCATAGTGGGCCCGATACTGCTGGAGGTAGGCCTCGCTACTCTCCGCTCGGGACTCCACTCTGATACCCCGACGGTGCCAGTCCTCGTACTGCTCCGGGAATTTAGCACGCCAGTCGGTGAGTGCTTGCTTCCCCCTCATGCTCCTTCCGACGCCCTCCGGGACCTCCTCGTCAATCCACTCCTGGTGGAGGCCCAGGGTCCTCATCACGAGCCGGAGACGGAGGAGCTCGATCTCATTGAGGCAATGCACCCACATTTGCCTCCCGAACCGCCTCCTGCCAGCCGTCACCCACGGCTGACCCTCCTCATTCATGCCCAAGTATGGGCGCCATATCACCTGCATATAGGTTAGATGCATTCATAAATAACTTGCATTTAATAAAAATTTAATGAAATTGAACAAGTTAAAAGTTTACCAGAAGTTCTGGATAATCCAGAAACTGACGGCGGAGGGCCGTCAGCTGGTGATGCTGTGGAGCCGTGTCCACAATCGGCTGCCAACGGCAGGCGAAAGGAACGGCGTTCGGACGGATGATCCTCGCTCTGCCGAGCAGAAAGTAGTAATAGCTCCACACCTGCATTTATGAACATATAGGTTAGAAGAAGCATCATATTATATTGCATTGCATATAACAAATAATTAAACACTTTAATACCTGAAGAAATGGTGAGAAGCCACTGATAGTAGTCTCGCGGTCCGGCGTGACCGCAGATAGATCAGCAAAGAGGTGAGCCAGAAGGGCTGCACCCCAGGCATACTCTCCTAGGCTACCTAGGTCATCTAACAAGTAAAGAAATCTACAGTGGATATGGTCGCCCTTCGTACCGAAGAGCAACCGACCGAAAAAGAAAACTAAGAAGACTCTAAGCTGTCTATCTGTCTCCTCTACCTGATCAGGGTCGCTGCAGTAGACTAAGGAGGACGACTCGGCTAGCCTAATCCTGAACTCCTCCCGGGTCTCGTCAGATCGACGCCGGGGCTCATCTAGACCTAGGGCTGCCTCTACTTCTACCCTAGGAACCATCCTAGACTCTCTACCTATGCTAGATACTTCTATCCCTAGTAATACCTCAGCCAATCCCTGGTAGTTGGGGTAGGTCACCCCACTCACAGGTCGACCCTCTACCCGGAGGCCAGTAATCCTGGCCACATCCTCTAGGGTGGGGACCATATGCCCCCATGGCATTAGGAATGCCCGACTCTCTGCGTGCCAACGCTCCCTGAGCGCCTGCAGCAGGACCAGATCAAGCCAAAATGGCTCGATGTCCAGCACCTCGCCGAATCCCATCTGACGCAGGCGCGCCTTCTGGAAATCCAGGAGCCCTCTATAAGCCCCAACTACTAAGTCCCATGAAATCCTAGCCCTCATCACCCCCTGCAAATAAAAATATAAAAATAAGGTCAGTAATAAATAAAAGAACAGGGAAATTCACTTTCTGTTTTGAAAGGCGTCAACACTCACAGACGTGTTTTAAAACACGTCCACACGCCTTGACGCCATTCAACATAATTTTCTACCTAATTAAAATTCGGAATTTATCTTGAAAGACGTCAGCCCAAGGCGACGCCTTTTGAATGGCGTCACCTGGTCTGGACGCCTTTCAAGCCCAAATTCCGGGTTCTTTCGAGAACCCCGTTTTCTCCCTCTTTTCTCATCCAACCACACCCACAGGGAGCTTACCGTGTGGAGGTCGCCCTCCTCTTCTTCTTCCACCGCCATGGGTGCCGGTAGAGGGAGTTCTTCCTCCAAGAACGCCGCCGCCTCCGCGAGAGCCGCCGGGACCTCCTCGGGAGCTTCTTCTTGCCTCCGCCTCCTCTTGGCTAGGGTCTTAGTCTTCCCGGAACCTTCACCGCGTTCCATGGCTTGAGAAGAAGGAGATTTGGGGGAGAGATCGTCGGAAATTCGTCGCCGGTGCGGTGAGGGAAGAGAGAGTTTTTGGAAAAGTGAGGAAGAAAGGGGGGCCTTCGCGGGTTTGTTAACGAAGGGCTGAAAAGCGTCGACTGAGGATGACGCGTTTTTGGCACGCGTTTTTGGCACTGACAGAGGTTTGAAGTTGAATGAAAGGCGTCCACCTAGATAGACGCGTTTCAATATTTTTGTCAGAACCGTACAGAGGGAAATCATGAAACGCGTTTTACTGTGTTGACGCTTTTCAGAGAATTAATCATGGAATTAATGACAGAATCCTGGAAAAAGTAGGAGAGAGAGTTGAAAGGCGTCATGATGAACAGACGCGGTTTAACGTTTAAATCGGGTTTTTGAGGATTTAATTGAATTTTTGGAAAAGAACTGAAGTTGAAAGGCGTCATTATGTACAGACGCGGTTTAACGTTTAAATCGGGTTGAGGATTAAATTGAATTTCTGGAAAAGAATTATGGTTGAAAGGCGTCAGATTAGACAGACGCGTTTTTAACTTTTTCATTGAATTTATTATTGAAAGGCGTCTTTCTGACTGGACGCGTTTTGCATTAAACAGAACCCGAACTGTTGAATTTTCAGGAAAAATCAAGTTTTCTCTAAAGAAAAAATCATGTGCACTTCACAGAAAGTTGAGGAAAGGTTTTGAGGCATAAAAAAAAACTTCTTTATTCAATAAAATTCTTTATTACATCATGAATAAAAGAAAAAGGGGACTTTCAAGGAAGGATTTCATGAAGACCTTTAAGATAAGGAAATTTCAATCATTTGTCTCTATCTTTAGAGGATCTTACACGGTAACTGAAGCCAAGATTCCATAAAGTGGTAATGATTTGTACGGCTTCATAGTCTTCGTCGGATTCCAAGTCGCGCTTCTTGATCGGAAGTGTGGGAGAGAACTCGGGGAATTCACGACGGCCCAAGCTAAGTTGAGTAAGGCACCGATGTGAATTGTACAGCACGAATTCGGTGGCTCCGATCAACTTAAGGTCTGCTCCTGCTGCACGACGCACCCACACAGGTTTTCCAACCAAAGCAAGTGGAGACGAGTCGAATATGTCGGACGTCATGAGCTTTAAATATTCTCTCCAATCGGCTCGGGTCTTGAGTTTTGGAACCTTGTTAACCATATACTCATTGAACTTTACAACATTAGCTATGCAATGAATTGGGCTATTCAAGTAAATCTGAGATGGATTCAGAGGCCTTTTCTTGCTGTGCTCAAATTTGAAGTGAAGTTCAACCCATAAGGCGAAGAGAAGCATGCATCCGTAAGGAGGACGGCCCACAGACGCTGCAGAAAGCCCGCTATAAAGATATGCTAAGAGTGCAGTGCTAATGGATTTACCTTCGAAGATTGCGCATATAGCACTAACTTGGTCATCTTCTAAGATGTTATCCTGCGCAGAAAAGAATAAGGCACCGGCTAGGCATGTAACTAAGGCTTTTGTTACATCCTCTGCTTCATCCTCTCTTAGATCATCAATTTCGTACAGCGTCCACTCGGCTAGCTTGGTGAGATTGATCCCCTTCTTAGTGAGACATCCTTTAGCTTCTGAAGGATCTTTCATGATAGATGTCAACAATTGTTGACCGGTGATTCTCTCTTTCATCAAAGCTATCTTCTCTTTGTTCTCTTTGGTCTTTGGGAGACCCAAAAGAAGCTCCGCCTCCTCTAAAGAATTGTGCACTCGAAATCTTGAAAGAAGAACGTGTGAGTTTGGGGATGCCACCACTCGATCAAGGCGCCCATAGCCGCCCAATCCGCGTTCGTGCTCTTGTAATGCTTGGCAAGCACTACAAGACCTTGAAGATTCCACTTGGATATGAATACTTGCATAGAAAGCTTGATGCTTTTTGCAAGTTTACGGATCCAAGGTAAGGAGGTGAACTTCCTTGGGCCAGGAAACATGGGATAGTTCTGAAAATCAAAAGAAAAGACGAAGAACATGATGAGGAACATGAAGAACGTGATGAAGAACATGAACATAATGAAGAGAATTGAAGAAGAAGTTGATTGGACTTACTTGGAGATTGGGATTTCTTCCATTGAGGTGATTCTCCACATCTGAAAATTGCTCCAAGGACATCTTCATCTTCTTGCTTGAATTCATACTCCCTTTTTCGGAGTTCTTCCTCCTTGAAGCTAGAGAACCTTGGAAACCTTGAAACCTTGAAGAAACCTTGAAGAAAACTATACTTTTGATCTTTGGATTGTAGTGGGATTGCTTAGGAGCGACCTAAGGGTGTTTATATAGACAACATTGCGATCCTAGGAAGACTTTTCCGGATTGGAAAAGGGGTGTGCATTGATAGAGTTGGAATCCGAGTAGAGAACAGTCAGAAACCTGTTTCTGTGAGTGAAAGGCGTCGAGTAGAACTGACGCGTTTCAAAATTAAAAGGCGTCTTCACGACTAGACGCATTTCAGATCTTTATATGTGTTCTATCCGAAATTCAATGTTTTGATGTTTAAATTGAATATTGGTTTGGAATTACTGATGATTTTATTGCAGAAAATTTAAGAAACCTGAGTGAAGCAAGAAGATCCCACTATGGGAATTTATGAAGTCTCGACCGTGGCTAAAAAGACGGTTATTTCTACCCCTGTACTATTTCATGTAATTAATTTTGCATTCGCATTATTACTATATGATAAATATTTATTAGAGCATATCAAGGACCTTGTAATTTTGATGAAACTGGAATTTGAGTTCCCCTACAACAAAAACAGTGATAATTCCAGAGGATTCTTAATCGCACGGATAGGCCGTTGATTGTTAATTAGTGAGGACGATGGTTCAACTTTTGTAAAACGGTGCGTGGATAAACGAGTTTCGGCTTAGCACTGAATTACAAGAATTGGTATCTTGACTCATTAATGACAATTTAACAATATTATCCTTGATTAATTTATATTTTATTTGACTTTATATTTTTCTTTTAGCCCAGCATGCATCATGTAGGACTTTGAAATCATTGTAATAAGAATTAATTATTGATTAAGTTTCAGACCATTAATCAAATAATCAAAACATGATATGAAATATTCCATTCTGAATTGAGTATCTTGATTATCTTCGAGGTTCGCTTGAAGATATCCTTGGAATTCTATCCTTGATTGGATTCTTTATCCAATATTCTTGTTTTCTTTTAAGATCCATCATGGCTGCAGCACGTCCACATTGGCTGGCAAACGCTCCCCATGATGAAACCTACAGTGTCTACGACCTGGGGTACTTCCCACTCCGAGGAGGTTGATCGACCTTATTTTATTTCCTTGTCTACTTCATCCAGACAGGATTGATTCCATTGATTTCTTTGAACTATCTTCATTGATGATTTCGAGAAAAATTCCAATCATGTGATGTTAAGAGCGTGTCTCATCACACCTTGGCATCACCTTTTCAGTACATTCCATTTCATTTCACTCCCTTGCAAAGACGATGCCAAGGTGAGGCAGCTGTAGACACGCTAATTTTGACATCATTTCGAGTAAATTTCATATCATATAATAAATGCCTCAGAATGGTCTGATAATTAATCATTGATTAATTTTTATTAATATTTTTAAGTGTCGGGTCAAATAGACATGCTTAAGTTAATCAATTGAATTGATTTTAGCTCAAATTTCAGTTAAAATATGAAGAATCCTAAAAGGCGTCGACCCATGTGGACGCCATTTAGAGTTTATTCCTATTTTAATGTTTAAATTTGAATTTTAATTAATTGATTTATTAACTAAAAGGCGTCTGTTAAGGTCGACGCGTTTTAGGTTTCCTAAGCTGTTTTAACTTCTCTTCTTGATGTTTATCCTTATCTTAATTAGAGTAAAAGACGTCTACACACGTGGACGCGTTTTACCTAATAAAGATAAAGATAAGTTTTCCCGGATATTTATCCTTATCTTAATTAATCTTAAAGGCGTCAGCCATGGTGGACGCGTTTTAGATAATTACAGATAAAGATGAATTAATCAGTAATTATCTGACGATTAAGGTGGATAAATCCTAGATTTTTCCATGTTAATCGCGAACGCAGAAAATGCCTATAAATACCTTGCATCTCAAGGAGTAAAAAAAAAAAAAAAAAAAAAAGAGAGAGAGAGCCACAACGTTATAGCAATTTGGAGATCGAAGCAACCACGCCGGAGCGCTGCCATTTACAGAAGACGGCTTCCTTCTTCAAGATTTTCATTCTTCAAAGCTTCAACCAACTAAACTGGGCATAAGTTTTTCATATCTGAATTTCATTTTCATTCATTAGTTTCATTCTCTCATACTCACTGCATGCAACACACACCACATCATTAATTTTTCAAAACCCATCTGTTCTTAAGGGGTTTCAAAGCCATCTAAACAAGTGAGTTGCTGTTTTAAACATGTTCACAACCATGGTTAGCTTTGATATTATTTCTATTTAGATTCTCATCACTATTTCTTCTTTATTTTTCTGTCTCTCTGTCTGCTGTATCCAACAACTGAATAACAAGAAATCAAAAAGAGGGAAATCAAGCAAAAGTCAGGAGAACTTCTAGACGATCCTCAACATTCAACAGCAAGAACAAAAGAACAAGAAGAGGCTCTCTTTCTTCAGCCGGCTGAAGGAGGGGAACCAAGGATTCAATCTTCCGCGTTTAAACAGGTAGGCGATCAAACTCTTTTGAAGCTTTTTAGTTAAAAGTTTCTGGCGATCACAGCACCTTAGTTGCATTTTTTTAATAGGTTAATTTACCCTAAACAACATAGTTTTTTCACATAAATCACACGAGCAAATTTTCAGCACCTACACCGGTAGGGGGACGAAACCTTGCATGTGTGCTCGTTGCTTTCGGCGTGATGTGGCGTGTGTGGGGCTAGATTGAGCATGTTTAGGGGGTTTCCTTGAGGGAATAACGGTGTTTGTGATCGTGGATTCGTAGCATGATTGTGTGGATGAGCTTCTCTCCTTCCCCCTTTGATTTTGGGATTTTCGGGGTGCCCGGGGTTCAAGGGTGAAGCCCTTGGGTCGAACCAGGAAACCTGGTTTCTGGCGCTAAATGGCGTCGGGCTGGGTCGACGCTTTTCCGAAAGACGTCTGGTCAGCACGACGCGTTTTAGCGCAGAAACCTTCCTGTGTGAGGTTTCCTGAGTTAGGGGTTCTGTGCTAAATGACGTCATGGATGGACGACGCCTTTCAGAAAGACGTCGGGCCATCATGACGCTATTTAGGCAAGAAATGCCCCCGTTTAAGGGTTCTGCAAATCTGGTTTTCTGGGTTGAAAGGCGTCGGGACACCCAGACGCGTTTTAAATGGCGACTTCTTCGGTGGACGCGTTTTAAGCAATAATCTGACGTTTAACTGAACCTGTCTGAGGGACTTGAATGGCGTCGACCTCGGTCGACGCGATTCAAGCCAGAAGTGCTATATTGCTGTTTTTTTAGCATGTGTTTCACTGTGAAAGTTCTAAGGCATGTTTTATGTTGTACACTGTGATCGAGGACTTATGTGTGAGTGGAATTACAGCATGTTAAATGTGTATGTGTGTGTGCCTGTACGAATATGGATTCGGGATGACTGTGGTTTCCGTTTGTCACCATGGGCTGATGGGAGAAGGGCCATGGTGTCTGTGAGGAGGGGTACTTGTTGTGTTTCACCCTTGGCTGAGACAAGCAGAACCACCTTGAGCCCGTCGGGCCGGAGTAGCTGTGTGCTATCCGAGGGGTTGCTGTTTGGTCTCAGCGGGTCGGGGTTTCCCTTGGTTGTCGTGACAGCTTCTGGCGTGTTTCTTGCTGTGGAGCTGGTGGTGTTTCTGGTGGGAGTTGGTTTACCCATTAGCCAGTGGGCCTGATGTGACCTTTGATCAAGGTTACGAGTGGTACCTATAGCCCTTGGCCTGACGCAGCCCGGGAGAGTTGGGTTTGTGGGTAGTTCCTGTAGCTTCGGCTTGACGGGGGTTCGCCGGTCCCCAGGGTCCTCCTGAAGCGCTGAGGCCTAGCGTGGAGGCAATCCGGACGGTAGGACAGTAGTCTAGACTGCTTGTGTGCACACGTAGCTGGCAGTGGCGGTACACTGAGTCCAGCTAGTCCTAGTTTAGCTCGCTGCCTCACCCTACAGTGTCCCGGAACGCTGTAGGGGTGGACAGGCGTGAGCAGTGGTGGTAGTGTTGGGAGGCGACGTTCGACTTCGGTCGACAGTGTGGTTTAGTCGCTTCGCAGACTTTGACTGTGAGTCGTGACTCTGTGTTGGGTTCTTCGGGTTACTTAGAGTGGTTCTTGTTACACTGCTTGCCGTGCGTTTCATATCAGAGTTGGGTGCTGTGTTTACTGCTTTGCTTAAATTGCTATATATATCCCTGTTGTTGCACTTGTGGGTGTGTGAGTAGGAGGCAGGGGATCGGATGATCCCTACTGAGCCATTTCTGGTGTGGCTCACCCCCTGCGGTTTTCAGGTGTGGACCTCGTGGCGCGCGGTAGCGTGGTGTCTTCTCGGTGTGCAGACCAGCAGCTGTCTTAGTTCCGGGGTATGCCCCGATGTTGTTGTACTTCCTTCTGCCTGTACTTATTTAATTGTTGGACATGTAATTATTGTTGGACTGTATACGGACATTGTTATTTTCCTTCCTGCGCACTTGCTTATCTTTGTAGTCCGTGAGATTGTCATATTTAATCTTGTTTAGCACTTACTCCTCCAGACGTGTTGTGTGAGATCCGGGTGTGAACCCGTAGTTAATGGACCGACATCCATTTAGTGACCGGGTCTCCGGTCATAGGATGGCGGGTCGTTACAGATGGTATCAGAGCTCAGTCTGGTCGAGTATGTGATAAACTGGGTTAGATATTATAGTCCAACAATAAGTGCAAGTCTGTACAGGCGATGGCTGCTGGTGTAGATTGATAGGTTTTGACGTGTTTTGGTTCGATTTTCGTGTTTGAGGGGTAGCGATGGCGCCGAAGCGGAGAGCTCCGGTGGCTCGAGATGCTAGAGCAGATGGTGGTGGTTCGAGGGCTGAAGGTCATGATGTGGACCGTTTCAGGGAAGCTATGATTGGGGCTACGTCTAGGCACCGGCAAGGAGTTGGGAGTGAGGGATCCAATTCCCGAGACGGTCAGTCTACGATTTTGGAGCGGTTCTTGAAGCTGAAGACCCCTTCGTTTACCGGACGGCCGGTCTCAGACGAGGCAGCCCTTTGGGTTAAGGAATTGGAGAAGGCATTCGATGTTCTTGAGTGTGCAGAGAATGACAAGACTTTGTTGGCAACTTACTTATTGAAGGACAATGCATTTGAGTGGTGGGTCGCGACTAGAGGTATGATGTTTGCAGATAGGTCCTTGAGAGAGATCCCTTGGGAGATGTTTTTGAAAGAATTTAGCAGACGGTACTTTTCGAGGCACGTTCAGAAGACGAAGGCAATGGAGTTTATGGAATTGGTACATGACGACATGACGGTTTTAGAATACCAGGCGAAGTTTGTGGCTCTTGGAAGGTTTGCTCCTCACATATCTGAGCGTGAGGATCTGAGGACAGAGAGATTTGTGGACGGACTTCGTTATGATCTGAGGTCAATGGTGGCACCTTAGCATTGTAGGGATCTGGCGTCAGCAACACGATGCGCGGCAGCGGTGGAGACTAAATTCCAGCAGATGGCGAGAGAAGTGGAGCGTTCGGCACAAGGGAAGCAGCAAGGCAGGAGCAGATCAACGATCTTTTCGTCAGACGGTCCGAGTTCCTTCGAGTTCAGGTCCCAAGAGATGCCTTGTGGTGAGGGCAGCAAAGGTTCGATTCATCCGATGCAGTCTGTGGCTAGCAGGCGGCAGGGAGCAAGGCAGGATGCGGTAGGTCATTGTTCCCTTTGTGGCGGTTATCATGGCAGTCGGACGTGTCCATTGGTCACTAGTGGCTGTTTTGGTTGTGGTAAGAAGGGGCATTTTCTGAGAAACTGTCCCCAGAAGAACCAGGCAGGTCAGGGGCCGAGCGGTGAGTAGGTGTTCGAGGCGTGATTGGAGTCACGTCTCTTTGTGGATATTCGAGAGGTTGTGCTAGATGAGCACTTTTATCTTGCCTTGTTTTGAGATAGTCGTGGTCTCGTGTGGCACTAGTATGTATTTGGGTTTTGGTAGAGGAATCGGTTTTGTGATTTGGGCCTTGCTAATGTATGGATGTTTTAATCTATCAGCTTTTGTCAGAATTGAGAATCTTGGTTAGCTTGATGTGATGTGATGTGATTGGCTAATTATGTGGAACCTTGTGTGTATGATTGGTGAGATCGATTGTTGTGATCGGTGTGTGTCGGCATGTGATGGTTAGTCGAGTTGAGCATTGAGCGGTTGCAAATTTCGAGGACGAAATTCTTTTAAGGGGGGGAGATTGTAATGACTGAGATTTCGGGTTCTGTATTTGGGTCGGGTTCGGGCCGGATCCCCTGGTTTGGACCCTGGAGGGGTCTTGAGATTTCTGGTTGAATGGCGTCAACAGTGCTCGACGCCTTTTAAAAGGCGTCAGGGTGTGTGGACGCCATTTAAGCCTGCTAGTTGTTGTGCCACGTGTGCGCCACGTGGGCGGGTTTCGGGCCGCGAGAGTACGGCCCCTGTCAGATTTGTCTGAACGGCGTCCAGCTTGGTCGACGCCTTTCAGACTGCGACACCTGCGGTGTCAGGGTGCGACGCCAGAGCGTTGTCAGTACGGCCTGTCTTGTCGTCTGAACGGCGTCCGTGGTGGACGACGCGTTTCAGACCGGTGTCGGTACGGCCGTCCTGTCAGACTGAATGGCGTCTGCCTCGATCGACGCGTTTTACCTCGTTCCAGATTGACCCCGCAAGCCTCCCCTTCTTTCCCTCACTTTCGCCTCTCCACTCTCTCTCTTCGCCCTCTCCGCTCCCTCCGCCCTCCTTCCTCCCTTCCCTTCCTCTTCTTCCTCTTCCAACTACTCCGTAGCTTCCCTACCTCTCACCTCTACCTCCACCACCTTCCTCACGGTGTTCCCTTCTCCGGACGGCGGCCGACGTCCCGGCGGAGTGGCGGCGTCCTCGAGGATACCGGCGGCGGCGTGGGGCGAGACGGGTCGGCGGCGAGGAGCTTGGAGGAGTTCAAGAACCGGTAGGGGGACGAAACCTTGCATGTGTGCTCGTTGCTTTCGGCGTGATGTGGCGTGTGTGGGGCTAGATTGAGCATGTTTAGGGGGTTTCCTTGAGGGAATAACGGTGTTTGTGATCGTGGATTCGTAGCATGATTGTGTGGATGAGCTTCTCTCCTTCCCCCTTTGATTTTGGGATTTTCGGGGTGCCCGGGGTTCAAGGGTGAAGCCCTTGGGTCGAACCAGGAAACCTGGTTTCTGGCGCTAAATGGCGTCGGGCTAGGTCGACACTTTTCCGAAAGACGTCTGGTCAGCACGACGCGTTTTAGCGCAGAAACCTTCCTGTGTGAGGTTTCCTGAGTTAGGGGTTCTGTGCTAAATGACGTCATGGATGGACGACGGCTTTCAGAAAGACGTCGGGCCATCATGACGCCATTTAGGCAAGAAATGCCCCCGTTTAAGGGTTCTGCAAATCTGGTTTTCTGGGTTGAAAGGCGTCGGGACACCCAGACGCGTTTTAAATGGCGACTTCTTCGGTGGACGCGTTTTAAGCAATAATCTGACGTTTAACTGAACCTGTCTGAGGGACTTGAATGGCGTCGACCTCGGTCGACGTGATTCAAGCCAGAAGTGCTATATTGCTTCGGCTTGACGGGGGTTCGCCGGTCCCCAGGGTCCTCATGAAGCGCTGAGGCCTAGCGTGGAGGCAATCCGGACGGTAGGACAGTAGTCTAGACTGCTTGTGTGCACACGTAGCTGGCAGTGGCGGTACACTGAGTCCAGCTAGTCCTAGTTTAGCTCACTGCCTCACCCTACAGTGTCCCGGAACGCTGTAGGGGTGGACAGGCGTGAGCAGTGGTGGTAGTGTTGGGAGGCGACGTTCGACTTCGGTCGACAGTGTGGTTTAGTCGCTTCGCGGACTTTGACTGTGAGTCGTGACTCTGTGTTGGGTTCTTCGGGTTACTTAGAGTGGTTCTTGTTACACTGCTTGCCGTGCGTTTCATATCAGAGTTGGGTGCTGTGTTTACTGCTTTGCTTAAATTGCTATATATATCCCTGTTGTTGCACTTGTGGGTGTGTGAGTAGGAGGCAGGGGATCGGATGATCCCTACTGAGCCATTTCTGGTGTGGCTCACCCCCTGCGGTTTTCAGGTGTGGACCTCGTGGCGCGCGGTAGCGTGGTGTCTTCTCGGTGTGCAGACCAGCAGCTGTCTTAGTTCCGGGGTATGCCCCGATGTTGTTGTACTTCCTTCTGCCTGTACTTATTTAATTGTTGGACATGCAATTATTGTTGGACTGTATACGGACATTGTTATTTTCCTTCCTGCGCACTTGCTTATCTTTGTAGTCCGTGAGATTGTCATATTTAATCTTGTTTAGCACTTACTCCTCCAGACGTGTTGTGTGAGATCCGGGTGTGAACCCGTAGTTAATGGACCGACATCCATTTAGTGACCGGGTCTCCGGTCATAGGATGGCGGGTCGTTACAGCCTGCCTGGAAGCTGTGCTCATAAATCGAGAAGTAGCCCGGCCGAACGGAGTTGGCTCTTGTATGCCTCCCAGGCCGAACGGGAATCATCCAAGAGGGAATCAGATGGTAGTTAGTTATGCTCTTTAGTTCATCGACACCAAGAGCACAAACTACGTCCGAGACCTTCTCGGCCTGGCGACGGCCTGTAGTGGAAGGCTCGGCAGCAGCGGGGACCGTTTCTGCCTCGTTCGCCTTGCCGGAAAGGAAAGAGTTCAAGGAAAAAGGAGATAACGGAGAAGACTGGGGAGTAGGTCTAGACGAGGAGCACGACGAGCTGCTTTCGGCTGAAAAGCTGCTCTCGGCCGAAGAAGAACTATCGGACATGAATCAAAAGAGGAAAAGGCTGGAGCTGAGGCTTACCCTCAGATTAGGAACTCCCCGGCGATGGACAAGACGTCCCCGGACGACCTTGATGGAACACTCGCGGCCAGAGAAGAAAAGACGTTTGCGGCGCTACTCGCAGGAACGCTCTGGCGTGGAGAGGAAGAGAGATAATGCGAAGGAACAATTCTGAGGCGAATGGAGCCGATATTTATAGGATGGCCTAGGGAGGTCGGATAGCGAACCAACGGCCGAGATCCTCCAACCTCTCGGCTCCTCCTCGCTCGGATGTTTGACGCGTGTCCCGTCCCTCGCCATGACGACGAGTGGGCTGCCGGATCGAAAAGAGGCGATCAACGGCCGGAAGCGGCCTAACCCTTCGACTATTCCTCCGGATGCTCGCCACGTGTCCTGATCCTCGTGTCGGGGGCCGGAGAGGCGGTGATCCAGGTGAAGTTTCGGGCAGAGAGCCGAAACGGCCGTAATCCAAGTGATGACTGTTGACGGTTGAGATCTTTTTGTGCTTTCGGCTGCCCGGCCGGATGTCAAACACGTGTTCTGTGTTTGTTGTGATGCGACTGTGAAGGCGGGAGATTCAAAGTCATTTCTGCCCTCGCTTGGCGTCCCAAAGTGTCCTAATAACCTTGCCCTTTCACAACTAGGGACGAAGGTATTCGTCACCAAGTCTTGGCCTGAGACGAAGGTGTCTACGACAGGGTCTCGGCCTGAGACGAGACTGTTTGTCACCAACTCTCGGCCGACTTGAGACGAAGCCGAGTCTCCCGGTTTTTAAAACAGGAATAAGAACAGTTTCAGACAAGGATCATGTCAGATTTTATTTTTCCGTAGGGGCTTCGGACGTTACTCTCGCCGTTTGATAAAATTGAGAACGACGAGAGTAGGGGGCCATATGATGGGGCAGAATCCGATTCGGCCCAGATCTAGGGGGCCGGCCCAGTGAAAAGGATACATCCCAATTGCATTCGGTCCAACAACGGCCCAACAACGACCCAGCAAGCGGCCTTCGGCCCACCAGCGGCCCTCAGCCCAATAGCGACATTCGGCCCAACAGCGGCCTTCGGTCCACCAGCGGCCTTCGGCCCAACAAGCGGCACTCGGCTCAGTAGCCGTATCCGGCCCATTCTGGCGGATTACTAGGCACTATGGCGGTTTATTAGCAACCTAAAACATAGTCCTATATCGGCTGCAACAACCAGGTAACCCCCATCCTCCGTTATAAATGTAACGACCCCCTGTCGGCTGGTTCAGTCATGCCGGCTTACGACGAACCGAAGGGACCCGTTAACAGTGGGAACAACCCGAACATGACTTACAGTTAACGTTGAGCACTTTGCATGTAAATAGACAAAACATTTCATATAGATGTCATACACAGTGCATTATAGTACATTAAGTCCAGGGATACAACATGTAAGATACATAGGAACTGGACTTGCAAAAACAACCTTTGTTCAACTAAACTAAGCTCAGATAGACTTCTCGGTTGCCCCAAGAAGGTCCTCTCCTGAAAGGGAGTTAAATAGTGTGGATGAGTTTACCGACTCAGTAAGCACATGATACCACTACATGGCTTATCATATATATAAACGTAAAAAGACAACATGATATTACTACATAATCATGGCATGATAGAATATAATATAACAAACTTCAGCTAACATAGGGATCATGGCAAATCATGGCATGGTCAAGAGAGCATGGCGTAACATGGTATGACATGGGTATAAACATAAAGATTCATGGCATGGCATCATGGCGTGACTTGACTTAAACATGGCATGGCATGGCATGAGTAAAAGCATAATAGAGGCATGTCATAACATCATGGCATGGTGAAAAGATCATGGAATAGCATGAAGTCATAATCATATATAACATACGGATAACATGAATCTTTTCACTTATTTAACGGACATGCATCCAAACCACAACATGAGGAGGTTAGCATGACATGCAGTCAGTGGTAAGGCAAATGCCTACTGGCGCTTCCACTGCGCAGCAGGGGGACCCACCCGTCCCAACTGGACCGGGAGAACCGTACCCAGGATTTACCCGTTTGCCTCGGGTTACGTCTTTTAATTATGTCCGCCTCACACGGATGCTTGTATGATTCGGACGCATGGACTCCTAAGGTGGCATTGTCCGTAGCATGTTTGATTTTAACATGAGAGACTTATAGAAATGGGGATTTAGGCATGGGTTGGGTGTTCATTTCGGCAGCATAACGGTTTAGTAGCATCTTGGTTAGGGGTTCATTTCAGCAACATAACGGCTTAGTAGCATCTTGGTTGGGGGTCCATTTCGACAGCATAACGGCTTAGTAGCATCTTTTTAAATTTGTAAGAAAATACATGTTTGAAAAATATGCCATTCGAAATAGGAAAATAACCATGCAAAAAGAATCATGTACTTGCCTTTAAACCAGGAGCTCTCTTGGACAGTAATAACTCCTTCCTACACGTGTGAAGAATCCTGCGAACAGCACCCACTCCCGCTCTAAAATCTCTCTCTCTCTTTCTTTCTCTCTCTTACTCTCTTGGATGTGGGCAAGGAGAAAGGAGGGGAAGGTGGGAAGGAAAGGAATGGGATGGGGAGAAATGGGAGGACCACCCTCCTATTTATAGAAGGAGAGGGGAGGGTTAAAAGGGGGGTTACTTGGGGGTTAGGTTAACTAGGGTTGGGTTACTTAAGGGTTAGGTTACTTGATGGTCAAGAAACTTGGTTAGATTAACTAGGGTTAAGTCACTTGATAGTCAAGAAATCTTACCAATATCTTTTATCCTTTAGTGGTATCCTTTAGTACTTTTTCACTTTAGTCCTTGTATTTTTTTATAATTGTATTTATACCCCTACTCTGTAGTTTGTCATTGATTTTAACCTCTTTCTAGTGTTTTGAGGACACTTCTAGAGACCTTAAAAATTATACTTAAGACCTTCTAAAAATCATCAATCACATTATTAACCTCAAACTTTTCATAATTGTGTTTATACTTTTTCGATATTTACGAATATATCATTTTTATAATTATGTATATGTTGGCACGTAACCGTAATCTTGTAGGTCCTTACAATAAATGGAAGGCTATTTATTACAAAAGGTATGACCAGGGGACCATAGCCCAAGCACTTAAGCTTCTTTCTTCCTTCTTTCTGAATCGAATCTTCTTCAGAAGTTAACTTAACCGTCGGAGGGGGGTTCTCCTAGGCCGAAATCCGGGAACCTCGCTGACTGGTTCTTCTTGCAGGGGCCTCGGTTCGAATCTTCGCCGACCTCTTCGTTCGGATCGGCTTCGGCCACCGGTCTCGGTTTCCTTCTTCTCCTAGGGTGTCGGCCTCGTTCTTCACCGACCCCTTCATCCGGATCCCCCTCGGCAAACGGGGTCTCGGCTTCGCTCTCGGCACGTCTCGGTCCGGATCTCTGTCGGCCTTTTCGATCTGATTACTATCTCGGATTCTTATCTCGGAATCCGACAGTGATAGCTTCGGCTACATCAAATCTAAACTTTTCATTAGCAGAAACGATAAAGTGCCCTTACTAAGTGTACAATGCCACTTTCACTGGTAACTAATATACATATGACTAAATGAGGGAGTTCTTAGCCATAATACAAACTTTAGCAGATGTAGACGTCAGACATATATATAGGGTAGGACGGCACAGTGAGCATCTGCCACAATATTTGTTAGCATGTAAGTTTTGATGATTATTATTATTATTTTTGAACGCAAAGTGGGGGATCTCAACTACAGCCATGTTTAAAATAATATACTATAAATATATAAATATTCCTTAGAAAGCTGCAATTTAATAACACATTTTTTCCTTCAAAGTATTTTATTATTTTTATGGAAAATAATCATGATTTATTTTTTAAATATTTTATGAAAATGAAATAGCCATATACGTAGGTTTAAAAATGTTTTTCAACAATCAGATCCTTCTCATATTACATATTTAATTTTATATATTATTTATTTATTTTGGTTGCTTAATTTGAGTATTATTTATTGATAATGAATAAACTAGAATTTACTAGTTTTGCCGAAGGTCATGCGTCTTTATATGTCTATATATGATCAGGAATTGGGATGGTTCTGTTTTAATTTTTCATTGAATAGAATAAAGAAACAACAATTGGCCTTCAAAAGGTGAATTGAGTTTAAAAAGTTTAACTTTGATATTAACAACTGTACAAAAATAAAGCTAAAAAAAATAATATAATGTATTTGTAGTGGTTAGAAATTGAAGGGTGTTGAGGACCGTCCGATCCAAACTCTGGTTACTCGTCACAATAGAATTTGTATTGAGGAGCAAGACGCACATATGCAAAGACCTGCAAGAAGAAGAAGACGGTCAGGAGGTCCCTGTTTGGATGGGGAAAATACTCTCTGATGTCTAAGTTAGATTCTTGAGCGAAAGGAAATTGGATGACTAGGGTATCTTGGGTGCGTGTGTGCATAAGAGCGTACCTTATTCTAGAGGAAGACTGGTGTATTTATAGCTCCTTCGGAGTGAGATAATGAAGGGCAATTTTGTAACGACTCATAGATGGCCTATGATTTAGGCCCCTAATTGAGGGGACCGTGTGACTCCAAGCTGGAATGTGTGATCCTCTCTCTCCATCTGAGGCGAAGATCGTAGGGCCTTGCCTTGATTTGACAATTGCAATGTATTGACCGTAATTCTCTCTCGTTGGCAGGCATAGAGGATTTGAATTGTCCTGAGAATCCTTACCTTCTCGACAAGTCGGGAATCTCGGTCTTCACGCTTAGGAAGCGATGACCTTGCCTAACTGGGTGAAGGGGGATGCTTGGGGTCTCGAGAGTCTAGCTCTCTTGGGAGTTAGGGTGACCTCCTGAGAGGCAGGCCCTTTAGTAGGGAGCCACTGTCCAATAGGCATTGGCCCCTTTGGGGGTTAACCCTCTCGAAAACTTGAGCCCCCTTCTCGGGGCCTTTGGCCCCACCTTGTTTGTCGGGGGCTTGCAGATGCTATAACTGTGATGTTGTTTGCACATAGGCCTCTTAACTATGTAGGTTTATTTTGAATTTCACCTGAATTAAAATATTATTATCTTATATAAAATATATAAAAAGTATTAAATAAAAATATTAATAATATACTCAATTAAAGGATAAACACCTCGTAAGAAAAATTGCATTAACATCTACTCGTAAGTTTATTATATATATTTAGCATCAATAAAATTATTTATCTTTTTTTGTAGAATAAAAATATTTTAATTTAGATAAAACTTTAAAACAGACCACATACTTGACGGATTATATACAAATATCCTTACAGTTAGGGTAGTTATACACAAATATGAGTCATGCATAGATCATCCACAAATAGAAAATCTTTTAAGAATTTATTCGCAAAACCCCCCAAAGTGAAAATCTAAACTTCCCTAAGACGTCCAAACTTAAAAAATAAAGAGACGTGGAGAAAGAGGATGGAGAGCAATGACTTAGAAAGCTAACCAGGGGAACATCTGCTGCTTTTAGTCTTCTTTGCGACAATGACAAATGCATTGCAAAGTTCCACTTCTGCTCACGAGTGTCCCATGGATGGATGAAGTGGGCATCGTCGTGGGTTGTCCATTCTCAACTCTTCATCCTCCATATATATTAGTCATGGTCACACGGAAGCTGCCAAAGTGAGGTCTCACATCCTTTGTGGGTTCCTCAGTTGGTCAACAGCAGCCAACACGCATTTGATTGCCATATTTGCAGCAAAAGAATACCCATGCCTGCTCATCTCGATGGCGATGTTTTCGCGATGTAAATGGTAATTAGTGGTAGACGTAGAAATTTTGTCTAGTAAAATCACTCAGACATTAAGTCATAAGCATGATTGGATTAGTAGTGTCTTAATTAAGCTAGGTCATAGGAGACCCTGAATTGGATCAGTGTTGTCTTGAGCTGGGTCATTAAGATTCCGAACTAGACTGCTTAGAATTGGGCTAATAAATTTGACAAAATTCAATAAGGTCCCAAAATCTCACTGAATTAATGTTGCCACTACTGGGTAATATTATACTTGATTGTTTTTAGTGACGGCAAGAGTGCAACCAAGGCCTCAATCAAATGAATAAGAATCCCAAAGCATAAACCAATCTTTGTGGATGGTGAATTGGGCATCAGCCTCTTGATCTTACTTAAGTCTGTTACTCGACCGTTCATTTACATATGGTTGTGGTAATTTCAATCTTTTTACTGTGTATTGGGTGAGCAGACCATCCAACTCAGAGATTTTAAATATTTAACAGAGCAGCCTCCATTATATTAGTTATCGTTTGTGCTCTTTTTTAATTTAATATATGATTATTCTAACAAGTCTCTTCATGTAGATGTCGATTTAAGTTATCACGTAAATTATGTCAAATGTGGGATATATGGTTCAAGATCATAACCATCATCTTTAATATAGTACATTATTAGATTAGGGGGTTATTGAAATGAAAATATCAAGACACCGGGTATAGTAAACCCAACTATTATAAGCATATGATCTTATTTTTATCCCTTAATTATTGCGAGGTTATTCTAATATCTACGGCCAAAAGGAAGCAACACCGTCAAAGAAAAAAATCTCTTCACTCCCTCCCTCCACCTTCACTGAATATATGTCGCTTTAAAATCACATAAAAACTTTCAAGAAAAGAATCTAAGAAATAATTACTACGCCTGCTGGGAGAGTACAACGCACCCATTATATACTATGACCAAGAAAAAAAAAAAAAGGGAACACCAGATCAAACGCTACATGGGGGGTTTAAATCTCACTCACTCCTGTGGGCAGTGCAGTGGCCATGCACTGTGTGATCCACTGATCAGGTGGCGGGTGCACTATACTGATCGCTACAACAGTGCATAAAATATTTTTCATAAAATCTATTGAAAAGATACACATTTGAGCCGAATCTAGGGACAGGCCCAGGAAAGCGCGGAGGCCCCGGACTTGGCCCATCTTTGATAATCTCGGGCTCTGGGCCCTGGCATCGTATGGGCCGGCCAACGCTGCCCAGCCCGACTTGGCGGAAAATCCTAACCTAGCCCGTTTCTTCACAACTCCTGGTTGCATTATATGACATAGAAATATGAAATATAGGTACATAACTTTATGCAACTTAATCTCCAAACCAAGTATTCCTCCGTCCGAACTTTTATGAGGGGTATTCTGGTTAAACACGGATTAGGCTTGGAGCACCTAACCAGTACTCGAGAATGTTCTAGGGTGTAATCCGACCGCTGCAAAGTTAGGAACCAATCTTAACGAGGGGGGTGTTTGCATGAATCAATTTTTGATAAGGGATGTTTGGTTTGATCACCACAAAATATCAGTAAATACTTAAAGAAGATCTTTATCTAAATTTAGATCTAAGAAGGGCACTTATGTATACCAGAAATCTAACAAAATGCAAGACGCTGGCTTCTATTTTCCTTTGAGCACACGGAGGTTAGAGCTGCTAACGAATGTTTGATGATTAGTTTGTAAGACAATTTGATAATAACTTGACTTGATCTGTTTATCAAATTATACGAACGAGTTTGAATAAAACTTTGAACTCGGTTAATTAAATAAGTCAAATTTGAATACATGTGAGTTCAACTTGATTATGTTCATGAACAAATTTGTTTAAGTATTTGTTAAGAGTTCATTTTAATACTCGTTAAAAATTTATTTACTAATTAAAAATTCGTTTAAGTATTCATTAGCTCTTTTAAATACTCATTTAATTATTTTATTCATGAATGAATTCAATTAATGAGATATTTAATGTCTTATAAAGTTTTCTATCAAATAACTTCTATTTTGTTTTCATGTAAAATGGGCCACATGGAAAGCTTTTCCCGAGAAGTATATCACAATCACTTAGTAATCCGTAAAACTCTAGTCAACAACATCTCATTTTCTTGATTTTGACATCCATGGGATAAGTCCGAATGTCCTTTTTCAAAGAAGTTGAAAATACTTTCGTGAGCATCAATGACGATTTTATTTTCATTTTCCTTGTAAATGTATTTCTTAAAAATTTTGTTCCGTCCAATTATGTTTTACGTGTAATTAAACGGACCCTAAGCGCAACAACTTAGCACTCACAATGATTTGACTTAAACTTATAAATTTAGATTCAAAACATTTTAAACTAAATCTATCATGAATTCATTAGGTTCGCTGGTTACTTGATATTCAACTCGATCTGGTTCGACATTTAAACAAATCAAATTTGAACAATCATCATAGATATTTGAGCCGACTCAACTCAACTCATTTGCACTCCTAACCGGGGTGGGTGGGTTGTTTATGAGAGCGGCTTCAACAGGCTATGGGACAAGAATTGGAGAGGGCGGGTAACAAATGCAACCACCAATTTGGCATCTGCAATTGGTTGCTCAAGTTTGGTTTGTTTAGATGTTGAAATATGTTAAAAATATGAGGAACATATTAGTAATGGAGATTGACTTCAACTGTATGCCAGAATTCATGTCGAGCTGATGTTATCAATATTATTAGTATTTTCACAATTTAAAATAATTAAATAGTTTAATTATGAAATAGTGATTTACCTCAATCATATATTCTAATTATAAAGATATAAAAATAAATTTAAAAATAGACCAGAGTATGGTACTCTTTAGTGGTTAGAAGGGCGACTTTGCAATCGTTAGTGCACGTCATCCATGTGCAAGTGACCTAGACAGGAAATTATCTGACACGGCAGTTGCTGGCCGTGAAAGTGCGAGATGCCATCAAGAGGGACTTGACATCTAATTAGTTAGATGGGTCAGGGTTGACGAGCTGCCCAGTGCAGTTGGTTCCAGGGAGGTTGCAGGTTGGATCTTGGTTGGGCCTAAAAATTCTCAGTCATATGGCTTCGGTGCTATTGGAATATTTAATCTCCTGGTCCGTGGGATCATTTTCTCAGAAACTAGGTGGACCTAAAATTATCGCCTAATTAGGCGGACCCCTCGACCCGACCGAAATTATCTCTAACTATGGAAGAAATCTCGGGTTCCGATTGAACCCCGGTCACTTGTAAATAGTTGTACAGATCCGGCCTTCGGGTCCTGCCAAAAAAAAGAGATAGGTCAAGGTCATCAATTTGATCTGAACTAGATAGACCTGTGTATCAGGATAGTCCAATATTCTTAGACATGTGAGGCCGAGTTGTACGGTATATGTGACGTGCCCAATGCATGCACAGCTTGATCTCATGTGTCTGAGAGGCGTTGAGTGATCCAGACCTATGGGTCTAGACGATCTCATTCCAACTGGATCTGGTTCAGTTAGCCCTCTCATGACTTTTTAATTTAGAGAGGTCACAGATTTAATTTTCATTAGATATATACATTTCGTATATGAGAACATGATCCACAAGATTTCTTCTTTCAATGGTAGAATTGGTTTGAAACAGTCACTTAATTAAGTAAAAAAATCATGTTTAATATGAAAATATCTTCAATAAGGAGATACTTATAAATCGAACTTCTTCAACTTAGGAGGCATTGTAAATACTTAACTATTAAGCCAAATGTACAAAAAAAAAAAAAAAAGATAAATGAAGGTTGATCCAAACATCAGAATCAACAAGATGCCTGGTTTATCCGAGAGGAGTAATATTTTATGTAATGCCATGGATTGCAATGCATAGCACAGCAGCCGTCTGATCTGGTTCGATCGGACGGCTGCTGTGCAGCCCGCCTAATTTAAGGGGAGCCGACTAGGTGATGTTTTTTAATTTTTTAATTTTTTTGTTGGATTTTTTTAGAACTTCCGATCAAAAATCCGAGAGAACATTCGGATTGCTCGGATCGATTCCGACCCGATTATATATTTTTTTTCACAAAAAAACATGTTGCATGTAAATTGAGATTTGTGTCTAAATTTTTTTTTTTTTTAAAATATATAGTTGAGTCGGGGCCGACCCGAGCAATCCGAATATACTCTCGGATTTTTGATCGGACGCTCAAAAAAAAATAAAAGAAATCTAACAAATAATAAAAAATTAAAAAACGCCCCCAACAGACTCCCCTTAAATTAGACGGGCTGCACAGCAGCCGTCCGATCGAACCAGATCGGACGGCTGCTGTGCCATGCATTGCAATCCACGTTAGATTGCAATGCACGACATTACGGCAAGTATTACTCATCGAAGAGATATGGGGAGTTCTATTCCTTCTGGCGTTCATTTTTTCATCTGCACCTGAACCATCTCTCGAACTTACATGTCAAGTCGCAATGTGTCTGTTAGAGTCGAGTCATGAGTAAAATATGAACAAGGTTGCTTAACCTGAATCCGACTTAATACACAATTTCGAGTGTAGGCAATGCAATCCATATATAAAAGTTGTCTGACTTGGTATAAAACATTATAAAACACCATTTTATATTGCATAGAAATGGAACGTTTAATTGAGTTTCAATAATAGATTATGACTCAACATAAAATGCAGTCTTTTACATCATTTTTGGTAGACCAAACAAGAAGCTCTTTTGCATTGGGAAGGATAAATGTGGCTGCTCTCTTTCTGGTCCTGGCAGAGCATACAAGTGTAAGTGCCCAACACCTTTTAAAAGGCATTTCTTTATCAAGAAGGCACTCGTCTGCAAGCGTCCAAAGGGAAGTTTAAATCTTTCATATCGATGCACCGGCCATTTCCCAGTTTCCTTCCGCAGGCCTGTTGCAGCTTAACATGTTATTTTATTTTTAAAGAGAAAGTAAAAAATCCAAATTATAATATATAAAAGTTTTTCAAATTAGATATTCCACCTATTTTCTATTTATCGAGTATATGACGTGTGTGAAAGTAACAAACCGCATAAGAAATACTGAATGAGAAAGAAGACAATGGGAGACTTAACACGATAGGGTGTGCCATTAGAATTTTGCATAAACAAGTGAAAAATGAAAATAAAACGAAAGATGTCATAGATGGCTAAATTGAGAGAAACTGAAAACAAATGGACAATAGGACAATTTGGTTTGAAGGATACATGTTTATCATTGTCTGAAATCATCTTGAACTCTAGAAATATATATCCTTTGAACTTCAAAAAAGGATAAATGAATAGATATTAAGGTACCACACCCTAGTGTAACATAAATATGAGATCTTTTCGAAAAATCATGATTTAATCACATCTTTTCATCTTAACATATTTTTCTAATGATTTATTGAAATAACCTTTTTAAAATCTTACAAAGTCACAATTTAATCACATGTTTTCAAATAGATCATTGTTTTTAAAGGGAAGCAAGTCATTTTATATCGAATATTTCTAAAATTTATATTACATTTAAAATTAAACTTTACATATTAAAAATAGTGCTATCATTATTGTTTCACTAAATTTCCAACGTTTTTGTTGACTTGAGCTTTTTGTTCTTGAGATCTATCTTTTCCTGAATCTCCACTCGACGACATTACAACAGCCAACTGATGCGTACTGCAAGGGTGCTTCCTTTAGGCTTTCCATGCATTTGTTTGCGCTACTATAATGCATTGACTATTTGAGCCTAGGTACGAGGGAGGTGATTCTCCCACTATCTCTTTTTCTTAGGAGTTTCATAAAAGAGTAATACTTGCTGTAATGCCATGTATTGTAATCCAACGTAAATTGTAATGCATGGCACAACATCTGTCCGATCTGACTCAATCAGACGGTTACTGTGCAGTCCGTCTAATTTAAGAGGAGCCGGTCGGGAGGTGTTTTTTATTTTTTTGTCGAATTTTTTAATTTTTTTGGAACGTCCGATCAAAAATTTGAAAGTACATCTGAGTTGTTCGGGTCAACTTCGACCTGACTGTATATTTTCTTTTTTTAAAAAAAATGGATACAAACTTCGATTTACGTGCAACATGTTTTTTTTGAAAAAAAAATATACAATCAGGTTGGAGCCGACTCAAGCAATCCGGATGTATTTTCGGATTTTTGATCGGACGCTCCAAAAATTAAAAAATTTTGACAAGAAAATAAAAAATATATACAATCAGGTCGGAGCCGACCCAAGCAATCCGGATGTATTTTCGGATTTTTGATCGGACGCTCCAAAAATTAAAAAATTTTGACAAGAAAATAAAAAAAAATAAAAAACACTCCCACAACCGGCTCCCCTTACAGTAGACGGGCTGCACAATAGCCGTCCGATCGGGTCAAATCGGATAGCTGTTGTGCTACACTGCATGACATTGCAGTAAGTATTACTCTTCGTAGAATCGAAAAAAGAGAGGAAAAGTGAGTGTCAAGAGAAGTCCCAAATTCAAAGTTTAACTTTTTGAAAGCCCGTTTATTTTTACTACGCCCATTTTAACTTCTCCCGAAAAAATTAGAGCTTTGAAATCTTTCCCTATGTGTAAACAAACCTACCTAGATAATGTATGATCCAGCATAGATGACTCAATTAATCCTTCTAACAAAAGAGATGAGATCATCTAAATTGAAACTTCTTTTTTTAAATTTTTATATACCTTTACTCATGGAGATAAGAGAGACAGTCTTTTCCTATCTTTTTTATAATAAATAGCATATTTATTCTCCTCCCCATATAAATTGAGGACTTACAAAAATTAAAAAAAATTGATCGAAAATCTCATCTCAACATTAGTTCTCCAATATCTGACGAACAACTGACTCTTTTCAAACCTTGCAGTGGTGGAGACCTGATGGCACTGGTCAGTACTTGGCTTGGCCCTTTTTAGTGTCTGAAGAAGACTCCCCGGCTAGTAACCGAAAGATGTTGGCGCACGAGACAAGTATTGTGTGGAGTGGGTCACGCGTGACAGTTTCAGTAGGGTTTGCCCCGCGAATCGAGGAAGGCCTCGGGCGAGGAATTTGCTCGGAACATTAGAAGAGATGAATGCTCGAGGATAAAGTGACGAGTAATACTTACTGTAATGTTTTAACTGACATTTTGTTGAGTAGTAAATATATTACTTTTTTTCTAATTTTTTTTTAAACATCCGATTAAAAATTCGACGGTATAATTAACAAGTTCGAGTCGCCCTGAACTAATTATAAATACTACGCTTATTTTAACTTCTTCCAAAAAGAATTAGAGCTTTAAAATCTTTCCCTAAGTGTAAACAAACTTACCTAGATTATGTATGATCCAGAATAGACGACTCAATCCTTCTAACATAAGAGATGAGATCTGAAACCTCTTTTTTTGAATTTTTGTATATATTCACTTACATGGAGATAGAGTAATGTTTGGTGCATTGAGGGAGGGTAGCGCAGGCCACGTGGCCTGCACTGTCTCCCTTGGCGTCGTCCGATTATAGGTTAAGATCGGACGACGCTGCAGTGCGTTTTATTTATTTGATTTTCTTGTTCAAAATTTTTTATTTTTTTTAGATGTTCGATCAAAAATTCAAGAGTATATCCGGAAAATTCGAGTCGGCCCCACTATATATATATATATTAAAAAATATATTTGATACTCACCTCAATTTTTGTATAATTATTTCTTTTTTTATTTCGAAAAAAATATAGTGAGATCAGAGCTGTCCCGAATCTCTTCGGATGTATCTTCGAATTTTTGATCGGATGTCTCAAAAAATTAAAAAAATCAAGTAAAAAATAAAAACACACTATAACGTGAGGCAGTGCAAGCCATGTGACCTGCATTGCCCACCTCGGTGTTGAAGGGGATAATAGATACATAATCTTTTTCTATCTTTTTTATGACAAATAACCCATCTACTGTCATCTCCGTATAAGTTGAGAGCCTACAAAAAATTAAAAAATAGATGGAAGATGTCATCTCAACATTAATTCTCCAATATCTGACGAACAACCGACTCTTCTCAAACCTTGCAGTGGCGGAAACCTGACGGCACTGATCAGTACTTGGCTCCGACTCCCCGGCTCGGAACCGAAAGATGTTGGCGCACGAGACAAGTTTTGTGCCTTTTTTGAGAAAACAAGTTTTGTGTGGAGTGGGGTCACGCGTGAGCCTTTTCAGTTGGGTTTGTGCCCGCGAATCGAGGAAGGCCTCAGGCGAGGAGTTTGTTCGAAACAAATAAAAGAGATGAATGCTCCAGGACAAAATGGTCCATATATACGCATTTTTGGTGCAGACGCTGAATCAATTTGTTGCTCTTGGCCTGCTAACAAAGAGACTAATATTCTCCCTTTAAAAAAGGCATTTGTTCAAAAGAGGATATATGGTAAGAGACTTGGCATATAATATATATGAATATCATTTGTCAAAATTTAAAAGGTTTGAAAGAAAAATGTGATAATACAGTACACAAACATTAGTAAATTGGTGCAGAAAAGTCAGAAGATTAGGGTTTCACCTTTCGTCCAGAGTTTAGACGCTTCTTCTTCTTTTTTTCGAAATGTTCGCTCAACAAGTCAAAACTAACATGATTAGATGCCACTGTTTGGGGGATACTCATGAGATTTAGGTAATTCCAAATGTACTGTTTACAATAAGAAAAATCTATTAAATTTGTAGCAGTACATGAGAATAATTAAAATGGTAGGTACCAAATAAACAAATATTTCCTCTTTATCTTTCATTAATTCAATCTGACAAATTGGGAGCAGTACTAATTTTATTTGAAAATTACTAGGTGTGCAAGCATAGGATATATAGATTTATATCTGACATGGGTTTTTAACAAAATAAGATCTTGTCCGAGTGCGTTTGGACTTCACAAACAGAACAAACGTCAAACCAATTCCCCAAAGGTGCTTTAAACACAAAATCTTAGAGACAAACTGACAAATAGAAACAAACATCTGCTTAAGGTGAAGGCATGCTCTGGACTACACACCTTAAACTAAATAACCCAAGTTAAAACATAAGAAGAAGTCCAACATCAAACACTTTAAACCACAAGCTCACTCCACAAGCTTGGAAATCCCAAGGTCAACTACACAAGCTCGGTCTTAAGAACAAGTACACATGATCAATAGCACTCGTACAGCTTGATGTCGAGCCGGAGGCGGAAGTAGACTTCGCCCTCGGAGGCGTCGGTCGTGAGGGTGACGACCCCCCGCGCCATGAAGAAGTCCCCCGTGCCGCCGACGACGGAGATGTCCCTGGTCTGGTTCATGAGCGGGTCGGCGCCGAGCAGGTTTAGGGTGCCCTGGTAGTCCGTGGAGTTGAGCACCAGGCTGAAGGCGACCCACGCCGTGTAGATGCCCTTGTTGTCGTAGAGGTAGAGGCCCTGGGTGCGCCCCACCGGGGGGGAGTGCAGGTTGTTGTCCAGCGTCACGGGGTCGTCGACCACGGCGACGTCGCCGAAATGCATCAGAGGGGCCAGCACGGTGCGGTTCGCCCACAGCGGCGCCGCCACGATGGCCGCCGTCGCATTGGCGGCGTTCCTGCCGTTGTAGATGATGTCGTGGAAGTAGAGCACCAGGGTCCTGCAGGGCTGGCGCAGTTGGTGCGGGCCTGCTGGCCCTCTTGGCGGACGTTTTGGGGGAGGAGAGAGATAGAGATATGAAGAGTAGCACTACTGCCAGGGCAGTAGGCGAGACGAGCCTCCTGTCCATCTCTGTGGGGTGGAAATGGAGGAGGAGGAGATGAGAGACAATGGAAGAACGGCAACAGAAGGAAGCAGCAAGCAAAGGCAGAGACTGCGACCAGGGAGTGTGCGTGTGTTGTTATATGGAGATGGATGGCTTTGTTCCCGCACAGCGTCTGCTTATATAATGCCATAATAATCTCGGTGAGATGAGGGCTAATGCCATAGAAGGAATTAATACCCATGCATGCTTACTTGGAAGTTGGAAGGAACGTTTCCAGATCTATTTAATTAAGATTGTTTGGTTGGACTTAACATATTATAAAATATTAATTTTAAGATCATTGATTTTAAAATTAATCACCAAAAAATTGTTGATTCTAAGATCATAAGTTTAAAACTCTCGGTTGTGGTTTGCTTTGGTGATTTTGAATTATTATTTTGTTATAATTTATAATTTATATATTTCATTATAAAATATTTTTTGTTATAATTTATAATAATCTATGACATAGCAAGTGAACTCCCTTTGGATAACATGTGACTTCCTTAGTCATCGTGGACTTGGACTATTGTCCGGTGTCCACCGACCTCAGCGTTTGTCATCAAGGTATCACGGCGTCAAAGGGAGAGTTTACTTGTCCAAGGAAGAGGAAGAAAGTTGAAACGTTGTTATTCATGTTAAGTTGGGTCATGTTGTAATGCAAGATGTCATTGATTTAGTTAGATGGTAGGTATATGGATTTTGTAACTTTTTCAACAGATAGATCACACAAATATTAAATGCGAGTGCAAGATTTTAAACGTGACAAATATACGTACGCATGACAAATATTCCATATAAATGAGTTTGTTCATGAACATGATTAAGTCAAGTTCGCTTGTGTTCAAGTTAGGTTCGTTCGACTTTAAATTTTTGTTCAAATTTATCTATTTAACTTAATAATCGAGCTAAGTCAAAATATTATCAAACAATTTCATGAGCCATTCGTCGAACATATTAATTCATTTACAGCGTTATATCTGGGTGCAACCTTATGTCTCCTTTTAGCTTGGTTCTGTTAAACATGGAATAGTACTTGGGGGTGATGAAATGAATTGTAATGTACTTGGCACTGTTCGTTCGATCGTTTTGTTGGGATGGCAGCGTAACCATGTGTATTTTTTTTAATCTTTCCAAAGAAACCGCTCCAGGTCAGCCTCCTTGATGTCGAGGCGTGGGCGGAAGTAGACTTGCCCTTGAAGGCATCGGTGGTGACGGTGGCGATCCTACGCGCCATGAAGAAGTCCCCCGTGCCGCTGACCACTGGGACATCCTTGGTCCTGTTCATGAACGGGTCGGCGCCAAGCAGGCTGAGGGTGCCCTCGTAGTCTGTGGAGTTGAGCGCTAGGCTGAAGGCGAGCCACGTCGTGTAGACGACCTTGCTGTCGTACAGGTAGAGGCCCTGGGCGCCACCCACGGGGGTGGAGTGCAGGTTGTTGTCTAGTGTCGCGGGGTCGTTGAACACCCTTCGGGAGCAACATCCTTCATCAGAAAAGAAGGACCATCCACGAGTGAGGATGAAAAACACAGCAGTGAACTATCTCTTTTTTAAAGAAGAATCGATCCTCGTCGAAGAGAGATCTAAAAAAGATTATTCGAAGGTCTACCCTATCCAAGGAGTCACATGTGGCAGTTCAAAAAGTCAATGGCCAATGGAACATATCGAAGAACGCACAACTCATATCTCAGCAAGTCGTTGGCTAGAAGGTACTATGCACAACCCTCATTTTCTTTTCCACTGTAACGACCCACCACTTTATAATCGGGGATCCGATTACTAAATGGGTACCGAATCATTAAATTTAGAGCCAAACCAGGATCTCGATAAATCTGGAAAACAAATAATAAACTAAGCTAAACATTCACATCACATCGAATTGTAAAGAAAGTGCAGAAATTAAAATTATTACAATTTGACTAGACTCAACAATTAATTACATACTTCAACAGAAAAGAAATAATTAAACGTACATGTTAGAAAATGAAATAACAACTATATTGAGGCATATCTCGGAACAACGACTGCTGGCACGCAACTCAATGCAGCACTCTCCTCGCTATGCCTGTTTGGAACCCTCATCTGAAAATCGCAGGGAGTGAGTCTCATTAAAAAAGACTCAGTAGGGATCCTTCGATCCCCACCATCCACTCACACACCCACAAGTACAGTACACAAATATAGGCAATTTAACTAAATAAAGCAGTAACACAATTTCGATATAGAACACACGCATTTATAACAGTAACATGTATGATTCTGAAACTACCACGGAGTTCACAACTAGCGTCTAGGCTAAACACACAAGGTTCAAGGTGGTCTTGCTTCCCCAGCACGAGTGACACTCCGAATGTACCACTCCCACACCGATAATAGCTATATTCCGGGGTATACCAGGTGACCTTCTATCTAGGCGTTACCCCGTCACTCCTACACCGACGTCATGTCACTACCACACCGACACATGGTGCCTAAGCGCTAACAACTGTCACTCTAAACTCACGATCGCACAAAACGTAATACGGTGCGATCCGATCACGTAGAAATCATCGTCCTCAAGTATGATTTCAAGCATGCAATTAACCAAACTACCTATTAATGTAAACACATGTTAATTGTACGCATTAATGCGATTCTGTCTTGAATCGCGTCGCTTAAGGCCGTCGTCATTCAAAACTCCTAGACTGGTTCATGTGAAAATGGGCCTCAGAATAAGGCTTAAAACATGTCGTTCAAACGGGTCGCCGTTTAAAAGGCGTCGCTGTCCCTAGTTGTCTAATAACGATAGAAACAGAGATAGGCCTCGGGGTGATCTGAACTTAAAACGCGTCGTGCACGGAAGTCGCCATTTAAAATGCGTCGCTGTCTCTAGACGCTACTCAATCCAGAGACAGAGTCTGTTATTTGGATTAAATCGCGTCGCAGGTGGAAGCCGCCTTTCTAAAAGACGTCGCTGTCTCCCGACGCTATTTAACCCTCATAGACAGGTTCTCCCTCCGCCATCCCCCAATCCACGGGGTGGGATTTCCTCCCCTAAATCGCATAAAAGACCTCAAAGTAGAGGAGGTGGAGAAGAACCTAAATATACATGAAAAATTCCAAATTTCTCATTTCATGCAATTAGTGTTTTCACCCCAAAAACTTCTTAAACATGCTCCAAAGCGAGAAAAACATGATTTTAAACAAAATACAACGGGGATCATCACCCTACCGGTTACTCGAACTCCTCCTAGCTCCAAGTCGCCAACCCTCCTTGCCACATGCCACTGCCGGTACCGCCGTGGACGTCGTTACTCTACCGGGACGTCGGCCACCGTCTGGAGAGAAATGCGCCGCGGAAGAAGTGGTGGTGGTAGTGGAGGAAGTTGGGAGGTTAATGGAGTGGAGAGAGAGGAGGAATGGGAAGAGGAAAGGAAGGAGAGGGGAAAAGGGGCGCTGGAGAGTCGGAGGGAAGAGAAGAGAGAGAAGAGAAAGGAGAGAATGAGGGAAATGAGGGAGGGTTTGCGGGATCAAACAAAAATTAGAAAAAACGCCTCGTTCAAGTTCAACGTTATTCAGACGACAAGTCCGGGCCGTACACTGACAAACCAGGGCCGTACTCTAAATGACGTCGTCCATACAAGATGCCATTCAGACGTTAAGACCGGGACCGTACTCTTGCATTCCAAAGCCAGTCCACGTGGCACCCACGTGCACAACTTAAAATACGTCCACATTTCTGAACGTCGTTTGAACCGCGTCGAGCTCGCCCTAACCCCGTAAAGGCCCAAACCGAGAGATCTGACCCCGAAACTAATCCGATAACCAGATCCAAAATCTCAATCCTTACATCCACTATGACCGACGGAGTTGTTTCGTAAGCATAAGTAGATAGCCTATAGTGACAAGGCACTCATGCTTGGTTTGACCGACTAGCGGGCGCTACGGACCAATCAGACAAGACTCGTCATAACATGATCTGACACCGGATTGATATGCCCCCATCATGATTCTACACATCTACAAATCACGAGTGAGTAAGAGAAAGGAGCCAATTGTTCTATTAAATGCACCAAAAAGGTACGACACATTTACAAAAACTGAAGGGGAGCAACAAAAAAGATAACAAAAGTCGCAGATGGTTCATCTTCTTCTTGTGCCGACCAATACATGCCTTCCTATAGCCGCCGTCCTTGCCGTCGCGCCGCCGACCAGCCACTCGGATCTACATTAGGATTCTCCTATACTTCGTGAAGATGTTCCGGAGGAGACAACTATGCATACTACAATGCCTCTTTCGAAAGCTGCAACCCAATGGCCACAAGAGGGCCATACTGGAGAACGACAAGAATATGCGCATCCTCATCAGGATGCTCCTCAACGTAGCACTCAAGAAGAGGATCCATGGAGAGGTGTCACAAGGACGTGGGAAAGGACCATCCCTCCTGTGGGGTCCTTTCGACCCATAAGAAGTCCTTCGATCGACGACAAGGTTTGAGGCCGAGTGCCAATGGCACGATGTCCTAGGCTTCAAAGTGAATGAAGTCACGCACACCTAGGGAAGAACTTCGCCAGGCTTGAAAAACATTGCGAAATATGTTGACTATTGCACTTTGATGGTGCAGGTCCCAGATCAGTGTGACAAACTTCAGAATCACTCATCATGGTTTTGGCATTACCTGAGTGGGAGCAATCTTGAAAAACTGTAGCAATGGGGCGACGGAGGCTAGCACCGGCAGCCATAAGCCAGCCTCAAACATACTCGAGTACACTATGAACGCCCCTGGCCTCTTCGAGAAGAAGCGATCTTCAGGCATTGGTAGCATAAGGCGATACTCGCTCGGGACATGATAGACCTCCTAGAGCTCAGTCAAAAGGTCAACTGTCATATGCGAAGGGCCCATGCCATTGCGGTCCTCTGGAACTTTTCCGACGTAATCCATGATGCCGTTTTCATAGGTGGACCCACTAGTTTGTGTCCTCCGGAGGTTTTAAGTCTCGCATAGAAGGAGAAGTGTTGTCTGTTATCACGGTGGAAGCGACCGTTGCAAGACTTCTCGAAGCCACTGCCCGGGGCAGAGGAAGGACGATTGTCGAAGGACATTAAATCAGTAATTGTATTTTCAAACATCTCTTCGCTCCTTGCCATTCAGATATGGCAAAGAACAAGGGAGGCAAGTGAAGGAGGAAAAAATCGTTCGGCCTAAAAGCGCAAATGGGCCGACCCATGAAACCTTTTCCCCTCTAGGCCCGTGGATCCATTAAACCCCATTGCCTACGAAGGATGGTCTTAAGAAAGAAACTTCGAGGGAGAAGTCAAAATCGGTTTCTTATCAGGATTCTTTCGGTCGCGCACGACCCCTGACTAGGAACCCGAGGTCCCTAACCGCACGAGTTTAGAAGCATAATCAAATCTCATAATACTCCTCGACCAAGACTTTCACGACCAAGAGTTATCCCTTCACATAGGGTATGGCTACTGAGTTCTCTAGGGTCTACTTCTCTTGGTCGGACTAGGAATTGCCTGTGGAGGGGCTCCTTATCCGACTACTATATAAGGTCTCATACCCCTGCGGGCACATGTATGCTCCCGAGCACCCAAACTTATGTAGCCTTTTTTCCAGCATGCTCAGCTTTTTGACTTAGTTATCGGATGGGGTTCCTCTATGTTGCTACCGGAGACTCCTCTAATGATGTTCTATTTTGTAGGAACTACCTAGTTAAGAATGTTCCTCTAATTGGTGATTGAAGGTCTTAATCGTGGTGGACGAGATTTTGGTCCATCAGTATAAAATCCGGAAGCGTGATGCATATGGTTGTAATTTGATAGATGAAAATCTTTCCCTATGGATGGCACAAATGAAATTGATTTAGATCTAAAAATGGCACCAACTGCCTTCAATACATGCACAGGAACACATATCATGGTGACTCTTTTTTATTACATTCTAATTGATATGGCCAAAGACATTTGAACAAAAACTTTGTATATGCTCTTTGATAGGCTGTCACTGTTTTTCAAAAAAAAAAAAAAAAAAACTCCTCACAGAACCAGCGTCGCAGAAAGGACTATTTGGGCCAATGATGCCCAATGCCAAGCAGAGGAGGAATGCAAAAACTCACAGTTGATGATAGTTGTGCCTTGGTTACCACAACAGCAAACGCAAGTGTAGAAAGAGGCGCTTACCAGAAAGGGATTTGATAGTTGGTCTCTTCGAATTTGACTTAACTTTTCTTCAGTTTAGGGGCAAATAGACAGCAGTGAAGGAATGTATAACATGCGTACTCAATGGCAATAGATCAGCTGCAAATAAAAGGTAATTACTTACCAAAAAAGCAATTCAGCTGCAATTGTTTGAGCTCCTTCACAGTGCACAGAATCCAGGTGCTCGCCTATCAAGTGCCTCTGTGCCTACTCAATGGCAATAGATCAGCTGCAAATAAAAGGTAATTACTTACCAAAAAAGCAATTCAGCTGCAATTGTTTGAGCTCCTTCACAGTGCACAGAATCCAGGTGCTCGCCTATCAAGTGCCTCTGTGCCTGTTCATAGAAACAAGAAGGACATACTGAGAATTTAAAATGATTTTAGATCTCCAATACGTGGACCATTATGTATCATGCATGGACATGGGGATTTGGCTACTAATGCCACATGCGTTATGCTGGAAAGTTAGCTATAGGCCATCATTTTTTAACAAGCTATCTAAGTATGCCGAGTAGATAGTTAGTGGCTGCAGGCAGAAGCAGGCCCCCTGTTAGATAGAGTTCCTCAGTGTCTGTGTCTGTTGTCACAGCTTGGTTGCTTCCTGTTGATAATGTTGCTGCAAAGACCAAAAGGTAGGGAAGGAAATTAAGGGAGTCACATGGCTGCCTAATGCTTGTAGTTTGAGTTAAAGAACTGTAATAGAAGTAAAGAGTCCTAGGTTTGAGATAAGTCAATGGCAATACGGATTTTGAGACTTATGAAGATGTATTATGATCGTCATCAGTTCAATAATGCAAAGCCCTCGTGACATTCAAAAGAGTAGCCTTTTTTGTAAGCAAACAAATAAAGGGGTCGAACTACATTGATATGAGATATAATTAATTTCATCAGTCAAGACATACGTGATAACAATCATGTGTTCGACCGAACATTCATAAGGACCTGTCACCGGGGGTGTAACATTTAGCTTCAGACATCCAGATATCTTACATTTTAACATTTAGAATCAGGCGTCCCGGGCGCACCCCCTTACGCACGATGGAGACTGCAGGAGCTTGCTCAATCGGGTAACTGAGGGAACACGATCCGCCTGTTAAGATCTCATTTTTGTGTCAGTAGTGACCGCGTAGCTAGTATCGAGAGGCGAAGGCTCAAGAACACTGATGTAGTATAAAACTCCTGTTGTGGTTGAAAGAAGAGGTTATGCACCTCCTTTTGTTCACTTTTATTCGTGGTTAATTACATCACTCCATACCATATTGAAGTGAAAAAATTACACGTTACCCTTGACAGCATTGCTGTAGCCATTAAGGCCATCCTGGTAGCGATCCCAGAGCATTATGCCGCCATACTTGGGAGAAGACTGCACAACCGGAAGCACCTGGGTGATGAGAGCATCCGAAGGGATGTAGCCGCTGCCCGCGGCGGCCGTGGAGGCAGGGAGCCCCAGGAAGATGCTGGTGGCCTGCACCCTCGAAGTCCAGGTGCTCCAGGCACTGCGCAGGTTGTCCACACCGCCGGACGAGTACTCGCACTGCCCGTTGTTATAGAACTGCACCCACACGTAGTCGAAGAGACCGGTGTCCAGAGCTCCGCCCACCCACGCGTCCGGGTAAGGGCACTGCGGCGCCGCCGTACCTTCCTACCCTGCTGGCTGTACTGCGAGAGGAAGCGCGCGAGGTCGTCCCAGTACATGGTGGTTCCACCCTCTATGTCGAAGTCGATGCCGTCGAGGACGGCGTCGCCGAGCGGGCGGGAGGAGGACTGCCCACCGAGGAAGTTGTCCCACACGTACGTGGCGACCTGCCTGGCTGCCCGGGCCCGTGAATTCACCTCGCGTTTGGCATTCCGTAAGCGATCCGAACTCATACATATGTGCTAGAAGTGGTCAACCTCGTGAACGGATGTGTTGGCATAGGAGAAGAGTGCGGTTCCTCGTTAGGACTGAAATCAGTCAATGTAAAAAGGAAAGTCTTTCATATAAATTCTTCCTTGAGAATGAGAAAAATATTATGTGAGAATTTTTTTAAAACCTTCTCCTTTTTTACTGACTGAATCCTGTCTAAATCAGGACGATCGCTATTCATAAGAGAATGACATATTAATAAGAGATCGGATCCTCTCAGTACATTGATTGATCGAACTCAATTAATACACTGGAGAGAGAGGAAGGTGGGGTCCGTTGAACTTCCAACTCGACGAAAAACTTTTTTTAACTGGCCCCCTTCCAGTGCACCGACTGAGTTCGATCAACTAATGTACTAAAGAGATCTGGTCCTGTTAATAATGGTTCGCGCCATACAATACTGCCCTATTATATTGCTTTTTCTCTCTAAATCATAAGGTCACTGTAAAAAATTAGGTCACTGGAAGTTGCAGCACGCTTCTTTCTCAGTGATGAAAGGATAGAGAAAACTAATTAAAACACCACATAGGCACATGCATTAGACAGGTCTCCTTCCCTAGACAAAATATTGGAGTCCATAGCTCATAGGAAAGAGATGAGAAAGAAAACAACGAGCAGAGCATGCATATCATTTAAAACTAACAAGAAACGCTTGCCGCACGAAAAAAATAATTACATTTTTTATGGGTCTAATCTTGACCTACGTGTTTGTGCAATTTAATTTTTAATTAAATAATTTTAAAAAATAAAATTTAAACTTGAGTCACAATGAACAGTAAAATGTAAAAAATAAAGTTATCTGAATCATACGGACACAAAAGACATAATGAGACCGATCAAAAATAATTATGAATTTTTTTTTATTAATTTAACAAACCTGCGGCAAGTGTTTCTCAAGACTAATGATCGGTGCGTTTGTGGGCAGCCAATGATTGATGTGCCACACTTCACCCTCCCTTACTTTGGAATGAGATCGTCTGATTTTCGTTAAGTTTAGAGGCACACTAAAGTTCAGATAAAATTGTCGAGACGATCTCGTTCCTCCTGCCTTGTACGCTAAACCCGTCCGAGGAAGAAAACCCTAATCAGAGACGTTCAAACATATTTTCCCGGTCAACAGGTTTTTTTTTTCTCTCGCTCAGAAGTATTTACGGCGCCATCCTAAGAGGGAGTAGACATTTCAACAATTGACCAGCTTTCTCAGTGAGCACTTCAAGTTCGAAAGTCTCTCTTTTTTTATTTTATATATACATATATATATATATACTTCTTAAATACATTGTATCTATATGTATACCTTAACTCTCACGTCAATATCTTTGAATTTTTTAAAAAATTGCACTTAACGCCCTTCAATCTAATGATTTTGCATAAATATTTTTAAATTGACTAATATTTTATATATAAATTTTACTGAGAAAAGAAATCCAAATTAGATTCTCAGCAAAAATTGAAATGAGCACAGAAAAAACCCTAAACCCTAAAATCTCACGACCCAAGCCCACCCCGCACGAAGGCGGGGAGGGGCGAGCTTTATAGCCACAGGCAGTATCCAACTTATTACTTAATGTTAACAACGACATAGGTGAACGAAAATCTTGGGGCTAAATTTATGACATGATGACGATATAGATGCCAAAATGCTGATGCTAATCATCAAAATTGGACGCGTTTTTAGTTCTCAATCTTTAAAATCATTATTTTGAAAATTTTAATTTTACATACCAAAAAATTCGGGGAGGACCCGATACACCCAAAGTGGCATTTAGAATCAGAAATCAGATCAGAGGGAATACTAAAGGCTGTCTAGCTATATACTTCCATTCCACCCTCCCACAGGGTGTTTACTATTTAGTTCAAATTGAAAATCAAATTGAACTATTAATTTAGTTTGGTTTGGTTCGATCTGAAGTTTAATTTTTTTTTTATTTGAGTTAAAATCAAACCGAATAAAAGAATTTGGTTTGATTTAATTTTTACGTTTCATAAATCAAATCAAACCGAACAAATCGAATTGTTTAGAAGGACATAAATTTAATGTAAGTATTTAATGGTTGTTATATTATATTAAATGAAGATAATTGAAAATTATGAAATATAATGGAGTACTGTGATACTTTCTATTTAAATTAAGAACATCTTCCTTCATTCACATGTAAAATGCAATATAATTTTTTATTAGCGTAAAGAGTAATATGACCTATTATTTTAAAATAATGTAATTTCTCCGTCGATGAAGGAGTGCGGGATCATCTGGATTGAATTGTTTGGACCTCTCTGCATCCTCAGACTCATTAACAGGGGGTGATTGTTCTGCCCCATCATTCCAAGGGGTAAATGATCCATTTATCTTCCTTTTGATGAGTCTGGAGGTGTTGGCCAGATGATCACGTTCCCGATGAAGGAGTTCGCACTGCATGACTCATGGAGGGACTGTTTTCTGTTTTTTCTGTCTCTTTGTTTCCCAAACTTAATAACTGATGTGTAAACATTTAGATAGCCGTCCCGATCCCGCCCTATTGAACACTTCTAATCCAAAACTCATCCCGATTCAAATTTTACCTATTATTAATTTATTGTCATGTGAGTAATATTTGCTACACTGCATGAGATGCAGTCATTTTTGTATTTTTTATATTTTTGATTTTTTTAAGTAGTCTCACCATGTCTTACATGTCTATATAATTTGATTTCTGATCAAATTACTTAAAAAAAATTTAAAAATAAAAATCAAACCTCAATGAACAGTAAAAATTGCCATTTACTGTTCATTACGGTGTTCTTTAGTGTTTCTTGGAGTTAGGTTTTTTATTTTTCAATTCTTTTCAGATCGTCCTATTGGAAATGGGCTATACAAATGTGTTGATCAGATTGGGACTGATATTAAGATTTTTCAAAAAATTTTAAAATTTGACTGCCCTTCATGTGCAGTGCAACAAGTATTACCTTTGTCACTTTTGGTTGGAATATTAATGTGTAGATCAGATTGGGACGGAACTTAAGAAATTTTTTAAAATTAAAAAAAAATTGACTAGCTTGCATGTAGTGCAACAAGTATTACCCTTGTCACTTTTGATTGGAAGATTTGTTTTGGTTCCAATGTTTGTAAAAGACAGCAATAATAGGAAGAGAGAGCAAGAATTGGGGAAGACCATTGGGAAAATTGACCTGGGGCGTGTCAGAGGATGGGAGTTATTTCTAGCGTTGTAGATCTTTACTACATTCTTTTTTTTCAAAAAATATAAACCGAGACACCTACAATTTTCTTTTTCAAAAAATAAATATACAAGTAGTGCCTCCCATCTTTAGTGGAGAAAGATTTTCCTTGAGGCATTTATAAAACGAAAGTGATTCAGTGGGCTCTACTGTACTATGCAGTCGAGTCCTACAGTCAGTCGGGGGCATTTTTTATTTTACCCCCTCCATAAAGAACGAACAGAAGGAATAAAGTGAAAAATGTCGATGTAATAAGGGCTCAAGCCTATTGAATCGTTCCTCTTTATAAAAGAGCAATGCTACTGGATTCTTTCCCCACTTTTTTTTATCCCCAACAAAGAAAAGGTCTAAGTCAACGAGAGTGCAATGTGATTGACGGGCTACCCATGCAGGATCAGTGAGTGAGCCAATTAAAATAGATTTCTTTCGGTTATTTCTGCAGAATTATTAGTTCGACGGCTGTTATTTTTATCAGTAGGGTTTAAGTATAAGAAAAAAAAATGCGTGTAAAATTCTCTATAAAATTTGACAGTATTTATTAAGGTGATATATATGTGTTGGGAGAGGCCAACCTGAATAATATGCGTTTGTACAGGGGAATGGGATAATAATATTGCTTGCGCTTACAGTACTCCCCTCTATCGCTTTCCCTCTCTAGATCGTGGGGTCACCATAAAAATAGGTTGGGAGGAAAGGGAATGCATTTGTTATTTAAAGTCACAACTGAACGTGTAGAAAATACGTATTTCTCAAGAGACGAAACCCATTTGAGACTAAACTAACAAACCCTCGAACCACCCCTTCACAAAGACAGCACGGAACACGTTTCCCGTTTAATTAGGAGGATTAAGACAACGGCGAAAGATTAATTAGCTGCAACGTTTTGGGATTGCAAATTTCCATGGATTATAAAACTTGATCAGTTACTCACCGCAAGAAATAAGAGCACTAGCGACGGCTGCAAAAACTAGATCATGGTGCTATGTCATCGATCGGATGTCTCTGACCATGCATGATGTAACTACTGCATTGAGAAGTTGCAACCCACGTCTTTCTCAAAAATGAGAGGATAGAGAAAACTAATTAGTACACCACATACATTAGACTGGCCTGCTTCCTTTGACAAGTATGGGATTCTTGCTCTTAGGAACAAGCATGGTTTGTCGTACTGAATGGACTCATGTTGACTTAAATGACTTGTAGTGTGTCAGGATAAATCTGAATAGGTGTGACTCAATTGAGACATTTATCTATACGAATAGTCTGAATCAACACGAGTCGATCCGACTCAGACTGGATCATAAAAAATTCGAATCAGTCCTACTCTTCAAACGGGCAAACCTTAGTTAACAATGTTTGCCGTATTGCATTCCACTTGAACTGTATTGTCTTAAGCACTGTCATCTGATTTGAGAGATAAAATTACATGTCCGGACTCAACTAGTGGGGTTGAGCACTGAGGTCGAAGAAAAATGTATAATAAATAAAATAGATAATATTCAGGTCCATACTGGACCTTATTTTTCACCCCTATCCATGTGTCCTTTACTCAACCCAGGGGCAAAAAGAGTGGGGTGGTCTGTATATGCAGACGGTGCATGGAGCATTGCCTTGAACTTAAGATACCCAATGAACTGTGACTCCATGCAACAAGGAGCGGTCATGTTTTTGCCTTATTTTATTCTTTAGTGGTGTATGTTTGTCCTATGTCATTTTACTTATTCTGTCATGTTAAATGATTTTAATTCCATCGTTATGGCATTGTAGCATCTTAAGTTTTTAATAATACAATTAGAAAATTACATTTTAACTTGCTTGTAAAAGATATTAGTACAAATGAATTACGGTGTTTTAACCGCACTTACTGTAGTGAATCGCACGTAAAAGGTGCTCAAAACCAAAAAAATTGTCACGAGGAATCTTTTTTTGAAAAAGGAAAAACAAGTTTTATCTCCCATGTGATACCTTGCAATCATTAATCTTGAGGAAAAGGAAGAGCTATGATTGTTTTGTTTTTTTAATGGCACAGTTGGCACAAAGGCATGTAAGAATCTTTTCAAGTGGAGAGTGATCAAATCTCCACAATATATATTTTTAAAATTAGAAATATTTTTATAGTGAATGATTGTTCCTATTATACGAAAATCACAATTTTAGTCTCGACCAGAGAGAGAGAGCGAGATCAATCCCTTAATTAGCTCAGAAAGAAAAACCATTGACGTCATTGAGCCATTTCATTTGCTCTTTGACATTACTCAGCTGACATTACTAAGCTGTTCTTTGACATTACTCAGCTGAATCTTCATGACGTGGAATATAATACATTACTTTTTTGTACTACCTATTCATTTTTATCTTATTTTTTTATTTTTTTGAGTGAAGAGAAAGAGAATTTATTTTTTTGATAGTATTTATTGTTGTACTTTTCCTCTCACTTCCTTTTGAAAAGGGTCTAGTTATTTACGAGTTTATCACTTCAAATGTAATTTTATCACTCCAAGTGTAATTTTATCACTTTCTATGTAATTCGATTTTATTACTTCCTAATATACTTTGGTCACTTTTTATACAATTTTCTCACTTCTTAATATAATTTTATCACTTTCTGTCTTTTTTTTTTACTTTTTTGAGTAGAAAGAAAAATAACTTACAGTTATTCTCACTTCCTTTTGAAAGAAAGGACACAGTCACTTACCAGTTTATCAATTCCAAACGCAATTTTATCACTCTAAGTGTAATTTTATTACTTTCTATGTAGTTCACTTTTATTATTTCCTAATGTAGTTTGATCATTTCTTATACAATTTTATCATTTCTTAATATAGTTTTATCACTTTCTACATAATTTTATTTTATTACTTTCTGTGCAATGTCATTATTCCTGAACACAATTTTATCATTTTCTACGTAATTTTATCATTTCATATATAATTTAAAAGAAGTGATATAAATAAACATGAAACGATAATTTTTTACAGAAAGTGATAAAATCGTGTAAGAAATGATAAAATTACGTTAAAAATTGATAAAATTAAATAAGAACCGATAAAATTGGACTGTGTAATAAATGATAAAATTACATAGGAGGAGAAAAAATTGAACTATACTGAAAGTGATAGAAAAATGCTTGAAAATGATAAAATTGTAATTGAAAGTGATAAACTGGTGAGTGGTTGTGTCTTTTTCATAGGGAGATGGAAAAAAGAAAAGACATCAATAAATATTGTAAGAAAAACTACATACTCTCTTTTTTTCCACTAAAAAAAATAAAAAAAAGAGGTTGACATATTACTATACCACATGTGGTGCAACTAACATTACTCCTAAGAGGATATTGTTTTTGGTTGTTAAAGTCACCGTCACTGATACAAGATGCATGCCTGGTCCTTGTCTCGAGAATATCATAAAACTGGCTGCGAGGAAACCAAAGAAACATTTTGTCAAGAAGGCTGCTGGATCTCTTCCACTCTCCGTGAATGTATTAGAAACGCTATCTGTACTGACATGTCACTTCTAGTTTCTACTTGAACGAATGGAATCCTTTTTAAGTGTCAAAAAAAAAGACACATTTTGTCAGCTGTGAGAATATCGTGTCACATGGATAAGGAAATTGGGAAAGTTTTCCCGTTTGATTAGCATTATTCTTAGTTGTTTGCCAATTAACCAGCTGCAGCTGGTGAGTGACCAAAAGGCGAAGGTTTAATAATAATGCTGCGGTGAACAAGAGGGGATTTGTGCTCCCTTTAGACACTTTATTCGTGGTATTTACATCACTAGCAGCTTTTATATATATATATATATATATATATGTAGCGCTTTGAAACAAACAAGTCTACACGTTACGCTTGACGGCGTCGCTGTATCCATTCAGAACATCGTGGTAGCGATCCCACAGCATTATGCCGCCATACTTGTGGGCAGGCTTCACAGCCGGAAGCACCTGGCTGATGAGAGTGGCCGGCGGTATGTAGCCGGTCGTCGCGGCGGTCGGGGAAGCGGGAAGCCCCAAGAAGACGCTGGTGGCCGGCAACCTTTCCGCCCAGGTGCTCCAGAAACTCCTCAAGTTTGCCACACTGCCGGACGAGTAGTCGCACGGCACGTTGTTGTAGAACTGCACCCACACGTAGTCGAAGAGGCCGGTCTGCAGTGCCTTGCCTATCCACGCGTCCGGGTAATTAGGGCACTGCGGCGCCGCCGTGAGGTACACCTTCCTCCCCCGCTGGCTATACTGCGCGAGGAAGCGCGCGAGGTCGTCCCAGTACAAGATGGTTCCACCCTCTATGTCGAAGTCGATGCCGTCGAGGACGGCGTCGCCGAGGGGGCGGGACGAGGAGTTGCCCCCGAGGAAGTTGTCCCACAGGTACGTGGCGACCTCCCTGGCGTCGTCGGTGGACCTGAGGTAGTAGCTGCCCGACTCGCCGCCGAGGGAGAGCATCACCTTGATGCCGCGGTCCTGGCAGGACCTTACCCAGTCGCCGACCCCCCTGCAGCCTCCGGAGGTTGGGTGGCAGTGGTCCGCAAGGTTGATCGCTGGGGTCTGCCCGTTGCCGAAGACGGCGAGGAAGGCGATGTTGACGTAGGCGTAGTTGCCCGTGGCGCAGGCTTCGGCGAGGGTGCCCTCGTCGACGTTCTGGCCCCAGTAGATGGCGATCTTCCCGGCGTCTGCGCTTGTGCACGCGGTTAATAGAAGGGACAGGAGGAGAAGGTGCGCGCGCCGCTGGGAAGCCATGGCGGAGCTTAAGGCGCTTAATCGTTTTTGGCCAGTACGTATATACAAGGAGAGAGAGGCCAAGTCCCCTGCTTTGACGATGATGCCAGAGGCCCAGGGGCTTCGCGTTCCCCACTTATATAGCAGAAGAAGGCGGAAGGTTTAAAGATGCCTAGTGTTGAGCATTATTTCCATGGTTGCTTGTTTGGGATCTACGGTTTTGTCTGCGAGGTGTGCTTTGTCGAAGCGTCAAATGGGAGAATCTTGGGTTGGAGTGGCCGACTCCATTTCTCTTGATAAAATGGCGATCGAGTTCCACGAAGAGAGTTGGGGATTGACGGGTTAGTCTAAGCTCCATAGATATAAGAATGGAAACGGAATCTTATCAGACCAAGTCGGATTAATGCAGAGAGAAGCGATGGGTCTGTCGAGTTGTTCAGCTCGACAAGAATGATATTTTTTAAAATCTTGTCCCCCTCTCGTTAAGACTGTAGGGTCCACCCGCACTACCATCTGTTAAATTCCTCGCCCGGCCCAAAGAAACTTTCTTTTCTCTTTTTTTCTTTTGTTTTTTGCAAGGGGCGCAGAAGTCAAGTATTTACGAGCGGCCAATATCTGACTGAGTGGAATCTAAGAAATTTTCCAACGTTTGGAGATAAATTCGAAAAAGGTCCGTCTAATTAGACGATAATTTCATGTCGAACTGATTTCTGACAAAATAATCGTACTAAAAATAAATATCTAACAACACATCATAACAGGCCGTATGATTGGAGAGTTTTTAGGCTCTAATCAAATTCAAACCTGTGCAACCAACTGCCCTACAGCTGGTTCACCAAAGAAACACTCTCGGTATATAGGAAAAGAACTGAGATCCTCTAAGTCCAATTTTAAATTAGACTTAATCAGTAAAGAGAGGAGGAAAGGAGGTCAAATAGTGTTAAAATTCACTCCACTCACGTCTCCGTAATCTTAAAATTTTGAAACAGTGTCAAAACCCAATTCACCTGTACCTCCATGATTTCAAAATTTTGGCTCCTTACTGATTGAGTCCAGTTCAAACCAAAGTTAGAGGTAGAAGATTTAGTTTATAGGAAAATGATTGTTTGTTTATGATTTTAGATAGGAAGATCTCGTGAGAGTGTGACCGTGCGATCACATTATCTTTTACTTTTTTCGATGGTCAGGTCAAAGTGATTGGATTGGGAATGTCCACGCATTGTTAATATGTGAAGTTTCAATATTAGGATATCGCAGCAAGCATTAATTTTTAAAAGTAACTCTTTAGAAAAATTAATTACACTTCTTATTTTCTACCTCTTCATGTTGACTGTTTGTTAACAGTTTATAACATATTATGATTCATATTTTATGAAAATACTGATTTAATATTGACAAAATCAACCTGATAACAAAGTTGGTGACTTATTTTCTAGTCCTCAACGACAAATTTCAGCACACACTACCGGTCTCTTTACTTTTTATCTGGACTTATTTTTCAATCCTTGAACTTAACTCCCATTGTTTCCTTCCACATAGAATGCAGTTTTACCCTCCTTTTTGTACTCTACCATGAGAAATAACTATCACAATGTCTTGGGAGGGCTGTCCGGCCGTGAAGATAGGACAGCGATCGAACGCCCTACGGTCCCAAATGCGTATGAGCGTGACTAGGTCTATTTTTTTTTTTTTTTTTGTCTTAATATTTTTATTTTTGTTAGAACATCCGATCAAAAAATAATGGTATACCAAATAAGTTTGAGTTGGCTCTAAGCTTATTGTATAATTGTATATTTTTTGAAAAAAAATACTCATGCAAATCAAGGCATGCAAAAAATTTCTTAAAAAAGGTGATAGTGAACCTGGCCAACTTGAGCTTATTGGTTGTATCATTTATCTTTTTGTAAGTCATTTTAAAAAACTAAATAAAATGCTAAGAAGAAACTAAAATAAAAAACTAGGTCTGACTGCACCACGATGCATGACCGGATTAATATTATCAATAACATATAATGCATAACTAGTATATCAACTACATGGTAGTCGTAATTTTTTTCGAACCCGATAGGCGTTGGGTTATATTTTTTTAAGTTTTTCTATCTCAATTTTTATTTTAAAAAGAAAACACTACTTAAACATGATTTAAGTTATTTTTTCTTATTTTTAAGGGAGGAGATGAATTCTTCACCAGTTCCTTCAAAATAGCTGCTTATTTGGTCACCACACAGGTAACTAACACACTTTTTTTTCTCTCTCTCTCTCTCTCTTAATTGACCGTCTTCTCTCTCTTTCCAAACATGCATGTACTTAGTTGCGACCAACATATGGTCGATATGTTAATTATTCATTACATGTTGCTGATAACATAAATATGTTCATGTGCTCTGGTTTTAGCCACCGCTCACGGTCGTCTTCGAAATAGGCACCCAAAACCCTATGAAGATGGCGGTGAGCGAGAGTCTATTTCGGAGATGGCCGTAAGCAGAGGCTAAAATTAGAGTGCATAAGCACATTCATATCGTTAGTAACATGTAATGAATAATTACAATATCAATACACGTTAATCGCAGTTGAACACATGCATAATTGAAAAGAGAAAGAGAAGCGGGTCAATTATGAGGAAGAGAAAGAGAAACTCGTTATCTACTGACTAAACAAGAGAGTTTTTTTAAAGAGACTTGTGAAGAATTCATATTCTCTCTTAAAAAGTAGAAAAAAGAATTTAAACGTAGTGTAAATAATATTTTCTTTTTAAAATAAAACTTGAGAGAGAAAGAGTTAAAAAAAAATATTACCAAACATCCTAGTAGATCAAAAGATTGAAAAAATATGGAGAAAAGTAGTTCTGATCCATCCGTCAGAAAATATAGTGATGTTATTCATTCCCATGAGATAAGATTCGGTAGATAGCTGTAGGAATTCTGTGATGAAAATGAGATGATCACCTTACCAAAGCCTAAGCGGCCTAGTGATATTGGCAAAGTGGATGATCCGCTCCCCTAAGGGAGATTTTTTTCTATTAGCCAATTGGTGGGAGCGAGAAGTATGGGATGTGTCTAGTGTTTCTTCCATCAATTATTCAGATCTATGTCGTGTATCAACAAATCATAGTTTCGAGGGTCATCCATTACGAAAAAACTTTCCTCCAAGTGGATATACCAAAAAGATATATACCTCTTTGTTAAAATAACATGAACTCTAACTGAACATGACAAAAGAATTTGCAAGTTTTGATAACATGAGGAGTGCATATGCAAAATCTTAGTGAAGATTTCGGAAGTATAATTACACCTTTCTGAAGATTTCAGAGATATTGGTAACGTATGTGAGAGTTGGGGGGTGTTAGTGTTTTTAAGGAGTATATATGCAGAAATTTCTAAAAAATGATCGGGAGTAAAAATAAAAATAAGAGACGATATAAGTCACACCCTTAGTGTAGCAAGTATTACTCTTACTTCTATTATTGTTCCCCTCTCGTTCACGAACATTTTTTTTTTTTAAATGATGGTAAGGAACTTAGCACAGAATACTGAAGTTTATAGGAAATGTGAGAGGTTCTGAGTTTGAGCCGAACAAACATCTCAAGACATGCATCCTTATTTTCCGAAGACTAGCAAACGCTGGACTCGCATCCTTCGAAGATTAAACGTGAACCAGGAATGATATGCCTTTTCTATGAGATGCAGACTTTTTGGACTTTGCATCTCTTAAATCCCCTCCATCTCTAAATACAAGTGTTGTGCTAAATTCTAGTTTGTGTTCACTATGTTTGTATAAAATATATGAACACGGATATAAACATGTATGTATGACCAGTTTGGTGTTGGCTCCGTTTACATCCCTAAATGCAAATACTATGCTTAGTTCTAAGAGAATGAAGCAAAAATAAATCTGCCAAACAGGTCTATATAATTTTAAAAATTGTGTCAATTTTACCAAACGAGTTAACAAGTGATTTGCTCAATTTTAAAAATAAATTAATTGTCCAAACTAAATAAATTTTCAGAAAGAAATAATTTTAGAAAACAAAGTGCTCACAAACACCCTATAAGGAAAGGGGGTTGTTGTTTACTGTCACTTCTCGCTTCAAGGGAGAACGGGAGAGTCCGTTTAGAATTCAAATGTATTTCTTGTTAAAAAAAAGAAAGAAATCAAATCTATTTTAGACAGTCTACTAGTAAACAGAATTATTAGACGGATTAACACATAAAGCAGAGAGATTTTAACTAGCCCAGGTCCAGAAAACGGAGTAAGAAATAAGAAAAAATTGAATAAGTGTTCATATTCAATGTTATTGGCGTTCCATATTCTAATTTTAATTCGATAGGCTAGATATTAGTTATTGTATGTTTGTTAAATAGGAGATTCTTACTCTTAATTAATTAAATTTGTTCAAATACTAGGTAAATAAAAGTTAAAATAAGTGCTTAAATTGTCCTGAATTTTTTCCTTATTTAGCATGGACAAAGATTGGGTTTCATGTTCGTACAACTTGTTCGAATCTTTATCCCAGTTTAATTAGGAGTTGGAACCTATTTTATTATGGATGACCAAGTTAAATTTTTAAGTAGTTTAAAATTCGAATCGGCTTTTATATTTTACTTAATGCATTCGGTTCGGCTCCTGTGGACGGTAGAATTATGAGAGTCTATAATCTTTGTCACTTCAAAAGTTTTCTCAAATGTGTCAATATTTCTAAGCTTTTATGTTTGAGTGAATTATGAGAAAAAAAGAGAGAGATAAAGAGAATGAAGTAATGATGAGAAGATTTTTCAAAAGCAAAGAGGTGAACTTTTCGAGTGTCTTTTAGAGATTATAGAATTATTTGATAAAGCAATGACAAACACAGAGTTAAGATCACTTCCTGGTCAAACCCCGAATTAGGAAACAGAATTGGGCTTATCTCAGGCCTGTGTCGGGCGAATTGGGCTTATCTCAGCGAGGTTGCCTTGCCCATTTTCTGGCCTCGACGTTGCAAATAGATAGAATCTTCCATTTCTAAGAGCTACTTGCGGCACGGAGGTGGAGCAAGTTAAAAAACTACTTTAATATTTTTTTTTTAAGGTGGACCCTAATATATCGTACATGTCTGTACACAGATCAGTCCGAGTTCAATGATGATTTTTTTAAAAAAAATTTAAATTATCTGATCAGAAATCGGTCTAGACGGACATGTGAGACATTTTAGGCCGCACCTTATAAGAAATTCACAAAAAACAATGTTTTTTTTAAACCAAAGCAGCAAATATTGCTCGTATTCTGCTACGTCGTGGGGGGCGTAATGAGTAGTGTGTAATGATCGGGGCCTGATCCCTCCACAGCCCAGTTAGGTCGAATGGCATATGGACCTTGTCTTGGACTATAGTCTAGTTGATTTCAATCTGTCTTTTTTTTTAGTAGCGATGCAGTGCTAGTAGATCGGATGGCTGCAGTAATATCAATTTTTTATTTTTTATTTTTAAAATTTTTTAGGTCGTGCTCATCATGACCAACCTGTCAGGCCAATCTCCAAAATCACTATTCATTAGACTTGATTTTTTATTTTTAAAATTTTTTAGACCGTTCGAGTAAAGACCATATTATACGAAGGTGTCAGCCATGAAAAGACCGACCTAAAGAAATAGAAAAAAAAAAGAATTTTAGAAAAAAAAAGCCGCATCGCATGCAGTGCACCGCCTGTATTGTTCTTTTCTTTTTTCCCAATGTTGGTATGCGTATGGGCCATGTCTTGGACTATAGTCTAGTTATTATCCACCCTTCAGGTGTTTAGCTATGATTCCAATGTTGCATGCACTAAAACAAATATTTATATTCGGGGGTAGTTCTGATATTATTATTTCTCTAAACTTTAAAAAAGGATGAACGAACGTCTAGCGCACAAAACCTGCATACCTGGCTTCCAGTACTTATATAAATATAGTGAATGGTAAATAGGTCACTGTATCTGCCATATTTAAGGTTATTCTTCTCCAAAACTTAACAGTTCTTAATAACAAGTCCTTTTGGTTGACAACTATTTGAATGATAGACATATTTATAACACATTTTTCACACTAAAATCAAATTAAACAAAATAAGTGAAATGACTTTACTACCCTCAAAAGTTAAAAAGGGTTCTTTTACACATAAGTCTTTATAATATTTTGAAATTATAAATAAATTCTCCTAATCTAACTATTTATAAATAAATCCTCACAATCGTAACTTTCTTACAAATAAGTCTTTTAAGGGTTTATTTGTAACACTCTCAAATACTTATTTGTATGTTTTAGGGGCCTTTCACTAATTCATGATGGATTGCAGAGATTTAATTGTAAATAGTTAGATTAAGGGATAATTATTTATAATATCAAAATATTATAGGAACTTAGACGTAAAAAAACCCAATTTAAAAATGAGGAAGGGGGTGTGTGTTAGAGAGAGAGAGAGAGAGAGAGAGAGAGAGATCCCCCTTGGACAAAATAGTACACATACGTGCACACAGGTGTGTGTGAAAGAGAGAGAGATGAAGTCACCTAGTAAAGGACTTTTGCTATTTGATAATTCATATTCAATGATGGTTAAGTTAATAGAATGTCACATATAACGAAAATTAAAACTTGAAGAACATGTAATTAAATCCTAAATTGATTGAAGAATTAGTAATTTCGGTATAAGCAATCCAGGATTGCTTAAATTGGAATAAGACTTGTTTTACTTTAATAGCACTATTCTAACTCTATCTAGAGTAAGTCATTCTAATCAGATAAAATAAATAAAAAATAAAATATATATTATTAGTAGTTACTCTAATTAAAATAAATAATTCTTTTTTGAAATTATTTATTCTCTCTTATTTCGGAATTTCATTTCCACGGTTCCACCGGATAGAAAAAAATCCACGCAATCAAATTGGAATAGAAAAAAATCCACGGTTCCTATAAATTTGTTTATTCTTGAATCAAAGCATAAGAAAGTGTTCGTTATTATTCCAGCTGTTCTGGTAAGCGGACGTCAAACCGACATCAGCGTTGAGCCAGTGACCCAATGGCCTTGCAACACCTGTGTCCATTCTTAAGCAGAGGGACCTCCTCCTCGTCGCACCCCACTGCGTCACTTTCTTGAACCCTAATCCCTTTCCTTCTCCCCCGAACCCAAGACTCTCTCTTTCTTGCGCGCACGGAGCAACTGCTCGGTGGGAGCGGGCGATGGCGGAGCGATCTCCAGCGGTGATCTTCCACCTCCTGGAGATCACTCTCATCTCCGCCCAGGGCCTGAAGCCGCCCTCCTCCGCATCGGTCGCCGCCAACCTCCGCCGCCTGCGCACCTACGCCGTCGCCTGGGTCGACCCCTCCACCAAGCTCCACACCCTCGTCGACCGCGTCGGCGGCGAGAACCCCACCTGGAACGAGAAGTTCCTCTTCCGGGTCCCCGCCGGGTTCCTCGCCGGGGACTCCTCCTCCGCCGTCCACGTCGAGATCTACGCCGTCGGCCTCCTGGTCGACTCCCTCGTCGGCGCCGTCGACTTCCTGGTCGGCAACCAGCGGCTGCTCTCCAAGCCCCCCGGCGCCACCTCCTTCACCGCCGTCGGGATCCGCCGCCCCTCCGGCCGCTTCCACGGCGTCCTCAACATCGGCTCGGCGCTGCTCCCGTTCCACCACGTCTCGTCCCTTGCCGCCGCGGCGCTCGCCAGGAGCGGCGCGGAGGCCATCGGCTACCGGGCTCTGATGGGTGAAAACATCCCCAGCCACAAGCTCCGGCGCCAGAGGCTTCCGTCGGCCGGGGAGTGCCAAGGCCCCAGGCAAGATCCCCCGCGGGTGCTGAAAGTACGGAACGCAGCCACGGAGAGCGCCGCCGCCGCCGAGGCGGAGACGACGAAGGAAGGGAGCCCCGTCTTCAAGAGGAAGAACAACAGCCTGGACCCGTCGGATGAGAACTTCGTCCCGATGGAGGGTTCCGGCGATGGGCGATCCTGATGGGGAGTTGCGCGGTTGCTGCTATTCCCAGCGGTAATTCTGCAAAAACCTCATCTTGTTCTAGAAGGTTCCCTTTTCTTGTGAGGGTGCGTAGTCCCTCGGTGTGGTGGGGGTTGTTCTAGTTCCCTGATGGGTTCCTCTTCCCTATCCGCACCCAGAGAGAGACTAGTAAGGAGATGGATTCTTTCTAGAGATTAGTGGATTCATGTTTCTTTCTTTCTTTCTTTTGTGTTCTTGAAACCATGAATCCTTCCACTTAATTGTAAGGACCCATGATCTTGCTTTTTTTTTTTTCTTTTTTTCTCTTATTTCTCTTCTAACATGGACACCGCATTTAAATGCGGTTTCTTACCTGGTGCTGTTCTATATAGTTGAAATCCTAATAGAGCCCATTTGTAACCAAGGAATCGTATGCGCAATTGACAGGTATACGAATAGTTCAAGCATTGTAGTAGCAAAATGGATTTAAACTTGAAACTTAGCGCTGCAGCTATACAGCCTACATATGATGAATGGAACGAATCAAAATCCATAAAGCATGTAGGAATTGTTAGGATTGAACGAGAAGCTAAACTCTCATGGTCACAAAAAAGTTTCCAATCAAACAGCAAAATGTCACATCCAGGATTCCAGTTATTCTTCAAATGAGAAAAAAAATAAAGTAGGACAGAATAGAGGCATGGATGGAACTTAGGTAGGTTGTATTAGGACATGTAGTAATTTGGGTGGCTCAAATTCCATCTAACTTATGTTCAGCCTAATCCAGTTCAAATTTAAGATAATGAACTTGGGTGGACAGGTTTAACTTGAGTCAGGTTGGCGCTATTTCTTAAAAAACACATTTTATTAGTTGTGGAATGTGTTACTCGAAAGGTTTCTCTGATGTGCTTGTTTGATGACTTGCTAAAGGTGGCCCACTTTTCTTGTATGAATTAAGAGAAATGCTTGCTGCAATTGCAGCACTGCTGCAGTTCGCGCCAGCAAGCGTCCGATCAACTATGATCCAACAACCGCAGTAGCGAGTGTTTTTTTTTTAATAAAAACTCGGGGCAATTAAACATTAAAACAATAAAAAATAAGATAAAAATATGTGTTCTTTTTTTAATTTTTTTTTTTAAAACTGTCCAATCAAAGTTCGAATAGTATGAATGACTCTCTTAAGATTGACTCCACCTCATTGAGTTTAAAAAAAAAAAAAAAAAAAATATACATACTGCTGCAGTCATCAATCAAAGCCGATCAGAGGGCTCCTGGGCGCATTGCAGCGGCGCTGCAATGTCCCCATAGCAGCAAGCTTATCAGTCCAAATCTAATCTGACTTATTTTTAGATAATATAGGCTAGTAGCCCAAGTCGAAGCAATTTGGGGAGATGGGGTTGATGTTATGCTGGTCCATATCAAATCTCATCCCTGGATTGAAAGATAAGGGCTTTGCAACGATAGGAGAACTCAAAAGGGAAAAAAGGATTGTGCAAATTCAGCTGTGGAGAATGTAAATGCTTATGCCCATGCAAGCTCAGAGAAGAGGCAAACTATGCTGACACTTCAGTTCCTTCTGCAATATTTCGGTGAAGTTACTTTTTCACATTCACTTTCAGGCAGGCAACAATTAGAAAATTCCACGTCCTGAAACGGTCAAACCAGAACATAACAGCCACATTCTTTTAAATTGTGAAAAGAAAACTAAAGAATACTTACTGTTAGTGGTGGTAATTGGGTTGGGCAGGGCTAGGGCTCTAATTGGGTTAAGCCCAATTTGAAAACAGCCCAGCCCAAATTCAACCAGCTGAGAATAAGCACATATTATTGTAGACTTGTAGCTCAGCCAGCTCAAAATCAAATTATTAATTTGGGTTGGGCCGGGCTTGGGCTGGCCCATCATGGCTCAACTTTTTCAAACTACTGCAGTAGCCAAATCACTAATTTTTATCGTTCCCTCAAAATTAACCATATTAATCTACAAGAAATACGTGTTGTGATTGCCATCTGATCCACATGATTTGGACGGCTGCCAAGCAGGGCATTTTTTTTTCCTATGTCAATATAGTTATATTCCTGCAGCCCTCGAAGAACAAATAATCAACCTTTTGCCTATAAGGAGTCATTTAGTGTAAAATGCCGCAAAAACTATCGTAAACAGATGTAACACAGTGTCCACATTTGCATTCCTCCAGATCATTTTATGTTATTTTTCGTATGTTTGGAGTGTCATGGATTGTGTATTTCAAAATCAATTGATGCCCAGAATCCTCCCTTTAGCTGATTTCAATTTTCACTTTTCAGAGCAAAACTGCCATTAATCGAAATCGATGATTTTAAAATCAAACATTTTATTTTCACTTATATTAAAGTTGATAATTTCAAAACTGAGCTTTATGGTACTTTATAATGCACCAAAGTGTCACACACAAAAGGAGCCTTAAAGTGAAACTGATATTAACATCTAATTGATATCAAGATATAAGATTAAGATTGTACAGTGTGAAGGAAAATAAGATCAAAGAAATACATGTTGCAATGCCTAGGGGCAATGCCCTTATCTAGGGAGTCTTTTTTTTTTCTAATTTTTTTTGGAACATCCAATCAAAAATTAGATGGTACAGTGCCCTGAGTTCGCTATATATATATTTTTTAAAAAAATTGCAATGCAAATTGAGACATATTCAGAAAAGTTTTTTAGAAAAATGAGGACGGTGAGCTCAGGGTTGGCCCATATTTGACTCACTTTTTTTATTTTTTTTTGAACCTTAAAGATAATAGCATTAAACTAAGGAAACATACAACACGTACAAAGGAACTAGAAAGAAGAGACAGGAGGCCACATCACACCACAGAAAGTATAGAAATGGAGCAATGCCCAACAAACAAAAGAAGACAAGATGAGAGGTTAACAAGATGAGTTGGTACACCGAAAAGTAGGTAATCTATGGAGATACTGGAGGCGAACAAGAGCAGAGCACCATCAAAACGTCATGGCCGTAGAACTGAAGAGTGCCAGTGAAGATCTTGCAGAGGAGTAAGGACCGCCATGGAGGATATGGTTGTTTAGGATGACGAAGCCGGCGACAACAGCCAGGAAAAGCTACGACACCAGAGCAACGGCTAGAAAGGGGTGCTCAATATCTCGAGTGCCACTAGCACATACCAAGATTCCATACAAGGATGCGGCCCTCAAGAACCTAGCCACGAACAGATCACCATCAAAACGTCATGGCCGTAGAACTGAAGAGTGCCAGTGAAGATCTTGCAGAGGAGTAAGGACCGCCATGGAGGATATGGTTGTTTAGGATGACGAAGCCGGCGACAACAGCCAGGAAAAGCTACGACACCAGAGCAACGGCTAGAAAGGGGTGCTCAATATCTCGAGTGCCACTAGCACATACCAAGATTCCATACAAGGATGCGGCCCTCAAGAACCTAGCCACGAACAGATCACCGAAGACCATCAGAGACTAAAGAGATCTTCCACAAAAACATGCAAAAATAGGGGGGATACACCACCAAGGAGGGAACACACAACAAGGGGGAAAATAAACTGGGGAAGAGGAGGTGAGGGAGCGGAGGAACGGAAGGCAAATGAAGGGCCTAAAGGGTGGAGGGGGCGGATTTGGGGTGGACAAGGGCGGAGGGCGTAGAAGGGGGAGGAAGGTGGAGAGGAGAAGAATGGGAGAAGGAAAATCCAAGCAGGGAGAAACAGGAGGAGGGGGAACCACTTTGTTTGCTGAATAAGTTATTAAGTTGGGCCTATCGACGGAATAATGTATATTAGGATAAGGGGTGTTTCAGTTTGATAGTTTTGTGGGACCCGCAAACAGAATAAGAAGAGTAATCAATTATTGGGTTTAAGATGAGATGACTTATTCTCCTTATTCTTCGGATACGCTATTTTGTACGATATAAGTCATTTTGGTTGTTAAAGCAAAATTAAACTTATTTTCTCTTTATTCACCGTTATTCTTCTCCTATTCTACAATCAAAGTGGCGCCGCACCCCTCAGAAAGCACCACCGAGAAAAAACACCAAGCTATCTATTGCTGGGGCGAGGGTTCCACCGATTGGCTAGAGTTCCGCTATGGCGAGGGTTATAGGGTCTCCCTCATTAAAAGTTGGACGATGCATTTCTTTTCGATATTTGACTCCACTCAAAAATATAATTTTAAAAAGTTTAATTGATTAGATGGAGTTGAGATATAATATCTCGTATAAGAATATGTTAAATAGACTAAATCAGTAGACTATCAATAACACTGGTTAGTCATTTTTCGAAACTTGAGTTGGATAAAACTTTGAAGTTAAATGTGTTCGGATTTGTAAAAAGTCTTAGGATGAATGACCTTCTTGGAAAGTCTATCAATTGACACATTTGGACCAGTTAGTTGATTAGATCGTTACAAATGATATCAGAGCCACAAACTAGTCGGAAGTATGAGATCTAAGTGTCACATAGAGTAAAGTGTTATACCATAAAAGAGCTATCCTAGAGTGTGAAGCTGTATTGTAGGAGTCACCTCTTGAGCCTGTGAAGGCCACCTCTAGAATTCTACATGTCTGATGGATTGGTTGTAGGTTATGTATAACGTGGTTACGATGAGGACGTCAAGTTTCTAAGATAGATAGATTATAATATCTTATATAAGAATATGTTAAATAGACTAAATAAGTAGACTACTAAAAATAACGGCTAGTCATTTTTCGAAGTTCGAATTAGAAAGAACTTCGAAGTTAAATGTACTCGGTTGGAAGAAGTCAAAAGATAGGTGATCTTCTTGAGAGTTTACCAACTAACACAGTTATTAGACTAATTAGCTGACTCGATTTGTTTCCGCTATTCCCGCCGAATTGTCACCCTTGCTTGTTGCCCTGTCTTGCAGTGATGGTGCAGTGCACCTAAGTCCCGCCTGATCAATGGATTGTGTTGTCTGCAATTGCAATCACTGCACTCCTTATTTATCTAGAAAAAAAAAGAGATGACAAGATATTTTTAGAAAGTGTATTGGTTTCCTCCCAAACTTATTGGGCCTGAAATAGTGAAAGCCCGTAACAAGTTGGCAGATGCGAAGGGTTGTCAATCCAAGATTTGGGGACGAGTAATAATTATTGTAGATAACACTTGCTGCACTGACGGTCGGCGCTGACCCTCAATATATTGGGTAAATAAAAAAAATTTAGGTGAGCCCTAAAGTGTCCTACATGTCCGTGTTGGCTGGGTTTCAATTGGACGACCTAAAAAAATCTTAAAAATAAAAAAAATTTATTAGACTCAGTCCCATTAAAAACTTTTTTTACTGTTCATTAGGACTTGATTTTTTATTTTTTAAATTTTTTGAGGTTCTCTAATTGGAGATCGGCATGTAAGAATATGTAGGACATCTCGAAGCTTATCTTAAAATTTTATTTTAAAAAAAATTAATTTATCCACGAGGCTCAGTGCAGCACAAGCTTCAGTGCAGCGAGGGTTACTCTTTATTGTAACTCGAGCAGCAGTGCATAGCCCTTCGATCAATTTTGTTTTAAGGCTGTAATAATAAATACTATTTTTTATTTTTTAAAAAAAATTGAAGGAAAGAAAGGAGTCCTTCGTACTATCTGATGTTTGATCGAACAATTGAAAATTTTAAAAATATATTTTGTTATTTTTAAAAAATTTTAACCATGATCAGGCAATACAAATGACTCTCTTAAGATTACTCTCTCCTTCTGAATTTTTTAAAAATAAAAATATATATTTATTATGGCAGCGGTCTGATCAGAGCTGATTGATCTGCTGCACGCGAGCTTTGCAGTGCAAGTAATTCCGCTTTGGTAACTGTTCCCAATTTCCCTAAGCTTTCTTGGGGCCCAGTTGCACTGATCTAGTTGTTCATTTGGATGTGGATGAAGCACCATAGTGAAAAAGAAAGGGTGGTTAAATGTCCATTTAACATTGTAACATATTGTATCAAGACTAATGTTTGCTGCACAGACGTGGAAATTACGCACATATTGTGGTCCGATCCCACCCCAATGCCACAGGTGAAGATTCTCAGCACCACAAACTCAGGCTCTCTTATCTGTTCGATGGAAAACGATATGACAAGATAGCCTCAAAAGATTTTGATTCTAGGTTTATCTTATTTCCCTGAGCCCCAAAGGATTATGATTCTAGGTTTATCTTATTTCCCTTGGATTCAGAAATAGCCTAAACGTCCTTTGATGTTCTTCAAGGGTCGTCCAGCTTTTGTTCATTGTGAAATCCATGGACAGGAAAAGAATGTGGCGAGCACAACAAGTTTCTCAAAGGTCAAAAAAACACAGTTTTCCCAAGCAGTAGCTTGTTACTTTCACTGCACTTCCCACTTATCTCCAATGCACGTCCAAATATAAGCAGCAAAAGAACGTGAAACTACAAGGAATAATTCGGATATAGTTGACCTTAATTTGGCACCGTCATGTACGTGTGAGAAATCCATGCTGCTTTGGTACTTGGATCTTTTGAGATTAAAGTCTCGTCTCAAAGAAACCCCTTGACGAGAAATCTGATAGTATGCTGATATAGGTCATGCAATGGCCAGTGTCCACCGTGCACATTCTTCCGAGTGCCTTCAGCCTGGTCTCCACTTTGTTTGTAGAATTACAGAACAATAAAATTCTGTATTTTTAGAGTAAAATCAATTCTAATTTGATTGAAGAAATTAGTTATTCTATGTCAGAAATATTTATTCGTAAAATTAGATGAATAGTAATTTTACCTGACACTTGAGAAGAATAAAAATCACCTTATATCAAAAAAATTAGCATTCTTAAGGCACCACTTTAATAATAGAATGGGTTACGACAGAATTAGTTATTTTAGATTGCTTATTTCAGAATAAAGAGTATTTTACTTTGACAGTCGAATGTAATTCAATACAAAATATTTAATTCATGTGTGTAGAGGTGTAATTGATTATTCAAGTTACCCACTTTGATAGCACAGTAAGAGAAGAATAAGACTTCTTATTCTTAGAATACGGAGAAATTGTTTATTCCACGTGAGAATTGTTTATTCTCGAAATAAGGTAAATAAACAATTCCACTCCCACACTCAAAGATTATGTATTCCACTTAAGATTCTGTCTGACTGTCAAAGTAAAGAACTCTTTATTCTGGAATAAATAATCCAGATTAACTAATCCCGTCATTACATAGTCTACTATCAAAGTGGGACCTAATTTTAAGGATAAATAATTCTGACGCAAAATAATCAATTCTTCTAATTAAAACAGAATTAATCTTATTCTAAGAATAAGATGTCTTATTTTTCTCTAATTCTACAAACAAAATGAGGTTGATTCTGTCTTGCTATCAAAGTGAAAAATTCTTTATTTTAAAATAAGTAATTTAAAATAACTAATCTGATCTAACAAAATGGTGGTTAGACTTTCTTTGCTTACTGTACATTTTTCTATATATATATATATAATGACTTTACACATTTTTAAGATATAATAAAAGTGTCATTTTCAAGTTTTTTTTTTTTCAGGCATGGTCCCTTAACTGAACCGCGCCTCTAAGTTATTTCGATTCTTGAAAGCGTCCAAAGTGTAATGATTATCGCCGGTGGCTCCTCAAGTGTGGTGGAGCAAAGCGGGGCCAGGCTGGATTCTAAGAACATGAATTATGATCCAATTAAGTAGTTTTGTATGTACTCTTTATTTTCTCTTATCTCATATACTTATGATATAACTCCTATTTATTGTGTTTAAATAGCCTAATCAGAGAAACGTACGAGGCCAATCCATCAAAACATTCCCTCTTATTTTTATAACATAACGTGCATGCAGACCTCTCTCTATAAATCTTTAGAACGAGCGAAGAAGATGTCATTCCGAAAAGCAGAGAGGAAAAGATCTCCCGAGGCGACCTTGGTGATCATCCTTCCTGCCCAAATGCCATCCCGACACGTGTGTTAACCCGTCACTACCTGGCTTTAACTCAAATCGGACGATTAGATATCCAAACCGCCAAACGCTAATGTCCGTGGTCGATGGCAATTGACAAATCCATCCAAGGATCACATGATTTGGATGTCCCACACGTGCCGCGTCTCTAACCATCACCAGCTACACGCTGAGGCCCCATGACAATTGGCAATCCATCGCAATGTGTCGTAGACACGCAACGAGTCATGTAGGACCGCACCTGCCACCAACCAGTGGGGCACCCACAGAGAGAGAGAGAGCGCAGGATGAGCTAACCGAGACCTGTTCTGCTTCCAGCTCACAAAGCACGGTAGCAGGCGTCGCCGGTGTTCCGGTCCTGCCGCCCTTTCTATCCAAATATATAGTTCCCCCACGACGCTGCGTGGTGTCCCCTTGCGGCCGCGTGCGCGTCCTCCCCTGTTGTGTCACCGTCGTATGTGTCCTTTCGTCGCCACGTCCGTTTCTGCGGCAACGCTTGCCGAGGCAGTGAAGGTCCGGCGCGGCCACGGTTCCGGGCGAGACGAGGACGCCTGCGCGCTCAGGCGCACGCGCCTGGGCGTTTTCCTTTCCGAAATAATAATAACACATTTAAAGCCTCTAATTTGCCTCTCTCGAGGCCAGGCCTAGGAGGTACGGTCGCGAGGAGGTGCAGGAGGAGAGCTCAGCAGAGCAGTGCTAGTGCGCGATTCCGGACGGATGCAGTCCATGCATGACCCAGCAGACGCGTCTTGGAGCGCAACCGGGAGCGGGGCCACAGGGACTCCGGACGTTCTTGGAGGAGACCCGGGGGGGGGGGGGGGGGGGGGGGTCCGGATCGACAAGTTCGGGATTTTGCGCCGCCTTAGAGCATGGCGACACGGCCACGCCCACGCAACCCATGAGATTGGCGCGTGCACGCAAGAGCGCCGCGGGCTAGGCTACAGCCGGCGGCTCAGGGAGGTTTTCATATCTTCTGATACACATGCGCCTGCGACCGCGCCGGGCTGCGCGGGAAGGAGGCAAAATGGATCAGACGGAGCTAAACAATCATGGTTCTTAATAGTAGGATCATTATATTCAAATATCTTTTCTATGATAAGTTGGAAGGGATGCTGGATGAGTAATACTTGCCTCTAGGTGGATTATATTGCATAGGGTGAGTGTCTGATTCAAGTGATCGGACGGCTGTCCAATAGTCCGTTGAATAGGGAAGGTATTGATTTTTGAATTTCGTTTTATTTTTTGTCAGATTTTTAAAAAATTTCAGAATATCTGATCAAAAATCTAATGATACAAATCAACAAGTTTGGATCCGCTCCGATCCATGTGTATATATTTTTTTGAAAAAAATTGCTATACATCTCGATTTACATGTAAATTTTTTTTTAATATTTATAAACATATAGTCAAGTAAGAGGAACCCGAACTTGTTGGTTGTGCCGTTATATTTTTGATCAGACGTTCTAATTTTCTTTTTTAAAATCTGACAAAAAAATTCAAAAGCCAATACTTTCTTTCCCCACTCGACGGATTGCTGTGCAACCATCCAATCACATGGATCGGACGACTGACCTCATGCATTGTAATCTATACGAATTACAATGCATGAAATTGTAACCAGTATTACTCATACTGGATCACCTGAGTAGTGAATCTCCCATAAAATTTCAAAGACACTTATTGTATTCCCTTGAGGAAATTGGTGCTTGGGTTTCACATAAGAAATAAAATTTCTGGGCTGGCAGATGATGGGTGGAGAAAGAGCCAACTGTGATTTGATTTATACTGGGCAAACTTTGTTAACTGTTCCGGTAATGGGGGCTGAAGCAGAATTTACTATTTCTACTTACGAGCTATATGTTTTGAAAATTTAAATTTTCAATAGATACATACTTTGAACTTCTTCTATTTTTATATTTAAAGGCTGGTCCATTGTCCCAATATGGCTGCTGGTGCCAGACCGAGGCCTAGTCAGGGAATCGTCCAGCCTTAGCCAGAGGTGGCTTGGCGTGGGCCGCACCATGCGGTCCACATTTTAGTAATATTAGTTACACTGAGCTGAGTTATTTTACAATAATACAAGTTGTCATTGCTTCATTCATATTTAATGTTTGTTTGATCAAATTTTAGAAAAAGTTGTCTAACTCATATAATTCTTGTCTAAATAGATTAATGATATGTTACATTACAAGATGATTTTGTTAGGGATTTTCGGAATACCTGGAGCGGAAGCCATCTCTAACGCAGAGGAAGACAATGCGGGAGTCGATCCCCACGCGCAGCGGACTTCGAACAAGAACGCACGAACCCCGGGCAGGAAGACGGTGTAAACCCACGCACTGTCTCCACTGGTTTTCTCTCTCTATTCGTCTTAATGCATATGACCAAATGGGGAGTCACATGTTTCTTTTATAGAGAGGAGGGACCAGTCCCGTTCTTACTTCTAACAGGATCCTACCCATTACAGGATCCTTATTGGGCGCCTAATGGGTTAAGCCCAATCATATTCCATTAATTTGATGCCTATTAGTGTGCAAGTGTGCAGCCCAGTAAACACAAGTGGACCACTAATTAGATTAAAACCCAACATTCTCCCACTTGGTCAAACTTATCTTAAGCACATCAAATCTTCTTTTGAAAACATACTTATACTAAATTCAACATTCTCCCACTTGGTCCAACTTGTCTTAAGCACATCAAATCTTCTTTTGAAAACATACTTATAATATAAATATATATATTTCAAAAGGACTCTTAAAGATTTGACATCATGGGCATACACCTGAAGAGAAAACCACGGTATGCGCGCGCACGATAAAACAAAACTACACACCATTCCAATTAACGGAATCTTAAAGGTTCAAGAACAGTAAATCAAATAACATGAGTCATGGCGGCAAATGCATTCAATTACACACCACCTTCTATGTACCACAATGCCACCAACTTACTATAATTGAACATCAAATATGGAACTGTAGATAAACTCAAACATAATATTTATCTATTGGTCACCACTTAAATATACAATCTGCCATCCAAAATTCATAACCAACATGTATACAAAATAAATGGAAAAGGCAGAAAGTAATAGAAGAATCACAACATATCGAGAGAACTGACAAGACCCATCCGAATCACATGACTACAAAAAGTACTAGCAAGTAGTCCTTTCGTGAGTGGGTCAGCAACCATAAGATCCGTTCCGATATGTTCTATAGACACTTCTTGATTCTTCACTCTGTCTCTAAGAGCAAAATACTTAATGTCTAAGGCTCTACCACCTTTGGACGCCTTATTGTTCTTAGAGAAGAAGACCGCAGCGGAATTGTCACAATATATCATGATAGGTCTGGAGACAAAGTCAATGAATGATAGACCTGTGAGCAGATTCCGCAACTGGATGGCTTGTGCACTAGCCTCAAAACAAGCAATGAACTCAGCTGCCATCGTGGAAGCCACTGTTATACTCTGCTTCTCACTGCACCAAGTGATAGCTCCTCCTGCCAGGAGGAAGATGTATCATGTAGTGGACTTCCTCGAATCAAGGCAGCCGCCAAAATCAGCATCAGAATAGGCAACGACCTCTAGCTGATCTGACCTTCTGTAAGTGAGCATGAAATCTAATGTGCCCTTAAGATACTGCATGACTTTCTTAGCAGCTTTCCAATGATCCATGCCTAGGTTGCTCTGGTACCTGCTGAGCATACCCACGGCAAAAGCTATATCTAGACGTGTACAAGTCTGAAGGTACATTAAGCTCCCAACGGCTGAAGCATATGGAATAGGCTCCATCTGCTTCCTTTCTAAGTCGTTCCTGGGACACTGTAATTCACTGAATTTATCACCTTTTACAATGGGTACTTTATCGGGTGCGCATGACTGCATGTTGAACCTTTCCAAGACCTTTGAGATGTAAGCCTTCTGAGAGAGACCAAGAGTGCCTGAGGGTCTATCTCTAGTTATTTCAATGCCCAAAACATAGTGGGCATCGCCCATATCTTTCATCTCAAAGTTCTTAGAAAGGAAAGCTTTGGTTTCGTGCAATAAACCAAGATCACTGCTGGCAAGCAAGATGTCATCCACATACAAAAGCAAGACAATGAAACTACTCCCACTGATCTTTAGGTACAAACATTCATCAATGATGTTTTCCTTAAACCCAAAGGACAGTATGATTTCATTGAACTTTATGAACCATTGGCGGGAGGCTTACTTAAGTCCGTAAATGGATTTCCTTAATTTGCATACCAAGTGTTCTTTACCTTTAGCACGAAACCCTTGAGGTTGCTCCATATACACTTCTTTATCTAGGTCCCCATTGAGAAAAGCCGTTCTCACATCCATCTGATGTAACTCCAGGTCAAAATGAGCTACCAAGGCCATTACTATTCTGAATGAGAGTTTCTTGGAAACTGGAGAGAACGTCTCATCATAGTCAATGCCTTCCCTTTGAGTGAAACCCTTAGCTACCAATCTGGCCTTATATCGTTCAACTTTCCCTTTAGCGTCCATCTTAGTTTTGAATATCCATTTACATCCAACAAGTTTGGACCCTTTAGGCAAGTTAACGAGATCCCAGACTTGGTTTTTAGCCATAGAGTCAAGCTCTTCTTTCATGGCTTCAAACCAATAGGCAGATTTTTCACTCTTCACGGCTTGTGAAAACGTCACTGGATCATCAATGTCACCCATGTCTACACTATCCTCCTGTAGGTATACTATGAACTCATCAGATATGGCAGGTCTCCTGACTCTTTCAGATCGACGCAATGTTGGCCCCTGATCCACCTGAGAAGGTGGTTGGTCAACAACAGCGACATCTTCTGGCTCTGGAGCAACCTGAGGTGGACCAACTGCAACTATTTGCTCCCCTAGGATTTCATCCCGAGGAATGAATATGAGAACAACGTTGTCAGTTGTTACAGGTATTTCAACCTGATCCTGTAACTCCTCAAAAGAAATCTCTCGAGAAGGTCCACTCCCACTAACTCCGCCATCTTCAAGGAACCTTGCCTTATCTGTTTCTATAATGATGGGAACATGAGATGGGCAATAGAATCTATACCCTTTTGATCTCGCTGGATAACCAATGAAGAATCCACTGGTTGTTCTGAGATCAAAAGCCTTTTCCTGTGGACTGTATGGTCTGGCCTCAGCTGCACATCCCCACGTGCGCATATAGCTCACAGAAGGTTTCCTACCACACCATAACTCATAGGGAGTCTTAGGCGCAGCCTTCGTAGGAACCTTATTCACAATGTGAGCAGCTGTCTTAACGGCTTCGCTCCACAAGGATAAAGAAAGGGTAGAATGACTCAACATTGCCCTGACCATTTCTTTAAGCGTTCGATTCCTTCTTTCTGCAACCCCATTCTGGCATGGGCTGCCAGGAGTAGTGTACTGAGGTACAATACCCTCTTCTTTAAGGAATTTAGCTAATGGACCAGGCCTTTGTCCCATCTCAGTATACCTACCATAGTACTCGCCACCTCTATCAGACCTGACTATCTTGATTACTTTTCCTGATTGTTTCTCTACTTCCTTCTTGAAATCCTTAAAGACATTAAAAATATCTGCATTTTCAAGAAGTAAATAGAGATACATGAATCTAGAATAGTCATCTATAAAGGTGACAAAGTACCTCTCACCAGTCAGACAGGGTGAAAAGGGACCACAAATATCAGTGTGAATTATTTCTAAAATTCCAGAACTCCTTGTGGCATCTTTATTAGGCGTGTGTGTTTGCTTTCCTTTAATGCAATCAACGCATGTCTCGAAGTCAGTGAAATCCAGAGTGTGTAACACTCCTTCTCCCACTAACCTTTTGAGCCTCTTAATGGAAATGTGTCCTAATCTCCTATGCCACAACATGGATGAATTTTCATTAACTCTACCACGCTTGTTGCCAGTAAGGACCGAAGTATGCAGGGTGTTATGAGATTGTTCAATCACATTGCTAAGACACAATTTATACAAACCATCAGATATAGAACCAGTACCAATAACAATAGAATCATTTATTAATTCAACCGAAGAGTTTCCAAATTTGACTTGAAAACCTTTTGAATCAAGTCTTGATACTGAAATCAAATTTCTACTAAAAGATGGTACATAAAAAGTGTCTTCTAAATCTAGAACAAAACCTGATTCCATAACTATCCTATAAATTCCTACGGCCTTGACTTGTGAGCGCGTCTTATTTCCTGAAAAGATGCTCCGCTCACCCTCATTCGGAGGCCTTTGGAAAAGGAATCCCTGCATAGAAGTGACAACATGCACAGTAGAACCTGAGTCAATCCACCATGTGCTTTTAGGAACATTGACTAAATTAGACTCATAGCAAACATAGGATGTATGCTCTCGAACACTACCACTAGTGTATTTCATTGAGGACAGTTTAGCCATTAAAGTTCTGGCTTTGGCCTTATCAGAACTAATGAACTGTTCCTCAATAGCCTTAAGAAATCCACTAGCAGTAGTCTGATCTGGGATAGATCCCTTAATGTTCTGTCTAACGTGTCCCTGAAGGAACAGAAGACAAAGACGATTGGACTTTTCCCATTTTTCATAATGAGTCTGCTGTTCCAACGAGCTTTCTGGAGTAAGTGGAGCCGGCATAACCTCACGTAATGCTAAATCTAAGTCCATGCAGCCTAGAGCAAATTGTACCATTTGTTTCCACTCAGTGAAATTAGTGCCATTCAGGTACGGCACACTAGCATTAAATGGTGCAAACAAAGGAGAAACAGCTGAAATAAAACAAACACATGCTCACATATAAGGCAATGAATCTAAAATATTGTAAATAATGAGGCAAACATATATGCAAAGTAATTCAACAACATAAAGAGAACTACTTTATCAAGTCGTCCGATAGCTTCATGGACGAACTCCTCGAATTAACTTAAGTGATAAAACTAAAACTTATAAACATTTTGATATCAAGAGAGGGTACCTTTGGGTACATAACTCTCAAGAATCGCCATGTAGATAAATTTTAATTTATCCTGCTCATGACATGAAAATAAACACTCATTTGGGAGTTAAATTTACAATCAAGTCATGAACACAAGTATTTGAAATCATTTTAATTTCTTAATGAGTATATTTTATTATTCTACATGCATAAGGTCACTTTGGTGATCTACTTACACACTTTGAATACTAAAACATCATCCCCCAATTAAAATGATAACAAATATCTAAATGCTCACCAATAATGCTATTTAAAACTTAATATGGTAAGATTTTATCAATCCTCGTGATTAGTGCCACTTTGGTGGTCAAACTAATCATTTAGAAATCAAAATTTACCACGAAACTGCATAATAGCATTAATAAACACATAACATGAGCAAAAAGGACATAAACACAATAATTAATGCAATCTTAAGTGGAGATATTCATACATGATTAAAACTGTAAAGAAGACAAATAATCACAAGAAGTATCTCTTAAACTTACAGTAATAATTATTGATTCTTAAACAACATTAAACATGCTTAAAACTACATTAAAATGGCTACTTAATAAATTTATAGCATGCTGTTACATATATGTCATTTTTCTGTTTGTAGAAAAAAAACTGAATTGCAAACATAGTCTGAACAGTTTACAGAAAGATCCTGAATTGTAAACATACTTTGCAGTTTGCAAGAACAATAAAAAATTGCAAACATATCCGTTTTAATTTGCAGAAACAACTTAAATTGCAAATATATCCGTTTCTGTTTGCAAAAAATAACCAAAATTACAAGCAGATTTAAAATATGATCTTTTATCCTTTAAAGATCACTAATGGGCCTAAAATGTGCTCAGAAATTTGGGCCAAAGATCCAGAACTTAATGGATCAATTAAGTGACCATTAGTGAATTTTAAAAGATAAAAATAACTAAAAGAATTTAAATTAAATGATTTTAAATCTTTTTAACTTAAAGGATACATCTACACAAACGAATATAAACGGATGCGGGTCCGGTTCTTAACGGATTAACGGATTTGATTTGAGTTAGATTAACGGATTCGGGTTTGATACTTAATCGGATCCGAATTCGGATCTTAATGATATCCAAACGGATATCGTACCCAGAATTCGAATCCAAGACCCGTTAACTAATATCCGTTAAGGAATTATCAAATGGATTCGAATTTGGGTCTTAATAAGATCTTAACGGATCTAATACCCAAAATAGGACCCAAATGATCTTTAATGAAGATCCATTACGGATTTAAAATCTAATCCAAATTAGACCCAATGGTTTCCTAAATACAAAGTTTCCTAAACCCAATAGTTTCTTAAACCCATTATCTTCAACATCCCAAAAGGAAAGTTAGGACTTAGAAACTCAATTTTAGGAAATCCAAATTTTAGAAAATTCAAAGTTAGGAAACCGTCACCGGAACCCGAAAACCTCGCCGGAAACCGCCGGAACCCGCCCCCGCGCGGCAGCCTGGCGCGGCCAGCGCCGCCGCGCGGGGCGGCACCGCGTAGTGCCGCGCGGGCCCTGCGCGCAGTGCCGCGGCCGCGCGCGGCCCCGCGCAGCGCCGCGCTGGCCTGCTCGGCCGCGGGCGCCGCGCGCAAGCCGCGCCCGCGCGCGGCCCCGCGCGGGCCAGCGCGGCCGCGCGCAGGCCGCGCCGGCGTGGCGCGGCCACGCGCGGGCCGCGGCCGCCCGCCTTGGCGGGGCGTGCCGCGTCCGCGCGGCCGGCGCTGCCGCGCGCAGGCCGCGCCTGCGCGTGCCCCGCGCGGGCCTGCGCGGCCAGCGTGGCCGCGCGCAGGCCGCGACCGCGTGGCGCGGCCGCCCGCCGCGGCGGGACGTGCCGCGCCCGCGCGGCCGGCGTTGCCGCGCTCGGCCGTGGCCGGCAAGCCAGCGGCGGCCGCCTGCGTCCGTCCGGCCGTTTGGCCGCCCAGAATTTTTTTTTTTTTTTTTATATACGGGAAGAATCCCGTAGATCGGAGCCCCAAAAAATTCCGACACGGGCTCTGATACCACTTGTTAGGGATTTTCGGAATACCTGGAACGGAAGCCATCCCTAACGCAGAGGAAGACGATGCCGAAGTCGATCCCAACGCGCAGCGGACCTCGAACAAGAACGCATCAACCCCGGGCAGGAAGACGGTGTAAACCCACGCACTGTCTCCACTGGTTTCCTCTCTCTATTCGTCTTAATGCGTATGACCTAATGGGGAGTCACATGCTTCTTTTATAGAGAGGAGAGACCAGTCCCGTTCTTACTTCTAACATGATCCTACCCATTACAGAATCCTTATTGGGTGCCTAATGGGTTAAACCCAATCATATTCCATTAATTGGATGCCTAATGGTGTGCAAGTGTGCAGCCCACTAAACACAAATGGACCACTAATTGGATTAAAACCCAACAGATTTAACTTGTTACACTGACTTTCGACATAGCAATCAGTATTCTCATATTCTAACCTCTCGACTGGGTTGGCTATAATTTCCACATTCTAACCCCCCAGCTGTGCTGGGTATGGTCGCTTTGCCATCCAATTGTCTGTAGCCTGAGTCGAAAAGGTCAAAAGTTTATTTCATATATAATATATTTTTAATAACAGATATGTAAAGTATATCTTGAATTGTTGGCTTTCTGTCTTTCGGTCACTATATACGGAAAAAATGGACGGTGAAACGAGCTTTGGAAAGTTTGATAAAAGGAACGTTCCCAGAACAAAGACTGTGGAGGTCGACCTTGAACCAACGTTCCACTGCTGCTTACCCTTTGTTTGCCACGCAAATGGTGGACTTGTCAAGCTAACTACACATGATAAGACCTAAAGATGGTTGTAGGCTTAGCAGGTGCGCATAATTAACACTAGACTCATAAAGGAAAGAGGTGAAGGTAAGAGTGGTAATGAGTCAAGTCGAGTCGAACTTTGACGAACACGAATTTGGGTCATTCAAAAATGTGTTTTTTGGGGGGCAGGTTTTAAGAGCTGGCTATATAAGATTAAAAGTCTACATCGCAGTCTGTCAGCAGTGGTGTGCCGAGAACTTTTAGTCTGATAACGCCCGTCAAAAAGGTTATTCGCTGCTCATAAACGACATTTCTTGTACTTTTGAGTTGAAATGCGTGGGATCGATAGGCGGGTTGTTCAGGTCGCCGAGATGGTATTTAAAATTTAAATATTATTTTGTATTTAAGGCCGACTCAAAAGTCAATCAAGCCGAGCTTCATTAAGCTCAAGCTCGGCTCGTTTAAGAGATCTGAGTCTTAAGCTTGAGCTTGACTTGTATATGGCAATGAGTCGAGTTAAATTCGAGCCAAACTCGATTAACTCGCGAGCGGCTCAGTTCATTGTTAATTCTTGATGAAGAAGTATATCTTATTATTTTAAAATCAAATAAGTCATTCATCCTTTTCTTTTTATGTTTGAGAGTCTAGAGAATTCCATTTCTAACAACGTAACGTGTGAGCAGCCAGAAAAAAATGCTTCTATCTCCGCCGATTATATTTTACGCTTTTACCATGGTCCTTGACCTTTAGAGCAACATAAAACACGACTCCTCAAAAAAATAACTATAATCTCATACTTGTTAGCTAAATTCAAGTCTCAATATATATGACAGATCTATACTTGGGTTTCTGTGCGCACGGCTTGTTTGGCTTTGTGCGTGGCTTACTTCCGTATGATGGATTAGGGACCACGTCTTCTTCCTCTGTTGGGAGGAAGCATTTGCTTCCCATGTACCCTTTCTAAGGCTTGAGGTACCTTTCTTTAGCTCCAAGTTTCATTTCTTTTCAATTAGCTGTGTTAGCACCCACCAGTCGGGATAGGTGCATCTGTTTGTTTATGTTCGAGAGCCCCGCACGAGAACGTGACTTTTCGATAGAGGTGGTGGGGTGGAGAGAGAGAAGAGAGAAATAATAAACCGTTTTAGTTGTACGTTGAATATTGTAAAAATAGGCGTGTGTTTATAAGCATAGTGTAACTTCTCTTCTCAATGAAGATTTTTTTTTAAGAAAAAAGACAAAATCTCACTTCCGCTTTGGAAACAATATTTCGGGGAAGACATGTAAATGTTCATGCATCTACATTGGCGTCGTATGTGGGACTGAACAAAAAGTCACTAACTTGTCCGAGCACCTCTAGCCGGCCTGATCCGTCCAACGACTCAAAGAGGTCCACAAACGTCTATTTTCACAGGAGACTGTGTTGAGGCATAAAACTGGCAAACCGTTTTAGTCTTACATCGGATGTTGTAAAAATAGGCGTGTGCTTATAAGCAGAACGCAACTTCTGTTCTCAACGAGGACTCTTTTCTAAGAAAATGACAAAACCCGACCTCCGCTTTAGAGACAATACCTCGGAGAAGGCACGTAAATTTTCATGTATCTACATTAAAGAAAATAAATCTTAAGGTTATAAGTGGAGTAGGCACTATTTATTAAATACTTTTTAATTTTGTCATTTTTCCAATATAAGACTATTCTAACACGCCCCTCACATGCAGGCCTTAGCTCTAATATCTTGTTGAAGTTATTGAGCCATCTAACTTAAAATCTTAAGACTTTGATACCATGTGGTCGTGGGTTCGTTTCTCACATAAATGTAGATGCATGAAAATTTAGGTGCCTTCTTCGAAGTATTGTCTCTAAAGCGGAGGTAGAATTTTGTCATTTTCTTTAGAAAAAGACCTTCGTTAGGAAGAAAGGTTGCAGTCTGCTTATAAACACACGGCTATTTCTACAACATCCGATGTACGACTAAAGCGATTTGCCATTTTTATGCCTCTACACAACCCCTACGAAAGTAGACGTGTGCGAACCTTTTTGAGCCGCTGGACAAATCAGGCTGGCTAAGGGTGCTCGGACAAGTTAGTGGCTTTTTGTCAGTTCCCACATACGGCGTCAATGTAAATACATGAAAATTTACGTGCCTTCCCTGAGGTATTATCTCTAAAGCGGTGGTGGAGTTTTATCTTTTTCTTTAGAAAAGAGTCATCGTTAAGAAGAGAGGTTACGCTCTACTTATAAGTATATGCCTATTTTAAAACATCCGATATAAGATTAAAACGATTTGTCATTTTTATGCCTCTACAATACAGATTGAATTCAATCCAACTTTACATTTAAAAGATCTCTATTTCCCTCACTCCACGGCCCATAGTTCTCCAAACCCCAACATAATCAATTACTAGTTGCAATCCCGTGCGATGCACAGTGAATTAATGGATTTGAATAAAATAAGTATAATTAATATAAGTGAAGTTAATTTTATATTCTTTGCGAAGGAATAAATAAAATAATTACAAAAGAATATATGTTCAGAAATACTAATATTTTTTGTATCGATATCAGGTTCGTTATTTGATAAATGTTAAAAATTTAGAACCATTGTTTCTAGAGAAATATGGATTGAAGGAGAAAACTAAAAAGTATACTAAAGGTTATTATTATTATCCTATTAGATTATCTCCATAAATGCTATGTTGAAACATGGATTGAGAGAAAAATGAGAGAGAGACTGGTCTCTTTAATAATGAAATTATTTATTATTATCTTATGAGATTATCTCAATAATAAAAATAAATATTAAAATTTATTATTATTATCTCAATAAATTGCCCCAATATTAACAACAACAATAACAATAATAATATGAGTGAGAAAAGAGATTTAACAACGACAACAATAATAACAATAATAACATGAGTAAGAAGAGTGAGACAGAGACTGGTCTCGTTAATAATAATAATTATCATTATCACAATAATAATAATAACAACAAAATTAGTAATACTTTCAAAAATAATAATATTAATATCAAATTAGTTATTATTATCTTATAACACTACCTAAATAATAATAATAATAAAATTTCAAAATTAATTATTATTATCTCAAAAGATTGCAACAATAACAACAATAATAATAATAATAATAATATAATAGGAGAAAAAATAGGAGATAGCAATATTAATAGAGAGAAAAAAATGTGATAGGTGAGAAAGAGAGATAATAATAATAATGATAAAGTACTTTTAGAATATAATAATAATGTCAAAATTAGTTATTATTATCCCATGAGATTGTCTTAGTAATAATAATATAATAATAATAATAATGATAGTATTAAAAATAGTTATTATTATTCCAAGAGATTGCAGCAACAACAATAATAATAATAATAAAAATAAAATAGGAGATTGTCTCAATAATAATAATAATAATAATAATAATAATAATAATAATAGTTATAATGATGATAATATCAAAATTAGTTATTATTATCCTAAGAGATTGCCACAACAATAACAAAGACAACAACAACAACAATAATAATAATAATAATAATAATAATAATAGGAGATAAATATTAATAAGAAGAGAGAAAAATGTGAAAGAGAAGAAGGAGAGTTAATAATAATAATAATGAATAATAATAATATCAAAATTAATTATTATTATCCGTGAGACTATCATTTTGATATCAATTTTAATAAGAATAATAATAATATCAAAATTAGTATTATTATGAGAATTATCTCATAAGACTATCCCAATAATAATAGTAATAATAAAATAATACTTTTAGTAGTAATAATAATCTATACTATATAATAAAGCAGAGTTTTTAACTTCGGTTGATGTGGCAGTTTGCAGTGCTTTCCCTCCAAAAAATATTACTAAACAATTCCTAAGATAAGTCATTAATACATTCATTCCTCTTCTCACCTCCACTCATTTCAAAACAACTCATTAATTGATATAACTCTCACCCTACCTATTTCAAAACTACTCATTAATGATCATAACTCATATGATAATAATAACTAATGTTATATTATTATTATTATTATTATTAGGGTTGTCTCATAGGATATAACAAATAATTTTGATGTTATTATTATTATTAATGTAATTTTAATCTAAGATGGTAGAAAGTAGTATAATATTAATATAATACTTTCACCATCTTAGATTAAAATAATATTATTAATAATAATATTTTTAAAAAATAATAATATCATCAAAATTAGTTATTATTATTCTATGAGACTACCATAATAATCATAATAACAATATCAAAATTAGTTAGTATTATCCCATGAGACTATCTCACTAATAATAATGATAATAAGAAGATAATAATATATCCCATGAGACTATCATTTCAATATTAATTTTAATAAGAATAATAATAATATCAAAATTAGTATTATTATCTCATAAGACTAGTCAACAACAACAATAATAATAATAATACTCTCAATAATAATAATAATAATAATAATAATATATTTTACAGCATCTAACATTAAAATAATAGTAATAATAATTATATTACTTTAAAAATAATAATGATAATGATAATATCAAAAAAGGTTATTATTATCCTAAAAGAATGTCTTAATGATAATAATAATAATGATGATGATGATGATGATAATGATAATATCAAAATTAGTTATTATCTCCTAAGACTATCTCAATAATAATAATGATAATAAAACAATAATAATATATCTCATGAGACTATCATTCCGATATTAATTTTAATAAGAATAATAATAATATCAAAATTAGTATTATTATCTCATAAGACTACGTCAACAATAATAATAATAAAATAATAATACTTTCAATAATAATAATAATAATATAATACTTTCCAACATCTTAGATTAAAATAATAGTAATAATAATAATAATACTTTAAAAATAGTAATGATAATAATAATGATAATGATAATATCAAAAATAGTTATTCTTATCTCAAGAGATTGTCTCAATAATAATAATAATAATGATAATAATATCATATTAAAATTAATTATTATTATCTCAAAAGATTGCAACAACAACAACAACAATAATAATAATAATATAATAGGACAAAAATAGGAGATAGAAATATTAATAGAGAAAAAAAATGTGATAGAAGAGAAAGAGAGATAATAATAATAATAAAGTACTTTTAAAAAATAATAATAATGTCAAAATTAGTTATTATTATCTCATGAGATTGTCTTAATAATAATAATAATGATGATGATGATAATAATATTAAAATTAGTTATTATTATCTCAAGAGATTGCAACAACAACAACAACAACAATAGTAATAATAATAAAATAGGAGATACAAATATTTATATGGAGAGATAAAAATGTGAAAAAGGAGAAAAATAGTTAATAATAATAATAAAATCAAAATTAGTTATTATTATCCTATAAGACTATCATTTTAATATTAATTTTAATAAGAATAAATAATAATATCAAAAATAGTTTTATTATTTCATATGACTACCCCAACAACAACAATAATAATAATAATATAATACTTTTCACCATCTTAGATTAAGATAACAGTAATAATAATAATAATATCAAAATTATTTGTTATATCCTATGAGACAACCCTAATAATAATAATAAGAATAATATTAAAATTAGTTATTATCATATGAGTTATGATCATTAATGAGTAGTTTTGAAATAGGTAGGATGAGAGTTATAGTAATTAATGAATGTATTAATGACTTCTCTTAAAAATTGTTTAGTAATATATTTTTGGAGAGAAAGTACTATAAACTGTCACATCAATCGAGGTTAAAAACTCTGCTTTATTATATAGTATAGATATATAGACATACATAGTGAAGCTTTGTCGTGTGGCTACCTATCCTGCTAATTCTTCCGTGGACATTGCTCGGTCTGATTGGTGCGCTGCTTAGATTCAAGATCTCATTTATAAAGTGGAGCTATAAAGGCCCCAGACGTGGCAAAGCCTCCTCAAATGACATGTCTGGTCTTAAACTATTCCCAAGTGAAGCGTGACACGGCGCCAATTGGCTAGGCTGGAAAGGGGGGCGTGTGACTCAGTGGTGTTTCCACTAGGCGAAGCGCCTGTTTCAGTTCTCTGTAGCAGCGCTGTGACCTCCACATCTCTTCCCCCTTCCCCAACACGCATTCCTTTGAGAACATCTTAGATGTGGATCCTGGGTTCGGAAATCACTGGATCGCAAGACACGTCTGTCTGCCCATGAATGCGGTTAACATGCATCTTGTCCGAGGCCTACGGATTGATCGAGGGTTTGATGCCGGTTAAACCTAGGTTAATTATGTGCAAATCTACCTAGCTCCTCGTCTGTACAAATGCCTGCCCTTAATGGCAAGCTAAACTGTAACGTCATCCACATCATGCATAACAAATAACCCTTAACGGCAAGCTAAACTATCTTTGTCAGCGTCAGACTGTCGGTCCTTGCTTGCACCCGTGCATGTGTCCCGCGTTTTAACTTGCATGTTTGTATAATCATAATAATGCACCAATTCATCCCTCAATGATAGTTTTTAGTGACACACACACACACACATATATATATATATATATATATATATATATAGTCTTTTATGAACTGTACAGATACCAACAAACCGGGGATGTTCATCCACCGGATACCATCACTCACATCCAAAGAAGGTTGGAATATGCGTGGAGGGGGGAAGTGGCGCCACTGCTGGCTGGTTGATGTTGTTGCTGCGGCTGCTGCTGCTGCTGCTGCTGCATGGCACGCTTTGTCGGTATTAGAAATTAGTCCTTACCACAGCCTGGTGCGAACGTGGTGGAGAAAGGAGGGGCACCACTATATGGATGGGGGGCCATGGTTCCCATTTCCCTGCTCGGGGGATATGCACCGGACACTACATGGCTTCCGTCCCCTTTTCCTGCCCATCGTGCGTTCCTGGTTTGGTTAAACACCCACGTGTCGACACCGCCGGGCTCAAGACTCGCCATGAACAGAACACGATTCGCACGTAGCCGAATTCGTCTTTTCCTTCTGTTCTTCTTCTGCGAGCCAAAGGGGCTCGTCTAGACTATATAGTGTGTGTGTGTCTGTGCATCGCGCTCGCAAGAGGCTTTCCACCGCGCTACGCGAGGAATATTACGAGGAGATAATTATAAGAGGAGATCTTCTCACTGTGTGTTTGAACGGGAGTCCGGTAATATTAAGAAAGAAATGAAGGTCAAACAGTAAAAAATCGTTTCCCCGTGATTGCAAAATTTAAAAATATTTAATTTTTTTCTTTTCTCGATACTGTTGAACTTCAATCCAAATAAGTATTAAGAAGATCTCTATTTCATAATTATTGTTTGATTTCCTTCAGCATGACAAAAGGGCAATTACTACCTTACATGATGTAGGGAGGGGGAGGGGAAGAAATTTTGACGTCAAAAATAAGGAGGGTAAAAACACAAGAGGTTTCAATAAATGAGGTCATAAACCCGAAAAGGCAAGGCAAACGCTGGACAAGTGAATGGTGGGGGTGAGCGGGACGGCATTATTTTCCCTTCGGGCAGCTCGGGGCCTATATAACGACACAAGTCTCCCTTTCTTTTACTCCTCAAGTTCACTCTTCTTACCTATTTCGCCTTCCCCGAGCTCCGCGCGCCTCCGCCGGCAACCCGCCCAGCCCTAAAACGGGAGCAAACCGGAGGCTGGGGGAGGCGGCGCCGCAGCAGGCGTTTTGGCTGGGTTCCGGCGCGCAGGCCCCCCTCTGGGATCTGACTATTCGGCCGTCCGTTTACTTGTTATCCCCATTTAATCCAGAGGCTCTCGGCTCCGGATAAAATATTCCACCACCTTCGCTCTCCAGTGACTCCCAGTCACCCTAACGGGAACGCCCTCATCCTGGGGTTTCTGTGATCTTAGAGGTCGCTAAGGTCTCGATCACGGGCTTCTGTCTCGCCTTTCTCTTTCTCTCCGTTCGTATGTTAAATTCGCATGTGGGTTTTGGAGGACCCATTGGAGCATTAGAGGGAAGAGGCGGGCCGTCGGTGGGATAAATACACATTGAAGGGCAAATCTTATCCGAGGAACCGTTCGTCCTACCCAGGTATGCGTCCCCCATTTCGCTTCGTTGTGTCCTGGTGGGATTTTCGCCCCCCTTTCTCTGCTCGTTCACTATTTACCGAAGGGTGGGTTGCTTGATGTATCTGTTCTTTTTTTTTTCTTTTTTTTTTTCAATGTGATATGGCTGTTTGTTTCTCTATCTTGGAATCGAGAGACATTTAATACGTTTTTTCTTGGGATTTCTCCATTTTAGGGACTTCGATGTCTTGGACATGCCTGTCTAGGGTTTTATGTTGAAATCATTAAGCGGCTTCTATGCGCTCTTTCTTTTTCACATCTCTCCTTTTCCTCCATTCCGTAAAAAAGACGTCCCCTTTTCGTCGGTCCTTGTTGTTTCATTCACAAGTTCTGTGCTTTAATGTCCTGAGAGGTGGAATCGATTTGGTTGGACACTTGGACAAGAACAGACAGTGATGCTTTCCATCCCCTTTATTGCATTAGCCTACATGTATTTTGACATTGATGCGATTTCCTGGGTTAAAGAAATTTTCTTTCTTTTTCTCTTGACATATTACGGATACTTCTTACCATGGTTTGATTAAAATTACATCGGACTTCGTTGAAGACCATAAAATAGGAACTCCTCTTTGGTAGTTTCGCTAAGCATGAAATATTTAATGGAAAAATAATAATTTTTTTTCCCAGGGGTATCATCCCACTCCTCTATTTTGGTTAGTTTTGTTTCTCTCCTTGAGATTATGCGTGGCTCAAAGCTGAATTCTTTTTACCCCCATCTCCCTTTCTTAGGTATTTATTGCTCTTCGAAGGGTTTATGGAGGGTGAAACGTCCTGGATCAGTCACCCAATTAGTGACATGGCTAGTGAAGTCCAGGAATTTGAACCATTTTCAGAGGTGAGCGAGGAAGCAGATGGTATGAGATTGGTTTCTTTGGATGTTCTGCTTCCCGATGACATCTTAGAGAGAATCCTAGCCTATCTGCCCATTACAAGCATCTTTAGAGCAGGGTGCGTTTGCAAAAGATGGAATGACACTGTGAACTCGAGGAGGTTTCTATGGAATCTTTCTGTTACCCAGTCTCAGAAGCCCTGGTACTTCATGTTCACTTGCAATGATGCCGCCACGGGCTATGTTTATGACCCTGTCCTCCGCAAGTGGTATGGCGGGCTGGAACTCCCCTGCATTGAGAAGAGTAATTGGTTTGTTTCCTCTTCATGTGGTCTAGTTTGCTTCATGGACAATGATAGTAGGAGTCGCCTCTTTGTTTGCAACCCGATCACCAAGGACTGGAAGAGGCTTAATGACCCACCGGGCGGGAAATTTTCCGACTATAGTGCTCTATCTATACATGTGGACAGGGCTTCTCGAAGCTACACTGTTGCTGTTGTGAAGTCCAAGCAAGTGCCTGGTGATTTCTTCCGGTGGGACTTGTCGATCCATGTGTACGACTCGACAACCAGATTGTGGATCACTTCGATCAAGGAGGTTTTGGCAGGATGGAGAGGAGGGGATGAGAGTGTGATTTGCAATGGAGTGCTATATTGCCTGATATACTGCACTGGTGTTGTGGGCAATTCAGAGATCCGTCATAGCCTGGTCATGTATGATCTGCTCACTAGATCCTCGCATACTTCTCTGTTGAGATCCTCAATACCTGTGCCATGTTCTCTCACATGTGGACGCTTGATGAACCTCAAGGAGAGGCTGGTGATGGTTGGGGGAATTGGTAAACAGGACCGGTCTGATATCATCAAAGGAATTGGCATATGGGAGCTTGACAAGAAACAGAAAGAATGGCGGGAGGTCTCTCGGATGCCTCACAAGTTTTTCCAAGGATTTGGTGAGTTTGATGATGTTTTTGCCAGCAGCGGTACGGACGACCTCATATACATACAGAGCTATGGCGCCACTGCATTGCTTGTTTTTTACATGAATCAGAAACAATGGAGGTGGTCGTCGCAGAAATGCCCTGTAACAAAGAGATTCCCTCTCCAGCTCTTCACTGGTTTCTGTTTTGAGCCCAGGATTGAAGTTTCTCCTTGAATTGTTTTATTTCAACTTTTGTGTTGATCACAAATATAGAGGGTATATGCGTGGGAATTTATCATTCTTGAGTCGGTTTGAACAATCTAGTGCATTCAGAGGAACTTATGGATGATTTGCCTACAGAGAGTAAAAGAGGCTCTTTTAAGATGTTTTTGAGATTCTTTGCTTTTGATATGCCTCCAACAAATGCACTTGGCAAATGGCATTTAGCAAGTTAGCTCCTTTCAAGCAAAGAAGTTGCTGCGTTACATTGTCGAGGATAATATAATACTGGTTGTCTTACTCTTATGTGTCTCTCTTCTTTTTGTATATCCCGTTGCTTCATAATGTTCTCATCTCACCCGCATCTCCTGAAGCGCGTGGAATATTGTGGTGCATCCGTTGTGGTGTATCGGAAGATTCGGAACAACCAAAAATGGATTCGGATTCATCTCGCTACCTTTGTTCTTATCCTATAAGCCAATAATCTGGTTGCCAACATCTTCCATCTCTTTCTTATAGTGGGGCACGTTGTAATTAGAAGGGGAGTTTTGTCTTTTTGACATCGATCTTTTCCAATCAGATGTACAGATGAGGATCTTGTTTCGTTCTTATGATAAGAACTCTGAATTTATTGGCACCCATTATTTATACATTATGTTTCCAAACTGCTATCGACTTCCCATTTGAAAGATTCTCAGATATAAACTCTATGCCTGCATCTCTTTTCTTAATTGAGTTGTGCAACAAGTAAGCACCTAAAAATTATATTTAAGTCTTCCTTAGTTATGAAGTCTCATTCATCTGATAACCAGAGAAAGTGCAGTAATTTATAATATAAAGGCTCAGATGGAGATTTTGACTTCTTTATTGACACGTAAGTAACATCGTTTTCAATCTCGCCTATCGGCACTTGCATAATTCACTTGTCAAGAAGTGTCTATTTAGTTCTCCCTTTCCTTTTCTTTTCGTGTTCATAAATGAATAAAAAAGGTGGGAGGTGGGGAGGAGTGGGGAAGAACTGGAGACGTAGCTGTCATGTTCGTCTTTTTGAAAAGCAGCGTTGCTGCTCAGAGGCAGGCTGAGAGATCTCTGATACGTCGTGGCGCTCAGCTGCAAAAAGTCGCCATTGCCGCGACGAAGCCGGGGCCCTCCCCGTCAGAAGCCTGTGGCCCTTCTCCCCGATCTGAAGCCCCGGTGCTGGGCCTGCTGGCAGCGCGGGCCACAGCAGCCAAGGGCGGGGGTGTGCATGTATGCTCTTGTTAAAGTCGTGGAAGTAAGGCGGGCAGCGGGGCCTTCGATTCGCGTGTGCCCATGTCGCCTTCCGCGCTTGTCCCAATGAGTAAAAAGGCCCCGCAGGCCAGCCGGATGGGGGCAGCACACGTCCACCTTCTGTTGCGGTTGCTGCGCGTTGCTGCCGTCCGCCAGCGACACCACCACCACCCACTCGTTCTCTGCCCAACGTTTTCCAAAATGAGCAAAAAGGGGTTCATGGTGGTGGGGGTTTCCATGAGAAGGCGGTTTATTAGTTTGCATGTGGATCTCTCTCTCTCGACTCAAACCCCACCCCAAACTCCAGCCGGTGTCTCTGCTTTGCCGCCTCATTGGGACGTACCAAGAAAGCGGACTTGTGCTCTTTCGTTCACGAACGCGAGCTTTGGAAATAGTACAAAGAAACTTACTACAAAGCCATGTAAGAATTCGATGCGTTGGCAGGCACATGCTCGGGCAAGTGAAGAGATAGTTTGTTTTGCCAAGAAGGCGGTGGTCAGCTCTGGGAACTTGAGGGACCATTATCACCAAAAAAAAAAGTCCAACATGGCTTTTTCTTCAGATGGTTACCGAGAGAAGTGACGGGCTCGACGAGGCCCGCTGGGTTTTGACCTCTCCTCCCTTTCGTAGGCGGTTTGCTAAGCCATCTTGTTCAGATGGCCTCATGATTCTTGCAGCATCTATATTTGAGCTGGGAGTGTGTAGTTGGTGACGCTGCTGCCGGAGCCCCAACAACCCACCGTGCCAGGAAACGTCCCCTTTGGTCCGGACGTGCGTTTAGCGTCGTTCCTGTTGGTTCTGCAGAGGGGTCGAAGTGATGCTTCTTTAGATGTTGGTCCATTCTTCTTTCCTCATAGGGTAGCTGCTACACTTCCATCAGAGGCAGAGTGAGCTTACAAGGTCACGTCTTTTAGTCGGATCCTTCTGCTTTCCGGCAGAGTCGCCCTATCTAGGATACGTATGATCTTTGCTTTCTTGACTTTGGTATGACATCAGTTGAGGGAAGAGTTTGGCCCACAGTCTGAAGTCCAGTTCTGATGGCGACTACTTACCAGTCAACTTTGTGTTTTCACTACAACTGACGCATTTCTCGAGTTAAGATCTGGTGTTACTGCGTTCGTACTTTGTTCTTGCTCTTGTCCTGATCTTCTCAGAATCGCCTTTAGATCTTTCTATTCATTATGCCGAACCCATGACTTGAAGGGTCATCATCTGTTATCCAAGGATCGTACGGGCAGTATGGACCCCGACCTGGTGTATACAGCATCCCATGGGATCTTTAGACCTTGGCGAGCACGCCTATCCAATGAACAACTCGGCGTCTTCAATGGCACTTTTGCCAGTGGTAGAAGACAGAATTCTTCAGAAAAAAAAACCAGCAAGCGTGTTTTGCCAAGGAACTGGCAGCTTAATTTGTCTCCAGTGTCTTAATGTCTTATTGTGAAACATATGACACAGATTTTTGGATGGAGCAAAAAATGGTCAGTCTATCTAAAATCTAAATATTTGGGTTCACCTGTAGTGGGGAGGAAAACAGATGTCAACACAACAGCAAAGGATTTTTGTTGCCTGCGAGATATGTTCAGCTTCTGGTTAGTACTCCTGTGCATTGTGATGGAGGTGAAGAGATTTATTACTTGAGAAGGATGAAGATATAGATGAACGTTTGGGAAGAAGAGAGAATTTTTCATGTATTCGTGTGCGTTGCCACCTATATCCAGAAACAAAGTGATATTCTTTTTCTTGATTTCTTAATCTGATGGCCTGCTTATGGGATGACAGAGGACATAGCTGGACAGTCATTGAAATCGAGACACACTTTGGGAAAAGCGGGCGTTTTGGATTTTCTAACGTTTAAAGCGTTAAGTGCATATGTATAGTAGAATGAACTTTTTACCATATCGGAGAAAGATGAAACTTCATGTCTCCTCGTACATTGTGAGGCTATTAAAAGGAATGCGCTTCGAAACTAGAAGTGCTAAAGCAACTGCATCTTGACATGATAAAATCTGGATTAGTGCAACTTAGGAGGTTTAACACTGATAGATGTCATAGAAAAGTGGCATATGGAATCAGCTATCTTGACCTGAATCTCCTGTTGGAGTTGTTGAATTTATGCCTATTCTATTTAGTGTGGAAGTTCCAAGAAAAATATGACACTGTATATGCAAGGAATTGGTCCTTTTTCTACAGCGACTTCCATGCGTTCTGCTTACCCTACCACCCAGATATTGCTGTATGAGCTATTCAGGTGCTAAACTATTTCTCAGTGATCTATTTATATTGTCATAGTTATGAATTGGCTTATTCTTAGAATCAGGTTCTGGTCCTGTTCTGGCTATTGTCATTTTATGAATCAAATTATGTGATCTATTTATACTGTCATAGTTATGAATTGGCTTGTGCTTAGAATCAGGTTCTGGTCCTGTTCTGGCTAGTGTCATGTTATGAATCAAATTATGTGATCTGGAACTTTATGTTGTTGTCATTCTCTATAAATGCTTCATTTGATATGGCAATGAAAGGACTCTCTGATAAATGTTATTCATAAATTAGAATTTTGATGAGTTATGTTGAGTTAATTTAGCTTCTTTTCTCATTACCGAGATTGCTTCTAGTTCTCTGTGCATATGGTGCATCTGAATGTGTCGTTTCCAAATGGGTAGAGGCAAAAATCATATAACGGAGACATGTAGCTTGTGTGCTTAATCACTGTTTTGTAGAGAGGATTACAGGTTATTTGCTGATTTTATTCACATACCTTTTGTTGATATGCCATCCATGCCTGATGTGAAGGAAATTCTGTAAAGCCATCCATGCCTGGTGTGAAGGAAATTATGTAATTTCTGTTTCTTTAGCTGATATCATTTTTCATGGAATGATAATGACAAGATTATGTTACCCAGCATCTTGCCTGATGACCTGTAACCACGTGCACAGACATGCTATGTAGTTAAATCAATGGAGTCTTCTGATGCAGATGTTGCAGAAATGCACGCTTACTTTGATCATGTACCAGTGCATAGCTGAAGCATGATATTTGATGGTAGTCTTATACATGCCTCCTGGGATTCACAGATTCTGTATGTTCTACGTCCACTTGACAAATTTGATTGTGAGACTACATGAAGTAAGTTCTCAGAAGCTAGTTGACCAGTAAAATAATTGGTTGCATAGGAGCTATATTTTTCTAGGCGGTATTATGATCATGCTTTGCACTGCATAGGAAATTTCTGTTCTTTCTGGGTAATATATGCCACTCATTGCTGACAACTGGGTTGGCATTTAGATATAATGCACATTGTCTTTGAGAGAATTGTCAGGAGATCATTGTAAGTTAACAGCTAAACTTTGGGCTAATAGTATCACCGTGGCTTCTTGGGTTAATATGCTTTGCAGTTGTTCTATGATATTATGGATGCCTCGGCAGACATACGTGCATCTTCTCTGTTCCTTTGCTGCTCTTTAGGCTTCAGTTTTTCTCATACATAGAGATCTTGGTACGGATATTTCACATGGATGGGCTATTCTGTTATCAAGTGAAATCTTATCATTTTCTGAAATTCTTGGTCCACAAAATTTGATGATGTTTGAGGAACAAGAAACTCCACTTCAGGTCCACCACAAGTACTTGGATTCAATTCCCTCCAAATTCATGTAGGCAGTATCAAGACATGTTTATATCTTTTGAATGGATAGATTGTGACCCAGAAGTTTTCAGGTTCTTATTCCTTTTACCAACTGCATTATTTCTTGGCTGTGCATGTGCTTTAACTAACTGCATTGTTTTTATATCTAATAAATATGACATTTTGATCGGAGGGAATGGGTTGGTGGTTTGGTGGGGTGGGAGAGAATCTTTTTATTTTGGCAGTAGATTTCCCTTTCTTGAGGTTCATGGATGCAGAGATGACATGCTTAGGTTAAAGTTTTTTCCATAGGTATGGTCAGTGTGGACTACATTGGCAAATTGTTATTGCTTGCACCCTCTCATTTGCTTATCCAAGTTATTAGTAGAAACAGGACAACAGAATATACAATAAATAGCAATAAGTCAACTTACTCACCACAAGCAACCGTTATGTAGACTTCAGCAACAACATAATCTTTAAAGAAACTAAGATGCCTGCTTCATAGTGTAATGTTCTTAAAATAGTTATGTATCTTCTGCTGCAATAGGTTCAAGGTTTATCTTTCTGTTCATATGAGTTTTGCCGTGTCCCACCAGAAAATAGTGCTTAGCATAGGTCAGTATGCACTTCAGTTTTCAGAAATGAAACAATTAGAGAGTTATAACTAGGGCACTTGGTCTGCCATCTACATTTCTGACAGATAGGTGACAGGGATTTTGAGTAAATTGAAATGTTTTTTGGGGTTTGGTAGTGTCCCAAATTTGAATTTCTTAAGTTACACATGTAATGTTGGTGCAATTGTTTTACTTCCTGTGCATTTTCTGAGTCATTTTAAATGATGATGTCCTTATCAGAGGATTTTAGCATTTTCCACATTGGACGCTAGGAAATCATCCACCTTAGGATCATCAAGTGGGAAGGACCATCCATTTTCCAAAAAAAAAAAAAGATCATCGAGTAGGAAGCCTCTCGTCTTCGGTTCACAGTTCTTTCAGTCTCTTATACCTCTGCTAACTTGTGAGAAGGTCATGTGATTCTTGCAGAACATATCGGGATTTTATTTAGCTTTATCGGGAAACCATGTGGTGAATTAACGATAAAGTTGTTTTTCACAAGACAATATCATTAACCATGGTTAACTTGTGAACAACATATTTTTCTTTCCATTTTTGACACTCTTTGATGCTTTACAGCCAAAATTCTATATGATGCAGATCATGCCTATTTAGCAATAGAGTGGCAAATTGTTCAAGATGCAAGTTTGTCAACCTAGTGTAAGCCTTGGTGAAGCAACCGCCTGGTTGTGCAAGGTTCAGAGGAAGAGAAACACAAGGGGGAAGAAGAACGAGAGAGAACTCACAAGTCTCACGAAACTGGAAAATCACAAATATTATTCAACTAGGACTATGTACACAGGGATGTCTATAAATAGACGTGGATTTCTGATTTCCATTAGAAAAAACAAAAATGTACCATAAGAAAGAAGACCAAATTCTAAGCAACTTCTATAAAAGAATCATTGTCAAAACCAAATTCTAAGTTCTCCTAATCCCTATCCGAAGAGTTACGAAAAATAGCAAATTTCACTAAAATTGATCTGTTCTCTGGAGAAATGATAGAGTTTGACTTGGAAAATGATGCATTACGACCATAGGCGTAAGCAACGTCAATCCCCTCGGAATGATGATTCCAAATTGGGGTCCTATGCGTGAATCCGACTCTCAGGCGCAAAGTTATGCCCGTTGACTGATAAGGTGTCCAACTCCTTGTTGAACTCTTCTTTTCCTTCTTTCTCTTCTTATCTTTGGACTCAAGCCACTTCAAGGCCACCTGGGCTGCATCACTTGGATTTAGGTGATCACATCTGTTGTGATGTGCCCTAAGTTATCCTAGGTGATTTGAAATTGTAGCAATCCTTTCATGTTGGATAGTTTAGTAAAAATTTCTCTCTCCTATCCATGCATCATCTCTAACAATTGTTCTTCGTCGTCTATGTAGAGAATTTCACCCGTGAGAGTACTTGTGACACTTGTGGATGCTCCCGTAGGCCTCTGTGTTGGATCCTCTTTTGATCTTTCTATTGAGATTGCTCTAGAAGGATTGTGAAGAAAACATAAATTTCTCATTTCTGAGTAGGTTTCCAAACGTGTGCTTTTTCTTACCTTTTCACTTGGATACATGGGCATACAGCCAAGTTACCATCAAGATGTTTGCAAATATTATATCTTCCGACTAAATTTACAGGCTTTGTCTTGTGATGCCAGTTGGAGATCAGAGGTAGTTGAATTTTTCAATGGTAGATTCATTTGAATTTTTCTATCAGATTGGTCCATAACATAGCATTTCCTTGCACAGGAGTTTTTTTTTTTTTTTTTTTAATAAATAAGACGCCGTTGTCATATACTTTTCTAGCATGATTCTAATCTACCCATAGATTCCAGCTTCTCTCGCAAGCACAAAAGTACTCTCACCCAGAATTTGATCCAATTTATGATGTATGCAGATCATTCTTGTCCAGATCTTGTTTATCCCATGGTTATTTGAAATAACTTTTTTTTTACTTTAATTGTAAACATTTTTTCTTAGGATGCTCCATGCTATCAGAAATCTGATAGGAGATCTGAATTCTCAAGTCCATGTTTCGGGATTATTATTCACCTAGGTCGATCTTTAGAGTTGTGAGTTCGATAGCATTGTAGAGGCCAGTGCACAATGTGAGGACCTCATGAAATAAATGAGACCGTACATGCACACAAGTTAATTACTAAGTAACCACTCAGTTTGAGAGCTTGGTGCAAATCAGCCTGTATGGGCTACTGTTGAGATTAACAATCAGATTGGGTGGTTGAATGGGCTACTGTTGTTTTGTTTCAGATCGCAATCTGGATTAGATTGTCCAGGATCAGCTTGGAAAAAATAAAAAAAATCATCGGGGATCAATGATCCAAATCTGATCCCATCGTATCCCCTCTGATTCTCATCCAACCGATGATCTCTCTCAAAATTAGATCAGCTGGTACAAATCCTGATCTTAATCAGCCAATTGCTAATTCTGCACACCGTAATGTGTAGTGCTCAACTCTATACTTTGAGGCCTCCAGTGTAGCTATTGGATTGAATGACAATAACTGGTGGAGCAGAAAACTTGCTGGTGGATGGCTTACCACATGAATATATCTTTAATTGGTATCTTCTATTTTTCTGTTCACTCTTACAGGTTCTACTTCTGGTTATTTCATGGTGAATGTGAGCATGTGCAAAAATCTTTTCACTAATTGACGAAGTCAAACGGTGAGTTACACAATCCCAATTGGTATATTTTTTGACAAGCTATGGTACTAAGAATTGATCTGGTTCTTTTGAAAGTTAACTGGCTTTATCTCTTGACTTGCAGGCCACTCAGGTAGTTGCTATGTCTAGCATTCTTCTACTCGCCCTTTCCCTGAAGATGGGAAGCTGGAACAGATGATGACCAAGCTGGTTCGACCACATGGTTAAGATTATGTGACATGGTTAAGATTATGTGGTTACTGTTAGATAACTTCATTTGCAGGTTCATGTCTGCTGAACAAATAGCCAAACCCTGGTCATAGTTTAGTATGAAGTTCATGATTACTCGTGGGGAACTGATATCCACGACTAGGGCTGGCAATGAGCCGAGCCGAGCCGAGCTTTGGATGGCTCAGGCTCAGCTTGGGTCAAAGAAGGTTGGCTCGAGCTCGAGCTCGGTTCGAGCTTCAAATATTGGCTCGAGCTCGGCTCGCCCTGTTTTTGTCAGGCTCAAACTCAGCTCGGCTCAGCTCGAGTTCGAACTACTAAAATTTGGATAGTCACACCCATACAAGATAGGATACCCATTTAAAAAATATATATTAAATACATCGATCCGCTCACGAGTCCATGGGGGGGGGCGCTCTGTTGTCCTGAAGGTAAAAGTCGTGGCTCCTAAAGCGACATCCATTGACTTCAATTCTCTCCATTATAGACGATCTGCCTCTAAAGAGAGACTGGTTTGTACAGTTTGTGCCAGGCAACTAAAACCCACCAATCAACTCGGTTCCTATTTTGTATTTTCCTTTTGCAATATTTCGTTGCTTTCTCCAGGTTGGAACTATGTTTTGAGGTTTATTCTTTGAGCTTGGGTAGAATGTGGGTTCGGGAAAAAATATTGTCAGACTGTTACAAGGCCTAGGCTGTCGACCACGACAATATACGTAACATATTTGGATCACCTTAATATAAGGGAAGGGGAAACCTTTTGTAGCCACGAATAGGTCACGCAAGTCTAGTGGGCTTGAGAAACTAGAGATGTTTCTCGTTTCTTCCTTTTTTAGGGTTTGGCAAAAATATCTCTCTTAGGTTTTGAATTGTAGATTTATCTATTTTACTTCCATGTTATAAATAATCTTATTGTGTTGCAATACTTGTAAAAAGTCCCTATGGTTAATTTCCGTCAAAGATACAGTGAATATTCCTTCTTCAACCATTAAATTTAATATTTGGACAAAAAATATTTTCATAAAAAATGTTCTTTAATTGATACTGATAGGTAGCAGTTTGGCACCGCCCAAATACTAACGGATTGACCCATTTGGCGGAGCCTCCAGACCCATATTTGCTTTTCCTCTTAAGGAGAAAACCCAAAAGCGGTCGGCTGGTGCGACCCTCTACTAGTTCGACTAGGATTCGTCTCTCCTATGGAGCCCTAAGTCGGTCATTCTGTACATGGGAAGAATTCCTCTCGTATCTAAATTTCCATCAAGATGATTATCATTTCCTGATAAGGACAATACTTACTAAATTTTCTGAGGTCTATTCCCCATGATCGAACTAAAAACCACCCCTCGAAGGACTCCTTATCCGACTACTATATAAGGCCACGTACCTTTGCGGACATAGGTATGTTTTTTAGCACCTAAGCTTTTACAGTCTTTTCTCTATTATACTCAACCTTCTGACTTAGGCATCAAAGAAGACTTTCTCGGACTGTTGTCAGGGCTCCTCTAACGGTGCTCTGTTTTGCAAGGACTATTTAGGAAGGTTCCTCTGATCAGAAATTGAAGGTCCTGATCGCAGTTGACGAGATTTTAGCCCATCAGACATATTATGTCAAAGAGAGAGAGAGAGAGAGAGAGAAAGAGATGGAAAGAGAGAGTTGAGAAATAAGGATATTTTAAATCTTCTAAACTTTAGTTAAAAATTAACTAGGATTAGAATAGACATATTTAATGGAATGCTAATGGATTGCAACAGTAGAGACATTTTTTTTACGAATATTACAATACAATGAGATTATTTATAATAATATAAAAATAAAATAAACAAATTTACAATAAACGTCTAAAAGAGTATCTTTGAAAAAAAACTCTTTTTTCTCTTTTAGTTATTTTTTATTAGAAAAATGGAGTTCTCATTCACTTGGGCCCACCATGTGTGCGTGGCATCTACACATTCCTATAGGAATTCTACTCTTTGTATTGAGGTGATCTTAATCCATATATAACATATTGTGCTTAGAAATCTTTCAAGAAATATATTCGTTCGATATCCCCATATATAAGATATTGTGCTTAAAAATGGATTTTAGACTATACGTATGCATGCGGTGTAAAAGTGTTATGAGAAGGTCATACTATTTTGGGGGTGATTAGTGAGAAGTTTATATATAAAAACTCAGTCATGAGAATAATTTAGCCCCAATTTGGCAACAAAATGTAGACAGAATAAGAAGTTATCTGGTCAGAGATACCAGGATATCATTTAGGGATGGAATGTTCGATTAAGGGATAGAACAACTAGAAAATTTTTATTTGATCGTCTTTCATCGTTTTTTTCTTTTTAACTTTTTTGGTCAAATAAAAAATTTAGAAAATGACATAATAACATGCACGAAATTAGATTTGGCGAATACTTCATGAACCATTTACAAACTTGATCAGCTGTTGGAAAAGAGATTTACCTCAATTAGAATATTACGTGAAAGTGTCTGACTTTTGGATGAAATTTCAAGTTACACATGAAGTTAATGTTATACACGCATTTGATAAAATTGATAACTTAAAGTCTTGTTTATTAGCATCCGTGCACTTACAAACATTTTAATAATATATTTTTGGAACATCCCCATATTTCGCTTAACTGCTGCGTATATTTCTTTACCATCATCACCGTACGTTTAACTCCATCAAGGTAGAATTAGAAGGGTCGAATGACCAACTTGTTCTCTGGTAGAACATGATGAATTGTATTTTTCGTTTTGAAATAAAAAAATATTATTAAATTCTTTTTTACTGTTCATTGCGTTTTTTTATTTTTTATTTTTTTGAGATCATCCATCCGAGAACATGTGAGCATATCAAGGCCGACTTAAAAAAATTACTTAAAATTTGCAATAATATTTTACAGAAGTATATATAGATGCAATTAACAAATCAGAATGCAAGGCTATACTTACAAAAGTAATCTAAAAACTATAAAACCTAACAATTAAGACCACGAGTTATTAACACATGAAATTTACTTAAATCGACGCGCTCACATTTTAATAAGAAATACCATAAACAATTTGGAGCGGCGCGACTAATTGATAGATAACGATAAACGCATCAGTAACACATGTAAAGCCATACTGCCTCCACCCCTCCTTTCCCTCAAAACCCCCCAACTTTATTTTATTGCTCATCTTTTTAAGCATCTTTTATTTTTTTCTCGCAAGAGGATTGCGCTGGTTCTAGAGACCCTTCGGCCCGGGAAGCTCAAGTCTGCAAGCTTCTTCTCGCAAAGCCCCTTGCAGCTACTGAGCAGAGGAAGCTCTCGTAGTGTTAGAAAGCTGCTCACCACAAGCAAGCAGCAGCGGCAGAGGTTAATGGAAACCGAGAGGGAAGTAGGGAAGGGCGACAAGAGTACGTGCGCTCCATGGTGGAGCTGAAAGCGCCCAAAAGGCTTCTCCCATGGAAAGAGAAAAGGAGGTGTTGGCCGCCCATGATGACGGGGAAAGGGCAGGCGCGGCAGAGCCCCGGGAGCCGCTGCTGGGCGCAAAGTTGAGGCGGGGCCTCGCCGTTGCCAAAAGGGGTGGTCCCTGCACCCCCGTGTGCGCCTGGAAGCTGGAGGAGGACGTGGACGAGGCAGGCCCTTCTTCCTGGGCCGACAACAGCGCCGAAACCGCCGCGGGCGCTTGCCAGAACGGAGCACGTGCGCAGCGGCGTCACCGTCATGGGGTCTTGCTGGCTTTTCCGGCCGCCGTCTCCGCCAGGGAGCTCGGAGCCAGATTCTGGGAGGTCCAGGACCCGCCGCGGTACGGGGTGGGCCGGAGGAGCGCGAGGGGTCTGCGTCGGCGCAGGGACGAGAAGGTCGCGGACCCGTCTAATGGTTCCCCGCTGGGCCACCGGAAGCAGGTAGGAAGGCCATGGCGGCTGTGTGTTCTTGCTTTTTTTTGCTGTTTATGTTCGCATTAATCTATTTTTGGTTTTTGTTCCCTTCGTTTGGCACGTGTCGCCTGCGCTCCTTGTCCCTCACTTCACTGTTATTATAGTGTTTGTAAAATCTTCAGTGGGCTTGCAATGGTTACTTTGTAGTCCCAGTATACAAATTAAGATTACGTTGGGAAATTCTTTATTTTAGTTTTCTTAATTACAGTTTTACTATAGCTAGCCTTGGTCTTCTTTATTTGAGAAGCCTAGTATAATGGTTGGACGGGGGTGATATGAGGTTTTTCTTTCTTTGGGTGCGGAATTCTTATTAGGGGTAGGAGTATATCTGATTTAGAGTAGGAATAAGCATTTTAAGGTATGTTATAGATGCTAGATGGGCATTCTTATTATGAAATACTAACTCGAATGTGTAAGGATCAAACAAGGAGTCGTTTATCTAGTTCTCTAGACAAGGAGCTTGATTAGTAAGTGCATGGGTTTCAACTTTCAATTACCAAAGAATAGAGATCTAAATAGGAAGCTCGAACAGAAGAAAAGTACATCTATAGATAATTGGAGAAGCATGTGTTAGTTTGTATGATCCCCTTAAAGTAATCATCTTCTTCATCTCATAATTAGAGGTATCCCTGTGGAGAAGGATCCTAACAAAATCAAGAATTATTCAATTTTATTCATGCCAATGTCAAAAGGATGCAACAGATGTTGGCAAGAATACTTTAGGCACCATGGTGGTCAATCAGCAAAAGATGAATCCACAAGAGATCCCACCTGTTGTTGCCTCCTGCATTGTCGTTGCCTCCTACATTGTTGTTGCTGTAACCGTCACAAACATTGCTATCTCATCCATTGTCATTTCCACAACTATTGTTTTCTGCTTTATTGGCCTTAGGATTACTTTTGACAGTAACAAAGGATGATTTTATGATGTCCAACATGATTCATCAAAGTGTAAAGGGTTCAAGCCAAGTCAAAGAATCATTGGGCTAAGAAGAACTCTTAGTTATTGAAGAACAATAATGAAATATAAACAAGTGCTTAGAAATGTCTATGTTAGATGTCAGCATGTAGAGCAGATTTGACACTTTCACAGGCCTAAGCCTAAACACAACATAGGCGCTGAAGGGTCTGGTCTAGACAAATGTCTGCTGGAGAAACATCAATAGTTCTGGAGCAAATGACGACATCAGATGTTGACAGTTGCCTGATAAATACCGATAGCTATTTTACTTCGCAGCCTTGATCAAATCTAAATTTGAATGTTATGCGAAGCTGCTTACCTTCACCTATCCATCCGGATAAGTTCAAATTTGACTATAACTTGGGACTTCTCCTATCAAGATGGGACTGGGAAGGGGGAAGCTTTTTGAGCATTTTCTAATCCGGGAAAATGTTACCACTCCGATATTGGCCTTCACCAACCAATCTTTTTCGCTATGTGGGAATAAAGATCTGAAATGTCCCTACATCCATGTGATGGGAACCATAAAATTCCACCATGCTTCCATGCACTGATCCTAGTGCCGACTCTAGATTGCTTTCACTGAGACCCATAGGATCCATTTCAAGGGGCGCCCTTCCCACCACACTTTGAATTAGCATGGAGAGTCTCTAGTACCAGTTGTTTAGGTGCTAATCCCAACCCAAAGTGACTATCCATTTAGGAAGCATGTTTGCCTCATTAACCAAGCTTTCTCTCGATGTGGGACTAAAGATCTAAACTTGTCCTAGTTCCCACACCCATACCATTGGAATTATAACAGAAATTTTCTCTTAAGTTATCTAAATCTCCCAAAGCTTCAACTTGCATATTCATTCAAGAGCATCTCAAGCTTGTCATCAACCAAACATTCTACACACGGATACAAGTTTCATTGAGATATTCTTTCTTTTGGTTGTATTTTTACACCTGGAAGGTTTGTATAGTCTTGTTGAAGTACTTGGAGACCTAAGTGCTCGAGCTGGTGAGCTAATTAGGCATCAAATTGACTAGTTTTTATGTTTTTTTTTTTTTGGGGGGGGGGGGGGGGAATTCTAAGGAGGTGTTGGGAACTGGATGTAGGCTTGAAGGCCGGTGAAGCACTATAAAAATTTGGTGTCCTTGTAGTGCTTGTTTTCTCTCTCATTTTATCTACTTGTAAGGAAGTTTTCTTTTTCTTTTAATTTATTTATTTTTGTTTTGGTAGACTTTGAGAACTTGGGGTTAGTCCTCCGGGAGTCCATGACTTCAGATCAAGCGTGGATCCATGAATTCGACCTCTCCCCACTGACCTCGGTCAGTGTTAATTATGCCAATCAATGATCGGCGACCGTTGATTAACCGTCTGGTAATGCCCATTAATAATCATGCACTAATGCAATGTAAACTTAAACGAGTCTCAAAGATGTTGCAAGAGACTTTAACATGAGCCAATCTCATTCTTATAGACTCTAGCATGAGTCAATTGTTTTCTCAAAGACTTTAGCATGAGCCAATTACATTCTTAAAGGATATATGATGGCTTGCTTATTAAATTCTTTTTGATCCTTAAAGGAGGTTAAGGACACAACCCTTAAAAGGATGTTTAGAGGATCAACTTTTAAATGGAGATAACATTCCTCTAAGGATCCTTAAAAGAGTACATTCATTGGGGGGGGGGTGTCTTTAGAGCAAAGATGTCCTTTAAGACTCTTAAAGGATACATAAAGGTTTTATCCTTTGAACAATCATTCTCCTCGAGGCTCATGAGGACTCTTTAAAGGATGAGCCAAATAATCTTAAAGCATACTTAAAAGATGTATTGTAGTTTCCTTAAAGGACATAGTCCGAACTCTTTATCCTTTTAGATGAAACTCTTAAAGAGTCCTTTAGTGTCCTTTAGCATCCTTCAAACTTATGTATTTAATTGAATTCATCATGCTTAAGGGTCATGCATTACAAGTTAAACAGTCCACTTTCATTCATTTATGAAGTACAATATTGTGATTTGATTAATGGGCATAATGGCCGCCCACTTAATCAATAATCATAACAAAAATAATTGTTATTCATATGATTTGAATGAACCAATATTAGTCATTTGAACAATACAAATGAACCAAGCATTTTACCATTTAAACCATATGAATGGACCAAAGATAGTCACTAAAACCATATGAGTGAACCGCACAAAAACCATATGAACCCTTAAAGCTACAAGTCTTGCTCTTGCCTTTGCAAATTTTGGTGGAACAGCGGTTTCTTGTTCTTCTTTTTACGTGGAAAAAAAAAAAAACTCCTTTCCCAAAAGCCTCCTCCAGCAGCACCCTCTAGGGGGGTATTTATAGGATGAGAGGAGAGGGAGATGTGAGAGAGAGATGGAGAGGGGTAGTGCGGTGGCACCCCCACCGGTGATACCCCCCACCGGTGGCACCCCCCCCCCCCCCCCCCAATCAGTGGGGGAGCCACTGGTGGCTCCTCCTTGACCTCTCTCTCTCTCTCTCTCTCTCTCTTCTCTTTTTCCTTTCCCCCTCCTGTTTCTTTTATTTACCTGTCCTCCCCCTTTTCTTTTTTTTCCAAAAAACATGTTCAACACTACTCGTTTCTTTATTTTCCATATTTTATTTGGCATTTTTCTTTCTTTATTTTGAAGATCCTATTTACCCTTAACCCTCTAGGGTTTGCCGTAACCCGAGAAGTAATTGATATCAAAGCTTTTAGTCTCTTTGTGAAGGTTTAACAATCCAAGAGAGATCTTTTTTTTTTTTTTTTTTGAGCTGCTGAGAAGTACATTTAGATGGGTGGAAGAATGGGGAAGGGCTGCTGGTATCCTCAAGGAGGGGAGTTCTGCAATTTTTGACAAGGCCAGAAAGTGGAGGGAATTGATTTCTTGATGGGTTGTTCTTATTGTATTTCTGTTTTATTTGCTTGATAAAACATCTTATGTAATTTTTTCATCCTTTCAGCATTAGCTGGGGACCAGGACGGGGCTTGTCCGATCCTGGCTGTGTTGCCTTCTGGGCCACTCATTTTCTGTGTATCCCTCCCTTTTATTCAATGAAATTGTGACTTAATGTCACCTTCAAAAAAAGAAAGAGAGATCTTTTCTTATGGCAACCTTTGATGCTCCTTCCTTTGGTGAAGGCCATTCTACAAACAGACCTCTACTTTTCAAATGGCTCCAACTATTGTTATTAGAAGGTAAGAAGTGAAGAGGATTGCAAAAACGACTCCTTAAATGCAATCCATTAGCTTTTCTACTGCACGTTGGATGCTACTATGTCTTTATGCCGGATAGTGCCAAAAAAAAAAAGAGATAAGTTTCAGGTGACCTACGAGCATGGTTTGCCATCTCTTCCAAGATGTCCGAGATCTCTTAAGAATCTCTCTCTCTCCAAGGGTCTTGAGATGAAGCTCATCCAAGATCAAGAATAAGAGGGAAGGGTACTAGAAAGAAGTGGGATAGAGGAGAAGGGGAAAGCGGAAGGAGGAAATGAGAATACTGATAGAGGAGGGGACAAGGATGACTACTGATGAGGAGTTCTCCAACACATTTAAATTGCATTGAGATTCAAGAAAACAATCCTTGTATGTGTGTAAATATGTTTTTGCATTCTTCTCGTTATTATTGCGTCTGCATACATAAAATTTAAAGGCCTCCCAATATAGCACTCCTTGTGTATGTATATTATCTTAATTCTTACATATGTCTCTATGATATATATGCATATATGTTGTTATCATACATTCATATCTTGAGATTTTGTACCCATCTCTCGAGATTTTACTGAGATCCCTCTGAGATTTCTTCTCAAACCACCCCCCACACCCCCCACCCCAAAAAAAAGGGAAAAAGAAAAAGAAAAAAACCACCCCCCAGACAACCCCGGAGACGAAGTTGTGATTTGAGATGGCAAAGCTTGCCTATGAGGGGAAGTTAAGGAGTCCAAAATCAATTTAAGCATGTATTAGTCTGAGCCTTTTAAGACGATGCTGGAGGAAAACATTGAAGAAATATTCACAAAATTCGCCAACATCATTGATAGCCTGCACTAACTCTGACTGGGTGAAGAAATTTCTATGGTTGCTTTCCATGTCTTGGAACTCCAAGGTCATGCCATCAAGGAAGCAAAGGATCTTGTGTAGCTCTTGCTCACAAGTTCATTTATGACCTATAAGATAGACCTGAAAAGACAGGCAATCCCAAGAAGAAGAAGAAGAGCAATGCCCTCAAACATTCTGCCACCTGGAAGCATGGAGTGAGCACAAGGGCAGTAATGAGAACGAGATGGGGGAGGGGGAAGTGAGGAGTATTTTTTATTTTACAATTCTTTATTTTTTTGAGTGGGTGCAGAAATGGAGAGCAAGAGTGCCTTTGGGAGTGGGACTAAAGGCAAAGTGAGTAGCATTGCTTCTAAGTTTTGCACCATCTTTGTGTCAATTAAAGAAGAGGAGCATGAAGATAATGAACACGACGTCACCATGATCACGAGACAATTGTGATGATTTCTTAAAATGAAGAGGCAAGAAGGAATCAAAGGAAGGCTCCAAGTAAGGGAGAGCCTCCGAAGAAGGAAGAAACAATTTACTATAGGTGAAAGAAGCCAGGACCTGTCGAAGTAGAGTGCCCAGCCATGAAGAAGAATTCTGAGAAAGACAATGAAAAATTCAAGAAGTTATGATGGCAGCTGGAGAGATGAGGAAAGCTCATCACCAGGTGAAAGTGACATAGAGGCAGCCAATCTATGCTCAATGATTTACAAAGGGAGCCTAGATGAGGTATGTCTTGAGACCCAAAGAAAGAAGTGATATCTGCATGATAGCTGCTCAGGGCATATGATGGGTGACAAAAGCAATTCACCTTCCGGGAGGCTGAGGATGGAGAAATTGTCATCTTCGGTGGCAACAGAGGCAATGTGGTAACAATTATCTTCTCTTGTTTTAATAAAATTGTGGTACCATCCACTTAAAAAAATGCCCATCTAGCAAAAACTAAGAGAATGATTTGCATGGCTTTAAAAGTGACTAGGGAGGCAGCCTGGTGTATTGACACCTAGGTGACTAGGTGAATAGCTGAGTCATGCGTTGGATCGTGGATGCTACAAACGATGGGCTGTTTAGGGGGTAGGTAGCTACTCTCTTTGGTTGTGCTTTCTAAGTGCAGTCAGGGAGGGACCGTTAAAGATTCTCTTAGACATTCGAAAGAGCCTAAGATGAGGATGGGTAGAGGCAAGTTTGATATTGAGATACATGGTCTTATGTAGGTCATCCATTCACCAAAGGGTCGATTGGGACAATCCCAAATGTGTTCCTCATGTATGGTTGAAATGTGTGGGGACATCCAACTTCCCCTGGCTTTAGAGGTTCCCTCTTTATTTCTTTTGAGTGGAGCCTTCATGCTTAGCTTGCATCTTAAGAAGATTTGGTTAGGGAAGGAAGTTCAGGCCTAGTCGGAGGTTGGTGTGCAAGAGGTTTTCCACCTTGATTTAGGAGGCTAGGAGGAAAGGAGGGAGGGATTATGAAAACATCAGGTCCGACATGAGTGACCTGACTATGCCACTGCAATTTCATAACTAGGAAAGATTTAGTGTCTTCCTATTAATTTTTCTCATTTTTATAATTAATTCAACCATATTAACTAGCATTTTACTTTATAAAATTCTAATGAAAGGATTAGATACAACAGTTAAATTCTGCTGCTAGGGCATGCTGTTTCCCCTTGCCATCGCTATCAAATTTTCCAGTGGATTGCCTATCAATTATTTGTTTTCCAATTTTATTTCTTCATTTAAGAGTCTGCTACTTGTACATGTGATTTTCTTGGTGCATCTGAATCCCTTTCAACTTATTCTGTTTTTGACTCTTTTGTTTGACTATGCTTCTCTTTCCTGTTAGGTGGCAGCTTCGAACCTTGCAATCACTCCCACAAATTCCTTGGATCTCAAAGGAAGGTCAGGGTGTGGCCGTAAAACATCAACAGAGTTGCTGAAAGTTTTGAGTCGGATTTGGACTCTGGAAGAACGGCACACATCAACTGAATCATTAGTGAAAAAGTTTAAGTTGGAACTTGAAAATGCACAAGCTCACATTCAACAACTGTTGCAAGAGAAGCAGTCAAATCACGATGAAATTGATAATTTGATGAAACAAATTGCAGAGGACAAGCTAGCCAGGAAGAGCAAGGAACAAGAGAGGATCAGAGCAACAGTCAAATCTCTAAGGGCTGAACTTGAGGATGAGAGGAGGTTGAGAAGGCATTCAGAGAGTCTGCATCAGAGGTTAGTTAAAGAGTTATCAGAAACAAAATCAGCATTCTCAATGATGATGAGAGATCTTGAGGGGGAGAAGAAGGCACGTAACTTGTTAGAAGATCTCTGTGATGAGTTTGCGAAGGGTATTAAAGAATACGAGGAGGTGAGAGAACTGAAACCAGAGTCTGAGGGAAGGCCTGGCAATAGTTTGAACAGCTTGATGTTCGACTTTTCCGAAGCATGGCTGGAAGAACGGCTGCAGATAAAGCTTGCTGAAATTCAGGGTGATCTTTCCGAGAAAAATGAGATGATGGAAAAGTTAGGATGTGAGGTTGGGGCATTTCTTCAAGAGAGAAGATTGTATAGCTTGAATGATGATGTTTTGGTCCAAAAGGGTGTTAAAGACAGATGCTTGCGTCGTCATTCTCTTGAGTCTATTTACTTGAATGGTGCTGCTAGTGCACCTCAGTATGCTGACGATGAAGATTCGGTAGCCAGTGATTTGCACTGTTTTGAGCTCAACATGGGTACCAATACCACTGAAAGACATGACAGTCTTAAGCATGATGGTGTTCAACATATCGAGAAGCTAGATGCAGCAAGAAACTCTAATGTAACAAAGAAGATGGTGGGGTCTTCTGAAAGGTTAAAATATCAAGGTTCTTCAAGCTCTCAGATGAAGTTTGATGGGCACACACAATCATGCAATGATGTTAAGGGACAGTTTATGAATAAGATACAAGGAATCCATCGGCGCAGAATTAGTGGAGGAAAGGACACCAACCATGAAGTTGATGTTTTCTCATGCCAGAAGTTAGAAGAACATGAAGCACGAGAAGATGCCCAGGGCATAGAAGCCAAGCTGGATGGCTCACATACATTGGCTCGTGTATTTGATAACGCTGTTATCGAGTCAGAATTTGTTGAATTTCGTAAGCATCATTCTGAAGGCAACCATACAGAGGAGCCAAGTGATGACTTGTACCAGCGCCCTTCTATTGCAGTTGGGAGGGATGACATTTCAGGTGATTACGATGCTCTGTCTAGTCCAGTCCATCGGTGGAGGTATGATCATTTGTCCCCTGATCCTCAGAAGCCTGAGTGCTCCAAACTTCCACACAGCATAAAAGAGAGCACGCTGAAGGCAAAACTTCTTCAAGCAAGGTTGGAGGGGCAACATGCTCGTCTGAAAACAACTAGAGATTCCACAGTTGGTGCATAGGGTGCTGACAGAGAATTGGCAGTCACTATATCATAGACCAAGGTTATGAAGAGTTCTATGTTGCGAATGTTGGCCAAGGTTACTGTCCCGTCCACGAGGTGTCTGCATGGATTTTCTTGCTTTTACTGTACAGTACGTTTTTTTCCTATGATATTCTTGAGTCTGTTTCCTATGTATCCAGAATTTTTCTGTTCGGAGATGATTGTATAGTTCCAGCACAATCTTCTTTCCATTTTTTTTTTTTTTCATCCTTCAGCTTCAAGATCACTTTTGCTTTCCTACGCTTTAATCTCCCTGACTATATAGAGCGTTGTAGTTCCCTCATTTAAGCATTTAGATGCTGTTGCTTTAACTCTAGTGCACCTTTCTTCTTCGTTCTAAAGCGTTGTATGGCCTAGCAGATTGTTTCCATCATCTGAAACATTGTGCTCATGCCTCTGTGTTTATAGGGAGAGTTGACTCTGAAGAACAAGTAGAATTTCTCCTTTAAGGCTTTGTGAATTAGATTGTGCTCAGATTGAGATCTTCTACTTTACTTTTACTACATGTTGGTAGTTCGTTTAGTCTTGTTAGTCCATATTTTTTAAATAGAAGAATTTTTTTTTCCCTTTCCAAGTCTTATTTTTCTCCTGCCATGACAAATGAGCTAATAAGTGAAGTATAAGTGGTTTGGAGAAAATAGAGTAGAAGATCACAATCCATCCTGCTCAAAGACACGTTCAGTTTTTTAACATCCAGTTGCCTGTGCATTCATTTCTGCGGGTGTTCATGTCTGTGCAGTCTATCTTCTGTTGTTTGCATTTTGGACATGCATTGGCTTATTTGGTTTCTTTTAATTTCCCATTGGGACATGCTTATTTGCATTGGGAGTGACAACACGCAGACTAGGCAGCAGAATGAAAAAGTAAAATCTTCAAGAAATTATTTGGCACGTCGAGCATATGTTTTTATATGAAACTTTGATTTGTAGCTTTACATGAAATCCGTGGGGAAAAAAAAAATTCAGTGATATTTTATTGTCTTTATGAATTGCTTTTGATCCACCAAACTGAGCTTCTCTCGTCTGACTTGGTATAATCATTTGAGTTTTGACATATCTCAAACTCTAGACTAACTCAAATACGTGTGAAACTTCTCCCTCCTTTGGGTTCCCTTGAACTATGCTGAGTGTCTGTTTGTCCAGGTCTATCAGCGCTGTGCACAGAGTATATAGTGTTGGACCTGAAATCATATCCAGGTAAGTTGCAATGGGTTAAAATGCAATAAGCCAAACATGGTGATTTGGGGAAGTAAACTTATGAATATTCTTAAGAGAAGGGTCGACATGACATGGATACCTGTCATGTAAATTGGATACTTCTCATCACCAGAATCTCCAAGAACCCAGAGCATGTCTTCTTCCGACTTCTTCGAAAGCAAAGCTGCCCTTCGTTGCCTCCTTATAGAATTCTCATCTTGCACCTGAATAGAAAACGTTTCCCTTTAATCACATTAATGAACTATGTTCACAAAGCTTTTTGTCCAAGTTGTTCTTACAGGGCCAATTCACACTCCTATTTCTGCTTCATCACCTGCTCTACTTCGAGGTGGAGATACATGTTTGCATGAAAGAATGGTGTCATTCCTACGTCGTGAACGGAGAAGCGGTTGCCAGATGCAGTTTCTACGTTCACAATCTTGCGGTTTCTTACGTCAATAAGGTTGTAGCTGTGGCCGACAGAAGCATCGGAGAGACGAAGTCTCTGTAAAATCCCAGAAAACTTGGTCATGATTCGTCTTCAGGCTTTGCCTTAGTACTTCTTTTGAGAAGGAAAAAAAAAAAGCAAGTGGAAAGAGTCGAAATCTGTGAAGGATCAGACCTGTAACGCATCACCAAGGCTGGTTGCTTCCAGCAAGTCCCGAGATATGAAGTTCCTGCCCATGCCCCCCCCAAGGATTTCCTTCTCCGTTGGTGGGACAGAGTTAAGTGTGAATGCCTGAAGGGCAATCAGACGTGTCTGTGAGCCTCCCTCTTGTTCTTTTTAATTTAAGGGCTATTTGGTGCATTATAAATATTATAAAATAATATTTTGTTAATATGTTATTTATATTTAAAGCGAAGTATGGGATTTACTTCAGTCAACCCCATTTGATATTTTTTTTAATCAGATTTTGATTTTCCATTGAAGACTGTCAAAGACTAACATAAGCAACCGATCTCTTTAGCAAAGCTGATCATAATATGAATGTTAAAATTTAGATATAAAGACAATGAGTGGGTGTAATTTTTTATTACCTGAAGTTTTTTATCAAACATTTTTATTAAAGTTATTGGATCATTTATTCAAACTTATTAGTTACTTTGCCCGTTCAATAATATGGAATGATTTTAATACACTCGCTCACATGACTGACCTAAATTTTGTTATGTACACAATGACAAATACAAAACAAGCTGACTTAAATTATAGATGTACGTTGAGATACCAATTTGAAGTACATAGATTGGGGAGGAGAACATATTTTCTTTTTGTCTTTTAACTAACATGAAATAGATGAAATCTCAAAATCGCGGCATTGAAATTCAAAGGTGCAAGGTCATATGTGTTGGAATCATAACCCAGAAACTGATGTGGGATTCTTGCTCAGGGCCACCATGGGCCAACATCGTACACTCCCTCTCACAGGTACCATGGGCCGTGGAAATGAAAGGGGAGGCGAAAGAAGTCAGGCTCTTGATATCAAGATGAAATCTTAAAACAACGGTGTTGAGATTCAGAAACGTAGGGTCATATGTGCGAGAACCATAATCCAAAAATCGATGTGGAACTAATTGTCCAAGGCCACGATGGGCCAACAGTCAATAAAAACTAATCTAAAATTGATTACAAACTAAGTTCTCTTCGAAAAATCTTTGCATGCAACAAATTTTACACTGTGCCAAACGCACCTTAAAATTCAAAGGTTTTCAAATTAGTGATTGTAAAACCAGACTGGTTTCACTAATTTTATAACCAACGATTTCAAAACCGGAGTCGCAGTATTTTGAGTCAAACCAAGCGGCCCTTGCACATAAACCCAAACCATTCGGAGACGAAAAGGAAGAGGAGGAAGGGGAAAATTTACCAACCCATGGCTGTTGAAGCCGAAAGCACAGCTTGGGATCTCACCCGCGTACGTGTAGGCAGTAAACGATAGCCCATCCGACAGCGTCGCCTTAACCAAGTACCTGCAGGTGAACGCGGTGTTGCCAGGAGTTTAACATTCTCAGAGGGAGCTGGAGCGATTGGCTTAACATTGATGCATAGACGCTGCAGGCATTACGTGTGTCCGACGAGAGCCACGTTTGCATCCTCGTTGTGTGCAGCCACGGCCATGGAACTGCTTACGACGAGGATATCCGAACAGTCGTCACTGCAGGAGACGTCTACGGGAGCTGCGTCTGCCCTGGGGAGAAAAGGGAGTATCTCCTTCCTAAGGTTCAACAGCAGTATCTGCACAGCAAGCATGTCCAACGTAACTCTCATGTGCGTTAACCTGGATTGAGAGATCGGCGGCGAATGGATGGAGAGGAGTTACCTCAAGGACGGGCACGCCGCTGCCTTCTGCCGTCCCCAGCATCTCATCCCAGTACCTTGGGAACCTCTCCCTGTTTCATTCATGTTCTTCTCATCATATGTGTGTGTGTGTGTTGTCTGTGTGTGTGTGTGAGAGAGAGAGAGAGAGGCACCTGTTAGCAGCAGACAGGGAGTGAATGAGGAGTTGGGCTTGGTGGGTGGCTGCGAAGGGGAGGAGTTGCTGCTTAAGGATGAGGTCCCCGGCGACCCTGCTCCTTATGAGGTGGGAGAACCTCTGGCCTACCAGGAAGCCCATCTCGCGGGCGTCCTTGCACGGTCCGACTTCGAAGGTCTCCAGTGTCTTCCCCTTGCAGGGGTGCGCGTTCATCTCTGAAACGGTGGGTGTGGGTTTGCTTGCCTGCTTTCCCTGCTCACTGCACACCCTTATCTTCAACTCTGCTGTTACATGTTGCTGTTAGTGTTGTACCCTTTATCTCGGTGATGCTATTCTGATTTGAGTAGGATACTTCCCCACTCCCTTGTACCACACTGTAAAAACGGTGGTCCTACTCAATTACAAGATGGACTACTGCATTTTCGTATGTGGACTGTGGACAATGTGAAGAAAGCATTCAGAGTATATAATACGTGTTATAGATAAATCAATAGATTAAGTTGCTAGATTATTGGATCAGCGCCAGCTTAGCATTATTCGTAACTTCAAAAGAAGCCATAATGCGTAAAGAACGAGTAGGGCTGTAAAGGAATTAATATGGTAGAAAAATAGCTCTTAAGACTACTCGTTAATAATTCGACTCAATTTGTTTGTTAAGTAAATTTGAACAAAAATTAAGCTCGTTCATTAAATGAGTCAAGTTTGAACACAGACCGGTTCAACTCGATCATATTTAAGATAGGGGGACCTTTTTTGGTTGGGCAGATGGTTAATTTAAGAGCACTACAACTAAGACAACAGAATTTTGCGACTTGTATCAATAATCTGTTATATCTAGGAATTAACTCTCTTTAATTCAATTTCTATCCTCCACAATTGTATGCTTATTCGATAAAACTCCTTTTTCAAGGAATTGTGAATGCTTGAATGGATATTAAGATTGGAGGGTGGATTTTAAGGAGAGATATATACCAACAGATTCCTAGAATTTTTGTTTGAACTCGATTCGAGTAGGGGAATTGATCCACTAGGAAGGAGTATTTAATGGACCATCAGTAGTCCTTTGGGCATAGAAGATATGGTATTACATAACGAGTACTTATTTCTCGTAATGCAAGCGTTGCGTTGGTGTTAAGCCATTTTGCAATAGACTTTCTGATTGGTTTACATACGAATGAAGGGATAGTTAAATGAACTTTTCGTAAGTAGATATTGTTGTATCTGACAGTTATCTAACGTACATGCAAAGTCATGAGGATGACATATACTGGGTAGGGATGGCATATAGCTAGTAGACATATAGTTTATTGGAATGATAAATGCCATATATCATCCTTAAATGTTTGAGGATGATGTATGATATTTATCATTCCTAAGTGGCATATGTTATCCCACAAATTTGTATGTATAATAAATATTTGTTAAACATAATAATATGATCATTAAGGTTGTCCAAACTGTCTCCCCGGGCGTACTTAGACTAATGAGAATGTGCATTATAAAATGACTTAGCAGTATTGCAATACTTGTATTTCAACAAGTGTTACTCTTATGTAGACACGGTGGCACTCGTCTACCTTGATAAATGGATTACTTGTAACAATATTGCTTGTATTAAGATAAGAGATTTTTTGATTTGATAATCTTATAGATATTTTACTTGAAAGAAGAAAAAAATAAATAGAAAAGAGAAAAGATCAAAATATTCGAAGCATTTATATGTAACTCATCCTCGATGTTGTTTGTTGTACTGTCTGAACTGAACTTGATGGGGTTTTGCTTCACTAGGGGGAATAACTTTTTGAGGGTTAATTAGTTTATGCCACAAGCATTTGGCAATCTTACAGATGTCTTTTTTTCTTTTGGACTTCCATCTTACGAGATGTCTAAAACAGCACACCGCACAGTAGGTTCATCTCCTACTCCAACCCCTACCTAGTGTTCCCAGGCATCTGATCAACCCATTTCCACAACCTACAACCCACTAGATATATGTAGTTTGGTACGTATATCCAGCACTGCAATTCGAGCAACGAAGACATCACAACTTATTGAAGGCCTTACCGAGAGCCTAGACATGACAACAATCTCTACATATGATCGAGTTGTGTGATATGTGAATTAGATGGTGCTACCTCGTATGATTTGCTTGTGTGATACGAAATTGTAAGGTTCTATATATGATTTGCCGTCAGATTAAACCAGTCCAAACACTGAGCGCTTGTAGAAAATCTAGCTGCCCGAAAACCTAATCCACGACCACACTGCGTCGAAAGATGTGTATAGTGGCCCAAATGTTCTTCCGAGGGTTCTAGATCTAGTTATGGTCTGTCCGGGTTTATACGTCACTAATGCTACCTCAGAAACTTGATCAAACTGCGTACATTCTAGGTAGAACACTTCCAGTATGCGCTTTCAACACATCGAGCTCTGGCTGATGACCAACATGAGCATTCAATCCCGCTCATTTTGGTTAAGCCCCAAAGCCGCTTCAGAAAAAAAAAAAAAAAAGTTCAAAATGGAAAAGATTCTTCTCTAAGGACATATTATAAAGAAAGGATTCTCTCGATCTGTCGAGTTCCACGTCAGCAAGTCGGTAACTGTGCCGACACTTCCGATTTCCCATTTTCTAACACTGAAAGGGCCAGGAAAGATTTCGGAAAACACCCGGTATCTGAAAGAATCGATCACTTTGTCCCATTGTGTCGCGATGAATCCATTGCCGGTTTGCAGGGGCATCTCATAATTTTGAAGAACCTGCTAATTAATATATATACCAGTAAACGGATATCTGCAGGTGTATGAACGAAGTAACAGTTCGGGTTTGAAGGGCACCATCCGTCTCTCCGGTCCCGGTAATTAATACACTGATCAAGGACAAATAACGAGATAAATCGAAGACAACCGTAAGGCAATGGTCGTTTCAAATGGCTATTCAGGGGATACAGATCGGAACAGCGGCTTAGATATCCTGGGTGCCATCATCCTTTGATGAGTATAGCAAAGGGGATTAGTGATCCTTAAGCAAGATTTGAATCATGGTCGTGGTAGCTGTGATTAACCTTGAATCCCAAATGCAAGGATCCCATTTGGATCTGCAGGTTGCAAGACGTGGAGAGTAACTAATCGACATGCATTATAATTCACCTACTTAATTAACTCGTCTTCCAAACCTTTGCTGGCTTTTCTCTTGTCCGCGAGTTGAGACCAAAGATTCTGTGATTGAAGCAACCGCCTGGTTTCGTAAATTTTAGAGGAAGAGAATCGTTTAAGAAGATTATAAGAACAAGAGAGAACTCGTAATTTTTCACAAAAATCAAAACATATCAAATATCATACAACTAGTATTCTATAAATAGGAGCTAACCGTAAATAGACTTGAATTTTTTATTTTCACTAAAAAAATAAAAAATTATTAGATGAAAAAAAGATGAAAATTTAAGTAACTCTTATAAAAGAATCGTACTAAAATCAAACTCAAAAGTCCTCCTAATCACTATCTAAAAAGTTGTCAAAAATAGTAAACTTTTTGCTGAAACTAATATGTTCACCGCCGAAACGATAGAATTTGATTTAGAAAATGATGCATTATGGCCATAGACTGTAAAACTACATGAAAATCCTCATAATGATGATTCCGAATTAGGATCTCGTGCATGAATCTAACTTCGGATTGAAAGTTATATCTGTTTTACTAACACGGTATCCAATTCTAACTCAAGCTCTTCTTTCTCTTCTATTTCTTCTTATCTTTATACTCAAGCCACTTCAGCACCATTTGACCTATATCATTGATGCACAAGCTCGTGGGAGACGTAATAGAATTTTTTTACTTTTTATTTTTTTAGTATCAACTTTAATATTAAGAAAATATCGAAATTATCAATAGAGATTGATGAGGGAGATTTGGGTTTCAACCTAATTAGGTCCAATGAAAGAAGGCCCGACCCATCAGCGATCACGTGCGAAGGTCATGTAAACATCTATAGGTCCTTGGACGACAAGTTGTGACTAATGACCTCGATAAGGGGGCCACCGCTTCTTCAATATCACCTCTCGAGAGAAGAGCCAGCCTCTTGATAGGTGCCTCCAACCTCCAAGAGGGTCAAACTCTCAGGAGACTAAGCTCCTCCCCTATCCTGTTAGGCAAAGACCATGACCCTTTAGGTCTGAAGATTGAGACCCTCGACTTTTCGAGAAGATGGAGGTTCTCGATCAATTCAAAACCTCTCATTCCCACCAACAAGCGGTAGTTATATATGGTCGAGACACTCTAACTACCCACTCAAGGTAAGTCTCCATGATCTCCGTCTTTCATTAAGAGAGGAGATTGTGCTTTCGACCCTGGGGATCCACGACCCCCTCAATCAGGGGCTTAAATCACAGGCCCAGTTGGCTGTTATAGAACTACCGTGCAGTGCCTCAATTCAAGGTGGTAAAAATACACCATCCTCTCTCTAGCAAAAGGTACATTTGCTCTTACGCTCCCACGCATATTGGAACAAAAAAAAATCCTAACCTTGTAGCCTCTTTTTCAAAAAAAATCTGATTTAGACATCAAGAGGTCTTTTCTCCATCTAGATGGAGGACTCCCTGACTATGTTCTTTCATTTTATAGATCCTTGACGGGTCTTTGCTTGGTGCGTTCTCTCCTTCTACAAATTCTATCGAGTAACTAGGGATTAGATTGGACGGTCCTCACAGTTTACCAATTTTTGACCACTATAAAGATTTATGAAAACTTATGGCTCTTTATTGTTATTTTCAACCTGATATTTGGAATCAAAATCAATCTATTAGTAATTCTATGATTAGTGGACGGGATTCCCGTCAACGAAAGTAAAAACTTTGTGGCCGAACTAATATATGGGGAATTTAGGTCATGTTTGGTGCAACTTTTATTTGGAAGTGTTTTTGCATTTTTTCATTTAGTTATTTTTTATGAAAAGTATTTATGTAGCATTTTACTTGTGTGTTTGCCTTTCAACTAAAATTACAAAGAAAGAGTTTCTAAGATTGGAGAAAAAGTGAAGCTGTTATCAAATAATTAACTTATGTAACAAATCAAAATTAGTTATAACCTTCCTCCCTCGAGTCATTCTATGTGAGAATGAAAGTCAAAAGTAACTTTTAAGTAAAATTTTTGGCAAACACATTTTAAACATGCATCTAGAAAGCCAATTTTTCGTCTTAACATATATATGCGCATGAGAAGAATCATCCGCTATACGGTACAGGTTTATCGCCTTTTCTTCACACTATATTAGATCTCATACTGCTCACCCTGGACCAAGAATCTCTAAGATAGATTTTCTGACGATAGTTCACTTGGCATATGACCATGACACAGCAAAGGTCCACGTAGAACTTTTTCCATGGTTGCCCGTTAGCCACGTCTCCCTTCGGCCCTTCGGCCCCCAATTTCTTAGGGCCACTTTGATTGGAGAATAGGAGAAGAATAAGGGAGAATAAGAGGAGAATAAGCTTAATTTTGCTTTGACAAGCAGAATGGCTTATACCGGTGCAGAATAGCGTATTCGGAGAATAAGGAGAATAAGTCATCCCACCCTAGATCCAAGAATTACTTATTCTTCTTATTCCATTAGCGGGCCCCACAAAACTATCAAACCGAAACATCTCTTATTCTGGTATACGCCATTCCGTCAGTGGGCCCCACGTAATAACTTATTCTGCAAACAAAGTGAGGCTTAGGGTATCGTTTTCCTAACAAAACTCGAGCACAGACGACATTTGTCCAGAAGAGACAAGAAGCTTTCTGATTAATGGATATGGTTGTTCGTAAAACAGCAACCATGTCCCATCCCACCGCGTAAGCCACAGAATAAAAGGGACCTTACCACCTTTTCTTCGCTGTGTCGACAAAGCTGTTTGGAGAATTAGTTTTTACTTAATTACTTGATTCTTTTATTCTCTACCTACGTAACGCGCGAGTGCTGCTTGGAAAGTTTTTTTCTTGCTTGATTCTTCCATTCTTCGCATACATAACGCTTGTGCTGTCACCCCTTTCCAAATTGGTGGGAACCCATTGTTGCCCTCGGAACAAGGGAATATCAGCAACTTTCTATCAAGTTAACCTTGAAATATAGTATAAGTAACTCTATGTTTGGAAAAGTTTCAAATTTAAGTAAATAGATTTTTTAATGAAAAACAATATATACAGTGACATATTTTTACTAATACAACTTTTAACGCAGCCTAACTGACACATACATTTGAAAGTGTAATGTTAAAGATGTGAGATCCTTATACTGGTATTACCATACCATATTTCCTTTTTAATTGGTACAAGTCAATTTAAATATATATCTTTATCTCTGGCCCTCGGTTTTCTCTCTCTGTATTTATCTATATTCACCTGTTGCGGGTAGGTACTTCTGTTTTGCTGCATAAACATCTGAATTTTGTAATAAATGTTAGAAAAATATATTTTCATATCTTGCCAAGAATAAAAATATGCATAAATATAAAACTTCAGAAAATATAAAAAGTGAGACGTACAAAAGAAAGAATAAGATGTACAGAAGAGGGAAAACCCTCCATTAATCTACATCCAAATTGTTCCTGTTACAAAATTTACAAAGTGAACAAATGAGAAGAACCTCTCCATTAATACACACCTAATTCTTCGTAAAAAAAGAGGGAAACACATTTTGTTACTGCCACGTGTCTTAGTTATTATATTAACGGAAAAATAGAAATTCTGTTTTAATATTATAATATAAATAGCACATGAAAGAGTGGCTACGTACGAAAGAGAGAGAAGAGGGCTTGATTCACATTCGAGAGACTAACAAAAATTCTGATGCAAAAATAGTGCGGGTTGCCTGCCAAGTGCCAAAGAAAGATTAAAGAGATGGTACGCAATGACCACCATCTCTACACTTCGTACCATCTTAACTCTCTCTCCTAGGAACAAGCTTGACGTCCATCCCTTTCCTAGGGTTAATTAGAACTCATAAAACTCAGGCTATCTTTCTAACATATCACCAGGCTCTCAAGCCTGAGAGACTGCTAGCGTATGAAAACTTGATTAGTCATTACAAATAAGGTCTCAAGCCTGAGTGCAAGGACGCGCCTGAGCCAGCTAGCAAGTAGTAGTGATCAAACGATCACACCTCCAGATGTACTTCATTTTGTCCATACTTGGCATGCAACAGTACGAGTGCTACAGAGTCGATCGAGGAACCAACCCCGCCTTACCGCCATATATTTCTTGTTTGCAGCATTAGGGTTTGCAAAGAAGAAGATGCTCGTCCGACTCCTTTTAACAGTTTGTGTTAAAGTTTTCGCTAGAATCTGATACAAGGGTTGGAAAATATCTGTCTCTCGTCTACCGTCATAGAGATCATTATGTACATCTGGCCCCATTCTTCAATGGCGCTCTTACCTCCGCTGGACGTACCCCAAGGAATTCTTCTCTTGTAAATAATACGAACAGTCACGACCATAGTTCTTGCACAAGCATCCGAGATCCCCAGTGATGATGGGTTTTGACGCGCTAGGCATGTCCGGTCACTATGACATCAAAGCCTGATCAGAAAAAGGAAGAGCCATGTGATGCGAGAACGCACTCTTTTTCCGCTCTCAAATGATCACGAAAGGTGGATTAATTAAAAACACACACAACCTAAAAAGGACGATCATGAACCATAAATTTATATGATCGCAAGTACAGAAAGATCAAATCTCCGTACGCGGAAATGGGTGGGGGTTGGTGCGGGTGGAAGACCGTCGGGTGCTTCACGGCTGCTTCGATAACAGTTGCCGTGTGGTGGACACTGGTAAGGCAGGAGAATCGCAGCACTCAGCTTTCGGACAGCTTGCAAGGGGGGGTTTATAAAAGGGAAGACATGTCTAGGAACTTGGAGCGACGAGATCAAGGCCCCAGATCTTGTTTGCTCGAAACCAGGGTTCCTGCCTCCCCTCAATGTGTTTCGCGTCCCGTAAAGGACCCTGTAGCAGCAAAGTAACCGAGTCTGTGATATCTGAATCTGACGCAGAGACAGAAACTGTTGTGTGGAAGACCGAGTTGCTGCCTCTCTCATGTGTTTTCCTCAACTTACGGGCTGCAACAAAAAAAAGGGAAGGTGAAGGTGATGTCCCCAGTCTGAAGCAGAAGCAGTAACTAATGAAAAAACTGCTTGCCCTCATGTGGCGTCCGTCCGGTAAAAGGACTGTAGCACTGAAGCAAGCAGAGATTAATGGCAGAGAAACAGAAACTACGTTTAATAAAGGGGAAAAAGTACTACATATATGTGCACATAGTGGTACGCACGGCTTGAAGCATCGTTCCTGTCGGCATGGATCAAATGAAGATGTTCTGAAGGATCAAACTCACAGCTTAACGATCAGAAACCTGTGTGTGTCCTCACAACAACAAGATTAGCGGTTTCTTCCTCGTTTGCGTGTAAGAGAACATCAGAAGGGAATATAACTGTTACCTTGCATGTAGAATGGGGGCTAAAAGGGAGAAAGGAGAAGATATCGGAAGAAATCTAAAGATGTGATGTCTGTTTGACGTTCGTTATTCAAGTTCTTTATATATGCACATGTATCACCCCTTGTGCTAGATAGATAAATGGAAGAACACGCTTTAGAGTTGAGAAGTTAATGGTAACAGGAGTGCACTTCACCTGCTTTCCTTTGATGTAAAACTGGGACCTAAAAAGTTAGAAGCCGGAAATCGATACCATGGTGTTCAAGTAAGATCGAGCGTAAGGTACTCTTGGGAGCCCGAAAGAGAGCACGCAAACATTGAAATAATGCAACTGCTTCAAAAACGGAAAGGCTTAAGATGAATAAATTCATTAGAAAAGACCGTACCTCTAAAGAGCAGCATTCTCCGACAAGCCGAACCCGGCAAATTAAAAAAATCGAAAGACGCCAAGAAATTTCTATAATCCTCATATATTTACCTTTCCGAGACAAAATGAAAAACATAAGTAATTAGAGAGTAGGGTAGCTCACTACTCACTAGAACGTCAAGAATACTTGCATGCCCGATCTTTAGATCCCGCGATCAGAAAGTTCACAAAGGATCGACCAAACAGTTTGGAAAGCTCAGCCCCCAAACCATACAAAAAGCCACGCCATCAAAAGATTTGAACCGGAAGAGTAGAAGATAGAGAATGCCATCCATTAAAAAGGAGAAGAGGTTTTTTCAATCAGTGATAGCTGCGAAAAGTTCCAGATATATCTATGCAACGTGGCTAACGAACCAGAAAAAAACCAAAAACTGCCAAGGACAGATATTAGAAGAGGAAGAAGAGAAATCTGCAAAGGATTGTAGATATCCCTCCCAATAGTAATCAGTTTATGGAGCCTTGGCGGATTGGGATGGCTCAAACGACAAGTACACGCATGCAAGATCCGAAAGCAAGAGGTGGAAAGAGCATATTAGAGGAAGCCCGTCCTAAACCAAACAAAGGAGGACACCCTGGAAACGAAGGGAGCTCCCTTCAGTCCAAGCACAGCCAGCATAGGATCCAAATTACCTCCCGCATCATTCACTCACTTACCAAGCAAGCCTTCTCCACGCATCTGCTTAGTATCTGGATGAATGAGTCGGCAGCTAACGTAACCCTATGGCCATCTCTGAGTGGACTGAAGAAAGCTCTCTTTTCCCCCACGTCTACGAAAAAGACCTAAGGATGACGAGGTACGACCAAGTAAGGCCGTGTTCCTCCCCGAGTTTCCTGGAGGCGACCATATTGACTTGATGCTGTTGTTTCCTGCAGCAGATGATAGCGTCACAGCTGAAATCACGAACGAAGAAATGGAGAGAGAGAGAGAGAGAGAGAGAGAGAGCCCTGTGTGTTGCAAAGGTGGAAGAAAAACAAATGCAGGTAGACAACCCCCCTCTAAGGAGGTGAAGGAGGCTGCTCCTAAGGAGAAGCCTCAGATGTGTTATCCCACTCTCCAAGCAAAGCCCATGGTGTGAGAGTGCAAGAGTGTACCCTTAAATAGCTCGCAAGTAGGCGTGGCTGACAACGATCCACAGAGCTGGTTGCTGATAAAGAAAACTTGAAGTAATGAGGATGCTAAACTATAGAGCATATTTGTTCCTCCTTTCTTCCTGCCCACAATTCACCGATCACCTGAACCAGCTATCTAGGACAGTTGGTTCACCACATCCCTTTCAAATGAGAGATCTCAGGTTTGAACTTAATTGGAACTTAAAACCTCTCCAATCATGTAGTCATGGTGTTGTTGGAATATTTATCTCTTAGTGGTCTGTGGAATTATTTCTTCGGAATTCAGACGGACTTAGAATTGTCTTCTAATTAGGTGGACCCATCGATTTGACCGGAATTATCTCAAACTCTAAAAAAAAATCTCGAATTCCGCTCGGATTGGAATTCAGACCACAGGGCCACTTCCAAAAAACAAAAAAAATCACCGATCACCGGTTCACATCTTTCTTTTTTGTGACATATCTTTGGTTTCTTTATCTTATTAATGTCTGTTCTCATATTTTGCTGCCATCTCTTTCGTTGGTACTTATCCCCATCTCCAGGTAACCTCACTGAGGATTATATTATGTGGTGGTATGTTGGAATGGCAACGTATTATTTGGAAAGCTTGGGAGTATTAGTTCCGCCAACAAACTTTATTAGCTTTAGCAATAACTTTTGTGTCATTGTGCCGGCAATTCTGTGGGTCCTTTATAGCTAAAAAGCGTTTAAGCTAAGGTTGTGATTAGCATTACTAGGGTCTTCTTAGTATCGGGACTATCGGTAGAATAAAGCTAAAGTTCCATAGAATTAGAGTCACTTCCATTAAAGACGTCGAAAAATAGCAAAAGTTTGGTGTGGTGTCCGAAACCATAAGGGCTGTGGGCAGAGAATGATACCGACCATGAAGTATTAAATCCCCCCTAAGAAATTTGGTAACTTTATAGAATTGATTCTCATTGTCTGTGTTAACATTAAATAATGAGGATTAATAATATAATATATGCATATGGAATCCTTACATTAGGTATAATTAGATGTGGGAAAAATTAGTTATGACTCCTTGTTTCTTGTTTAAGGCTTGGCGGCATGATCTGACCAAATTAATTGACACAATTTCCCTTTTTGTCTAATGAAAAGTTAGAAACACGTGAAATGATCAAAAATTTGAGGTGTTCAATAGGGAATGCAACTCATGGCAAGTTAAGTTGAGCTAAAGTTACCTAAATGGCGTTAAATCGGCGTTGGCTCAGTTGGGCCCAACGGAAGAGAACCCATAAAGTACGTGGCCTAGCTAGTTCAAGGACACTGCATGCAACAACCACGTGGGCCCCTTGCGGGCGCCTAATGAGATTGTCTAAGACCATGGGTCCCAAGAGGCAGCCCATAAGGTCCAAGGCGAAGGTTCTGACTTTTCGAGATGACCAGGTTTCGACTTTTCGAGAGGACCAGGCTCCTAGATAGTACGAAGCTCCTACAGGCCTACATCAACGGGTAAAACAAGGCCAAGGTCACTTATCAAGGCCCAGACATCACTCGACCTAGACTCCGACTTTCCGAGAAGGCGGGACACTTGTAAGTTTCAAATTCCTCCTCTCCCTCCTCTTAGTGTGAATCATGGTCAAAGGGTAGCAACTATCTAATTATGGTAGGCCCCATGATCTTCGTCACTGATGTTAGGTTTGTTGTGTCAGATCAGACTAAAACAAAACGGATAAAATTTAAAGTCAGGATCGGATCTGTCCCATTTTGGTTAACAAAACTAAACGGTAAATCGAATTTACCTTACGCGGATTCGAATCCGCGTTCGTCCGGTTCCGTCGGTGTAATGCCGCAAGCCACGCAGGTGCCGGGCCTCTAGCGGCATCCATGCAATCTTCTTCTCGGTGGATCGTCCTCGCTTCCTCACTCGAAGTAACGTCCGCAGATCCCATCTGGCTCCGCGTAATCTTCCGCAACATGCGGATTTAGATTCCCGTCAGACGGGAAGACGGAGCAGGCGGGATTCGGAACGAAGTCTCCTGGGGCCGACCTGAGGTGCAGGGGCGCCAGAGACAGAGAGGAGAGAGAGAGAGGGGCGGCTAGCTCAGGGTTGTTGGCCCCTAACCTAGCCTCAGTCTTTTATAATAAGTGCGTTGCAATTTTTCAGAAAAACTCACACTTATCCAAAATCCCGTCGAAATATCTACCGACTTGAAAACCTTTTACGTGTGACCCTCTAGACCCAAATACTAGTCTAGTCAACAGCCATTAAGCCCAGTAACTCTTTACGGACCTACTAAATTAATTAATGTCCTTATATTAATTAATCAGCTAAATTTAATGTCACACAATAAATTTAGATGGACTTCCGATCACGTTGGGTGCCAAGTAACACCATGTGATCCCGGTAGGCATTGGGGTTTATGCAACTCACTATGGAAACCTTTCCGTCAACGGTTACCGCACGGATATAATCCTTCATCCGTGCAATGTTCTTGAATCGACCGAGGGTATGATTTACTGTTAAACCCTAACCAGTCGATTCACTTGAATAAGATGCCACTAATATATATCAGATAACTCTTTATCTGATACAGAGTCCGTCCTGGCCAGAGACTTAAGCGCATCATTCTCAGAACATTATCTCTCTAAATATCGAGAACGGATGATCCCGTGTTGAACACACAATTACCTTCGATGGCATTTCCCTAAACCCGATCATTTAACTTATTGATAACCCGTGGTTAGGGATTCGTTAGTCAAGGTCAAAGCTCAGAGACCTACCAACAAGATATCTTTGGTGTCTCAGGTTCAAAGACAAAGACCTACCAACAAGATATCTTTGGTGTCTCAAGTCCAAAGACAGAGACCTACCAACAAGATATCTTTGGTGTCTCAGATCCAAGGATCATCTACGCAACCGTGACAAAATAATCTAGTTGGTTAACATTGAGGTATATACCATCTAGCGATTCATGGTCGGATTAGTTCAGTGAACTCATTCGCCAACGAGCACCTACAGGTCTAATATAGTGTTTCCACACAAGTGACTTATAGGATCAGTCACCCTCATCATATGAGTTGAAAAAATTTGTACTAGTCTATCCAGATGTTTGATGTCATTCTCACACATCATCTGACTAAGAACAATTAAGAACATGTGTTTATAAGTTTTCGGTCCCGTAATTGTGATATCATCATAATTTGCAGACTGTTGCGCATGTTCATGGACTTCATCGTGATACGATAAACATAAATCGAATTTATTACACACAATCAATTTATGTCATTATATTAATAAACTGAATAATACATAGTATCGGATTGACTTTCGGGACACCTTATACTAACAATCTCTCACTTGGACTAAAGTCAATCATTTTTGTACATAATGTCCATATTCTCTAAGTGACGCTCAAAAACATTTTGAGTCAAAGACTTCGTCAGTAGATCTGTTATGTTGTCAGCTGAAGGAACCCTTTCCACCACGACATATCCTTGAGCTATAATCTCTCTGATCAGATAAAAGAGCCCCAGAACTGTCAATGATCAGAGAGAACTGTCAATGATCTGGTCTCGAGCGCTATGTAACGACCCGCCACCCTATAATCAGAGATCCGATTACTAAATGGGTACCGAATCATTAAAATTTGGAGTCAAATCAGAATCTTGATAAGTCTGAGAAATAAATGATAAACTAAGCTAAACATTCCACATCACATCAAATTGTAGAGAAAGTGTAAGAATTAAAAGTTATTACAATTCGACTCAACTCTGCAAATAATTACACATCCAATTGAAGAAAAAAAAAACTAAGCATATAGGCCTAAAAAGAAAATAATAACTACATCAGGGCATATCCCGAAAAAATGATTGCTGGCACGCAATTCGAGACGAAACCCTCCACTCTACACCTGCCTGGAATCGTCACCTAAAAACCACAGAGGTAAGTCTCATCGAAATGGACTCAGTAGGAATCCTCTGATTCCTACCACCCATTCACGCACCCACAAGTGTAACAATACGAATAGGCAATTAAATAAGTAAAGTAGTAAACACAGTTCCCAAATTCTGATATGAAACACATGCATTCAAAGATGCAACATGCATAATTCTAAAACCACTCGACTCAACACCGGAGTCCACAACCAGTATTCCTGTTGTAAGGACTAAGGTTTCGGATCCGGTTATCGGGTCAGTTTCATGGTCGGACTCTGTAGTTTGGGCCCTAACGGGTCTGGGACCCTGTTCTGTTTCGCATCGAGCCTGCAAGACGTGGTTTAAACGGCGTCCGGCGTGGCAGACGCGTTTTAGATTGTGCCATGTGGATGCCACGTGGGCTGGCCTTGGGTCGCGAGTGTACGGGCCGGTCGTGTCATCTGAACGGCGTCCATGATGGGCGACGCGTTTCAGACTGCGACCCTGCGGTGACAGAGTACGGTGCCGGTCTTGTCGTCTGAATGCCGTCAGCCTTGGGCGACGCGTTTCAGACTTCTGTCAGAACGGCCTGTCATGTCATCTGATAGGCGTCCGTACATCTCGACGTGTTTTACCTAGTTTCTGGTTACCCCGCGAGCCCTCCTTCCTTTCCCTCATTCTCACCCTCACACTCTCTCTCCCCTCACCCTCTCTCTCCCCTCACCCTCTCCACCCTCCGACTCTCCCCACTCTTCCCCTTCCCTTTCCCCTTCTTCCTCTTCCACCTCTCCACCTCTCACCACTGCCACCACCACTTTCTTCGCGGCGTTCCATTCTCCGGACGGCGGCCGACGTCCTGGCGGAGTGGCGGCGTCCTCGGAGTACCAGCGGCGGTTTGCGGTACGACGGTTTGGCGGCGGAGACAGAAGGAGTTCAAGAATCGGTAGGGTGACGATTCCCTCAGTGTTTCATTTTAAAACCATGTTCTACCACTTTGAAGCATGCAACGGGTCTATGGTTCTTGGGTAGAATAAGCATGTTTAGGAACTTTTCTTGATGAGGATGAGGGTTTCTGTGAATGTGGTTTAGTAATGATTAGCTTGCTCCTCTTCCTCCTCCGTTTGGTTTGATTTTGGGGCATTTTGGGGTGAAAAAGGGAGTCCTCGGGCTAGGAAACAGAACCAGGTTTATGGCACTAAAAGACGTCGTGCATGGACGACGCAATTTGGAATAGCGTCGGGCCACCATGACGCCTTTTAGGCAGAAATCACCCGATTAAGGTTTTCTGCAAAATTTCGGATTTTGGTGCGAATGGCGTCTGAGGATGCCGACGCGTTTTTAAAAGGCGGCTAACTGTGACGACGCCTTTTTAGGCCATATTCTGAGGCCGAGAATTCATGAACCAGTTTAGGAGACTTGAATGGCGTCGTCCTTGGTCGACGCGATTCAAGCCAGAACCACACTAATCCATGCCAGTAAAATGTGTTTACACTGCTAGATAGTTGGTTAAAAGCATGCTTTTAGTACACTCGATGACGATGGACTCTTCATGACCAGATGGCACTATGTTGTGTGTCATGCGACCGCGGACTTCTCACGTGACCGGATCTCACCGTGCCGTGTTTTGTGTTACTGTGGACCTAGAGTGACAGTTGTAGCGCTTTATCACCCTGTGCTGGTGTGGGTGGAGCACAGCGCCGATGGGAGCAATGGAGGGGTGACGCCTACTGAGAGAGGGTCACCTGGTGAGCCCCAGGGTCAACTAGCTTGTACTGGTGTCGGAGTGGTACCTTTGGAGTGTCACTCGTGCTGGGGGAAGGAGTAACCACCTGAGCCAGTTGGGCCGGAGTAGCCAGCGTGCTATCCGAGGGGTTGCTGTTTGGTCTCAGCAGGTCGGTGTTTGCTTGGGGAAGGAGTAACCGCCGAGGTAGCCAGCGTGCTATCCGAGGGGTTGCTGTTTGGTCTCAGCGGGTCGTTGTTTCCCACTTTCGGAAACATAGTTGACGCGTTTTGTCGAGACGCGAGTTGTAGGTTCCTTGGTAGAATGATTTCTGTGATATGCATGTTATATTCCGAACGCATGTGGTTTATATCGAGAATTAAGGGTAATATGTTACAGCTTTACTTACCTTGTTTACTTGTATCTTGGTAATTGCACTTGTGGGTGTGTGAGTGGGTAGTGGGGATCGAAGGATCCCTACTGAGTCTTTTCGTTGAGACTCACCCCTGCGGTTTTTAGGTGAGGACTCCAGGCAGACTTAGCGAGGGTTGTGCTGCTCTGTGTCGCGCGCCGTCAGTTGTTGTTCCGGGGTATGCCCCGATGTAATTGTTATCTTTATTTCTGGCATGTATGCTTAATTATTTCTCTTCTGTTGGAGTATGTAATTATTTGCTGTATCGAGTCGCATTGTAATAACTTTTAATTTCTGCATTTTCCTTTCAATTCAATGCGATGTGAATGTTTAGCTTAATTTATTATTTATTTCCTAGACTTACTTAGATCCTGGTTTGGTTTCCAAATTAATGATCCGGTACCCATTTAGTAATCGGATCCCCGATTATAGGGTGGCGGGTCGTTACACCTGCGAAACACACAAACCACGCAGCCGAACGCGGAAAAATACTGACCCGCTGGGACGGAGCAGCAATCCTTCGGATAGCACACTAGCTAGTCTGGCCTGTCTAACTCTAGGTGGTTCTACCTCCTCCCAGCCACAAGTGACACTCCGCAGTGTACTACTCCCACACCGGTACTAGCTATACCCCATGGTACACCAGGTGACCCTCTCTCACTAGGCATCACCCCACCACTCCCACACTGGCGTTGTGTCCCTCCCACACCGACACAAAGTGTCAAGCGCTAACAACTATCACTCTAGGTCCACGATCGCACAAGACACAATACAATGCGATCCGGTCATGTGGAAACCCTCATCCTCGAAGTACAGTTTCGAACATGCATTTAATCGAATTATCTAATAATGTAAACACATGTTAATTGCATGAATTAATGGGGTTCTGTCTTGAATTGCATCGCCCGTGGCTGATGTCATTCAAGACCCTTAAACTGGTTTAGTTTTCACAAAGCCACTGGGACCAGGGATACTGTCCTAAATGACGTCGCCCATGGCTGACGTCGTTCAACTCTTTATCCCACGTCGGCCTCGAGAACCGAAAAATTGGGTTGCTGAATCGTGTCACGTAGTCTCGACGCCATTCAATGTCCGAAACCGAGCTTCTCTGGTCTCCATCGAGCCAAAACCGAGGGTCCCTCTCCTCCCCCAAAACACACAAAAACGTAAAAGAGACAGGGGGAGAAATTCAATAACCAATTTGATACCCAAAACCCCATTTCATAAAAATGTCTATTTTCATTAAAAAGCTCCTTAAAACATGCTTTCTACCCAAAATTCTCCAAACACATCGCATGTTTCAAAGCGGAAAAATCATGATTTTAAACAAAACACAACGAGGATTGTCACCCAACCGGTTACTTGAACTTCTCCTAGCTCCAAGACACCACCGCTACACCGCAAGTCGCCGCCAGTACCACCGTAGACGCCATCACTCGACTGGGACGTCAACCGCTGTCCGGAGAGCAATGTGTCGCGGAGTAGATAGTGGTGGTAGTGGTGAGAGATAGGAGGTTGATGGAGTGGAGGAAGAGGAGGAATGGGGAGAGGAAAGGAGGGAGAAGGGGAAGGGGAATGGGAAGGGGAAACGGAGTTGTTCGGAGAGAGGGAGGAGAGAGAGAGGAATGGGGAGAATGAGGGAAAGGAAGGGAGGGCTTGGAGCGTCAACCGAAAATTGTTTAAATCGCGTCATTCCCAGACGACGCCATTCAGACGACAGGACGGGGTCGTAAACAGGTAGATCTCTGAATGGCGTTGGCCATACAAAATGTCTTTCAGATGATCAGACTGGGGCCGTATACTCGCGCCCCAATGCTCGCCACGTGGCACCCCCTCATGGATCCTAAATAGCGTCCCCCTAGGCCGACGCCATTCAAAATCGCGTCGAACAAGTTCAACGCGATAAAGAGCCCATGTCCCAGGCCCACAAGGACCCAAACCAAGGAGTTCGATACCGAACCCGACCCAATAACCATATTTGAAATCTTAATCCTTACACGCTAAAACATGTCCAAGCAGGTGGACGTGATTTACAAAAGATGTCCACCATTGTGGACATGATTTAGGCCCAGAACTAATCAAAAAAGATTGCTAAGGATCTGGCCTCGGGCGCTGAAACGCGTCCAAGAAGGTGGACACGATTTGCAAAAGGTGTCCACTTGCATGGACATGATTCGAGCCCATATCTGACAACTCGAGACAATTATTTCTACATTCATGGGATGTGATATATATATATATATATATATAAATTATGCAGATCAAATTTATGTATAAGTGTTATATAATTTTAATAAATGCATGCCTGAAATCATACTTTGGGATGGAGTTTTCCACTAATTAGAACTTTGTATGATTACATATTTGTATGGCTTTGGACCTAGAGTGGAAGTGATGGTTAGATGTACACCTTGTGCTAGTGTGGGAGTGGCACAGTGCCGGTGTGGGAGTGGCACGGTGACGCCTAGAAGGTGAGGGTCACCAAGTGGACCCTGAGGTGTTAGATGTTGGGATCGCTGTGTCGGGATCCGACCGAAAACGCAGCGGAATAAAATATTTCAAGATCGGATCCATTCTATTTCGATTAACAAAATAAAATCGGAGTAAATCGGATTTACCTTGCGCGGATTCGAATTCGCGTTCGTTTTCCGGTTCTGTCGGAGCAATGCCGCAAGCCGCGCAGGTGCCCGGCCTCTAGCGGTATCCACGCAATTCTCCTCGCTATGGATCTTCCTCGCCTCCTCCCTTGATGCGGCGTTCGTGGATCCCGTCTGGCTGGGCGTAATCCGCCGCGACATGTGGATTTAGAATCTCCCGTCGGACGGAAGGCGGAGTAGTCGGGAATCAAAGCGTAGCCTCCAAATGGCCGCCTCGTGTCGCACGCCCAGTAGAGAGGAGAGAGAGAGAAAGAACGACGGCTAGGTTAGGGTTGCTGGCCCCTGACGTAGTATCTGTTCTTTTATAATAAGCCTATTTGCGGTTTTTCGTAAAAACCTAGACTTATCCGAAATCCTAACGGATTATCCATCGACTTGAAAACCTTCTGCGTGTGACCCTCTAGGCCCAATTACCAGTCCAGTTAATAACCCATTAAGCTCAATAACTCTTTACTGACCCACTGAATTAATTAATATCATTATATTTAATTAATCAGCCGAATTTAATGTCCCACAATAAATTCGGACGGGTTTCCGATCACGTTGGATGCCAAGCAACGTCGCGTGATCCTGGATGGCATGGGGGTTATCGCAACCCTCTATTGGAACATTTCCGTCAACGGTTAGCGCGCGGATATAATCCTTCATTCGTGCAATGTTCCCGAATCGACCTACGGTATGGTATCCTGTTAAACCCTAGCCGGTCGATTCACTTGAATCAGATGTCGCTAATTTATATCGGATAACTCTTTATCTGATACAGAGTCCCCCCCTGGCTAGGAACTTAAGCGCATCATTCTCGGAACATTCTCTTTCAAACTACCGAGAGCGAATGATCCCGTATTAAACACACAATTACCTTCGAGGGCATTTCCCTGAACCCGATCACTTGACTTATTGATAACCCATGGTTAGGGATTCGTTAGTCAAGGTCAAAGTTCAGAAACCTACCAACAAGATATATTTGGCGTCTCAGGTCCAATGATCATCTACGCAACCGTGACAAAAGAATCGAGCTGGTTAACAGTGAGGTGTTTACCATCCAGCGATTCATAGTCGGATCAGTTCAGTGAACTCATTCGCCAATGAGCACCTACAGGTCCAGCATAGTGTCTCCACACAAGTGACTTATAGGATCAGTCACCCTCATCATATAAGCTGAAGTAACCTATACTAGTCTATCCGGATATTTGATGTCATTCTCAAACATCCTATGAGTAGGAACAATTGAGAACATGTGTTTATAAACCTTCGGTCCCGTAATTATGATCTCATCATAATCCGAAGATTATTGCACATGTTCATGGACTTCATCGTGATACGATAAATATAAATCGAATTAATTATACACAATGAATTAATGTCATTTATTAATAAACTGAATCAATACATAGTATCGGATTGGCTTTGAGACCATCTAATACTAACATTAGATAGGGCCGTTATGGGAGTGGCACATTTTGGAGTTCCGTCACTCTTGTGGATGGGCAAAGGTAGAGCCACCTAGGGCTAGGTTGGCCGGTGCAGCTTAAGGCTACCCGAGGGGTTGCTGCTCTGCATAGTAGGTCGCCGTTTACTGATTGTCATTCTACAATTGTTCTTATGAGTTTATTTTCAGCTGCGTGATTTATCTATTACTTTATTGCGCAATTTTCCTATCTGTCTTTCCATTGTGGCACTGCGGTTTTGAGTGTAAGTGTAAGGATCATGGGATCCCTATTGAGCCCACCAGTGTGGCTCACTCTCCTATGTTTCAAGTGAGGGTTCCCATATACTTATGATTCGGGAGTCGACTCAGTGTTGCGTGCCATCAGTCCTTTTGTCCCAGGATATGTCTCGATGTAGTTGTATTTTTCCGTCTGGCCTGTACGCACTTATATTTCCTTTCAGTTGTGAACTATGCATTTATTTGCTGAATCGAGTCGGACTATAATAACTTTTATTTCATGCACTTTTTACTTTGCAGTTAAATACTTTACTTGTTTGTTTAGCTTAGTTTATCACATATTCCCTACACTATCTTGTGATCTGGATTTGATTCCAAATAATAATTAGAAACTCATTTAGTAATCGGATCCCAGATTATAAGGTGGGGAGTTGTTACAACCCAACTATTAGATTGGCCATTAGGATTTAAGTTGACCCACCTAAAGTTACGATACTAGTTGTGAAGAAGGCAAAGATAGATCAACTTATTTAAGGCCCAATCATGCATGTATAAGATGGGTAGGCCAATGACAAAGCCAACTCTTCATTTGAAAAACAATCAATATTGTCACGGGTGTTATTTGTTTTACTCAGGAAATGACTATCACCAAGATGGGCATATGATGTGATATGTCAGGATTAAGATTTCGGATCTGGTTATCGGGTCAGTTTTGGGGTCGGATCCCTTGGTTTGGGCCCTTGTGGGACTGGGGCATGGGTTTCTGCTTCGCGTCGAGCGTGCTCGACGCAGTACAAACAGCATCCAGTAAGGTGGACGCGTTTTAAGTTGTGCCACGTAGGTTGGTTTTTGGCCGCGAGAGTACGGCCCCGGTCATATCGTCTGAATGGCGTCTTGCATGGTCAACGCCATTCAGACTGCGGTCCTGGTATGTCAGAGTACGGCCCGGACTTGTCGTCCGAATGACGTCGAGCTTGGACAACGCGTTTTTCTCAGTTTCTGTTTAACCCCGCGAACCCTCCCTCCTTTCCCTCATTCTCTCCTTTCTATTCTCTCTCCTCTCTTCCCTCCGACCCTCCGGCGCCCCTTTCCCCCTCTCCTTCCTTTCATCTCCCTATTCCTCCTCTCCCTCCACTCCATTAACCTCCCAACTTCCTCCACTACCACCACCACTTCCTCCGCGACGCATTTCTCTCCGAACGGCGGCCGATGTCCCAATGGAATAACGGCATCCACGGCGGTACCGGCGGCGGCGTGTGACAAGGCAGGTTGGCGGCTTGGAGCTCGGAGGAGTTCGAGTAACCGGTAAGGTGACGATCCCCATTGTATATTGTTTAAAACCATGTTTTTTCCCGCTTTGGAGCATGTTTAGGGGATTTTTAGGGTGAAAATACTAATTGCATGTAATGAGGAAATGTGGGTTTTTAATAGATATTTAGGTTCTCCTCCCCCTCCTCTATTTTATGGTATTTTTGGTACGATTTGGGGGAGAAATCCCGCCTTGTGACTTGGGGGAAGGCGGAGGGAGAACCTGTCTGTCAGGGTTAAAACGCGTTTGGGGACAGCGACGCCATTTAAAAGGCGGCTTCCACCCACGACGCCATTTAACCACAGATAACAGACTCTGTCTCTTGATTGAATAGCGTCCAGAGACAGCGACGCCTTTTAAACGGCGACTTCCGTACACGACGCGTTTTAAGTTCAGATCACTCCGAGGCCTGTCTCTGTTTCTGTCGTTATTAGGCGACTAGGTGTAGACACGCTAATTTTGACATCATTTCGAGTAAATTTTATATCATATAATAATGCCTCAGAATGGTCTGATATTTAATCATTGGTTAATTCTTATTGATCTTTTTAATTATCTAAAAGTGTCGGGTCATACAGATATGATTTAAGTTAATCAATTAAATTGATTTTAACTCAAATTTCAGTGAAAATATGAAGAAGTATAAAAGACGTCGACATGTATGGACGCCATTTAAAGTTTATTCATATTTTGACGTTTAAATTTAAATTTTAATTAATTGATTAATTAACTAAAAGACGTCTGCAAGGCACGACGCGTTTTAAGTTTTCTAAGTTGTTTCTGTCTCTCTTCCGGATGTTTATCCTTATCTTAATTAGTGTAAAAGGCGTCTCTACAGGATGACGCATTTTAGCTAATTATAGATAAAGATGAATTTTGCCGGATATTTATCTTTATCTTTATCTTAATCAATCTGAAAGGCGTCTCCCATAGATGACGCGTTTTAGATAATTATAGATAAAGATGAATTAATCTGTATTTATATGTTGGTTAAGATGGATAAATCTCGAAATTTCTCCATGTAAATCCGCGGACGCAAAGAAAATCTATAAATACCCGCCTCTTGAATGGGTGACAAAGTTAGTGATTGAAGTGATATCAGAGTGATAATTGATTGAAGATCGGAGCGACGACGTCCAAACGCTAAAGTGCTGCTGCTACCAGGAGTCGGCGTCCATTCTTCATCATTCTTCATCCATTCAAGACCAAGGCTTCCAGGGGCCATCCATCATTAACTTTCAATTCAATTTATGTATTCTTTTTCATATCTTTCTCATTAATCCTACATCTTCATCATATCACTCCATGCAACACACACAACACTAGCATCATATTTTCAAAACCAATTTGATTAAGGGGTTTCAAAGACCACTCAACAAGTGAGTTTTCTGTTTAGTTGCATATTTAAAACTTTATTTAGAATGGATACTACTTTTGCTTAATATCTGATTGTATTTTCTCTCTTTCTTTCTATTTCCTGCAAGGTGTAAAGAAGAATCAAAGGGGAGGAAATCAACAAGCAAATCACAAGGACTCTGGACGATCCTCAAATTCAACAGCAATCCAAGCAAGAACAAAGAAAAGAAATGGCTCTCTTTCTTCAGCCGGCTGAAGAGATGGAATCAAGAGCTCAACATCTCCCACGTTCAAACAGGTAGGTGATCAAACTCTTTCTTTTGGAACTTTTAAGTCAAAAGTTTCTGGCGATCACTTAGTTTCTTTTAATAGGTTTATTTTGCACTTAAACAACATAGATTTTTCATGATAATCACACACTCATTTTAAGCACTCACACTAGGGACAGCGACGCCTTTTAAACGGCGACCCGTTTGAACGACGCGATTTAGGCCATATTCCGAGGCCCTTTTTCACATGAACCAGTTTAGGAGTCTTGAATGACGTCGGCCTCAGGCGACGCGATTCAAGACATAATCTCATTAATTCCTGCAATTAACATGTGTTTACATTGATAGATAGTTTGGTTAATTGCATGCTTGAAAGCATGCTTGAGAACGATGATTTCTACGTGATCGGATCGCACCGTGTTGCGTTTTGTACGATCGTAGACCTAGAGTGACAGTTGTTAGCGCTTAGGCATCCTGTGTCGGTGTGGGAGAGGTGGGGTGACGCCTAGAGAGAAGGTCACCTGGCGTACCCCAGAGTATAGCTAGTACCGGTGTAGGAGTGGTACATTCGGAGTGTCACTCGTATTGGGGAAGCAGAACCACCTTGAGCCAGGTCATGCCGGAATAGCCAGTGTGCTATCGGAGGGGTTGTTGTTTGGTCTCAGCGGGTCGGTGTTTTCCGCATTCGGCCATGTGACGTGTGTTTAGCCGAGATGCTAGTTGTGGACTCTGTTGGGATCGCTGTGCCGAGATCCGACCGAAAACGCAGCGGAATAAAATTAATTTTGGGATCGGATCCATCCCGTTTCGATCGATAAAACAAGACCGGAGTAAATCGGATTTACCTTGCGCGGATTCGAATCCGCGTTCGTTTTCTCGTTCCGTCGAAGCGATGCCGCAAGTAGCGCAGAAGCCCGACCTCTAGCGGTATCCATGTTGTTCTCCTTGTGATGGATTGTCCTCGCTTCCTCGCTCGATGCGGCGTTCGTAGATCCCGTCTGGCTGCGCGTAATCCGCCGCGACATGCAGATCCGGAATCTCCTGTCGGACGGAAGGCGGAGCAGTCGGGAATCGAAGCGGAGCCTCCAAATGGCCGCCTCGTGTCGCACGCCCAGAAGAGAGGAGAGAGAGAGAAAGAACGACAGCTAGGTCAGGGTTGCTGGCCCCCGACGTAGAATCCGTTCTTTTATAATAAGTATGTTTGCTGTTTTTCATAAAAACCCAGACTTATCCAAAATCCTATCGGATTATCCATCGACTTGAAAACCTTTTGCGTGTGACCCTCTAGGCCCAAATACCAGTCCAGTAACTATTTACTGACCCACTGAATTAATTAATATCTTTATATTCAATTAATCAGCCAAATTTAATGTCCCACAATAAATTCGGACGGACTTCCGATCACGTTGGATGCCAAGCAACATCGCGTGATCTTGGATGGCACTGGGGTTATCGCAACCCTCTATTGGAACCTTTCTGTCATCGATTAGCGCACGGATATAATCGTTCATCCGTGCAATGTTCCCGAATCGACCTAGGGTATGGTTTACTGTTAAACCCTATTCGGTCGATTCACTTGAATCAGATGCCGCTGATCTGAATCCGATAACTCCTTATCGATTACAGAGTCCGCCCTGGCCAGAGATTTTAAGCGCATCATTTCCGGAACATTCTCTCTCAAACTACCGAGAGCGGATGATCCCGTATTGAACACACAATTACCTTCGAGGGCATTTCCCTGAACCTGATCGCTTCACTTATTGATAACCTATGGTTAGGGATTCGTTAGTCAAGGTCAAAGTTCAGAAACCTACCAACAAGATATCTTTGGCGTCTCAGGTCCAAGGATCATCCACGCAACCGTGACAAAAGAATCGAGCTGGATAACAGTGAGGTATTTACCATCCAGCGATTCATAGTCGGATCAGTTCAGTGAACTCATTCGCCAATGAGCACCTATAGGTCCAGCATAGTGTCTCCACACATGTGACTTATATCATCAGTCACCCTCATCATATGAGCTGAAGTAACCTATACTAGTCTATCCGGATGTTCGATGTCCTATCTCAAACATCTTATGACTAGGAACAATTAAGAACATGTGTTTATAAGTATTCGGTCCCGTAATTATGATCTCATCATAATCCGAAGACTATTGCACATGTTCATGGACTTCATCGTGATACGATAAACATAGATCGAATTAATTATACACAATGAATCATTGCCATTTATTAATAATATGAATCAGTACATAGTATCGGATTGGCTTTGAGACCATCTAATACTAACAGACTCTGTAGTAGTTTCAGAATTGTACATGTTACTATTATAAATGCGTGTGTTTCATATCGAAATCTGGGAATTGCGTTACTGCTTGATTTAGTTAAATTGCCTATATTTGTGTATTGCACATGTAGGTGTGTGAGTGGGTGGTGGATATCGAAGGATCCCTACTGAGTCTTTTTCGATGAGACTCACCCTCTGCGGTTTTCAGGTGAGGGTTTCAGGCAGGCGTAGCGAAGAGAGTACTGTCTTGGGTTGTGCGCCAGTAGCCGCTATTCCGGGGTATACCCCGATGTAGTTGTTATTTCCTTTTTTTTGCCTGTACTCTTGATTATTTCTTTTTCAGTTGGTGTATGTAATTATTTGCTGAGTCGAGTGGAATTGTAATAATTTTTAATTTTTGCACTTCATTTACAATTCGATGTGATGTGGATGTTTAGCTTAGTTTATCATTTATTTTCCAAACTTATCAAGATCCTGGTTTGCCTCCAAATTCAATGATTCGGTACCCACTTAGTAATCGGATCCCCAATTATAGGGTGGCGGGTTGTTACATGATACGTTAGAGACCTTAATGACTTTTGTTTGCCTTATGATCTAAGCCATGATCATGTTGATCACGAAAAATAACTTCTCACATTGCTCCATTTAAGAGCAGAATCTAAGGATCAATCTTTTCTCCTCTTCACTCTATTATATATATATATATATATATATATATATATAGCATCACTACCCCCCCTTTGCAGCATCTACTAATTTAGAATTTAATTTAAAAGTCATATTTACATTTTCAGGATGCTCCTAATAACCAAAGACTAGTAATTGCATTTCCTTGTACAAATCCTATTTCAATAGGAAATGGATGTGTCGATCCACCTACATGTCTTGCTTTTATTGTTGTATGCGGAGTCATTCTGCATATTGCTTGATGTAAAGCAGATAGTGAATTTCATTATGTCTTTTGTTGAATACTGAAGAGGGCTAAGTTGACCTTGGTCCAAAAAGCTCCAACAACAAACAGTCCAGCGGCCCACGGCCCAGTCAGCAGGGAATGGCTCCCGAGAACCAACTTTCCGAGAAGCAGTAAGCCAACCAAGCCACTCAAGGGCAAGGCTCCCAAGTGAGGGCCCAGAGCACCACTTATCCGAGATCCTGACTTCTCGAGAAGAAGTATGAGCACTTAAAAGAAGTCTGAATGAGTACTTATATCAATTTTTAATGAGTATTAAAATGGGTTATTAACGAATACTTAAACGAGATTGTTCACGAACATAATCGAGTCGAGCTCAGTTGTATTCATACTTGGCTCATTTAATGAACCGAGCTCCATTTTTTGTTCAAACTTGTTTATTTATCTTAATAAACCAGTCGAGTCAAGCTATTATCGAGAAATTGGAAGGTCTTCAGTGTGCTTTTTTGTGGGGAAATTCCAAAGATCATAAGAAGTTGCATTTGTGTAGATAGAGTACTCTGAAGAAGCATAAGTGTCTTGGTGGGCTTGGGATCAGGGACCTGGAAGCTATCAATAACGCATCTATTCTGAAATTAGTATGAAAAGTTTTTACTGAATCCCTATCTAAGTATTTGACGTAGGAATGTTTTTGGGAGGCCTCTACTTCTAAGAAATGCTTTAAGACCTAGTCGGCCATGATTAAACTTAGAGGATTAGTTTCCAACAATTACTCCAAGATAATTCAAAGAGGCCTAGATACCAACATGTAGGGAGGAGCACTAGATCCTTGGGCTCATTCATCCTCCCCAACTGCACCCTAACTTCAACGGTACTCCCCTGACTTGGGTTTGCCAGTTGATTAAAGACTATAATTAGAATGAACCTCTTATTACATATATATATTATATAAAAGGACTGCATCAGCGATCTTAGATATTGTTCTGCTCTAGAGGGCCAGCACAGATGGTGACTTATATGTTTGGCAGTTCACAAGTGATGATATCTTCTCTTTTAAATCTGCATATAGGTTCATGACTGATCTTATTGACTCCCCCTCCCCATCCAGTCATATTTAATTTGGAGATCTATGTGGTTCTCCAAGCTAAAAAAGGTTGTGCCACCCAAACTTATTCACTTTATTTGGAAATGCATCAAAATGTAATTCCAATGAATGGTAATCTGCATCACCACATTTAACATATTGATCCAATATGCCCGGTATGTCTGTACAATTTTAAAACAGTCAGTCACATGCTTTTTTAATGTGATTTAGCCAAATTACTCTAGAAAGCTTCTCCACTTAACTACCATTCAGATAATGATCACATATTACTTAGGGGCAGGCTTCTTGATTGGTTCAATTCTCTGTCTCTACAAAACAAAGATGATTCTTTCCATCTACCTATATGCATCTCTAGTATGTAGCAGATCTAGAAATCTCGTTGCAAGAAAACTATGAAAAATGTAGACATTAATCTATTGGTTACCATTCGAAGAACCTTGCCAGATGGTCAATTTGGGTCCAACACTAAGGTGAGAGCTGATGCCAAAGAAGAAATCCAGTTAGATAGACATAGCTCGCTGGCTTCCCCCACCACAAGGAACCATCAAGATAAACTTTGATGGTGTTGTTGCTCATGATAGGGGATCCACTAGAATTATCATCTGTAACCATCGAGGAGGGGTAGTCCCATGTACCTCCAAGGTGATTAATTCTATGGACCTATCATTGTAGAAGCTTACGCTCTCCTTCGAGTTGTGACAACTGTTGCCCACCTCTGTCAACCCGTTATAATTAAAGGTGACGCTCAAGTTCTTATTAACTCTGTGCTGGAGTTGAAACCTCCTCCCCGACAACTTAAGAATCTTACTAAGAATTGCCATGTTCAATTGGTTCAAAACCGAATTCAACTTACTTTTGTTCCAAGAATTTGTAATCGTGTTGCGCACGATATTACAAAATTTATTGTTTCTTCTAGTTTGGAGGGCCCCTTTAATCCTTCAAACCTCCCTACCTATATTAGTATGGCGTCTATGGCATACATCTTTGTTCCACTTGTTACTGGAATGAAATAGTTTGAAAAAAAAAAAAAAAAAAACTAGTATTGTTGTTGATCGAGAAGAGGGAGAGGTGGCATTTTCGCCCTTATTCCAAATGAAAAAAGATCGTATGGAAGAATATTAGGGCCAATGGATGAAGAAATGTGTGTGTGCGACGAAGAGAGAGAGAGAGTGGAATCTCATGTTTTGTGTCTATAATTCTGGGTGGGGCAACTAGTAACCTTCTCTCACGTGGTAGGTGAAGCTCCCACCTACCCCGTGGTATCATCTTCAACTTCAGCAGTCCCATGCCATTCTTTGGCAGCTTTTGTACCGCTAGGTGGTGAAAGATCAAGTGGAAGGAGTCTACCTCTGGAGCTCCCCCCCCCCAAGGTTCTCTCTCTCTCTCTCTCTCTCTCTCTCTCTCTCTCTCTCTCTCTCTCTCTCTCTCTCTCTCTCTCTCTCTCTCCTTCTTGTACTCCTTTGTGCTTTCCGCTTGTGCTCGCTATGCTTTCTCCCTTATGTCGCTCCTCCCCCTTCCACTTCTTGGTGTCGTTCTCCCCTTGAGATGTAGGAATCCTCGTACCCTCCCACTGGAAACCCTCATGCCTATTAACCCTTGCCCAATCACCCTCAGTGTCACCCCTTCCCTACTAACCTAGCTCTTCCCTTCCAACCTCATTGCTAACCCTCCCTTACAGAACCCCAGCCGCCCTATATCCTACTCTAACTAGTGCATTGTCACCCTAATACTACTGGTACTCCCTCTCCATCTACCCTTCTCCTCTTCCTTTTATGTTTCCTTCCCCCCCCCCCTTTCCTTCCATCTACCAGCCCTCTTTTCATATGGAATAGCATGTTCAGCTTTCCTTTTGCTTCCCACTCTGTGGGACCTTTTGATGTCCTTGAGTTTCTGCTGTCGCCCTCTAGCTAGTAAGTTTCTCCTTCCTCGTTACCCCTTTATTCCCCGTTTTTTATCTTCCTTGGTGTCTTATCCCTCTATGCTAGACCTTCCATGGTTCATCTGCTTCGAATGGTGTTTGTGTGCACTATGAATCAAATTATTCTTGGTATGTTCTGGCTACTCTTGCCACTCCATGGTTATGGAGCTTATTATTAGTGCTCGAGTACATGCACCCTTGTTGCTAGCATATGCCTTCGAGACCGCTTCTTCAGCTACCCATTTGGTGTTGTAGCTCTCTCTGGAAACCCTTGCCAGATCATTCGAGAAGGATGACCCAGTTCTGAGCAACTTTCAACTTCTCCTTAGCTCTGTTGTCCGGGCGACAACGGGTTACTCGCTTGGAGGTCTTACCCTTTTTTGTATTAACTCTCATCTTGTACTTTGGAGACTATGCTAGCACTGCATGCCGCTTCACCATGCCCTGGTAGTCGGGTGTTGGCATCTCCTGTGTACCCCTTGTTGACATTCTCTTGTTCCCTATCTTACCTTTGTACCCTTTCTATTGTGTATTTTAATGAATAGTACTTTTTATTGACCAAAAAAGTATTAGAGAGAGAGAGGAAAAGGGAGAGGAGTTACATTCATTTCACTAAACTAACGCAAATAAGTTAAATCAATCCATTAAGATCTTAATCCACTATTTGCACTTTCAAACATTAGTTCACTTGTGGAAGCCATAACTTATAGTAGAAATGTCCAAATGATGAAATCCAAACCATTAGAAAGCTTTTTTGAGAATGGTGCTTGATGCTTAAAGTTGCAAGTTACCTATACTTTAGTGTCTAATGCTCTGCTTAATGATATTTTTTGGTTAGCCAGAAATGCAAAGGAATGAGAATTGATCTATTTTGAGAGACTTTTCTGAGAATGCAAGATATGTTCATGGATATTCTAGTTTGAATCAGACTTGAGGAGGACATCAAACTTGAGGCACAACCAAATGGTTATCATCTTAATATAATACTACATACTATGTTTTCTAAAATATGATGTTTATCTAAAGAACTTTTGAAATTTCAACAGTAGATCTACTTTGATATGAGATATTTTTTATATATGATAATATGATGTCATATTTCATTTATTCTAATGAATAATGCTTCTGAATGTTTTTATATGTAAGTAACATCATCAAAGAGATTTGAATATTATGCACATGCTTTGGTTTTAGTTTAAAGTTTTGGTTGAAAGTTCTACAACAAGAGGTGTTTATAAAAATTAATATTCAGAGATGGAATAGAGACAACTGTTTTTGTCACCTACTTGAATAGTTATTGGAGATCTAACTTATAGGATGTAATTTATCAGATTCATAAACATGTTTAAGAATTAGAAAGTGTCCGAAAGAATGAGAATTAGTTTTCTGTTTACAGCCCTAATCCTACTATTGCAATAACTTCTATTGGCAAGCAACTAGATTTACCAACAATATAGATGTGATTATGCAATGATTTTCCAAAATCTTAGTGATATAACAAAAAAAGATATGATTTGAGATACTTTGGGACGTTTACAAACAATTTTGAAAACTTTGACTAACAAACTATCATTGTATATGGTTTTTAATATTCAAGCTTTCTGACACTGCACAGGGACTAAGTTTGGAAGGACTTACCACCCAATTCAGTCGCATATTTCGAGAAGTTTTTGCAAAAGAAATCCTTTATTTTAATTGGCATCAAGAAATTTTTAAATTTCGATTACTTATATGATGGACCTACATAATTCAACTTTTAGCGGGTAGTGACTGACTTCAAGCAATCCAAAGTCAATACCTCAAGCAATCCAAGATATTGTTTTTGAAGTTATATATATATATATATATATATATATATATATATATATATAAGTAAGCATCCCAAGATCCTAGACAACCTACAAGTTGCTATTTGAAGTGTCCTATGCCATCTTAACTCACCAGACTCAATTGGGTAGTAGGACACGCATGCTTTTATGTCTCATGCACAAGGTTCGCCGACTTGACGAGTCAGACCGACTCGGATCTCTTATGATCCGGTACGAGTCTGGTTGACTCGTGTCAACTCGTACGAGTCACATGGTCAAATCGTATAGACTCGGTCGAGGTACTAATTCGGATTCATTTTGATACGGTACGAGTCACCCAAGTCAATCGATCCGATACGGTAAACCCTGCTCAGGCATGATGACCACGTATAAAGTGGCATGACTGATGACTCCATTCTAATCTTAAGTCCTACTCGATGTGATCTGGTAGCATTTCCCTTTTCAAATTTTGAAGGGCTTTAGCTGAAAGTAATAGTTTTTGTTCAACAATATAGGGATCCCAGGGCTTAAGTTCTGTGGAGCAAATTAAATATTTTTTTAATATTCATAGCCTTGTCATATTTATAGAGCCGGTCGAAGATAGAACGACATTAATAACTGTACTCAGACTTTTGGCTTCATCATCAGCCATTCAGAAAAAGCTCGTGATCCTAGCACTCTATCTAGATTCCACTGGTCGGACTAATTGAAGACACTATGATTGGTCTATTATATTCCTAATTTGTTCTTCTCTTATTATGGTGATGCTGCACTTGTTCACTGCATGATTATTTGTTTCTCTCTCCTTCTAGCGTAGTTGATATATTCAGTAGGTGAAAGGTATATCCTTTGATATACATGGTGAAGGATACGTATATGGTTTCTATCTCCTTGTACTTTTCATTTATGAGTGAATGATTACTTTATTAAATAGCAGCTGACTTTACTGTTCAAAAAAATAGAATGATCATCCTAGATAAATTTAGCTAGTTCTAATCATCTCCATCACCATTGGCCAAAACTTCTTATATTTTGGAGTGAATCGATTGAAGTGAGATAAAAGCACATGCCTTACGCATATAGCACATGAACCTACTGCAGCTATGGCTCTCCGCAATTGACAACGCAGTTCCAACTTCTGTGGTGACCGCGGCGGACTCCATGGGGACCATGACCGGTTACGGTCAAATCAGGTCGATAGACACGTCTAATTAGGTCAGAATTTTAAGTCCGTCTGATTATTCGGAGAAATAATCTCACGGACCAGCACCAACCAGTGTCTAATGGATGTCTTGCTAGAAAATTTTTAGACTCCAATCAGAATAGAATCTAAGACCTCCCACATGGGAGGTAAGGAGTGAAACTAACTGCCTTAGGCAGCTGGTTCAAATGATATTTGATATTTAAATATATCAACTAAGCTATTAAGAGATACCTTTTGAAGCCATCTCTCCACTATATATATATATATATATATAAACTCTGGGGTGACTGAAATAAATGGCATCAGTTCCGCTTGTTAATTATTAAAGACGAGCAGCGCAACCCTAGAAGGGCATCTTTCATTCTGGAGGAGGGAGAGCATGGAGCATGCGGACAGATAGAAAGACGTAAATACAAACCTCATACCACTTACAGGAATTTTAAAATTAGTGTGAAAGGAAACAGGTACGCCGGTGTTGGAAAACAGCTATGGCTTGCTGCTTTTGCAACGAATGGGGTGGCAAGGAATCAAAGAAAAAACCAGACGCGAGAACAGAAGCAATTACCGATGCTGGATCCATCTCGTATTCAAATGCCCGTGGGCTACCGCCATTGGTTTTGGCTCCTCTCAGCTGCTCTTTCCTCTGGTGGAGAAGTATACATTAATATCCATTAGATCACTCTTTTACTCCAGATTTCCTCTTCATCTCTCTCTCTCTCTCTCTCCCCTAAACCCTAAACCCTTGTATACGTATATTTTACACAATTTTTCAATCGGTTCTACGCTAAACAAACACTCAGACATAGGAGGACGTATCGATATACGGGACACGTCGAGCAGGGCCTCCTTAGACGACCCCAAATTCACACGAGTACACCTGCTGCGCTACGGCTCAGCGTAGCATTTCTGCCCTAGGATTGCAGAATTATGTACGTCCTGCATGATCTAGGCCATTGGATCAGTACTACCGTCCAGATAGCTCTTTTAAGATTTTCCTCAGCCATTAGATGGAACCAATTGGACAGTGCTATCGGGCTGAATCGGACTCAGTGTAGCCCTCAGCCCGATCAGTATTTACTTAATTCAGGCACTTTATAATCTTATGCATTTCATTTACCATTCTAAAATGTGACAGCTTACTCGTATTTATACCTTTAACTCTCATATATTATATATAATATCTCTAAAAATCTCAGGAACATTGCGCCAATGCCCCTCCGCTTAAATCCTAAATCTTAAAATGCCTTTAACTCTAACCGAGTATGTCAAAAGGATTCCATAAATTCTGATAAACTTAAGAGCATATATGCAAATTTACAACAAATTTAAGGGAAAATATGCAATTTTTAGTGAATTTAGAGATACATATATAAAAATAGCTATAATCTTTTTGACATGTTTGGTCAGATTTAACAGCATTTTGACTGAGAAGAATAGTCACAATATTTTTAAGGTTTTCAGGGGTATTGCATATAATATATCGGAGTTGGCGATATAAAAATAGATACGTTAGTTTTTAGGGATATATATGCAAAAAAAAACTCCTTCTAAATAAGTTTATTTTAAAACCTTTTACTGGGCTACTGTGTTTGAACCTCTTTCTTCGAGGTAGAAATGAAAGATTCAATCACGTAAGGAGCTTTAGCTATATCAAAATGTCTTCGCATATGATGCATGTAATGTGCAAAATTTACTTCTCTTGACGAAGCGTCAAGAAACCTGACGAGAGTATTGCAAGTATAGAGATGCAGAAGACTCGCAATGTATACGAAATATCTCTCAACAGAGAAAAAATATTGACATATCTCACATTGAACTCTTCATAGAAAGCAGGACGTAAATTATTTGATCCAAAAAAAAAAGAGGACGTAAATTATTATTTTAAAAATTAGTTAATCAACGTAACCTAAATGCGTATAAAGTAAATAACAAAAATATAGACTTCTTAAAACAATGTACATCCGGAAATGATAAAATGTATAGCTTATCAGCAAAAAATATTAATTAGAGAAATAGACCATCAATGGTCTTAAATAGTCTAACACAATATTCATTCAAAATTGAGTCATTTATATTTTTGTAAAAAAGATTCTTCTTCAACGAAAATCTCGGAGGCATGGTGACTCAATCCTGTGCTAACCAATTTTTGCCTACAGTAAAGTGCGTACATGATCTTCTTCCATAAAAAATAGAGATTTTAGTTAAAAAACTCTCTAAAGAATCACATATATGCAGAAAAAAAATCACTATATATATACTTTTAAAAATGATCTGACTTTTAATATAAGACTTTGACGGTAAGGAGCTCTCTATATATAGAATGATTGAATAAGAGAGCTTTTCTATATACACATTTTACAAGAGATCTTTTACTTGATTATAGGAGAATCTTTATGTGTACAGTGATTGAGTAGGGAGTTTTTTTTTTTTTTTTTTTTTTGCATATATGGGATTTTATGTACATACAAGATTTAGGATGTTATTAGCTAAACTTCTTAATGAATTTATGAATAGATTTTGTACATAGACCGTTATAAAGTACCATATTTTTATATACCCTACCTCCTACATATTGCTATAAATACTTTTGAAATTCGCAAAAAAGTTGCAGATATACTCCTTCGTTAAAATGTCATTAACTCTAACTAAATATGTCAAAAAGATTTTAGATATTTTTCATATACACTTTTAAACTCATTATATATATATATATATATATATATATATATATATATGTATCACTCACTTTATCAAAATTTACAATTTTTTGACAGCTGGTTGGAGTTCACGGTGGGTTGACAGAGGGATATAACTGCAAAATTCTTTTGAGATTTTAGGGATATTTATAATATTAAGTGAACGTCAAGAGTATACATACGAAGGTATGATAGTATGTTAGTGGCATATTAAAAAAAGATTTTTTTTTTTGCTTTTTAATTCCTATGTAATCTTTCAATATTTTCTTATTAGCCTCTGTAATCTTAGTATTCCTTGTTTGGCCCCTACCATTATTTTGTTTTGAGATTGGAATGTTCTCTATGGAGCATGAAAGTTTTTTGTCTAGTAATACTTACTGCAATGCCTGGATAAATAAAAAAATATATATATAATTTTTTTAGTTGAGTTCTGAGGTGTCTTAATCGTCCGTCTAATGTAATACATGATCGGACAACTTAAAAAAAAGAAAAAATAAAAAAAGAGCTCTATATACAATAAAAAATGTACTGATTATTAGAGTTCAATTTTTTATTTTTTAAATACTTTTGAATCATCTGTACAGACGATTAAAGATACTTCAAGACGAATCTATAAAAACACTGCAATGCAAGTATTACTCTCTTTTTTTTCTTTAAAAATCTCCATGCACATGAGGTTGGAGCCACGAAGGCCGACCCAGAGTCCTTCAGACTGTTGACCCCACCTGGTCAAGTACATCACAATAGTCCAGTCAAACCGGAGTTTAAAGAAAGAGAACACGCAAAATAGCGCAGCGTCTAATCCGAGGCCGCAACCCAAGAGGGAGCGGAGCTGCGGAGGACGGCTCTTCATGTTTTCCGGGTGAACCGAGACGAGAACCACCGCGGCGACGGAGGAGAACTGGAGAAGGAACCCCTCCTCCTCCCAACGAGCTGTGAGAGCCCTCTTCCCAACGAGGAGCACCCTCTGCGCAGTGTTCCCTGCCGCGTCACGCAAGCGGGTACGAGGAGACTGTTGAGCAGGCAACAGGCCCTGCCAGAGTCCGTATGTCGAGACGTCCCGTTCGCGTCAGAGAACCTACAGGAACCCTAACGCTGGAGCTCTAGCGGGTGGTAGGAGGAGGACAATGGCTACGTTGGGTCAACTCACGTCCCGTCCCCCTGCTCCATTTGTTCTTTTCTAAACGTAGGGTAATGGCGTGGTGCATTTCTGCGAGGGAATCCTCGATCCTCCCTATGTGATCTTCCCTTTTTCTGCTGGATGGTTCTTTTCCTTGTAGATGAGTACTATACACTATGCATCTTCTCTACATGGAGTAACTCCAACAAATCTCTCCACATCACATGCATGACCAGCTGTTAAGTAACAACTAACAAGGATAGGTGAGGTATTTACCAGCATGTTTACAAGGTAAGTTATTTGGTTATCATAAACGTTAGGGTTGAGGTGTGTGGAGACCACATGAACACTAAACTTTGTCGTTCTGGTGATGGGCGTGAAAGAATTTACACTAGTGCGGGTTGCTGTATAGTTCATGGAGAATTACTTGCTGCACTAGGTTCAGTATAGTCTCTAGAACATATGATCAGGTGGCTTTTTCTTTTTTTTTTTTTGACCATCTAATTGTAGATCAAACAATATGAATGCCGATATGAGATGGGCCTCGACCTCAATGTATTTTTCTTTTGAAAAAACTTACGTCCGATCAAAGTGTGATTGAACAACTATAAGATGTACAATGTTAAAAAGAAAAAAAACTAAGTCAGAGCCACCTCAAGTCAATAACTCTATAGATCGATCTTCATGGTGCAAGGAGAAAAAAATTCCTAAATAGGCACCCTACTCGGATGCGGCAGTCCAGTCCAATGATCGGACGTGGGTCAGCACAGTAGTATTTGTCTCATTTGAAAGGATATCATCTACGTCACTTCCAAGCATACTTCACTTCTGTTTTGTTTTTGTTAGTATGATACCCGTTCTTTGGCTTTTTTGGATAATAAAATAAGTTGCCTTTCATTATTAGAAAAGACAAAAACATTAAAAAGTAAAGTAATACTTGCTTAAATGCATGATATTGCAATCCAAATATAGCTGTCTGTGCAGACAGTCCAAAAGATAGGAAGCAGGTTTGGAAGCATTTTTTATTTTTTTGTCAAATTTTTTTAATTTTTTGAGAGCCTCGGATCAAAAATTCAAAGACATATTCGGATTCCTCAGATCTGGTCCGACCAAATGTAAAAAATTTTAAAAAAAAAAATTAAATACAAACCTTAATTTACTTACAAAATATTTATTTTATAAAAATATATATATATATTTAAGTCGGAGCCGACTCGAACAATCCAGATGTATTTTCGAATTTTTAATTGAACATCTCAAAAAAATTAAAAAAATTCGACAAAAAAATAAAAAACGCCTCTTAAGATATGAACAGCAACCGCCCGATCGGATCCAATAAAACTTCAATTAAGCAGAGAAAGATCTCCGCGAAGATGTCGGCTAATTTTAAGTCGAAAGACCACTCCATCTTGATAGTTGAATAAGAGCGAGCTAGGAGGTGCACATCAACCAAGATGTATGAAATAAGTCCAGAATCTTGAGCTCTAAACTCTATCTCCAGAATTTGCACAGGATCAACGAAAACCTTCCCAGAGGTATCACGATGGATCGTGCTCTTCCTACGACGAACCTATAAGCCACAAAAGAAAAACACAGGGGGAAAGAGGTAGGCAACACTCAATACTACGCTGGAGCTGAACACGGCTAAGATCAGATCTCGATCAAAACACCCAAAATAGAGCAAAACAAAGGAGGGATCGAGGGAGGCTAGGCGGAAAGAAAGAGAAATCGATAAGCAGGGGAGAAAATGGGGCAGGGGAAGAACATAAACAGGCTAGGGGGGAGGGACGGGGTGATTCAGAGTGGTGGAGGGAGGAGGTGAAGAAATAGTGGAGCCAACAGCAAAGGGGCTCTCTACTGGGGGTGAAAGTGGAGGGAAGGGGCTAGAAATGTTAGTAGGAGGCGGCGGGTGATCGGAGAGGTGGAGGAAGTTGGAGAAGAAACGAGTGGATCTGGCATCGGAGAGTGAAACCTCCAAGGCGGTGGTGGAGGGGGGGAGCAGGAAAAGGTTTGGAGGAAGGAGGGGCCGGTGATCGGAGTGGTGGAGGAAGATGGAGAGGAAAATCGAGTAGAGCCAACAATCGAGATGGAGAGGAAGACCAAGAGGAAGGAGGGGACTAGATGCAAAACACGAACAAACAGAGTAGGAGGGGAGGTGGGGAGCGGCCTTTGCCGGGAAACCAACGACGAGAAGTCAGAGCGCGCACCATCAAAGGGGCTGCCGAGGGGATCCACCAACAAGGATTCCAAAGTAGGAGAAGATGGCTACTACCTACTCTGCACAAGCAGAACTACTCATCATCATATCCGTTCTTTAGTTTAGAAAGAGCAACACAAGGAAGAGAACCCGCTGCCTAGTGCAGTTGGTTCACCCACCTCTCTTAAAAAAGGGAGGTCTCATGTTCGATTCCGGTTGAGGCCTGAAAATCCTCCGACTATATGGCCTCAGTGCTATAAGGATATTTATCTCTTGATCTCTAGAATTACTTCCCCAAAAATCTGACGGATCTGGATTATCGCCTAATTAGGTGGACCCCTCGATCCGACCGAAATTATCTCCTCTGGAGGAAATCTCGGATTCCGATTGAACCCCGATCGCTTGTAAATAAAGTAGCATGTTGTTCTTAATAACAAATTAACAAGGTGGATTGCAACGTTTCACCGTCTCCCACTACATATCCTACTTACTTATTCACTTTTTTGACCTTTTTGGATAGAGAAAAAAAAGAAGTGATTGATTCATTCTCACCATTTAAAAAAAGGTAATTGATTCTTTCCGTTTTACTCTGGCCACCTCCCAGTTTATTATTTCTCACATAGATTTATCATTTTCAAAGTCGAAATTTTTACTTTTAAGCGTATTTTTATCATTTTCAAATCACATTTTTATCACTTCCTACTTGTTTCACTTTTATCACTTGCAACTCAATTTTATCACTTTGTAATAAAGTTTTATTACTTCTTACACAAATCTATCACTTCCAAAGTCTAATTTTATCACGTCTTACGTAGTTTAGTTTTGTCACTTCCAACCTAAATTTATCGCTCACAAGTGCATTTTTATCATTTACTATGCAAAATTATCACTTCAAAATAAAAATTATCACTTCCGACTATTTTATCATTTTTACGCAAATAAAGTAATAAAATATTTTGAAAGTGATAATTTCTACTTAGAAGTGATATATTTGCATAGGAAGTGATAAAATTACATTACAAAGTAAAAAAATTAAGTAGCAAGCGATAAAACTGAAACAACAAGAAAGTGACAAAAATGTACTTTGGAAATGATAGATTTGCGTACGTAGTAATAAAATTGCATTACGAAATAATAAAATTAAATAACAAGTGATAAAACTAAAATAGTTAGGAAGTAATAAAATGTACTTTGTAAGTAATAAAAATGCAGTTCAAAGTAATCATTTCGAATTCAAAAATGATAAATCTATGTTAGAAGTGAATTGATTACCTCTTTAAATGAAGATAAGTAAAAAATAACAACAATAAAAACTGTGAGAGGATTGCACCTTTTCTTTGTCTCCACATAAAAAAGTCAAAAAAAATGGAGAAGTAGGACAGGTGGCGAGAGGAGATAACGAATTGTAATCTACCTCAGCCTTTTTACACCACATATATTACTCTCCATCCTAAACCTGATTCAAAAAATAGTTTGATTGTGTGGACTAACAAATTTAGAAGAAGAGGGAATAATTTGAGTTGTTTTTAAGCTTTGCATTCCAACATCCTCCTGAAATACAATTAACCCAATAAAATTGTTTCACCTCTCAAATTTTATTTATAAGACAGACGTTTGTGATAATACATCTACTTATTATTCCATAGTTATATCAAAACATATTTACCTGGCTCCAAGTTATCTTATTAAGTTAATCCATTACTTATCAAAGAAAATTTATGTTTATTCCAGAATGCTTTATCCTGTTAGGCAAATTCAGATTAACCTTGACTTCCAATCAAAGTCGTGCTTAAAAAACCAAACAGCATCATCGCCCAAGGATTTAACGCCTTCTACATTTATGAATTTCCGCACTGTACTGCAGGGACCTTTACAAACGCCTCGACTAAAGAGAGCCCAAGCCCGCAGCAGGCATCAGGAACGTACCGTACCTATGAAGAGTGAAACTTGGAGGGCAGCACAGGGGCCTTAATTTTTTAAAGTAAAAAAATTATCCAGCTTGGGATCCACTCGAATTTGATATTTGAATTGTACAATCTAAGATGGAACCGCTGTTTAAAAATATATGTATACGACAGCTATGATCACAATGCTAAGTATTACTCATCTATGAGTGATGGTGATAAGTGGGGTGTTGTAACTTGAGAAAAGAGGAAAAAAACATTACATTGAGATTACTAATCTAAACTAGGTGAAAAACCATTGGTACCTACAAATAAGGTTCAATAATCTGCCTCGTGAACATCCAGTACATGGACCATTACCTTGTCCATAACTACAATTTTACAGGTAGATTGAGTTCAGAAACAGCACGGTCCAATTTTCTCACTAACTTAACAACGTTGGATGTAATACTGGTCAAAGATTATTTCTACATTTATGGAGACTTTGATGATCTGCCTTGCATTTACAGTAGATTGAACCTGTACTCTGCATGTGAAACCAATCGGCATCTTTCAGAACTTTGATCCCAGCAATGCTTCACATGGCATAACCAGAAACTTTCGGCCACAAGCCATGCATGTTGTCCCCGACCTAAACTACTTCGGGTGGATAATACAATGTCCCCATATCTTGTGAACTTTACTGCACCAAACCACCAATAGCTAGTGATCAATTAAAATTCATTCACCGGGTAACTTCCTCATCAGCAAACTTTACCTGTCATATACCGCCGTGGTGCCTCTGAATGATCAAGTTGAAGAATGAACCGTATACCTCTTTCCCAAGTCACTGTTGCTTAGTGCTGCAGTATCTGTACCTAATTTGCTGTTTTGGAATCTGAGTTGCTCAAGTCAAGCTAGCATGCATTTACAACCTAAGCTGATGAGTGATTTGTCAGTAAGACAATAATGCTGGTCATGGATCACGTTCACTGTGAAACAAAGCCTTAGAAACTGAAGCATTTCCTGTCCGTGCTTTTCTTTTTTCCCTGCCGTTATCCTGTTGTGCGACAGGATCCTGTGTGCGCATCATTGGTGTCTCACAAACCATGTCCTTACGAGACAGATAAGACAGATGCCGTCTCCCCTTGTGTGATGATCTGTGAAGTGATTCCAGGATTGGTTTATCTACTTTTGCCTGCTTAGGGGCCCAAACCCTCTGCAGATTCTGTCTCCAGCTTGTAAAATGTGAGAACCTGCGAGCTCTCTCCCTTCTTTCTTGAGCTTTCTTAAGCACAAGGCTTTCTGCACTCTCTATATTATTTTGCAATCTGTTCTCATTAGGCTCCTGTGAATGCGAAGAATTGCCGATTATAGTTGTATCATGAAATGAGGGATTTCCTGTAGTTCCAGTAGCATCTTTAAGGATGGCAACATCTTCATCTCTATGTGGTTCACTGTTGCTGTTAGGTAAGGATACAGAATCTTCTCTATCATCCCCATCAAACGAGCAGAATTCCATCTCAGTGTAAATTCTCTGAACAACATCCTCCAGAGAATGTGCATACCTGTAAGAGGCCAGTCAGGGTTGGTTTTGATTGACAATTTCAATTGTAAAATTTCAATCTAATAATTAGACATTGACATATTTCAAACATCTGCCATTTCAAAACCTCACATAAAGTTTACCCTCATTGGGATGCAAAAATTGTCTTTCTAAGGCCAAGTTCATTATGCTCAACAAGATCACAACTTCACAACAAAATAAGAAGGGTTTTGAATGTGGCCCGCAGATTAAGGGACTATATTGTTTCATCATCATTTCTAGAATCATTGTAGTCATGAAGATTCACATATCTTTCCCTTAGAAATCCCAACAGGACGTACAGTTATCCAAGTTTCTTTCCACTGTCTACAGTTAAAATTATGGCCCGCAGATTTACTACTTCTAGCTGCTGAACATCAGAGGCAAAAACTCTGAATGTAAAATGCTGCATTATAAACTCCAAATATAGTATGTAATCATCAGAGACAAGGGATCGTGCTCTTTTTGAAATCAAACCTTTGAGCAGTGTAGCCAATATTCCATGTCATTATGATCTAAGATGTACAATCCACCAGACCCAAGGGCTAAGTGATCCAAGGCTTTGATCATACAACTTTCTAACCAAATGCAAGGTAGGAAGAATCAGGGAACGGACACGGATTGAACCAGTCCAAACCGATTGGATCTACTGATCCAATCTGATCCGGACCAATCTAGGCTGATCCGGATTCCGGACCGGTCCCCCATTCATTTTTTAAATTATTTAGAAAAAAATTGGTCCAATCCGAGTCCGATCCTGGATGGATCCTGTTCCATACCAGTGGATCGAGGCACATGATCGATCAGTTCAGGTCAAAACCGATCGGATCATGCCAATCCTGCCTGCCTTGACCAAACGTGACTTACTGTTGGTTTTTAAAAGTATCCAAAGGTTTCCTAGTATCACGACATTAGCTATCATTTGATACAGATATAACCCCTTGACCAAGTCATGATCCAAGATTGATCCTAACAGCATTGTCTTGAGTGTTTAATTATTGCACTGTTTTAACGGCATGCCCCTTAGGCACCATGGAGATAGACTGCCTGAAACTTTTCAGCTCAGCCATTTCCCCAATAGTTTTGTAAAATTGGTTTGTTTTATCAAGAAGTTACCTAAATGCCTCAAACTACATCACAGGACACGTGCTACTGTTCTAGATGTTGGTTATGAACTAAAGAACATGATAAAGTTGTCAAAATAAACATCAAACTCCCCATTTTCCAAGCCCAGCATTAGCTAAGTTTGCAATAGAGAAAAGGGTAGCACTAAAGGGAAGTCACTAAATTGAGTGAAAAATAACACACAAAATCATCAAGTTGCATAAGATCTACATCCCACATTTTCTGATCCAGATTGTCAGAATCAGCCAATCCTAATATGATTCATTGCCAATCCCACAATTCCCACAGCTAAATCCGGCTGATCCACGTCTTTTGCTCCAAATTGAGGCAATATAAACTTCTTGATTCTGCAACCCACGCTCTATTTAGAATCCTTTAACACCAAAATCTGCTTATATATAATGCATATAAACAGGTTTTGGTAAGGTCAGGTCAAAATCAAGTGCTCCAAACTCGTGATCGGGCCAGGTTGAGTTGGGAATGCATTAAACAGGGCCAAGTAGGGGTTGGAGATTGAGCCTGTTTGGGTTCAAGTTAACACCTTTTTCAATGCATTGGGCAAGGTTACACCCTCCAATTTAAAAATGTATAAAGATTTTTGTAACACGAGATGGGGTGGATGACAAGAGTTGGCTTTGACTGTGTCCTGGCTGGGCTGTTAAGGCCTGTGGCACTACTAATTTATGCAGTCACGTCCAATGCAACCCTTGATGATGTACACATCAGAAGACCACATCTGGTAGTGACCGTGTCCTATAACCTTCTTTTGTGTGTGTGTGTGTGTGTGTGCCAGACTCAAAAGAAGTTTCTTTTAAAGTGATTGCCCTTCTGCCCATTTCACGACTAGAGCTCCAAAAAAAATGGTTCAAATAAGTTGTTTCAAAATTGGAGCAGCTTTCAAAGTCACAACAGCTACCCGTATTTGACATTAGATTCTGATATTGCTATGCCTTTTTGAAATGAGGAATGCTCACTTCAGAGAATGCTCCTCATCTTTCATCTTTATGTTGGAAGGTGGAAGATCACATATTGCAAAAACTTTCAGTCGTATGCATGGGAATATCAATCTCTGCATTTGTAATCAAGCCAATCCCATCATGATCAAACTTTTTTCCCATCCAATATCTCTATGCCATCCATTGCACATTAGCATACCATGCGTTTATGCTGTCATGCATCCCTATTGTGCTCATTTGACTTTAACATGTTCTTTCTACCTCGTTGGAAAGCCAAGCACGCATCTTACCAGACAAATGGCGCAGCATCCCCATATGAAGCTGTTGAAACATGATCCTATCAAGGCAATCTTTCAAACGCTAATTATATAGTATATAAACCCTATCCCTCAACTTGTGGTGCATCTATTGCTATTGCAGAATATTCCTCCTTTTTGCTCCTACGATGTTTGCCTTAAGAAATTATCATAAGATGCAGTTCCTCTTCCTCCTTTGTGCCCCTATAATGTTACTTTTAGAAATTGTTTGAGATAAAGCACAAGATATTACTAACATATGCATCTGACAGACAGGTTAGGGCAGTCCATGGTGAGAAATATGAACTACAGCCTTTTGTCTACAAAGGAGAAGAATTTTACCCGGCCTAATAGCAAGTGCGCCGGGCCATTTATGCAACCCAAAGTCTAGACTGTCCACCCATGGGCCATGGACCAGTGAGAACCAAGAGGAGCCTATGGGCATGTTTTCTTTTTTATTTATTTTGTTAGACTTTAAGAACTTGGGATTTGTCCTCAGAAAATCTAAAAATTTGGATCAAACGTTGATTCGTGAGTTCGACCTCTCCCTACTGACTTCGGTCAATGTTAATTACGCCAATCAATGATAGGCAACTCTTGATCAACCATCCGGTGATGCCCTTCTAAAAATCGTGCACTAACATGTCAATTTATGGAATAACTCTCGGAATTAGCTATTCATGATCCTTTAAATATCATGGAACTTTGAGAGATTCTTAAAGGACATGTGTTGCATAATATATTTACATCCTATGTTATCAAAGGTGATCGCCTTGCTTGCCTAGGCGATGAAAAAGGTTGAAGCGAGCCAAGAGCGCCTTGCCTAGCCTTATATTCGCCTCACTCACCTAGGCACTTGCTTATGAGGTCTATAACAAATGCTTGTTTCTTTTTTAATTACGTGGTACTGTTTTTCTTACTCTTAATTTTTCTAAAGTGGCTAATACCATTTTTCTCTTACATGCTGCCACATTTTTTTTCTTTTTTTCTTACATGCTACTATATTTTTTCTTTATTTTTGATGATTCCTAAGACCTTGCACTATATATATGAGTGCTTTATACAAATTGATCATTACATGTTGGTCATGATTAGTATTTCTCAAGGTCTTATATATGATAATATTGGATATTTTATTTATTTTCCTCATATTATCATTTTCTTCCTTTGCGATATTGTATAAGAGAAAATACATCGCCTCAAACACCTAGGTGGTCGCCTAGGCATTTGAGGTTGAGGCGAACGCCCGATCGCCTTGCTCACCTCTCGCCTCTGACTACATAGTTTACATCATTTCTTTTAGGAATCCTTAGAGAATATTTAGAAGATAGACCGTTTGCATGATGTGACAATGTCATTCCTCTTAGGATGCCTACAGGTCATAAGAGAGATGAAGGATACTTAAAGGATATGCTTTTATATGATGTGTCCATGTGATCTGTATCTTTTGTCCTTCAAATATTCTTTAAGAAAACCTTTTAAACTCATCGTGATTTGAGGATATCGCAACTTATTAAAAATTCATCATAACTCGATTTAAGCATACACATGCATTACAAATTCAAAAGAGTCCACTTTATTGATTCATGAATTACAAAGTATGTTGTGACTTGATTAATGGGCATGGTGATCACCCATTTAATCAAGAATCATACGAAATAATGGCCTTTCAAATGATATGAAAGAACCAAAATTATTTACTTGAACAATACAAGTAAACCAAAAGTTTGATCATTCAAATAATATGAATGAACCAAAATCAGTCACTCAAATCATATGAGTGAACCGCTCTACAATTTGGGTCATTCAAACCGTATGAATTAATATTATACAAGTTTGGCCATTCAAACCAAATGAATAAATCATTTAATTTCTTTATTACAATCTTCGGAATGAAAATTACAATAATAGTGAATTAACAAGTTTTTCAGAAGGTCCTTGCAGCGATTCGGGGTCTTTCAGCCCGCTATATGGATTTCTATTGGTGGTCTCCCCTCCAATGAGTCTGGGCACGTCTTGGGCCTCTTTCTTACTTCAGTGGATGAGGCTTCATGCACGAACCGTTTGATCTGCCATTATTGTTGTATGATATCATGTTGGGGATCCGCCCGGGCTAGCATGGTCGTTTGAAGCTAAGGAATTCCCATATCTTCCACCCAGGAGCTACAGAGTGGCTGCAATTTATCTTGGCACACCACGACTATTTGTTAGAAAGGGTTAGCCTCTACGCGGCAGTGGTGACAACACAGTTTAACTACCCTTATTGCTCTGGCTTTGTACAAGCTTTGGCAGAGAGGTACATTTGGAAAACCAACACCATTGCCACCACATAGGGTGAGATGATGATTGACCTATGGGCCTTTCATCGTATTTCTAGACTTCCAATTGTGGGGAAGTCGTAAGAAGAGGTAGTCCTTGATGAGTTCTACCGGAGCACCACTAATAGTGCCGATCATTATAGTACACCTTATTGCTACTGTTATTTTGCTGAAAGTTTGGAAGGATCTGTACAAACCTAAACAGCATTCCTCTTCTAAAGAAAGCAATTTAAAGGGACACGGCCGAGTCTCAGCTTCAGCCTAGGTCCGCTACTTTTACGGCGACACTTTCTACTATCAGAGGTATTTTGCCGACATATCCGGTAGGAGGAACTTACAAGAGATTCGTAGGGAAAAACTTCATCGCCACAGTGTTGTCATAGAGCCAGAGTCACAGACCGAGAACCCTTGGGGACTGGATGATATTACTTACGTGACGGCGTATTTGGCCTATAGGTTGGTCACTTTCGCAATCCTTTACGGTAGTGAGGGTGTTCTACAACCTGAGGTACTTCTTGCCGCCTATCGTCTGGCCATCGGGACCTGCCTGGCCATTGCTCCGACCGCTTTGGCGAGCATTTATCGCTCCTTCGGGGCTTTATAGAATTCGACCAATCCTCAAAGTTGCTCAATTGTAATGACCACACACTACGTGAGTACTTGAGCGAGCTCGTTGCTTACTAACTTTTCTCCCATAGGCGACGAGGTGGATCGTGTCCTTCCTACCATCCTTCATTTTACTAGACAACCTAGTGGAGATGGAGTGCGACAACTTGTTTAAACGCGAAATGCCATGGGTTTCGTCCCTTCATTGCTATTTTGGAAGAGTTTATAGGAAACATTGGGTACACAATTGAAGTTTAGTTTTACTTTTCATCCTCAAACTGATGGTCAGACTGAAAGGACTATACAGATGCTCGAGGACATGTTGAGAACGTGCAACCTAGAATGACAAGGTAGCTGAGATGATCAGTTCCCTCTGATTGAGTTTACATACAATAACAGTTATCATTCTACCATTGGGATGGCTCCATATGAGGCACTTTATAGCAGACCATGTAAATCACATGTTTGTTGGTCTGAGGTTTATGAAAGAAGTATGTTCGGACCGCAAATTATGCAAGACTATTCCAAGAATATTGATATTATCAAAAAGATATTACTCACTGCTCAGAGTCACCAAAAGAGTTATGCAGACAATAGAGAACCTTAGATCTTAAACCCATTAATTTGCTAATGGACCAAGGTTAATTAAGCCAAATAAGATATAAAAAGTCTAATTAAGTCAATTAATAGACTAAAATGATTTTAACATGTTTAATATTTATTTAATAATATAATAATAGATTTAAAATAGATAAGTCATTAGTTAAGTCAAAACAAGCCCAATAAGCCCACATTAGGAAACTAGTTGGTTTCTAACACTTAGTCAAATCTCAAGTTCTGAAAAACTATGTGACAACAGCATATTAGAGATGCGATAACTTCGCGCACAAAACTCCAAAATTTACATAGTGAATATAGTTGGAAATGGGATATAAGGGATTAACTTTGTCCAAAGGGCTTTTAGCTAATTTAGTCGTTAAAAGGGTCGAAACTATGGAGTTTAACTAAGGAAACCCACCACGTGCAAAAAATATAGGTTCCTAGTTGTAAACAGCCTCACTTTACTTGTTGGCTAACTCTACCTGTTGAAATTTGACCCTACAACTAAAGGGACTTGATTTACGTAGTATTAGGATGGGAAGAAACTATAAATAAGGCTTTGAGATCGTGCATAAGCTCTTTTGCACACAGCCTCAATTCTAGGGTAAGTAACATAGTGTTCTTCATCAAAATCTAGAAAAGTCTTTAGTTTAATTTTTTAGAAGTTGATTCTAATAGATGAATTGTATTTTTAGGTGATTAGAGGACGTGGAAAAGATTCTAAAACAAAAAGAATTCGTGACTAGAACTTAAGGATTTGATTGGAGGAGATTGGTTGTTCTTCCTTTAAAAGATAGGTGATGATAACCCTTCAAATGTTTATTTTGTATTAATATAAAAATAAAGTTTTGATTTTTAAAAGTAGTTAAAACATCCTTCTGGAACCTCAATCTATAGTCCCAAGACCTTTGATTTTCATTAAAATCATGTATTCTATTAAAAAATCATGATTTTTCTAAGTTCAGACTGACAAGCCTTATTCGCGTCAGCAACAGGTGACACGAATAAGAACGCGTCAACCTGATATGACGCCTTTAAACATTGTCTAAATCGTGTCAAAGGTCCCTAACACGAATTTAAAATCACGTCCAATGTTCCTGACGCAACCTTTACTTCAAGATTAAGCGGTCATAAACCTGTGGCTATGGTTATAAGCACCTTGACTGCAGTTATGGAGGTCTTTTGCTAGGGTTTTCTGAACATGTGACCAATTTCCAAAACTGAACTTAAATTGGCTATAACTCATTTGTTCCTTGACCAATTGATCTAAAATTTAAACTACACCTTGATTTTGACATATTCTATCTGTTGGTAAATTTTCATAATTTTTGAATTTAATTTGCTTATCATTCTGTTAATTATTCAGTGACCTCAATTTGACTTAAGTTCTTTATATGTCCTTTTGATACTCTAAATCACTCATTTGATGTCCGAATTACATGAAATTTTGTCCACGTATTTGTTTTGACTTTTTGGACATGTTCGAAAAGGTTTGATCAATTTTTTAATCCATTTCTTATTTTTGGAAATATTTATTGACTTTTCAGCTCTAAAAATTAACTTTCATAGCCGAAAAATATAATTATTTGGCCAAAAAATCTGAGAAAAATTCGATAGCATATTCTTCTGTTTAGAAACTTATTTGGATCAGCTATACTCTAATTTTCTATATATATGACCTCTTTGAGTCTTAAACGGTTGTTTTGTTTATAAAAGAAACATATTTTGAGTTTTGTGTATAAAGGAAACACATTTTAACTCATATGTATATTTATCATTTTGTTTGTTAAATTTTCATATCCATGATAAGTTTGAAATCTGTGAAAATATAATTGTACCATATTTGTTTAATATGTGTTTGAACATTGTCATCTTAAGGAGATTAGGGCTCATTCCATATGCGTCCGTAGATAAGTTTTGCATGTGGTCAACTGATAATTATAAATTTGGGATCATACTTACTTATATACTCTGTTATTTGTCTATTTAGCTCCTTATATGGTGGTTAGATGTATCTCTATTTGATATTTTTAGATTTGATATGTTTGCCACATAATTATGAAACATAATTTGCTGTTTAAATTTATTTAATTCAACGTATAATCTACTATGTTTATTCCTTTGTCATCTACAGTCGGTTATTTTAATCTCAATTTATTTGATTAGAAATTCATATTCGTTCTGATTAACTATTCTAATAATATGAACTCTAATTTGATAAACTACCATGCTATGATATTTTGCTATATGTACAGTTCGATATGCTCAGTTTGACATGTGATATGTTCTGATCATGACTAGTAAACTTATTTAGTTAAATAAAAATTTGATCATACCTTATATGCTATATATTAGTCGATCTATTCATGTTATTATAAAACACATTCGATTTGATAAATTTATATTTGAGTATGTTTTATATCATGTTTTTATTTGAACTATATGTAAAATTGACATTCATATATATATTTAATATCATCATTTTTCAATTATTATGTTACTAGCATTTGATTGGTTTGATTTACCTACTGAATAGTTGTACTCATAAATTCTACTAACATTTCCGAGACTGAAGAGGAAGAGTTAGCTGAGAAAGAAGGTTTCATTTAAGGAATTTGGTCTAGATTCATCTGAAGGTTATCTAAGATTAAATGATTTACTATTTTCTTAGATTTGATGTAGTAAGAAATTGAGAAATGATATATACTTTTATATTTCTTTAATGAGTTGAGAGATTTTATTTCCGTTGTATATTTGATGTAATTTGAAGATCCTAGTTATGGTAATATAATGGAATATTCAAATTTATTGATGGTAAATGATATATTTATTGCTTAATTATTTATCTCTCATCATTCATCTTCGATTTATATGTTATTTGATTTTCTAGTTACATAACTTAAATCTAAAGTGAGTCTGAATGTCTAAACTGGATTGGAGGCGTAACATATGGTATTCCTCCCACCTTTGCATGAAGCCTAAGAGTAGAACTTAGAGCTGTTGATTCTTCATCCTCATTTCATCCATCGTCTGATGATCTATTTGGTTTTGTAGTTGCTCGGGGTCATGCTCGTTATCTTGGGCATTCACCCCATCTTCTTCAGTCACTTCTGCAATATCGACACCACCGTTTTAGGATTGATCAGCTCCTAAATTTCTTTGATTTACCAACGGATGGCCTGCTCCATCTTGCGAACTGTCGGCCCCTCCCGTTGTGGCAAGCTGGCAATTGCCTAAGGATCATCTAGAAGCAACGACTGCCGATTACTCGTACTAGAGGCATGACAGGTGTAGACCCTAATGCCATCACCTATCATCTTGGTGATCCTTTTTTCCTTCTGAGTCGACTGGACAGTGGCACCCAATCACTCAAAAACTGATATTCGCTAAGGAGCTTGCTTCTTTGATTTGTAGGCACCTTTCCTTTTTTGGCCTCGTGGGGAACGAGGTCAGATGGCAGGTTCCACAACTTGTCCTTCTTGCCCTAAAGGCTGGTGTGATGATTGCTTCATTAAGGTGGTCCTAGCTTAGTGTATTCTACGAGCTTCCTCTTTGGTTACCCACATCTTTTTCAGGTGAAGGTTCCTATCCTCCACAAGATTGCCCCCGGCATGAGGCACGACGGGCTTCTTCTTATATCTTTGTCCATGCCGTATAGAGGCCTTCATAGTCTTCTTCTTGAAGGCTGCCTTTTCCAAACAGACCTTCAGCAATATCCCAAACCGCTTTGAGATGGCAGGTTCCCCGCCATCCATGCGGATGTAGAGGTTCTCCACCAAAATGGTATTTCTCGTCTTTGATGGGCTAGCTACTAGAGTCTTCATTTTCTACCTCTTGTTGGATGACAAGGCGAGTGAGATATTGACGGTGTTCATGGTAAAGACCTGCGTGAGCCCTTCATTTGAAATGTTCTTCTTAGCGTAGGATGCGCACCATTTCTTCTTTAAATCCAGAGCGAGCTCTGGTGCTGGAATGACCCTCAAGAAATATGAAAATCCGACGACGCAAGAAAGTCACCGAAGCATGTGGGTGTCGTCAAATAGCCACATCGGGTATGGATGGCGACAACGATTGGGCCGTAAGTCACCTTGACGGCCATTGATGTGTTTTGGAAATATGTACACCTACAAAAAGCAAGGCAGAGTTAACAATGCTATGGTGATGGCATCACCAAACGAAGAGATGAAGAGAAGAAGTCCGACCGGGCATGCCATCTGTAGGGATGTTTTCTTTTTTTATTTATTTCGTTAGACTTTAAGAACTTAGGATTAGTCCTCAAAAAATTTAAGAATTTAGATCAAGCATTGATCCATGAGTACGACCTTTCCCCACTGACCTCGATCAGTGTTAATTACGTTAAGCAATGATTGGCAATCTTTGATTAACCATCCGATGATGCCCTTTTAAAAATCGTGCACTAACATATCAATTTATGAAATAACTCTCGGAATGAGCCATTCATGATCATTTAAATGTCTGGGTATCTTTAAGAGATTCTTAAAGGACCATGTTGCATGATATATTTACATCCTATGTTATCAGAGGCGATCGCCTTGCTCGCCTAGGCAATGAAAAAAGTTGAAGCGAGCCAAGAATGTCTCGCATTCGCTGAGGTATATGTCAAATGCTTCTTACTTGTTTAATTATGTAGTACTATTTTTCTTACTCTTAATTATTCTAAAGTGGCTAATACCTCTTTTAACAATGTCCAATACCATTTTTCTCTTACATGCCGTCACATTTTTTACTTTTTTTCATACATACTGCTACATTTTTTTCTTATGTTTGATAATTCCTAAGATTGTGCATTACATATATGAGTGATTTAAACAAATTGATCATTACATGTTGGTCATGATTAATGTTTCTCAAGATCTTATATATGATAATTTTGGATATTTTATTTATCTTCCTCATATTATCATTTTCTTCCTTCACGATGTTGTACAAGAGAAAATACATTGCCTCGCACGCCTAGGCGATTGCCTAGACATTTAAGGCTGAGGCAAACCCCTAGTCACCTCGCTCACCTCTTGCCTCTGACTACATAGCTTACATCATTTCTTTAAGGAATCCTTCGAGGATACTTAGAAGATAGACATTTTGCATGAGTGGCAATGTCATTCCTTTTAGGATCCTTAAAGGTCGTAAGAAAGATGGTAAAACCTTAAAGGATACTTAAAAAGATATGCTTTAACATGATGTGTCCATGTGATCCCTATCTTTTGTCCTTTAAGTATTTCTTAAGAAAACCTTTTAAACTCATTGTGGTTCGAGGATATCGCAGCATATTAAGAATCCATCATAGCTCAATTTAAGCATACACATGCATTACAAATTCAAAAGAGTCCACTTTATTTATTCATGAATTACAAAGTATGTTGTGACTTGATTAATGGGCATGACGATCACCCATTTAATCAAGAATAATATAACTAATGGTCTTTCAAATGATATGAAAGAACCAAAATTAGTCACTTGAACAATACAAGTGTACTAAAAGTTTGGTCATTCAAACAATATGAATGAACCAAAATCGGTCACCCAAACCATATGAGTGAACCACTCCACAATTTGGATCATTCAAACCATATGAATGAACCATTTAATTAACACAAGTTTGGTCAGTAAAACCATATGAATAAACCATTTAATTTCTTTATTACAATATTTGGAATGAAAATTACAATAATAGTGAATTAACAAATTTTGCAAAAGGTCCTTGCAGCGATTTAGGGTCTTTAAAAGTTTCTTTCCACAGTGTCTGTGGCTAGCATGGTGGCCTCCTTTGTGCTCTCCAACAGCTCTCTCCTTGCAACAGCCCCCTTCTAGGGGAATTTATAGTGGTGAGGGAGGAGGCCACCATTGGGGTGTGGTGGCCGTTGGGACCCTCCAACGGTGGCTTCCCTCTTTTTTTAATTTTGATGAGAGAGAGAGAGAGGAAGGGAGGAGGCTGGTGGTACCCCCACCGGTTGGCCCAACTGGTGGGGGGAGCCACTAGTGGCCCCCTCCTCTCCTCCTTCCTTTTCCTCTCCTTTTCTTCCCTTTTTCTTTCTTCTTTCTTTCTCTTCTTTTCTTTCTTTCCTTTTTTTTTTGCTTCCTAAACTTTCTGACTTAAGCATTGGTGGGGGATGCTCCGGTCCATTCCCAGGGGCCGTTAACGGTGTTCTTTCTTGCAAGCCCACCGATTCTTGGCCTTCGGATATTCAGCGAAGGGTTCTGATCATAGGGGGCGAGATTTCGACCCAACAATCCAAAAGAAAATAAATATGTTCTATTATAATATTTTTCAACTATAAGTCAGGTTTGTTGCGTCCAATGAGAATGAGTTTACCTGGTCTTTATGGTCCTCCCAGCAAATTCAATAAGACTCTCACCAGCAAACATACCACCCTGCAGATTGAATTCAATGTTTTCTAGGAGTAAGCAAATATCCTTCACCATCTTTAACCGTAGGTTCTCTGCTATACTTGAGCCGACGTCTGACTGAAGCATCTCCATTCGAAATAAAATTTGCAGTTCATGTCTGATGCAGATTAAGGAATGCAAGAAACGTATGAGATTTAAGACTGAAACAAAAGAAGAATGCAAGAGTAAAAGCTGCTTTTCACAAAGAAGGATACTCTCGAACTTTATTCAGTCCATTACGAACAGCATATGATTGGGATGGAGCATTGGAACTTTTGTACTTGGCTACTATATCTTTAGGCTTCTTAAGAAGCAACTTTGCGATTTCAGCAGCAACCATTGCATCACATTTGCCTCCTTCTTCAGAGACTAGATCCTCCCCATTGTTGATCCCAAACTTAATAGAGAAGAACCGGATGGCTAATTTAACAAGACGTTCGGCAGACGATCCCAGATCTCCTTCTTCAGAATTCAAAACATGATCAACTTTCTGAGAAACATTTTGAGCAAACATTTCTGAGTCTTCCACAAACGCAAGCATTGGAGTTTCATCATTCACCAGCTCACAGGGATGGACCTCTTCAGCAGAAGGAAGAGAGGTTTCTTGCTGTGAACTCATTGATCTTTCTTCTGTCTCTTCCTTGGTATCTGACCGTTCCTCCAAACAACTGGTTTTCACTAAGGAGTGTTTGGATTTCTTTACTTGTTTCATCCAGCACTGCAAAAACCGCAACTTCTTTGAATTGTTACATCCATTGGCAAAGTAAACATCTTCCAAATCCACTTCCAAGTGAGTATCATTAGTTTGATTAAATACATATTTATGGAAGGAGTCACAAGTGAGGTTCTGAATCATGCTCAGACATTTCCTACTTTTCTTTCTGTTGCGATTGATATCCTGAGAAACAGCAGGTTCAGAGAGGAGAACCCCACTTGATATACAACTTTCATCAAATTTAGGCATCCCTCCATCTGTCCTGGAATAATCCATGATGTACATGATAGCAGATTGAACTGTGAAGGGTCTCAGGATGCCAAGAAGAGAGTTCTGGCCACTCGAAGAAACAGACACAAACGCACAAGAGCTTCTTCTGTAAAGGAACGCCAATAGAAGCTGCCAGATAGGCTTTCCGGCAATAACCTCACCCTTCTCTCTACTGAACAATTCAAGAACTTTATCAGGAAAAAATCCTTCTGCGTTACAACAGGAAGAACTTTTGAAGTCCTCACTCCTCTGATCTTGTCTGCAGTCCCCCGGACGTCCACAAAGTAGAAGTGAAGCACACAAGCTGGATTCAACTTTCGCTTGTTCCTCGATCCTCCAAACTTCCTTAATCTGAATTCTTGCAAGATCGCCATCAGAATCTCGTGAAAAGATCTTCCAAATGTGCGAATTTTCTCTTTGGATACTTGGAATGAACACCTCCAGATCACAACAACTACATTCTAGGGGCATCCCACTCACATCTGAGATTTCCAAACTCAACTCCGCCCGGCCCTTCCTGAGCTTATCAACAGAATCAGATGCCAATTGACACCCAATGTAAGGATATATCAATCCAAAGGGAATGAGAACAGATCCCAGGGCGACAGCATCCATCGAGCAGAAACCCCAATTCAGACCCCTAATTCCTTTCTCAATAACCTGCTTATGCTGTGCTTCTCCCCACAGCTGCGAATTAACACTAACATCAAGCCAGGCGAAATGCACATCCCTAGCAATAAAGAGATCATTCAAAGAACTGAAGATGTGGATGAATCTAGAACACATCTCGTCTGCACTCGACATGAACTCCCCATCGACTTCGATATCCAAAAATTGTGACAAGCATTTCGAGGATTGCGGCAGAGGCGAGAACATCATTACCATGTTCGGCCGAACAGAGAAGATCACGTCCATACCTGTCGCCATCTCCGCGCGAGGCTCCCACGTGCAGTCGTACGCGAGCTGGAATAGCGACTCGGCCATCAGCGACGCCCGGGACGGGCCGAGGCGTTCGGCGAAGCTGTGGTCGCGATCGGCGGGTGTGGAGGAGAGGGAGGTTAGGGTGCGGGAGAGGGAGTCTAGGGTGTGGGAGGGGCGATCGAAGGAGAGGAAGGCCGCGGACTTGCCGAGGAGGCGGTGGACCGCGGAGGTGGAGAGCAGAGGGGAGAGCGAGGAGAAGAAGGGCTTGCAGGCGAAGAGGGAGGTGGAGAGGGGCGGGAAGGAGAGGAGCCGCCGGGCGGAGGCGAGGACGGAGGCGCAGTACGCAGCGGGGGCGTCGGGGGCGAGGAGGGGGTGGAGATCGACCAGGAGGACCACCCGCCGCACCTGCGACGGGTCCATTCCGCGCCGGAGATGGGCGGGGCGACGGGGAAGGAGTGGTTTTCTTTCAGACGCCGGCGGGGGTTGTAGACTTGTAGCTAACGTGCGCCCGTGTGGTCGCCCCGGGCCGTCACGTGGCAGCGAAAAGAGTCGACGGCGAGTTTTGAGCGCTGGGCGGCAAAAAATGGGCGGGATGGAGAAATTCCTATGCCCCCCAGGCCCGAAGCATGGGCCGAACTGTCAGATGTTGACCGTAAACTATTATTGTGGTCCCGGACTCAACCCACTTGAAATTTAGGGTAATAGTTACTGCAATGCAAGCATTACAATGATGCTGAGTGATTTTTTGTTCTACATTCTCATTAGTCCATATGTGTATCAAGAAATAGTTGTCAACTTTTTATAAACGAATCTTACTGTATCTGATAGGTATTTAATATTTATACAAAATCACGGAGATGATATATATACTATATATGCATGATATATTGCTATCTAAGGATGATAAATACTATATATTATTCTTATGTAACATATGTCATCCCTATATATATATATATATGGAGGAAAAGATTCAACGCACCTAGTGGCGCATCTAAATTAGATGCGCCTCCGTCCGAAAACCCACCCTCCTCAATAAAAAATTAAAAATTTTCATTAAATTTTAAATATTAAAATAGGCTCCTTATGGTTGATCTCCATCTTTGGAGTTTTAATTTTCACCGTCCGATCTTGACGATCAACTAAAGTCATCCGATCAAGTAAGTATCAAAAATAAATATCTAAAAATATGAAAAAATAGTCAATAAATAAATAAAAACTGTCATATTAGTTTTTAGGATTGATCCCATCCTTAGGATTTTAGTTTTCATGCCCAAATGACGACAAATCTAATTGAACGGCTACGATTAAGTTTTACAATCCATCGGTGAAAATTAAATATCAAAAAGGAAAAACACTAGAGGGATTCGAATATTTTAAAGTTTTTGATGATTTTTATTTATTTTATTTTATTTTAAATCAAGATGGTGAATTTTTAGAGAACGCATCTAAGTTAGATGTACCCAGAAATATGCTATATACATATATATATAGCATTCCTATGTAGAGATGGCATACTACTACATAAAGATGATATATACTCTATAAAAATAACATAGAGTATGTAGGAACGATATATGTATGGATGACATATGTTATTCATTTAACATGTCTCTTCTTTCTCTATTAAGTCTGAGGCTCTGTTTGAGAAAGATTTGTGGGGGTATAAATTTTGGGAGTATTCAGATTTAAGCGATGATGATTTCACTATTTTAAAATTCGAATTCGTTTAACATTTAAACAAGGTTTGGTACATAAAAGGTAAAAAGAGATTCAAAATACTAAATACATATAATTAATTTCCCTTTTGTCTGATCATTTTAAAAAAGGAGACAAAAGTGTATTATTTTAAGGTTTGTTTAAGAGATAATTGTAAATTAAGAGAACATTAAATGCTCAAACAACATTCATGTGCTATCTTTTTTCTAAAATAGCATGAGAACCCAAATTGGTTCCTTCTTTGTCTCTAACAACCAAAATACTTTTTTTCTCAAATTTCATCTACTCTCTTTTTTTCATTTGAGAAACATTCTTTATCTAATTCCCAAAAGATCGTGGGCTCAAAATTTGCCCAAAATGCTTTCAAATGAAGCCTAACTAACAATTCATGATCTTTTCAAAATGTGTAGTAGTACGGGTTTAAATCGGGTTGGATGCATCTAGACCCAATCTGACCGTACTCATATTTCGTGGACGTGGATCTTCCCGTTATACCCGGACCAGCATGTTCAGATGCACCTTAAGATCTGTATCTCATTACACGGACCTCCATCGACCGTCAGACATCCAAACATATGAAATCTCAGTGGACCCCATTTTCTACTCGCAACTCGTCGGGTCCTCGACAGCCTCCCCCATGTCTTGAGCATAGATGCGACGGAATCTACCGATGCACTGAGCGTCGTTTTGATTGGAAAATAAGAGAAAAATAAAGATGAATAAGAAAAGAATAAATTTTATTTAACTTTGATAAGCGAAGTAATTTATACCGTGCAGAATAACATATTCGAAGAATAAAGAGAATAAGTCATCCCACTTTAAACTTAAGAATTATTTATTCTTCGTATTCTGTCAACGGATCTCACAAAACTATCAAACCGAAACACTCATTATTAGTATACATTATTCCATCAATAAATCCCACGTAATAACTTATTCTACAAATAAAATGGGGGTAAGGAGACGGGCCATCCATGATGTTGCCGATCATGCCCCCACCACTGCCACCGGGGGTTACATGCAAGGACGTTGGGTGATCCATTCAAACTTTGATGAGAGAATAAGAGAAGAATAAGAGAGAATAAGAAGAGAATGGGTTTAATTTTGCTTTGACAAGCAAAATAATTTTATGTCCTGCAGAATAACATATTCCAGAATAAGGAGAATAAATCATTTCGCCTTAGACCTAAGAACTATTTATTCTTCTTATTCTATCGTCAACGAATTCCACAAAATTATCAAATCGAAGCATTATTTATTAGCAAACGAAGTGAAAATTACAGAGGCGGCATTGCGCTTTACCACAAGATAGCCGTTCCCTTGCCGATCGTGGGGGCAGAGAAGGTGCAGGCAGTAATGGGGAAGGTGAGAGTGTTGGGAGGATCATCCCCGGATGCCGGAGGCTTCCACTTCCGTCTCTACTAAAGGAGGCAGCTGACTACATCCACTGCCCTGCAGATGCAGGTCTGCACCACGAGTGTGCTAGTGCATGCCCTCTCCTTGCACAATGGCAATTCCACCTAAGGTAGGCCAACCTCCAAACACTTTCGCACCCGTCGCTGAGCAGCGACAAGTGAGGGAATCCAGTGGCAATAGGCGAGGGAGTTTGATAGCGGCACGTGAGGAGGAGGCCAATGACGAGAGAGCAGCGACAGGCGAGGGAGTCCAACGACGGCATCTTGGAGAAGGGGCCAACGACGAGGGAGCAGTGGTGGGCGAGGGAGTCTGACGGCGACATGCTTGGAGTGAGCCAATAACGAGAGAGCGGCAGCAAGAGAGGGAGTTTGCTAATGACATCTTGGAGAGGGTGTCAACGACAAGAGAGCGACGGCAGGTGAGAGAGTCCAACGGTGATAGGCTTGGAGGGGGCCAATGACGAGGGAGCGGCAACATGCGAGGGAGTCCAGCAATGGCATCTTGGACGGGGGCCAACGATAAGGGAACGGTGGCAGGTGAGAGAGGCTGACGACAGCAGGCCTGGAGGGGGTCGACAATGAGGGAGTGACGGCAAGCGAGGGAGTCTAGTGATACCATCTTGTAGAGGGGGGCGACAACAAGGATTTGGTGTGAGAGCCACTACAGCAATGGTGAGGAGGAGAAGAAGAAGAGTCCGGAAGGAGCAAGGGTTTCCGTGTATAGCGATGGGGATGCGGAGGATAGTCTATTTGGGGGATCCGAATCCGGATCTAGAAGTCCATTAGATCCAAATCCGGATATCCATACTTAAGAAATGGATATTTGGATCCGAGTCTAATTATGCTAATCGGATTCGGTCTTATCCGGATCCGGTGACCATTTTGCCCCCCTACTAGTTTTTTTAAGGCAAATATAATTATTTTATTCCATATAATAAAATTGAAAACTACATTGTTGGCAGCTGCCTATTTAAGCAAATAAAAATAGACACTCAAAGAAGATATCCAATCGGGTCCAAAAGACTTTCGCCTACGTTAAGGCTGTCAACGGTCCAGGTCTGGGTAAACCCATACCCAAAATAAATGTTCTCAGACCTGATTCAAACCAATAAGAGTCATGGGTAAATGGGTAAATGGGTCGAATCTTGGGCCTACTTCTTATATATTTGATGTTGAAAGATAAACGAGTATGGAATAGAATTTATTTATCTTAAATCTCTATGTGCCAGATAATTGGGTTTGATTTGAGGTCCAAATTCTAAGAAATCGGCCCACAAGTTTTTGCAATGTATAACGATAAAATTTAATATGGGTAAATGAGTATACCCATACCCATAACTGACGGGTCTTGGGCCTACTTCTTGTTTATTTGATGTTGAAAGATAAATGAGCCTGGAATAGAATTTATTTATCTTAAGTCTCTATATGCCAGATAATTGGGTTTGATTTGAGGTCTAACTTCTAAGAAATCGGCAGACAAATTTTTGCAATGTATAACAATAGAAGGCTTAATGGGTAAACGGGTATATCAGACCCATAACTGATGGGTCTTGGGCCTACTTATTTATCTTAAATCTCTATGTGCCAGATAAATGGATTTGATTTGAGGTCCAAATTCTAAGAAATCGGCACACAAATTATTGCAATGTATAACAATAGAAGGCTTAACGGGTAAACGGTATACCCAGACCCAAAACTGACGGTCCAAACGGGTCTGTTAATGGTCTGGGCCCATATTGACAGCCCTAGCCTACTTCTTGAAGGATGTCCTGTCCTCTCATCTGCCCGAGGAGATCTCGAAGCCTTTCTTTTGTTGAGCTTTCAAACATATTAGATTCTATGAGACCCTTTTGTAGCCAATCTAAGAAATCTTTGTTAGACATACCTTGGATTAGCTTCACCACTGAGTCATCAATAAACATAGCATTTAGTTGTTCTTCCGTCATGTAATATAAATCTTCATTGTTCACCATCATTGAAATGCGGACTTCAATAGTTGAATCATTGCTTGGGCCAGGTAGGGATCCAAGCAAAAGTTCGACTTGGTTGGCATGCAGTAGAGAAGCGTTAGCATCCAATTGCCCAGTGGCCTTGACCGGTGAGCCAGGGCTCTGGGCAATAATCGTCGGCGACGCCTGTGCCTCCAAATGGATGGCAGACGGTGCAGAAACAACTTGGGGATGATCACACAAGCACAGGAGCTTGTGCATCTGTAGTCAGAGTTGAACTAGAAGTCTCCTCATCCACCTGGGTATTAGGGGCCTGGTGTCGAACATCTGGCGGGCATATCACCATGGCAGTACACTAATCCGCAGCAGCATCAACATTCTCCTACAGAAGGGTCAACTGCGAGTGATGTATGTCTCGAACAGCCTGGGGCATACTCCCAGTGTTTTGAAAAACACCATGCTCACTGATCATTAATGGGGGAGGGGCACCATTATCAGAAGCCGCCGCATTATATCGAACATCAGGCGGGCAATGGGCCACGTCCAGCACACAAGCCATGTACGGGCGCATCATCCAGGGTAAGCATAAGCTCCTTACCCTTATTGTGGTGATCCATGAGATCACTAGAGCTACTGAAATCGGTGAGATGCTGGCACGTACTAGAACCTCAGAGGGAGACGGATCGCCATCATTCGCGTGCAAGCGAAGAGTTTTGAAAGCAGTAGCAATGGGTACCTGTGTTTGATTAGGAGTAACCATGGACACCCATTGTTTCCGGACTCGGGGCTGGACTGTCGGTGGCGGTGGCCGATCTTGCACGTCTTGGGTGCTCGACAAGAGGCCAGTAGCAGGACCGGTGGCCGACGGATCTTCCTTCTGGCGTGTCTTAGACGGTTTACAAGTCGTTGCATCGTGGCCCAACAGAAGATAGGAGGAGCAATAGGTAGGCACACGAGGGTATCGCACGGGTTGCCAATTGCCATTATTCAACCCTGCCCCCAACCCAATCCATACGCGGCTGGGACGAGGCTCCAATATATTTCGTTCAACACAGGCATAAGCTACAGCGGCATTGGTAATCTGGGACGTCTTGAGAGCAACTTGAAGCACCCGGCCCAGATTCCCAGTGATAGATCGGATGAAGGGATCTCCTTCAGTAGTGGGCTTCCCGCTCGAGGACGGGTTTAAAAACATTAGGTGTCGGCCGATGACCAAGGGAAGTTGAGGGCGGTGCCATCATATTGTCGGCATGATACCGACTCACCGAGAGAGCGAGAAACATGATCAGAGGGATGGGGCGGAGGATAAAGAAGACGAAGAGGGGGGCAGGGCCAGTGACAGGACAGAAGCCACCCAAAAGGACCCTTAATAAAGAAGATCTTGTTTAACGTAAAATTACACCTAATTACAATGTCATGCACACGTGAATCAATAAAAATCTATATTATAATATATTCCAGGATAGCTACAATACCTACGTTTCAGTGAACGTTACTCCTAGACACTGCGTAGGTGGACGTTTCCTCTGCGCTTGTCTGGTTATATATCATCCATTGTCATTGACCACCTCTTCAGGAGTCGAGACGAGATTGACGGAGATCCCAAATGCCAACTCATTTCTAACCTGCTACGCGTGCCGGCCGCAGATGGGGGCCCACGCGGACTGAGGGAGAACGAGTAGCTCGGCAGAAAAGATGACTAGAATTGTAAAACGCCTGGTTTGGTGAACCACTTTCATGCTGTGTTCATATCATGATATCATCCATCCCCGTCTATTATTATAACTGATCTTGGAGCTTATTATGGAAGATTTAGGTGGGGGTAGCCTGTTATTAGGGACTTGAGGAGGTAGCCGGTGCGAGTTCGCGGCGCTCTCCTGCGTGTTGGTGCGCAGTTGTCCACGCCGCGCGCGGCACCTTCGCTGGCGCCGTGCGGACGTTCCCATCTCGTTGCTCGCTAGTTGATTCTTTCGGCAGATGCAGGCCAAGAGAACCAGTTTGACAAATCACATGACGAGGCCCCATCTCTACTTGTTTAATTCCAGCTATGTGTTTTGTAAAGAAAAGAAAATGGGGCCAACCACTGAAGCTCTCACCTTTTTCAGTGCAGTGTGGGAGGGATGGCCCTCATGAAGAAGGGCAGCTTTACCTCTCCCCTTCCGCAACGCAGGGCATCATCAGAAAGCTCGCAAAATTATATATGGCCTCTGCAAAATTCTCTCCCATTTCCCTCCCATCCGGCTCCGGACCGTAAACGCTCGGCGACGACGTAAGACGCAGCGAGCTCTCTGCTCTGGAGAAGCGAGTGGTGGAGGGCCGGAGGCTCGGTGCTTTCCTCGACGGGAGACCAGTTTTCTTTCCTTATTCTTGTTCCAAAGATAAAGGTTTCCCCTCTGCAAGCTTCTGGTCTGGCACATGGCTATAGAAAATTGGAACGCTGATACGTGTGAGAGGTGCACGGAAGTGTGCTTCCCGGGGCGAGACTGAGCAGCTCCAGACGGGCTTCGCGTCTACAACGTAAGCCACGACACCAGATGGTTGTCGATTGAGCAGTATGTGCAGATTCCCACCACCGGCTTGGATGGCGTCGACGAGAACCCGATGCTTCGTGCTGTTGGTTTTCTCGACCTTCCTTTCCTGCATCGGCGCCCAAACTCCGGGCAACGCCTCCACCAACTCCCTGAACGCCGTGATCCGAGACTACGCTCTCAGAGGGCTCGTCCAGCTGCGCACGGGAGTGCTCTACGAGGTCGCTTTGCCCGCCAACTTCTCCGGCATGGAGGCCTCCGTGATGAGGCTGAGGGGCGGGAGCCTCTGGATGAGAGGAGCAAACCTCAGCGAGTTCCACGTTCCTCAAAGAACGCTGCCGGTGCCCTTCCAACGGAGACTGGCCCTTGTGCACCAGAATCTGGGCAACTGGTCCGCTTCCTATTACAGGTTCCCCGGCCACTCGGCGGTCACCCCCGTCATCGGCCTGCTTGCCTACGGCCTCGCACCTGCCAACTCGAGCTCTACTACGCCCGGTAGCGTCGTCCAGCTCGACCTCAGGGTAACAGGCGACCCAATCTCCGTGAGGTTCGCCCGGGTTTCTTAGCCGCAGGGAACGACTGCCGCGGCCAGATGCGCCAAGATTGAGCTGAACGGGTCGGTGCACCTCAGTGACGTTGGGCCATCAAACGTTTGTTCGACGGCGAGCCCGGGCCACTTGGCCATCGTCGTACCCAACCCTGCCCCTGCACCGGCCCCGTCGGCGGCAACAGAGAAGAATAGAACATGGAGGGTGTGGCTAGTGGCATGTGGGGCTGCAGCTGTAGGGCTGGTTCTAGTGGGCTTGGCTGGCGCGGGAATCTTCCTGCTGGTCAAGAATAAAAGAATGGAGGAGATGGAAGGGCAGGCCCAGGTAGGTGAGGTGCTGAAGACGGTCTGGGTGAAGGGTAGCAGGATGCCCTCGGCGACGATGGTGAGGACTCGGGCGGTGCTTGAGAATGGGAGTGCGCCATGACTGGGAACTTGGAAGCTCAGAGCTCGCTCCCTTCTTCTGAATCGGTGCACGTCGGGGCAGCATCGCGTCACTTGAATTTATTTATTTTTTGTCACAGCGCACAGTTGAAAGCTGGTTTGCAGAAAGCCTACGCTGGGTAGTTACCCTATTTTTGCTCAGGTTTTAGTTAGGAGATTATTTTTCCCTTTGCTTCCTTTTGTGGCTCAGTGCAATAAGCCAGGATTATATCCTCGCTGCTTTGCTCGTGTGCAGACAAAAGATGGATATTTCTTCTGGAGTGCGGTTCTTTTAAGTACATGTACGGACTGAACTCACAGAAAGAGAAAGAATCTTTCATAAAATTCTTTCTCTAGAATGAAAAAGGTACCATGTGAAGGAATCTTTTTGAAAACTTTTTTCTTCCGCTTAGAGGATCTCTATTCTTTTTTCTGTGGTTCTTCCATCTATGTTAGAATATGCTAATATTACCATATAAATATATTTTTTGTAGGGGATCTTCGATCTTGCAAACTGGTTATAGAAAAAGGTAATGTTTGACAATGGAATAAATTTGAGGAAAAATATTTTTTTACGTATAAGTTATTCTTTTATTCGTCAATTTTTTATTTGACAAAAGATGAAATAAATAAATATTTTTTTAATTTATTTGACAAAAGATGAAATAAATAAATATTTTTTAATAGGTGAGAGTAATATTTTATTTCTTTTCTTTTATTTGGAGGGAGACTTAAATAAAAGCGACTGAATCATTCTATTTTCTGACGGAACGTTTTCTGACAGAATCATTATAAATCCTGTAAATTATTAGTCAAATTGTGGTTAAAAGTATTGTTTTGAGTTATTTGCATCTTCAGCTCCACCATGCTGACTCGTGTATGATGGGGATCAACGTGGCAGTTGCGTGGTAGCGATGTTGAGCGGTCAGGAAACTCGGGACTCAGGAAGTGTCTTGTAAGTGTTGTTTAGTGGCTATGTACAGAAAGAAAACGCTTGATACACCACCCCGATCAAAACAGCGCGCAAATTTTCTCTAAAAAAACTTTTGAAAAAAGAAAAGCTCACTCTTTTTTTTTTTTTTGCAGCACAAAAGCTCACTCAATCTTAGTTAAGTATAATTCATGCGATGCAGTAAACATTACTCTTATGAAAAACTTACTGACAGATAGTTTTGGCCAATTAAAACTGGCTCATTTAGATCAAAGATGAGTACATAAAAATGAATTACATAAAGGTGAATTAAAATCATGATACTTCGATTATTTGTAATTTATTTTTACCAAGCCAATTTTATTATTTATTTATGGGCAACTGACTTTCATGAAGTTACTAGTTTTAATTATTTGATTAGTTGTAAGTATTAAGATAAAAGTAATATTTAAAGCTCATGTTTGATTGTAGGATAGGGATATGGATAACCAGTGATGGGTCGAGATTCGTCCACTACGATCAAAGATCTTTCACTTGTTATTGGAGGGGGCAAGCTTAGATGCTTCTATAAAATAGAACACTGTCGTGAGTCTCCAGTGGTGATCCAGGAGATTCTCCTTCGATGTTTAAGTCAGAAAGTTGAAAAATACCAGAAAGAAACAAAGAGAGACTAGACTGAGTTTTTAGTACCTCGGCTTACTGGGCTAAGGGTTCTTATATAGTAACATATATCTTATTAGAGGTTGATTATAATTAGGAAGGCAGGACCTCAAAAGATTTGCTAGTTGAGTCCCAAATGGGGAAAACTTGTGTTGCAGGGAGAGTCCGTATTCATGCAGACTCTTGAATACCTTTTTTGGTAAGTTTATGGTCGTGATCAGATTTGCAACCGAAGAAATCATGATCCTAAACGAAGTCGTCATGTTTTGAGAGTTAAGTTTATATTGGATCTAGAAGTAGGAGAGATATCTGTTATGGTGATTCAAATCCTTCCTGAAAAAACCGCAAGATTTCCTTGTAGATAGATTCGTTCCCAGAGAGAGAGATGGATGATTTCCATGTTGTAACACAGTCTGAGTCAGACTGGGATTTCCAAAAGGTGAGTCCAACTTCTTAGAGTTTGACCCTACCTAGATTCTTATCCTAGAAGAGGGAATAGAGAGGATTTCTAGATAAATCTTGACCCTTTTCGGTCCTGAGCCGATTTGGGTCCTTGCTTCTGAGAATTGGACTTGTCATATTGGACTGACCCATCTAAAATTAGACTTGCCGAAATTTTCTTCCTTCAACTCGGGTTAGCCTTAGGAAGTCTGATTAGGTTAGCCCTGACTTAGTCCATTTTTGCCTATTCCAGGGATAAGTAGTGCTTGTTTCAATGTGGAGGTTAGCCTAGGATAGGTATATAGAATCTCTATTTAAATATTTTTAGGTTAATACATACTTTAATTTATCATATGTGTATTTTGAATTAATCATATTCATATTATAAATATTTCGATGAATTTTATATCACTCGAATACTCTTAAAGGAATTTTAGGTAATAACAAAAATATGATTTAAATAATTTATATAAATAAATTTCATTACTAAAATAAAAATATAGTAAATTTTATCATTATCTCTCCACATAATTATTAAGTGTATTTTATATATTAACAATTAAGTTATTTAAATAATTATTAATATTTATTTTAATATTAATCAATTTTTTGATAAGTAAATAGAGCATAATAATATTAGCCAAAATAATTGATAAAAATTAATGTTAATTAGTATTAATTAATCAAAATAGTATTTATTAATATTTAGTAATCACAATAATATTTATTAATATTGTCAATATCAATTAATATTAATAATATGAATTAACATTTATTAATATTCTATAATCAAAATAACATATATTAATATTAATAATAATAATTAACATTTATTACTTAATATTTAATTATATTTAAATAGAGCACTAACACTTAGGCTAACCCCTTCTATCCCACCTCTGGGGGTGGGATACTTTAGCCGGAGCTAACGTCGGGTTACCACTCGTTTAGTCCATTTTTAACCCAAATAAGTTTCTATTTTTAACCTGAATAAGTTAATCCCGCAAAACCACAAAACAGACTAGAAGCGTGATAATCCAGGAAAATCGTCGGCTAACCCGCAACCAAATTGGGGCAAATTGAACAAAGGAAGGTCAGCTACAAAGTATCTTCTGAACTTTTTCTTAAAAAGCTATTTGATTATTTTTAGGTTTTCTTTTTAGGGATGTGAACTCCAACTTTTTAAAATCTTCAAACAACTAACCTATCCGAAGTGGGGTGGGGGTTCAATTAAAGGCATCCTTTTATTACTTGAAAAAAATATTAGCATACCATATTTCAAAAAACATAATACATTATTCTCATGAGGAATCATCTGATTCTTTTACTGTATGATTTTCTTCTAAAATATTAAGTAAATTGAAGAATTAAAATATTTTATGTAAAAATACTTTCAAAAGAAATCATCGGACAAAAGATTTGGATGACTCTTAATCAATATAGTCTATCACAATTTTAGTACAGTATATATAATTGCATTCTCATGCATAGTTTTTTAAAAATATTATAAATAAGTAAATTAATACCAAAATTTTCACAAAAGGTAAATCATGTCTAGAACTTATTCTTGTTACGCCACAAAATTTATGAATAAGTTATAGTCTTCGGTCGTTCAAGTTATCAAAGTAACAATGCTATTGCCCATTGGTATTCGTTTGATTTTTTTCCAGAGAAATACTTGGTGCACACTAGGTATTAGTGCACATTTTTAATATGAACCAAGTTTTTCTATTTTTTAACAATTCTGTTTTTAGGTTGGGGCCGAGTTAACCTATATTTTCATATAAGGCACATCCTATTTTGACGTCTAGAAATTTTTTAAAAATTAATCAAAAGAATAAAAAATATTTAGTTAATTTTAAATTTTTTTTTTCTAGACATCGAAATAAGATGTACCTTATACAGACTTGTAGGTCAACACGGCCTTAACCTAAAAATATATATATATTTTTTAAAAAAAAACTTGATGCACACCACTTCATGATGTGCACCAAGTATTTCTCTTTTTTCCACTGACACCTCAATTCATATCAGAGGGTGTCTCCGTGTCATTTATGCTTCTTCCACATCAGAAATAAGGATCAACCTTGAAGTTATAAAAGAGTCTGTTGGAGTTTGTCGCAAGCACTTCGAAAACATAGTAAAGACATCAACAGTTTGTTTCGTTGCAACATATTAAAATCTCATTCCCAACTATATCTGATGTCACGAACTCATAGAAAAATTCAGACCGATGAAAAAAAATCTCAAGTCAATAAAAACTCTGGAAACTTCGTAAAAAATCATAAAAATGAATTAATTTTTTTGATATATAAAATATAATTTTAAGGTAATATAAACATTAAGAATTATGACAATGACCGAATTCTTTTAGAAAATATATGTTTTTCCTGAAAAACTCGTGATTAAATCGATCCTTTTTGAATTTATGAAAATTTTAAGGATTCTTTTAGTAAATCAAAATTTGTTCGTGGAAAATACGTTAAGATGAAAAAGTTCGATTCTCAATTTGTTAAAAAAATTACAGATTTATGCTACGCTGCCCACATCATGCCTTTGTTTTCTGCACACACATCATTTATATGTTACTCAAAATTGATATTTAATGTTTTACAGAAACAAAATTATAAATATAAAGTCAAATAAGATGTTGTCATGTTAAATATATGCATAATTAGTAAAATACATGTATTATATGCATATAATTCACATACGCACAAATTTCTAAATCGAGTTTTTTTTTTTTGTATATATATTCCTATAAATTACCATGTTTAAACGTATATTCTTAACTTCTACATATTGCTATAAATGTCCTTTACATCTTCAGAAAGGTTGCAATGATACTCTTCCATCAAAATGTTATAAACTTTTACTAAATATGTCAGAAAAAACTTGTAAATTCTAGTGTAACCAGACACATATATATAATTTTGATAAATTTAAGAGTATATCTGTAAAAATTCAAATCATCTTGACATGGTAGTTCACAGTACTTTGAGGGATATAATTGCGACCTTTCTGAGCATGTTAAAAGTATTTATAATAGTATATGAAAGTTAGAGATATACATATAAATATGATAATTTAATTTATAGAGATATATGTACAAAAATCCCTTCCAATAAAACCTTCATACTCCTTACCAAACTGAAGGGAAGAAAACACCCGTTGTTTTAGCACGTATCATGTTATTTGGATATATACATGCAAATACGATAATTTATAGTGATATATATACCAAAATCCCTTCCAATAAAACATTCATACGCTATGGCCTATACCAAGATGAAAGGGAAGAAAACACCCGTCGTTTTGATACCTTTCATGTTATTCACGTATAGTATAAAAATAATTAATACTTCATATTTAATACATCGTATCATTAAATTAAAGTAAGACTCTTATCACTTAAATCTCACGAAGCACGAAATTATATGATAAAAAAGTCATACTTCACCAACGAGAACTCATAATTTGCTTGACAACAATTTATTATATAATAACATTTTTAATTTTTTTACAAAAAATATTTATATATATGTTACTGAATATTTTCTAACTTTTGGTTATTTGATCAAAATTTTGACCCTCTCATTCAAAATTTAAACTAAACTACATCCCAACATATCATCACGGTATCATTACACGAGTGCTTAGTGGACAACTGGAAATACCTAAAACCTCCCCAAGGAAAGGAGACTGTTTAACCATCTTGTGCTGCGAGACCACTGGAACGCATTTTATCCACTTCCCACACCTGCGCCTGCGTCACCTCTTCTCCCATCCCTCCCCTTGGCACCAGATTGTTTCCTAACCATGATGCACTCGATATCCATCTCCAACCTCACCCACCCGGAGCTCTTCGCCCGCGCCCCGCCGCTGCGCCGGCGCCGGTGCCGCCACCGCGCCCTCGCCTTCTTCCCCTCCCTCCCCCCGGGACTCCCCCCGCTTCCCCAAACCCTAGCAGCCCCCCGGAGCCGGAGGAGACCGCTGCTCCCGCCCAGGTCTTCTTCCACCTCCGCCCAACTCTCCACCGCGGAGGAGGAGTGGCTGAAGAAGCTGCCTGACAAGAAGAAGCCGCTCTACTCCCACAGCCTGCCCTGCATAGAGGCCTGGCTCAAGAGCCTGGGTTTCTATCAGAGCGAGGAGGACATTGCTGTCTGGATCGTCGAGAAGCCCGACTGGCACGCCCAGCTCTCCCTCGATGTCACCGATCTCTTCATAAGGTACCACCACGGAAGCTGAAATCTTTCTTTCCTTTTTTTTTTCCCCAACCGTATGGTTGATTCCGGCTTAGTAAATCGCTGCATTCTGAGTTTGGCTATCCTGGCTATCCTGTTCAACTGTGGGCATTGTGAAAATTTATCACATAATTTCACTCCTTTTTGAAAAGGAATTAGTTGACCATCAGAACAGCTTTTGGATGCCCAATTCATAAAATTGGATTTGGGGGAACAGAAGAGAAAACGGGACTAGAGAGACTTAAAAGGGGATGAAATTTCTTTGACTGGGCGTCAGACTAGGTGTTTATAGAGGCTGGGGGGTCAATGCCTGCATATTAGTGTTTGTTTATGACGATTGGGCAAGTCTAACTGCCATAAGTTTTCTTAGAACACATTAACTTGGTAAAAAAGCATAAGCTACTTTGGTATCAGAAATGGTGGTGGAGTTGGTATACTTACTGCAGATAGGGATGTAAAAGGATATATAAAGGCTAAATTATCGGACAATATTATGTGTGAACATGAAATTGTTCTTATGTTGCTTTTAGATGGAACAAAAGAATCCTACTGTCAAAACGCGTAACATCTGTGAAAATGAACCTTGCATACTAGTGAATGAGAAAGGAGGGTAAAAAGAATGGTGTGGACAGTAAGACATGTAATTGTGTAGGTATGTGATTGGGGATTTCATTTGTAAATGGGTGAGAAGTGAGAGTTGTTGTAAACAAGAGATAATTAATAGCTAAGATGAATGAAAGAGAAGCGGACGGATAATCAGATAATCGCACTCAGAAATACATGTATCCTTATCCTTATCAGAAATTATCTGTATACAAATGGTTCCTTATCCTTATCCTTATCCTTATCAGAAATTATCCTTATCCTTATCAGAAGCGGACGGATAATCAGATAATTACACTCAGAAATACATGTATCCTTATCCTTATCAGAAATTATCTGTATACAAATGGTTCCTTATCCTTTAAGTTATATCCTTTTATGGCTGTTAAGCATTGGAAATGGACAGTTAAATAGATTTTTGGATACCATTTACGTCCCTAACTACAGATGAAACTTAGAAATATTGGATTTACCATAAAACAGCACCCCCCCCCCCCCCCCCCCCCCCCCCCCAATTCTGACAGTACAGAACCTAGCTATTGACAGTGCAAGGTACTCGTGATGTGCTTGCACACATGCATCTGGTGAATTCGAAAAAACCATCTATATTTATAATATTATTCTATGTGTTAGGCCTTCGTCGATTCATCAGGTGAATGCAAATAATAAGATTTGTCTTAAATAATTTGAAAGCAGCTATGAGACTTTTTGTTAATCCTGGGACGTTGCCTAAGGCGAGCTCCCAGTCCAACTACCATACAGTGGCAAGTTTGATATAAGATCGGATTTTACTGCATCTGATATCATTCTGATCAATGCTAGTTGCTACTTGCCATCTTATTAGGTGTCAAGTGACGGGAGAGGGAAGATGGAGAAGAGTGCAACCGGCAGAAAAGGGGAACACTCTAGAACGTCATTACTAATACTTATTTTCATGCTTCCTTATTCTTCCTTCTTCAAGCCAGCTGGAACCATTTTTGTCTTTAAATATCTCAGGATCTCTGTTCTCTTTCTTATTTATCCTCACTTCTTCATCTCCATTCCTTCTGTTTACATCAATTCTTCACATTGTTGTTTTGCCCCTCCTTTCTCCTTTGCTCTAACTTATGAGCATTGCCTCAGAGTTGATAAATTATAGAAAAAGCTCAGTTGTTTCTTTGAGATATATTCGTGCTCAATTTTGAATTAAGAAACGGAATGCATCCATGTTGATAATTTGAGTATCACATACATCAATGTGGTCTTATAGACGCAATAATAATGATCCTGCAAAGTGAGGCATGCTTAACATAAAGAAATTCATTACCTTTTATCATACTCCATCTGGATATAATGATACCAATGAGTGTTTGGTAGAAGTTATGTCATTTTCCAATTGTCCAAGTGGAGTCTGGTGACTGCAAATTTCTATTCCCCCATGGCTTGAATTGTCTAAAACTTGAAATGTCTCAAGGCCTTCCCGCTTTTGTACATTTAGAAAGTGTTGGGTATCTCATATTCACTTCCTATTCAATGGTTATAATTTATAAACACAATCAAGAATTATGCATCTGTTAATGTTAAGGCCATCCACTATTGTCTAAAGCTGAGGGACCCTCTAGTAAACAGAATAGCTAAAGGTACCAACTTCATGGGTAAATATTTAATAGTTGCACTATTGTATTTCACGTCAATCATGGTATATACTGACAATAGGGAGGAATAGAAATCTAAACTCTAGAGCTATAAAGATAGATATACTGATTGAAGTAGATGAACAAAAGTCAGTTCTTTCAAACTTACTGCTAGTAGAAATAACTCTATTTTAGCCATTTCTGTGCATCCAAATGTTCTCGAGGACTATATATGTTGATCTTACTACTAATATCAGTTCCTCCGTTACGTCAGGTTGTTCATTAGAGGATGTTTTTTAGTCGCAATAACTTCAGTAGGAAATGATGTAGCACAAGTTAGATAAAATGAATGTATATTCTCCCTTTGTCATTTGGATTCAAAAAATTTGTCATTGGGTTCATAAAAATTGGACTAACATGTTGCAACAGTCTGGCTTCATAGTTAATTTTAGGACTGAAATGTGGATGTGGTCTCTCTCTCTCTCTCTCATTTTTTCTGATTTTGGGCTCACATTAAGGCAGATAAATATAGCCAACTTTGTGAGCCCAGCTTTAGTCACATGTGGGACCATATATGGTGTAGGACCTGGACTCTTAACTTTTTGTTCAAACTGGAATATGGCTGAGGTGTCTGGGCGCAGATAATACCAGGTCACAGGAATTAATGGCCTTGGATCTGAGTGAAAGGGGAATGTTTAAGCTTTGGGGAAGGACAAGGGGTTATTGGGTTTTGGATGCCCTGCTGTGCTCAAGAAATTTTGTGTTAACGTAAAAGAAGAAGGGGATCAAGTCTAGCATTCAGGAGGTTCTCCTTTGGGGGAACAAGGGAGGGAAAGGGAAAAGTATGGAGTCTTTGGAGTGTTCCCTTCTGCAAGGAAGGAGAATGAAGGATGGTAACAATAGCGAAGAGTGAGCAGGTGGCAGCAGCTTGAGAGGATCAGCTGGCAACGGCAGCTCAAGAGAGTTACCTAGCATTGACGAAGATCTCACTGACAGTTAGTAGATGATGCTGAAAGGAAGAAGGTCGATGGCTGAAGATTCACTATACAAACGGCTGCAGTCATTCACATAACATATGTGTGGAAGTATATGCACATGCGGATAACCAATCAGACTTGGCAGCTTTGAGCTTTGGATGTGTGTCAGTGCGATACTTGTATATCTACTTACTCATACGTGCATACCTACCTGCACATGCACTCAGGCAGGCAGATGCACACGTGCACACATGCTCGCATGGGAACCCTATGTGACTTGGTCGATAGGTGCTCGGTTGCCTGGATGTGGCACTTATATGATTGCATGTTCATCTTTATTTGCGGGTGCATGTTTAGTTTCATGCACATGTAGGATGTGTCTGGCAAAAGTTTCATTTGGAAGCCATTTTTTGCTTCAACTTTCAACATGAAAATTCTTGGGAGTGGGCCTCAACTAATTTTGCACAGTCGCACTACTCAGTTCCTCCCTACAACCCTATTTTCCCTTAACCTAGGAAGCCCCAGTTTGGAGCCTCTGGTTGGAAGCTAAAAGATCATGTAAATGGTGTACAAGGTCTATTGTCCGTCCTTCGAAGTAGATGGACTGAAACTTATGGAATCCCAAAGGTATTTCCAAATTGAAGTTTCATCAAACACACCCTATAGGCTGTCGGAATGCTATTTGCCAATTCCATTGTGCATATTCTATTAACTTGCCATCTTTAATAACGGCCCATTCTCTAACGGAGCAGCATTTATGGGTAAGCCCTTGTACCCTGGAGGAAGCAATGTTAAAACCCGGTACCACTAACACTGAAGCATAGTCAAACTAGCTCACCTTCAAATTTATTTGCATCATCTTGTCTAATTTGCCTTCTATTTTTTACTTCTACTCTCCTTTTGTTAGATATTGTAAACATCTAGTGAAAAAGGAAACGTGTAATTCCCAGTTCGCTTGATCTTGAAGGTCTATGATTCTTTTGCAACAGAGTGCGGGTGTTCTCAGATTATGTTTCTAACTTTTGATAAATTTCTGTGGGCGTTTGACAATCAGGTATCTGAAGTCCGGGCCTGGTAATCTTGAGAAAGACGTGGAGAGGAGATTTAGTTATGCATTGAGTAGAGAAGATATCGAAAATGCTATACTTGGTGGACCATGATATAAACAAGTGGATTTGAATCGTCATTCAATTGATACAAAAGGTGTACCCATGAAAACAATTGCAAATTAGTTCCTTTTTCATTTCAGGAAAGACCCGAATATAGAAGGCTGCCGTTCCCTTTTTCTCCCATGATGCGCAATTTGCATGCATCTTGGACGCAAGTAAAGTTTCAGAAAGCTTATCAGTAGACAGTAGGTTTCAAACTTTTAAATGCTTTAGATCGAAGTAGGAAGATATGTATTGTGAGTTGTCCTTATTTGCAGTCCATTAGCTTAGACCGTCTTATGATATTTATACTAAGTATACAAGATTTTGTTGCTACAACAATGAATAGTCTATTTTTCAAATATTGAAGGTTCATAGTGCTGTGTTAGATGTTGATTATTGAATTCTCATTTTCATGCTATCAGCCGACCTCAGCTTGACTCCTGCATTCCCGATCACACAGGCACGCTCGCCCGTGCGAACACATGCATGCACACCCAACACGTGCATGCACGTGCGCATACACAGGGAGGGAGAGTCGGAGAAAGAGAGAGTAATCAAATGCTCAGGTTTTATTCTGCCGGCCGACTGCTCAGCCCGGCTGCAGTCTGTCGCATTCGTAATCCAAATCCGATGCACATTTTGAAGGATTTAATACATGGGTATGATCTGGAATCTCAACTTTCTTACAAAAAAGTCTTTTTGAAGGATTTTTTTATAACACTCGGGAGCTTTTTTGTAACATTCTGGAGTCTTACATTAATTCAAGGGGAATTGTGAGGGATAATAAATAAATAGTTGGATTATTTTTATAACAACACTATTTTCAAGGGTTAAAACGTAATTATATTAAACATTTTTAAGTGAACTTTTTTTCATCATATTTGTTTGCATATTAACATTTTGTATAATTCAATTATATTATTTATGTTTAAAATAAGTCTTAATAATTATATTATATTACATATAAATATAAATATTTATATAATCTTTATACCCTCGTGTTCTAAATTGCCTCTGAGATGTGTATCCCCGTCGATGCTTGGACGCCATGTCAATATCTCACAGATCATAGTTCCTCACTCTACTCTAGACATTTCCAAAGGAAATCAAATCATGCGATGAAAAATATAATAGGGCCTAATCAATGTGGTATACTGCACTTTTTATGGATTTAATACATGGGGCCGAATAAGTTTCCCAAAAAATTGAAATCGGACCCATCTAATGACACCTGAGTCAGTAATCTTTATGGCTCTTACAATAAGACATGACTGGTAATATCATCTTGAGTTACGGTAAGGTAAATGCTGTTCCATCCCAAAAATTTTCAAAACAATGTCTACACGTCGGCTTGATATTTCACTGTTTGTATCGTGTCCTTTCTGAGATAGTACATTAGACAAATTTGACCGAAAGTGTTATTGGCATTGGACTTTCTTCTCTTGAGAGAGATTTTGAGATCAGATTTCATCTCCAATATTACGTAAGAGCAAATATTTATCCTAAAATTTCCTGAGAGTCTTATCTCCATGTACTTTCTCCAGATCTTGGAGCCCGTGGGAAAGTATTATTCATGGTCATGGTTAAACTCCTTTAACTAAAACGATCCCACAAATATATTAGCCCATGAATCCCTTGATGAAGCTCCAAATGGAGGTCATTATGGCATTTATAAACATAGTATTCACAAATCATAAGAAACATAAGAAGCTTGGTTGTGTTAAAAACGTCTCATTTGGTGTCATTCCAGTTGTTAACTCAATTGCCAAAACTCACAAACACAAAGAAAAACCAAAACCTTGTCATTGTTTGTCATCAACACATCACCGGTTCTCCTATCACCATAATTCCGCTCTCCAACATATCAACCGCCTTAAAATGGGATGATAACGACTGTCCATAACATAACATCACCCGGTGTAAAACACAGTATGTTGGTGTTGATTCAAGATGTCTGGGTGTAGCAGGTTTGGATTGGTCACCAAGCCGTGTGATTGGTCTGAGCACAATGAAGATCACCCTGAGTAGACACATTCATGATGTTGCGCTGATCTGGACTTCATTTTTTGAATGAGAGCATATCCTCACTCATAGGGTGAATCAACCATTTCATTAAAACGAATGCTTTCAAAATCTCTATCCCGTGGGAATAGAGATGCTCTCGTCCAAATAATGAGGTCCATAGGATATCATCTCCGTGATGTTAATTCTTAACCTTGTCCGGGCCAAGACCAATCACATGGCTTCATGGAATCCGATCCCTATAGTGGCGCCCGCTCAACAGATATAACTATGGAAGAAACAAGTAAACTCACGAACTTAATGCAAATTCGTGGAGAGAATACTCGCACTTGTGGTGCGAGACCAGTACTCTTTGACAAGCGCTCTGAACAGAGATCCTTCTGTCTTCATCAGCTTCATTGGTTCATCATATTCCACCAGTTTCCCTGAAAATAGATAAGACAGCTCTTACTAGGATCCTCATCCTTCTGGACAATCACTTACTAGCCCATCCAGCTGTGGCTATTATGCTACTGTATACAATACGTTTGAGATTGCAACAAAGTATCGCTATTTGCAGTCAAACTATGGTGATGCGGGGATATGTATGGTGTTCAAACATATGATTCCATGTATCCACAGAAATGAGAAATAAGGTTAAAACTGTGCAATTCCAACATAAGGAAAGGTTTTCATAGAAGGCAAATGCACGCAAGGTCCAATCACTTTCTAGGAATACTTGGGAGGCGATTAGCTCAAGCACATAATACAAGATGATTGATTGATCTGAATCAATTTTCAGGTTAAATTAAAATGAGACTTGCTATTCAGTTCCTTGTTTTAATCTCCTAGCAATGACTAACATCTATACTTTAGAATTTGGCGGAATAAGGCCTCTTCTCAGAAGAAGTCAAATTCCGGTTTGATAGGAGGGATTTGATATTCCGCCTAAATTCCATCCTGCTATCAAAGTGAACACTCCTTATTCTGGAATAAGCAATCCATGAAAACTAATCTTGTCGTAACCCATTCTGCTATCAAAGTTTAAGTCCTGTTGTGTCCTCTTGTGAATGTCTAAATGCACGTTTTTCAGTAGGAAAATACTAGTGTGATGGAAAATGTTCCCTACTCTTTTATATGGATGATGGGAACAGATCACCTACATACTTTTGAACATTACATAACCAATAAGTGTATACCTCTCAGTCAAAACCACCCTCTTCAGCAAGGCAAGAAAAAAAGGGGACCTTTGGCATCGTTATTGCTCTTCCCGGTTTCTATAGATAATAAGTTAGATGCTTACCATCACTAATGGCGAGTACCCTAGTGCAGTCCATTACAGTTGGGATTCTATGAGCCACTGTAATGACTGTACAAGCTGCAAATTCAGTTCTTATGGTCCTTTGAAGAATTGCATCGGTGGCATTGTCAATGGATGCTGTGGCCTCATCAAGGACTAGTATTCTGCTCCTCCTTAGCAGTGCCCTACCCAAGCAAAATAATTGTCGCTGTCCCATGCTCCAATTTGATCCATCTTCCACAACTGCCATCACCAAATTTTAAGAAAAAAATTGAAAGACAACAAATGAACTATTATTTTAAAATTACCTATTGAATCAAGGCCTTGCTCTTTCTCTTGGATAGCCTCTCGAAGCTGACATTGGTCAAGAATCTATGAGAACATTAGGAAAATGCATTCAGTCAGCAACCACTGCTGTAATGAAATTGCAATGTAAATAAACATCCTAAAAGATGGTACATGTGACAAGTCGTAACTGAGAAAACTTTCACTAAAGCAAGCATTTTACTCATGAAATGATTATTTGGATGCATGATCTACATAACAGTGCCGCAGACATCAAATTGAAAGTCTTCATTTGATCTCCCTTTTTGTTCATTACTAGGAATCTAGATATGCAAGATTGGTATCAGAAATTGACTCAGAAACTTGAAGAAAAAAAGTCTTATTCACAAATGCTGCTTAGCTCAAACGCAGGCTGGCAGATTATTTATTTATTTTTTACTTTTTTTGGGTTGGATTTGGGGCCAACTTTGAAGCGGTGTTGCTTGAGCCTAGAGACTTTGAAACCTTTAAACTGACTAACTAAAAGAGCAGCTGGAACAGATCTAGTCTAGGAAACCTCAAAAACAAAATTGTCAAATGAGTAGGCATGAGCAGCTCTAACATGCAAATCCCCATTTATTGTCTTTCCCCAACCTCGGAGGCCATGCATCTTATCCATCGCTAAACAAGAAAAAGATAGTAACATACAAGGAAAGCTTTTTATGAGTCAAGAACAAAAATAGAACAATGGAATGATGGCAGCCAAATACCTCCCATATTTCTTGATCTGTATGTTGTGATAAAGGATCCAAGTTGTATCTGACAGTTCCATAAAAGAGTGTTGGATCCTGAGGAATAATTGCGAAGCGAGACCTCAAATCATGAAGCCCTATGGTGGAAATGTCAAGGCCATCGATGACAATTCTTCCACCAACTGGCTCTACCAGACGAAATAGTGCACCTATCAGGGTTGACTTCCCACTTCCTGTCCGTCCAACTATTCCGATCTTGTGCCCTCCTTCAAATGTGCAACTGATTCCCCGAAGCACAAGGGGGGTATCAGGCCTATATCTGATCTGTTTGATGTATACTTTGTCAGCATAGTGATCTCTTCAAATTAAGTTGTAGGTTGCAAGATATGATTTCTTAAAGTAAGTTTGGATGAATAATTTTCAGTAATCCTTCTACAGTGGTATTTACCTTCAGATCTTTGAGTTCAACTTTGCCAACTGCAGGCCAATTTGCATCAGGCCGGCTACCTTCTATAAATTCTGGGGCCTCACTAGGATTATGCATGTACTGATCTAGCCTTTCTACTGAGACAATGTAATTTGCAATAGTGCACTGATTTTGAATAGAGAAAACCAGGGAATTGTTTAATGATAGACCATATGAAAGTGCCATCCCGATGAATCCTGCAAAATAATTTCACCAGAGAATGTTTTAACTGTATAAAAGTAACTTTTTTCATATAAAATGTTTCCAGACATCTAAAGCTAATGAGGAACGTGGGAAAATGTGATTTCCATGAATGCGATCCCACATGCTCCAGACTTGCTCATTTTCTTTGTGCACAGTGGACCAATTCCACTAGAAACAAAAAGGACTGTTGCTACCATGTTACTGACTAAAATTTAAACTTAACAAACACATTTGGAATGAATTGGAAGTTTATCAGCATATTGGAGATGCTTCACAACAATTACTGGGTCGGGTACAGAACAGCAGCAAAAATGGCTTTTGTCATAAAATGAAGAGGTTACCCACCAGAGCTAAAAGTTCCTCTTGGAAGAACAGACATGATAAGGGCTGATGAGGAAACGACAGTGGCACTCATTGTCTCTATACGTTGGATCAACCATTCACTTGCTGCAAAGTTATGGAAGAATGGACTGGCATTCTTGTCAATAAGTTTCATACATTTAGAAAAGAACCGATCTTCTCCGTCAAAAGCTCTGATTGTCATTGCTCCTGACATAGATTCAGCTAGATGATTTGCCACCAGAGATTTTGTCGTTCCATTTAGCCGCATCAACTCTTTTGCAGATGCCAAGTAATATCTCTAAGCAAACAAAGTGCCTTCAATTTTAGACTTGGGGGGAAAAACTGCCAAACCCACAGCATGAAATTAACTGTATAACAAAAACAAAACATTCTCTATGAAAAGTTCCATTTCTGGTACCTGTAAACGAATTGCCAGATAGAGCATTGGCACGGTGACAAATAAAACTGGCCAGGTAATGACAGCCAAAACACCAAGATTGCTGTATGCATTCAAGCTTGCACCGACGCTAACCATCAAACCGAATGGCACGTCAAGGTCAACTATACTCAGATCAGAAGATACCTAACATGAAACAAGGAAAACAAGAATATTAATGGGGCATAGGTCACACCCTATGGAAGTCTTTCAAAAAGACAAAAATTGCAGCTAAAGTTTGCTTTAGACATTCTTACTCGACTGAGTATCCTCCCAAAGGGTGTAGAGTCAAAGAATGACATAGGAGCACGGAAAAGTGAGTTAAGCAGCTGGGAAAATAAGGATTTTGATGACTGCAAACCTAAAAAAACCATGGACAATGATCTAAAAAGCAAGAAAACTGTTGTGAGAATCCCAATCAGCAAATACACTGTTATCAATTTCAGTTGGCTGACTCTAGAGTGCTGGACATTGGCTGCCATCCATGAGTTCTGTAAGATTTGCCCAGCAATGAATGAGCTGTGCATAAAAGCAGCTAGGATGAAATACAAGAAGCCCTTGTTCTGATTCAAGTACAGTAAGTATGGCTTTAAACCTGTATCTCCTGTTTCTTTCTCCTCTTTCTTAATCAACTGGTCTCCAGCTGATCCTTGTACTATTTTCTTTTGTTTCTCTGTAAATGCATCGTTGATTTCATGTGAAGAGGGCTTTCTTCCTTTAGGAGATCCAACTTTGTCAAGCCTTTCTGGAGCTATAGTGTCCTTGTGTGCGTTAACAAGATCTTGGAATTCTTTGCTACAAGCCAACAATTCAGAATAGGGGGCAGCTCGTGAAATTTGCCCGTCTGATATAAGCTGGTAAACACAGAGTCATTTAGTCACATTTTGGAAGTCAGGAGCGTAAGTGAACTATATAACGAATAACACTTTGTACCCTTGACAGACTAAAATGACAATCATCTCCAAATGTTTCACTGGTTTTGCAAGATTCATTTTATTTTAAGGCTCTGTATGACCTTTAGTGGATTAGATGGAGATAGCTGCAATTTTATGCCAATCTCAGATGATCAGATACTTCAATGAAACCGAATAACAGAAGCTGGGTATCTGCACACAAGGAGGTGATGCACAAGAAGGCAGAAGGGATATAAATGTGCACATATTTCCCCTTTTAATTATGAGAGAATTAGGGGCTAAGGGCTATATAATTATAAAATCCTTTGCCTATGGCTAACAGGTAACATATAAGGAAAGACAGATCAGGACACAATTCTACTAACCAGAACAGAATCAAACACTGGAAGGAAATCCACTTGGTGAGTTACTAACAGGACGGTCTTCTGTGACAAACCATGCATGACATATTCCTGAATAGAGGCAATACAGAAATTCAGAATGAGCTGGAAGGCAAACAGGGTCAATTGCATGAGATGAAAATGGCTATTACATTGAATAGGCTGGTAGCTGTATGTGCATCAACCGCACTAAACGGATCATCCAAGAGATAAATATCTGCATCTTGATAGAGCGCACGAGCAAGTTGAATCCGCTGTTTTTGCCCACCACTAAGATTAACCCCTCTTTCTCCTATCTCAGTAAGATCACCAAAAGGCAGCATCTCAAGGTCCTTCACCAGTGAACACTTCTCTAATGTCTCTTGGTACCTCTGCTTATCCATGGTAGAACCAAATAGGATGTTATCTTGCATCGTGCCTGTCTGTATCCATGCTGTTTGTGAGACATATGCAATCTTCCCATTAACCTGGACCTGTAGATTGAAAACAACCGAAACCTAATTATTCATGCTATTCATTGCATGTATATAATCTACCAAAGGTCACAACACTAACACAGATGGTAAGCATATATTTCCTTGCGGAAACATTATCAAAGATCATCATGTCAAAGAGTTAAAGATCCTTTACTGTTGGGGTGTTAGAAGATGAGTATAGACTACGAGTACAGAGAACTGAACATATGCAAAGAGATAATAAAAAGTATTACCATGCCTTCAATATTTGGGATCTCTCCAAGAATAGCTGCAAGAAGGCTTGATTTTCCTGATCCAACCTCACCACAAATTGCCATCTTTTGGCAACATTTGACATGTAGATTTACATTTCTTAAAGTGGGTTTGGACAAATTCTCGTCCCAAGAGAAACTGGCAGAATTGATGACTATAGGGGGTTGAGAATGGCCAGAATATTTTTTTCTAGCATTCCCATCCTGCAGTTCAGGTGCATCGAGGAATCTGATTATACGGGAGAATGCCACCTTCGCCTGAATCAGTACTCCAATGACATCAGGAATTGACCTCACTGGATCCTGAACAATCCGTAGAGTTGCTACAAAGGTGAATACATTGCTGGCTTGAAGAGGAACTCGAAGAAGATAGCACGTTCCAAATGTAGCAGCAGATACCAACACAGGAGATGACCAAAAGAGAAAGATATTGTATGCCTTCCGTAGCTGAACTGCAACCAACCATTTCTCTTCTACTTTTCTTAGACCCTCTATAACCATCTTGAAATGAGTCTCCCATGCATACAGTTTCAACACTTTCATATTCACAAGTGCCTCTGACATTGCTTTCAACCTCTCACCCTGGGCTTCCATCAGTTCTGATTGAAACTTATGCTGCAGTTTGGCCAAAGGAGCGTTGCAGAGCACTGTGAGTACTATCACAACCAGGGCTGAAATGGTTGCAAGTCCCACGGCGTTGTAAATAATTGTTAACGCAATACACAATTGGAGGCTTGTTGTCCATGTCTGATGCAACCAAAATGGGAATTCACCTATTCTATAGGCATCTACGGTTAGGTAACTCATAATCTCCCCAGATGAATGCATCAGTTTTGCCGAATTTGATAATCTTAGTTGCTTCCTAAAAATTGCTGCAGACAACAATGACCTTATCTGCAGTCCTAATAGTCTACTGCGAAAGTACCACTGCCTCTGCGACAAAGATTCTAAACATTTTGAGAACAACATTGCTCCAGCCAGCACGTAACCTTCGTGTCGGAAAGTCTCCTCTCCTTCAGCTACTTTGATGAAGGTATTGAGAAGTATTGGACCGGCAGAGAGTGTAAGAACCTTAAGCAACGCAAAAATCCCACTGACTAGAATATCTCTCCATTGACAATGGAAAATTGTCCACACAATAGAAGGTGAGGTTGTCTGTCCAGCCTGCTTCTGTCTGTTTAGCTGCTCCACAAACAAATTATAACGGGTTTCTGCTCGATCAACTTGGCGCAGGTCAGGCATATCCTTCTCTTCAAGTGGCTTCTCATAACCTTTCTTCATCAAAGGATTCAACCACCAAAATGACATCTTACTTAGAAATCCAGCAGTGGAGAAGTATGTAACATTCTTGCCAGAATAAACCTTATCAGTCTCTCCATTCAAGGGCATATAAAGAGAACTTTCACTGGTTCTACTGTCTTCTGCATATGTGGACCCCTTTGAGACGCAGATCAGCAATAGAATGGCTCCTGGCACAGTCAAAACATCCAGGAAAATCTTAAAGGAAGCTTCTTTAACAGTAATGACTTCCACAACAGATGAAATGCAAAGGAATCCAGCCAACAAAGAAGCCAATCCAGACCACAACCACAGGAAGGACTTCTTGAGCTGTCTGGCTCGCAGGCTCACCATCAGGGTTGTAAGCAACCATGTGAACCCCTGAAACAAGAGTCCAAGCCAACCATGAAGAGGAGAAGCGTTTCCTTTCTTTGCAAAATCATCCTCCAACATCCAGAATCCAAGGCCCAAATAAACCAAACCCATGCAGCCATTGAAACCCACAGAGCACATCTGCGAAGTCTTGGACCCCTCAGAGAGTGGCCTCCCTTGAGTGCCCCTTGGAGAACGCTTACACATGAAACTAGGAAGGAACATGGCTAAGAGGATCGCATTAAAGGATGCGACAACTGCGTGGTTGGCGCAGGAAGACGAGTATAACATCCTATCAAAACTGCAAGCCGCTCCAGCATTATACACACAACCAGTCTCCCCGCAGAATGCCATCCAAACACCTGCAAGATCAATTTTTTTTTGGATTTTTTTCGTCATGTTTGGAATTTGGGAACAAAGATTGATCAAGCAATCAATTAAAGAGTGAATGGCGCCACAGCTCGAGCTCTGGGTAGTACCTCTGATGGCCTCCATTAACGGCCTAATCTCTCACTCGGAGCTGCCACCAGGCACCAGCGAAGCAGATGCACAGGAAGACTGGAAGCGCTAATTTCCCGCACGCATTACGAACCTAAAGCAAAGCTTTTAGAACAATTAGCGACAAAAAAAGAAACTTTACTGTAGAACCCACGATGGAATCAAGGAAAAAAGACAAAAGACGACACGAGGGTTGGATCTTAACCTGGCTGCTTTACTAGCAGCACAGGGTCCTGGCACTGCTCCACGGTTCACACGTTCTGGCGGACCTTCAAAAACCGGTCTTTTGCGGAGCAGAAGGGCCGCGGGGACACACCGAGGCGTAGAAAACGCCGAAGAAAAAGGATCCATAGTTCCATACAACAACGAGAACAATGCAAAACCGATAGATTAGTCGAACAGAACAGTACTTAAGGTTCCCACACGAGTCGTCTGAAACAGGGAACAGAGCCACCCAAGAACGACGAAATCTAGGATTAAGAGCGCGAGAGCAATACGAGTTCGACGAGAACGGGAAGAGCCAGAAGTAGTGGGCGCACAAGGCGACGCGCCGCCCCCGCCGAAGCACGGAGGGCGTCTGCAGGAGCCTCCGAAGGCAGAGAGAACAAGCTGGTGGTGGCGGCGGCGGCGTGGTGCAGAGCTCTGAGGTGGTGGCGGGGAGGAGGAGATGGAGGCGAAGACAAAGGCCAAGCTCGATCCCGTCCACGGGGCGAGCAAACCGAAAACCAGAAGATGTGTTCGACAGGGCCTGCTGTTGCTGTGCTGCGGCGTCGCATTGGCCCCCATATATATCATGTGTTTGAAAGCCGGCGGGCTGCGCAGGCGGGGGTCGTTGGATTCCGTCACTGCTCACGTCCACAACGTGTAAATTCGACTCCTCCTTCCCTCATTTCTCCCTCCTGTTGTTCTCTTCTTTTCTGGTTGGACGTTAGTGTTCTTGTTATCTTTCGAGTAATGAAATGAATGAGAGTACCACACGGCTCCACCGTAGTTTAAAAAGAGTTACACTTGCGCTGCATCAAGTGGTTGCATCGTTTTTACTCCATCCATTAAGGATATTTTTTATTCTTCGTTGATTCTTCGTTGAGGTTTGATTTTTACATTTTTAATTTTTTTTTGAATTGTCTGATCTTAAATATGATTGTATAAATATGTCGGGCATGATGAATTTGATTTTAAAAAAGATTAAAAAAATAGAGTTGCACATGACTCTTTTAAAAATATAAATTTTTACTTTTTTTAGAAATTTTTATTTTTTGATCCATATAATCTTCTAATATTTCTTATAATTCCTGCAATGTTTATATTCCTTATTAATCCATAAGATCATTTAAAACATCCTTAGAAGGCCCTTCAACGCTTCCTAGAAAGCTTCTCTAGGAGGATTTTTTAAGGATCATTCAAAGATTATAGAGGGGTTAAGGAAATATGAAAATTGCAGGAGCTTAAGCAAAAACTTTACTTTTTAATCCATAGTTTTGTAATATTATTTATAAGTGCTTAAAATTTTTATATTTCTTTGCCCCTCATAATCTTTATATCTCTACACTATCTAATTTTAAGATCAGACATTACATTATCCTTTTTTTACAATAAAAAAAACGTGTTGCTATTTACTCGGGAGATGAGATATGACATAGCAGTTAAATAGCCACCAACGAACATTTATTCGCGTGCCACCTATTAAAGGTGATAGACAATAAATGACAAGCCTGTAGCATTGAAGTCCACTAGTTGCAATCCAGTGTGATACATGACTAGCTAATAGATTGAATAAAAAGATTATAATTAATATAAGTGAGGTTAATCTTTTACATTCTTTGAATGAATGAATAAAATAATTATAGAAGAATATATATTTAAAAATACTAACTTTTTTTTCTATAAATATTAGATTAGTTGCTTAGTAAACATAAAAAATTCAGAACCATCACATTCAATTGAAATATGGATTGAGAGAGAAAATTAAAAAGTGAAATGAAGGATATTATTATTATTGCATGAGAGTATCCCAATAAAAAATATTTTGAAATGTAAAATGAGAGAAAAATGAGAGAGAGACTGATCTCGTTAATAACAAAATTAGTTATTATTATCCCATGAGATTATCCCAATAATAATAATAAATATCAGAATTTATTATTATTATCTCAAAAGATTATCTCAATAATAATAATAATAACAACAACAACAACAACAACAATAATAATAATAATATGAGTAAGAAAAGTGAGAGAGAGACTGGTGTTAATAATAATAATTTAAAAAAAATAATAATAATATCAAAATTTATTATTATTATCTCATGAGACTACTCTAATAACAATGATGATGATGATGATGTCAAAATTAGTTGCTATTATCTCAAGAGATTACAACAACAACAATAATAATAATAATAGGGGATAGAAAAACTAGAGATAAAAATATTAATAGGGAGAGAGAAAAATGTGAAAGAGGAGAAAGAGAGATAATAATAATGATTATAAAATAATAATAATAATATCGAAATTAATTATCATTATCCTATGAGACTATCATTTTGATATTAATTTTTAATAATAGTAATAATATCAAAATTAATTATTATTATCCAATAACAATATACTAATAATAATAATAATTTTAAAATTAGTTATTATTATCTCAATAGATTGCAAGAACAACAACAACAACAATAATAATAATAATAATAATAATAATAATGGGAGACAAAAAGAATAGAAGATATAAATATTAATAGGGAGATAGAAAAATGTGAAAGAAGATGACAATAATGATGATGATGATAATAATAATACTTAGGGAGAGAATTAATGAGAGAGAAGGGAGAGAGAGATAATTAACGAGAGAGAGAGAGAGAAATGGTGAGAGAGAGAATTAAGGAGAAAGAGGAGAAAGAGAATTAATAAGAGACAGATACATTAACAGGGAAGGAAGAGAGAGAGAATTATTGAGAAAGAGAAGAGAGAGAATTAATAAGAGATATGGACATTAATAAGGAAGGGGGAGAGTGAGAGAATTTAAGAGAGAAACATAGAATTCTAATGTTGACACGTGGCATCATATAATTTTGTTTTATCCTTGTTCAGATGCGAACTAGGGTAAATAAGTTATTTATTGTGATGAGATGAAAAAATGCTAAATCTAAGGAAGGTAAATAAGTTATTTATTATGGAGAGATATAAATGTACTAAATCTAACATGGAGAAATAAGTTATTCATTGTGAAGAGATGAAAAAGTATTAAATTTATTTTAATAATGTTTGTTGCACCGTTGCCTGTGCAAAAAACATGACATAATTGAGTCTCCTAACCGTATTTGCCACTTAGAAAGTTCATATGGGGTATCTATCCCATTAAATGCGCACCGACGTCATCTAATTATCTGCGCGTCAATTCACATAGGGAGTCGAATTTCAAAAAAAAATAAAAAATTTACCCATCAAACTGCTTTTTTGAGAGCATCATACTCTTGAGGGCATGATTATGTTTTGGAGAATCTGATCATGCTCGAGTATAGTCTATGCTCTCAAAAAGATTGACGGATAATCTTTTATTTTTTGAATTCGACTCTCCCATGTGCACAAATGTGCAGATGAGGTCAATGTGCATTTAACTAAAGAGACAATCCTCGTGTGAACTTTCTCGGTGATGGAATAGAGTTGAGAGACTCAATCTACATCAGATTTTTTGTACCGGTAGCGATACAACAAGTATTACTCAATTTACTTTATTCTCATGCAGAGGAAGACATACAAGATCCAGGAGATTCCATCTCTTTTAAGCAGTACCACATCACTTCTCTCAGCCTTTGTATGTTTGAACAACATCTCAACGCACCAGGGAAAGAAGTCCAAAATATTTAATCATTCGTTGTAGACTTGTTTAAAACAATAATTTCATGCATGTGGTACAGCGGAGGCGTTCCCATTGGGATGCCGTTCGTTTGGGAGGAGGTACTTCCTTTTAAGGAGTTTTTGTTCAGGCCAATTTTTTTTTACCTGGTTTTGGTTCTCCTTTTGGGGTGTTTCATTATTCCCTGCCAAGCAGGACGGTTCCTTCTCTCGGCGACCCCTTTTGGGTCTCGACGGTTAGAACACGTTGTCCTTTCCCTGTTTTTGTCTCAGTTCTATCTATTTTTCTCCAAGTTTTTCTTTTCTCTGCTACCCGTGTAGCTCTATTCCTTCGTGGGTTTTCGGTGTGTTTCACTCTTTGCATGTCTGATTGCCAGCGGCGATCCCGGTTCGTGGGTCACCTTGCCAATTGGAAGGTCATCTGTCTGTGGAGATGTTCAACTCTTCTTTGAAGTTCTTTATCAGGAAGTTGAGATTCCCTCTGAGGTACCCGATGTCTTGTGCAACATCCCATCCCTCCCAGTTGGGGATGATCTTCCGAGCCCTCTCCATTGGCTGCAGTGGCCCTTATCATGCTAAGAACCAGCCTCTCAAGCGCCTGGTTTGAGTTTGAAATCCTTCAACTCCGAATTGGTAGACATCCCTGCAGTGATATCTCCGGCAAGCTCCGACTGAAACTTCTCCATTGCTCTTGCTGCTCTTTGGACCTGCTGGTTTTTAGATCGACCCACCTCATTACCTGTTGGTTGTTTTTCTTGGAACGATATCTTCTAGACCTTCTTTCTCTGTGTCTTTGTGTGTTCCAAAATTGATGAAGTAGAGGGTGAATGGATCATTTGACTCTAAAATGATGGGATAACCCCGTCACCTCTTCCCTCTCATGAGTCTAGGAGCAAACAATGACTGAGAGGGGGAAGATGCAGAAGATCTCATTCTATTTTTTTTCTCCATACTTTTTCATTCCTAGTGCTTGTTTGTTGGGCAGTGTGTTGTACCCTGTGTTAGTGATAGTGACGTCTCTCTGTCCACTCCTTTCTGCTGCTTTGTGTACTCTCTTTGTATGTGGGGTTTTACCCCTTCCTATGTACTCTTTTTCTCCAACTTTTTATGAAAGGCATTATCTTTAGATCCAAAAGAAAAGACAATAATTTCACATTAATGTAATCTGAACTTAGATCACATCAAGACAAATCTGTGCGCATGCTGCTGAGGCAGCAAATATCTATTAATTTTTTGTTTTTCTATGAAGACCAGCTCCTGCGGCCATCCCCATCCCTTCCCCAATTTCCCTTTACATACTCAGACTGGTTACGTTGCTAGTACAGTGGTCCCTGGACATAACGCCTTAACGTAGTTGTTTCAATCATGCTTCAATAATTTTCTCCATGTCCTCCAGAACTTGGAAGCTGTTTTGGTACGAGGCATGAGTGTCCATTTTTCTTATCTGTAATCTTTCTCTGGTTACAGGTCCCACGAGAGCTACTTTGTACACTAATCAAGTGTAAGGTTTATTTAAGTGGTTTGATGTCATTTTCACTTAGATTTTGTCTTTTTTCAGACCTCTTAACCCATTACTTCTTTGTCGTCAACATTTTTGCATTCACAAATGACAGGTGCACAAGCGCAATTTTTGCACGGCGGGGGTTGCAGCGATTAATTAATCGGGCCGGGGAGGAGGAGGCGGAGGCGGAGGGGAGAGCAATCCGCCGCCGGCCGTGCGAAGAGCTCGGATCTAGCCGGACTCGGCGATCCGCGAATTCTGGACTTCTATTACTAAAACCGCAATTGGAACTGCGGTTTCCGACCGAACCGATAGTTTAAGTGGATTTGGTGATGATTTAATCACAGGGTCCGACAGAATCAATAGTTTAAATAATTTGGTGCAATGATCTGGTCAGACGTCTGCAGTTGGTGCCAACTGCCAAGCCAAATCTGCAGAGAGAGGGGCAAAACGGGTCTGCAACCCAGGACCGACCCATTAGGCAGATAAATTCGGGTTTGGATACATCTATTAATTTAATAGTAGAACTTTAATTATTTTTAATTTAAATTCTCTAAATAAAATTATATAAATTTGGTCTAAAAATAAATCTATTTTCAATTGTACAGGAAATAAATTATATTCATTTTATTAAATTGATTTGAAATGTAATATCAACAAAAAGAAGAGGCAGGTTTGGTAGCAGATCCTTTTATCCATTTACACAAAAACATTAACGGGTCCATTTCAGATTTGAGTCCATGCATTTCGGGTATGAATATACCCGACCCTGGACCACTTACGGTCTTACACAGCCCTCCCTCCACTGCATACTTTACTTGATCAGTCAACGAATCCTGACTTATTAAGCTACTTACGCAGCCCTCCCTCCACTGCATACTTCACTTGATCAGTCAACGAATCCTGATTTATTAAGCTACTTACACAGCCCTCCCTCCACTGCATACTTTACTTGATCAGTCAACGAATCCTGATATATTAAGCTAGCCCACATGGCTGTACACGCCTCCCTACTAGGGGTGTAAAAGGAGCAGATAGTCGGTTTATAATAAACAAATAATTCGTATCTATTCTGTTTACGAATTGGATACGGAGCAGATTCAGAGTGGGTGCGAATAATATTTGAATATTTAAATAAAATTTTATATAATATAACATTTATATAAAAAATTATAAAATTATAAAAATTAGTAAATATTTAAGAAAAATTAATACTTTAAGTACTCATTAGTAGTTGGGACATGGGAGTTTAGAGTTTCACACACTCAAATATTTTATGTAGAATATATATATACCATTAGATTTTAGATCTAACAATCATGATTCATTATTTATTCGGAGTGGATATCTGATGGCGTGGCTATAGAATTTTCGTAACCGCTCCGTTGGATATCAATTTTGAATAAATATCCACAAATTCGGATATGAATCCGGATCCACTTATTGCCCTACCCCATGTCCTAGGGCTCCAAGGCGCGAGCTTGACCTGGTTAGTGCGGTGACACGACTCTCAAAATTTAACGGCTAAGGTTGCAACACATGGGGTACCTAATATCCAAGCAAAGAGAGAGATCTGCTGCTTCCTCGTACACTCTAACAAGACACAAATAGTAGTGTAAAGCGGTACTTGATTCTTTTTGGAATTTTTACATATATACTTATGAAGTACATCATATTTGCATCTATATCCCTAACACTTGCATATTATTATTAATATTCTTGAAATCTTAAAAATATTGTGACTATGCCCTTCTATCCAAATAATATGAACTCCAACCGAATATGTAAAAAAGATTTTATAAGTCTTGATAACATTGGGAGTACATGATTCTAATGCATTTAGGGGTATACACGCAACGTATTAGTAAATTTAAGAATATATATGCAAAATCTCTAAGTTTGATTCATAGTTGTCAAGATGCCGCCTATGCGCAAATGCACCTTTGGTTCATCAAGGTGCTGGAGCACTTTTCCTATTTTTTTCTTTTTTATTTTTGGTGGTGTTGGGGGGAGGGGAGAGCAGGCCAAGTGCCCACTGAGGCGGCCCGCTTAGCATGCCCAGGCGCGTAGTGGGCACATGAGCACATTTGGATCACTAACGAATCCTACGGATCCAATTACTTAAACAACCCCCCTCCCCCCCGATGCCCAAATCCCCTCCCTAGTCAAGCGAATTTAAGGTTTTGACCTTTGCCACACCTCAACACACCTCGTCATTGTCGACATCATCGTTGCCATAACCGGTCACTGTTGTTGTTTCCGGTCATAGTTGTAGTTGCCGTTGTTGTCAATCGTCGCCGATTCTACTATAGGCGTCACCTTCCACTGTCCCTGCCGGCTTGGCCCCCACTACCAACACATGCACTATCTCCTTCTTCGTTCACAACAACGCCCGATGGCCACTCCCTCCGGCTGCCATCTCAATAAGGGAGTGCCTCTCTCTCTCTCTCTCTCCACACACTTTGGCTGATCCCCCCCCCCTCCGTTTCTCTCTTTCATACAGTCACATAGGGTTGATGAACCTCCCTCTCTCTGTCTCTGTGTGTGTGTCTACACATACACACACATTGTCACTCATGCACTATGTCATACACAGGTGGAAGCTTTCTATCCTTGACATAGTCTCTCTCTCCAATCTCTGTCACCTTCTCTGTCATGTAGTGACAAACATAAGTTTTAAAAGTGCACAAGCATACACACACACGACTCCCATTGTGGCCTAAGTTACTACTTAAGCAGCCACCTTAGCGCCTAGTAGTAAGTAGGGCTAGCAATGAGCCGAGCCGAGCCGAGTTTTGGATGGCTCGGGCTCGGCTCGGCTCAAAGAAGCTGGGCTCGAGCTCGATTCGAGTTCCAAATTTGAGCTCAAGCTCGACTCGCCCTGTTTTTGTCAGGCTTGAGCTCGGCTCAGCTCAAGCTCGAAGCACACACATTTGGATTGATTTTATTTAGTTTTAGTCATTTGATGTACAATTGGAATGAGGATCTTTTAGTAAATATACTCACTTGACCTAATTTGGGAAAACTAAAAAATATACTAAATATATCGAGCCGGCTCACGAGCTCACGAGCCGAGCCACAGTAAGCTTGAGCTCAGCTCATTAAGCTATTCGAGCTTTAATCTAAACTTGAGCTTGACTCGTTTAAGATTTCGAGCCGAGCCGAAACCGAGCCGAGCCCGAGCGGCTCGGCTCATTGCCAGCCCTAGAAGTAAGTACTTAAGCTCTCCGAGAATGCCTTGAGTCGCCTTGACAACTATGGTTTGATTTAACGTCATTTTGATAGAAGCGTATAATTGTAATATTTTTGAGATTTTAAAAGTATTGATAACGATACTTGAGAGTTTGGTGTATAGATACAAATACATGTGTCTCAGGAGTATATATGCTAAAATTCCTTTCTTTTCCAAACGGGATATGTATGTGTATATTTCATTCATGTAAAGTATCTGAGATTATATGCATTTGGTCTTTTCTTGGATTTAATTCCTAGAGAACTGGGTTTACAAAGCCACTCCGGAAAATTCCAATCTTCAACATTTTTTTGGGTCAAAGAGATAAGACTCATATATTACTAAGAGGAAGTACACGAAGAGAAAGTCCGCTACTATACGTGGACTCTACCCACCAGTATGATGATCATTGTTACAAAAGAGAGAACACAAACTAGTACTATAGTAATTACCCTACCCAAAGTGCCATTAGCATACTCAGGAACAAGAAACACGAGGGTATCCCAAGCCACAGTATGTGAACACATATGGCATCGAGAACGTGATCGTCAAAGCGTCGGCGTGTCATATGACACTTGGGGCACCTCGAACGAGCTCCACAAAGGTGACGATGGAGAACGTCGAAAACACTACAACTTCCTTTTGGCAGCCGAAAGCGAGGTAGGCTTGAGGACGTACATCGACCAACGATGGACCGAATAAGCTCGAAAACGCGAGCAGCACCAAAAGCCTTCAAAAGCCCTGAAAGGGAAGGACAAAGGGCCCAACAAGGTTCTCCAAAACACCGGCAAACCCAACACAAGTTGAATATGGAGTTATGAGGTTTGAACACCAATGCCAAAATTCTGAAACCTAGAACACAAGCTACCGTAGAGTGATCGAAACCTCCAAGGGAGAGTAGGCGAAACCTGCAAAAGAGGAAACAAGAACAAAGCAACACACACACATATTGCCTAAAGCCGATATCAGCATAAACCCAATTCCCAAACAAAATACCATGTAGAGGGCAGAGGCAAAAATAAGGAACATGGGAAGGCCGAGCAGAAGAGGGGGTAGGACGCAAACATAGAACGGTGGGATTGAGATCATCTACTCCATTTCTTCTACATCACTTATATTCCACTCATTCTGATTAGTCTAGAATCTTTAAAAAATAGAAACTTTTCCTCTTTTTTAGGCTTCACTTTCTTCCCACCATCATAACTGAACCAATAGGATGAAATGGAGCACCAATGATGTAGAAAAGGTGGAGTAGACGATCTCAATCCATAACGGTGGTGGTGGTGAATGCAAGGTAGAGGATGACGGGAGGTGGAGAAGCAGGTTGTGGAGTGGAAAGGGCATGGGCTGGCGGTATGGGGAGGATGAGAGATTGGGGGGTTGGGGCGGCAGGTGGAGAAGCGGACAGATGGATTAGGCAAAGGAGGTGGACAATAAGGGGAACAGAAGAAAACAGAAGCAAAGGAAGTAGGTCAATGGACAAAGGAGGATACGAAGAAGGTCGAGAGGCCACGGGACCAAGAGGAGAGAAGAAGCAAGCAAGGGGAGGGAAGGTAGAGAAGAACTGGGGTTGGGGGGGGGGGGGGGGAGCCACCGACCGAGACTCCCTCCTCCGAACGATGCCAATGGCGATCCCCAGACGTTGGACGATCAGACCACTAGAGAGAGCTGGTGAAGCTTCTAGAGGAGTTCAAAGCTCCCTCTCTGTCCTCAACATTGAACTCTCTCAACGTCCAGAAACTGGTTTTTCTATTGAACCTTGCATGATTTGAGAGTCGATGAGCCAACTTGTTTGTTTCTCTTGGTTCACAGATCACCTTAATCTATCTTGTTCACACAACAACTTAGTATCCCGCGACCGGCACCCATATTTAATGGGAGCTTCAATTAGACTAGAGTCTTGATCGTCTCAGTACCATGTTGGATTGGACTCCAGCAATAATCAGTCCTAGGATGCCATGTGTAAAGTAGGTTCGTCGTTCGAGACGCATCCCATCGAAGTTGGCAACTTTTTCTTTTTTCCCAATTTAGCAAATTTTCAATACCACGCAGAGCACCTAAATATCACCAAGAGCACAAGATTACAACTATAGTTAATTTAAAACATCCCAAGGTAATACAACATAGAACACTTAACTACTACCAAGAGCACAAGACTACAACCACAAGGCTACAACCATAATTTAAAATACACTCCAACGTAATACAACACAGAGGAATTAAATACTACCAAGAGTTCAAGACTACAATCATAATTCAAAATACACCCCAATGTAATATTCGTATAGTAATTTAGGTTGTATCCAGATACACATTGGGGTGTATTTTAAATTATGGTTGTAATTTTGTGCTCTTGGTAGTAGTTAAGTGCTCTGCGTAGTATTGAGAACCTGTTAAATCGAGAACAAAGAAAAAGTTGCCAACTTCGGTGGGATGCGCCTCGAACGACGAACCTACTTTACACATGGCGTCCCGACTGTTACTGCTAGAGTCCAGGCCAATGTGGTACCGAGACGATCCGGACTCGTTAGACCATTGGTCCCAATACACAATAGCTTGCGCATGAGTCACTACTTCCAATTTTGATGACTGCATCAATAACCTTGCTTTAACACCTTTCTAGCGAACATTTCCGCCTTTCCACTCATCTATCTCCAAGGAAAGAGCACGGCTTGCTGCACACCTACGCTCGTGGGAGTACGCGCACACCGTGCGCTGATAGGCCAGTACGTGCGGCCCCCACACGTGCTGGCCTATCAACGTGCAATGTTCGTGCTGATGGATATAGGTGTCCTCTAAGTCAATCATAAGGCACCTATTTCAATCTGGTACACTAATAAATGACACTAAATTCATTATGTTGATTGGCATATTTATATTTGCGCATAATGAAGTCCATGAATATGTGCAATAGTCATCAAATTATGATGAGATCATAATAATGAGATTGATGACTTATAAACACATATTCTCAATTGTTCCTAGTTGTAGGATGTTTGAAAAGGACATCAAACATCCGGTTAGACTAGTACAGGTTATTCCAGCTCATATGATGAGGGTGACTGATCTCGTTTAGTTACTCGTGTGGAGACACAATGGTAAATCTGTAGGTGCTCATTGGGGAATGAGTTCACTGAACTGATCCAACATAAATCGCCGAATGGTAATTTACCTGACTGTCAATCGGTTTGATTCATCGTCACAGTGGCGTGGTTGATCTTTGGACTTGAGACACCAAAGACACCTTGTTGGTGGACTTCTGGACTTTGACCTTGACCTACGAATCCCTATCCACGGGATCTCTAATAGTCAAGGATCAGGTCCAGCGGAAGACCTTCGAAGGTGATTGTGTGTTCAATATAGGATCGTTCGCTCTCAGGTAACTGGAGAGAGAATGCTCTAGAATAGATCCGCAGGAGTCTCTGGCCAGAGCAGAAACAATATCAGAAAAGTGGTTTTCGGATATTGTACAGCGGACTCTGATTCAAGTGAGTTGACCATCTAAGGTTTGACAGTTGACCATACCTTAGGTTAACTCGAGAGCATTGTGCGAACGAAGGATTATAGCCACGTGGTAACTGTGTACGGACAGGTTCCATGAGCGGGTTGCTGAACCCCATTACCTTCCGGGATCATGCGGTGTTGCTTGGCACCCAACTTGATCGGAAGTCCGACCGAATTTACATTCGATGATAATTCGGTTAAGTAATTAGTTAATATATAGATGTTAATTAATTACAATAAGTCAATAACTAGTTATTGGACTTAACGGGCTGAAAATCAGACTGGTAAATGGGCCTAGAGGGTCACACGCAATAAGATTCTCAGTCGGTGGTACATAAGTGGGATTTATATTAACTCGGGGACTTTTGTGAAAAGTCGCGCCGACTTAATATATACGCGTTGTTGAGAAACCCTGGGCCAAGCTCCAGGATTTCCCTTGCTGGCCGTCATCCCCCTTTCTCTCTCCTCCTCTGGGCGCCCCGTTCAAGGCGCCAGAACAGTTTCCGTCTCCGTTGCATGTGATTCCTGAAAGTCGGGAATTCCAGTCGGCGGGATTTCAGCAATCGTTGCAGCAACGGATCTTCAGCGAGTGAGCTGATATGGACGAGGGATCGAGGACGAACCACCGCGGAGGATCGCGTGGATACCGCTGGAGGCCGGACGTTTGTGCGGCTTGCGGCATCACCTCGACGGAACTGAGACAGAAGCGGATTCGAATCCGCGCACGGTAATCAGATTACTTCCGTTAGTTTTCGGTTTTAGTTTTTCGTTCCAAATTGGATCAGGGGGTATCGGGCGAGATTTATTTTGTTCGTCGTTTCCGCTGCGTTCTTCGCTTCCCGCCCGGATCCCAACAGTGGTATCAGAGCCAGGTTCCGCTCTGATCCACTCCGGAACGACTAAATTATTATTCTAAAATTATTTCCATGCTCAGATTATATTTCTCTCATAGAAATTATTTATGTGATGAGTACATAATAATCGGATTATTTTTCTGTGGAGAAAAATAATTTTTTTTGAGGGTTTCATCGCGTTCTTCATGGAGATGAAGAACCGGATTTGTGGGCTTCAAAAGGGGATTAATGGTGGTTGAACCATCTCTGAAGATTTGTTGGTATGACCAGCTACCCCTCACCATCCCCGGAAAATTTCCATGGCGGCTGATGGAGCTTTTCTTCCCATAATTTTCAAGAGTTGAAAAATGATTGAGGAAAGGCTAAGATCTGCAAAACTGCACAAATCTCCATCTTTGGAGGTTCACCGGCGGCGAAGGAGTCGCCGGCCGGCCATCACCGGCGGTGGAAATGAAAGGGGTAACTCCCCTCTGCAATTTTCGGCCACCATCGCTGCCGGCGGCGGTGGCGGCGCCGCCCAAAACTGGCTGCAAAGGGGCCCAAAAACCCTAAAAAATTAGGCTGGTCGAGCTATTGGAAAGGGGCCTGGACCGGCCGGTCCCGCGCCAGGCACTTGGCCGGGCGGGAGCCGGCCCGGCCGGCCCAGGCGCCCGACCTGGCTGAGCCAGGTCGCGCTTGGGTCCGGCCCTGGCCCGGCCCGGGCGCGCCTGGGGCCCGTCCTGGCACGGCCAAGTGCCTGGGCCCGAGCCAGGTGCCCCCTGGCTCGAGCCAGACGAGCCAGGTTTGGCCCTGGCTGCACCAGCTCGAGCCAGTTGGGCCCATTAAGCCTTAATTAGGCCCATTAAGCCTATTTTAGCCTTTATAACCCCAAAAACCCCTTTAATAAATTATTAAACCCCACTCCTTTAACCTGGAAAATTATATCGTTTAAAATAGTTTTAAAATTATATTTCTTATTTTCAGTTAAATAGGTTTATTAATATTTGATCTTAATATTAGGTTAATTTATTAAGATATGATCCTAATTTATTAACTAACAAATGTTGTTATTATTTATTAGGATATGATCTTAATAAAGGGGTTTATAATTTGAGATTTGATCTTAAGTAAAGGGGATTATGATGTGATCTTAATTTATAATTAACAAATGTTGTTATTTATATAAAATGAGATCTTAATTAATTATTAACAATTGTTGTTATTAGTTATTAAGATAATATTATTAATCTTAATTAACAAGTGATGTTAATTCATATTTAAGATTTGATCTTAAATTTATATTAACAACAGTTGTTATTTAATTATTAAGTAGTGACCTGAACTTTAATTATTAAGTGTTGTTAATTAATCTTGGTCATGTGATTAGATTGTTTTAATGTCTTAGCAATTGTTGTTATGAAATTAAGTATTTGATTAAGGGACACTTAATAAAAGTTATTAAGTGTTTTATTAACTTTTAATAATAGTTATTAAAGAGTTAATTGTTTTTTAAGAATTAACCTTAATAAAAGTTGTTGAGGATTAATTATAGCTTACTAATAGTTATTAAGCTAATTAATATTCTTAAGGATCCCTTAATTAAATTTTGAAGATCTAATCTACTTAATAATTAATCTTTTAATAAAAGTTATTAAAATGATTAAATTAAGTCTAAGATGTTAGACTATTTTGATTATAAATGTTCTAATTATTATTTCTTAAAAATTGTTATTGAAAAATATGATTTAATTAAGGGGTTTTAATAAGGAGTTGTTAAAGGGTTAATGATTTGAGTTGGAAATTCTTTTATAAATGTTATTTAGGAATTTTTAATTTTTTCTAAATGTTAGATTGTTTCGCATTAATAATTGTTATTAATGTGATTTAATATTAATCTAAGTGTTAGATTAATTAATTTAGAATTGTTCTAAATTATGCATGGAAGATTTTAGAATTTTAATTTTAGCTTTGTGTGCACATGTTGATGTGTTTAATGCTTCAAATTAGATTTATTGCATGTTAGAAAATAAGATTTTTGAAAATTCAAATTATCCAATTTTGATTGGTTCCCAGATTTTAAGAAAGCCAAAATTATTATAATTTCAAAATTTTAGCCTTCATGTGATGTGGTTTATCATGTGTGGATGGTTAAAATTTGTGGTGGTTATGGACATGCACTTAGTTAAATTTCATATCATGTGATGGTGTGTGATTATGTGGATTGTTATGGAATGTGATGTTCATTAATTAAGTGTTAATTAATGAGGCCTGCGAATCTCCCTCTCTTTCTCATTCCATTGTAATTCTATCTCTCTCTGTCCTTGCACTCGGCCATAAGGCTTTCTCTTACAATTAATTTGTATTTGAAAATGTTTCAAGTTCTATTTATATTTGTAATTGATCGCGCCGACCGAGGAGAGGCGAAGATGATCCACAAGTGCAATTAGGAAGGTGATAGGAGATGAGATCACCAGTAGTTATGTGTTTGCATGTTTAGATTATATAAATGTTATATAGTTTTGGTGATTAATTGTTTGGCTCCAGTTAATCACCGTGCTGTCCATGACTACATAATGAACATGTATGGATGATGCATGCTTTTAGTTTTTGATTATGAATCAATTGCTAATATCTAGGTATAGTTAAATATATTCGATATATTTATAAACTATCACGTAGGATGAGACCAACTTAAGATAAACAAAACTTTTAACATAAAGTCTAAGTCGGAGCGCGAGTCATTGAGAATGTAACGCGTGGCTCTCCATCAATATAGTTCTTAGAACTTGATTAAGTGATGACAGTTTCTACGTGTTTACCCGAGATCTGCCACCATCTGATAAAAGGACTATTAACTATGGCATTATGATGCCTTTAGATTGGAATAGAGGAACGGTGTAGCTATCCTCGCCTTTACCCGGGAGCTGCATTCTTACTCTACTCTGTCACGTATTGATGGTAAAGCTTAGATCAGGTATAATGATCTACTGTGTTTACCCGGTACCATTAAAGACCTGGGAGCCGAAATAAGATCAGATATTGCAAGGAGTTGTAATTACCATGAGATGGTTGCTCTAAGATAATGGTATGATACTATGTGTTTACCCGAGGTCATACTGTGATTCTTGGAGATTCTGATCCTCACTAGAAGACGGTCGGAGTCTTCTGTTCTGTATACCTGAAGGTTATACAGTCCGTCGAAAAATAGCGGGAAATAATTCAAGATAAAAGACCATAATTGAATTATCAGAACTATCTGCTTAAATCACGTTATTTCCTTCGATTCACTAGAATGTCATCTATTCGAGAAGTTGGCATATAGGATGCCAATACTTCTTATACTCAGACTGACTAGAAAACTCTGAACAATGTCTTCAGGGCCAAGTAAAAGTCACTATCCTAATCATATATCATGAATCCTCTTACTTGGATAGAACAAGGTGAAGAGGTACTCATGATATGCCTATTTGAAAGGTTTAATGATTGTCATGAAATCTCTTATTTGGATAGACCAAGATGAAGAGATATTCATGATATATTTTTGAGAAAGACTAGTGGTAAGATTTTAAACGATCGAATCCACACCTGAAGAAGGCACACCTGAAGAAGGATAAAAGAAAGTCAGCTGAGATAGAGAAGTAGCAGTTCTCCCACTGCAACCAATATAAGGATACTGGTAAAGGCAAAACGAATATGGAACTTGAAAGAAGTTTCATATATTCTTATAATCGACTTTTGCATGTCTATTAGAGAATTAGCGTATCCAATATGAGATATTGGAAATGATTCTCAGAGCTGCGATAGTGTGCAGACTTAGACAAGTAAAAGGAAATCGAGAAAATGTAAGTGTTGAGTTAGACTCAACTATTGTTCATGATATTTATAGATTACAGTTAGACAGTAAATCTTTGTATATCTATAGGAGTCCAATATGAACTAAATAATTGTTATTTAGTTGCATAAGATATCAAGAATAACATTGATTGAGAAAGAATAATAGTTGTTCGAATCAGTCAATGTACTACATACAGATTCTTGTTGTGACATTTCATATGATGAACATTCACAAATCTTTTATAAAAATGAACTGTGTGAATCTTGATTATCTATGGTATTGTACACAAGGTTGTACAATAAGAAATTATTGATGTTGATACATACTGATGTAAACAACTCAATGTCATCTTAAGGCCAAAGATAATCACTTCTATTGACTTACCTTATTAGTGTACTCTTAGAATGATTCGATTGTATGTACTTACTGAAGTACAAGACGAATGCATCTGAAAGATTAAAGTATAAGATCAATATGAAGTATTAGAATTTTTGATTTGATCAAAGAAACTGATACTTTAGTATATGATTCACATAAATCATTAAGAGGATAATTGTATCCTTACTCGATTAATCCTTATTATGCATCATAGTAATATGATAGAATGAGGAATTGCACCTTATTAAGATATGGTGCAATATATAATAAGATTTGCCTAATTCTTGTTCTTTTGAACATGAGTATGAACATTAGATGTCCATACTTTTAAGATGGTTCCAAATAAGTTAGCATGTGTCCATATAAGATATGGAAACCAAATAATTCATATGAGATGTGAATTATGAATAAACCTGTTTTTAAAGTCATGTATTATCGTGATGTGAATTTGTGCGTGTCTAAAGAGTTTGGACATTACATTTATTGGCCAGGCGATAATGAAATAATTATCGTCCTGAAAGCTATCTTCCGTGAAGAAGAATATATCCTCAAGGAAGACAGTGGGAGCTGATAAAATTAGAAGATGTTCTAAATTCACAAGTTAACATAAGATTATTAGATAATATTTAGTTGTTTGAAATCACTCATGACACACATCAGAGAGTTTCATAGATTTTTGAGATTCTCTCAGTGACTAGAAGGATATGTTTGACATATCTAATTTAACAAGATAAGAGGAGCTCAAAATAGATTATGATCTAAAATCTATGATAATGATGCTCTCTGTCATTACAACTTTGAGATTGATAAGTTTATTAGAATTCTACTTATCTATACTGCCAATCATGAGATGATGACAGTTGGATATTAAAAGCGTCCACTCAATGTGATTGAGGTAAAAATGTATAAGATACACTTTTAAAGCTTTTAAAATGTCCAAGAAGCAAGTTGTGATTTCAAAAGATTATTTTGAATCAAACTAAAACTTCCCGAAATTATAATAAGAGTTTTTGACTTGATTGTCAGATATTATGTGATCATTAAGAATGATCATGGATTGTGTGTGTTCAAAGAGGACAGTGGGAGCATGATCGCTTTAGTAATACTGTATGATAATAACATCAAAGTCATAAGAATGACTTCAAGATGTTACTATTAGTGAAAGCATTGTTGACTATGTTTTCCTCAATAATAAGTTTAGTTATAATATCCCACGTATTGGAAATACGAATCTCTTAAGATAGATTGGTGGGGATATTATATTGACCTGTATGTCAAAATGTTTGGCATAAATTTCATAACAAGTCTCAATTGTTGAGATATGGAATTTATTCCTTTAAAGAAAATGTTACTTAAAGGATGCAGGAGTGAAATGCACCATTAAGCGCTTGAGAAGTGCTAAAGATGCATTCATGTATATGGAGAGGATGATTTAAAACAATGAGGTCACACTGACTCAAATTTCAAGTCAAATAATGGATTCAACCTTCTAGTAGAAAGGAATGGATTGGAATGGTTTCAATCCAGAACTCGATGTTAAGGTGACGACATAAATAAGTGATACTGTTATTAGAACAGTATGGATGAAAAGGTTCATCCCTGAACTAGATGTAGTTCTAAAAGGTCTCTGATACTATCCTATCGTTGTAGGACAATAGTGGGAGCAATAAATTATGTGATCAAGTCATAGTCTCTTCAGAAGTTGCAGAACATTCTGAGGTTCTTTCACAGGTTCAGAGACAAAGGATAAAGAGGAAATAACGTAATGGAAAATATTCCATCTGTAGATAATTTAGCAGATCCCTGACCAAGTCTTAGTCACAGACTTTTGTGAGTATTACTTAGATTTGATGGAGATCAAATGCGAAGGTGATTGGCTTGAGTCCAAGTGGGAGATTGATGGATATAGGTGTCCTCTAAGCCAATCATAAGGCACCTATTTTAATCTGGTTCACTAATAAATGGCACTAAATTCATTATGTTGATTGGCATATTTATATTTACGCTTAATGAAGTCCATGAATATGTGCAATAGTCATCAGATTATGATGATATCATAATAATGAGACTGATGACTTATAAACACATATTCTCAATTGTTCCTAGTCGTAGGATGTTTGAGAAGGACATCAAACATCCGGTTATACTAGTACAGGTTATTCCAGCTCATATGATGAGAGTGACTAATCTCGTTAGTTACTCGTGTGGAGACACAATGGTAAACCTGTAGTTGCTCATTGGGAAATGAGTTCACTGAACTGATCCGACATGAATCGCCGAATGGTAATTTACCTGACTGTCAATCGGCTTGATTCATCGTCACAGTAGCGTGTGTGAGTGCTTAAAATGATCGTGTGATTAACATGAAAAATCTATGTTGTTTAGTGCAAAATAAACCTATTAAAAACAGAAACTACGTGAAGTGATCGCCAGAAACTTTTGACTTAAAAGTTCCAAAAGAGGGTTTTGATCGCCTACCTGTTTAAACGCGGAAGATATTGAGCTCTTGGTTCCCCTCCTTCAGCCGGCTGAAGAAAGAGAGTCCTTCTCGTTCTTTGTTCTTGTTGTTGAATTTGAAGTTGAGGTTGAGGATCGTCCAGAGATTCTTGTGACTTTGTGCTTGATTTACTCCTTTTGATTCTCTTTTGTTGAGTGTAACAGAAATAGAAAGAAAAGAAATGAACAAAACAATGATGAGAACTTTAAGCAAAAATAGAATCTATTCTAATCATGATGTTAAACATACAATTAAACAGTAAACTTACTTGTTTAATGGCTTTTGAAACCCCTTAATCAAATAGGTTTTGAAAAGAATGAATGTGATGTGTGTTGCATGGAGTGAATGATGAAGAATGTAGAACTAAATGAAATGAATGAAGAAAACAAAAAGACTTATGCCCAATGGTTGAATTCTTGAATGGATGAAGAATCTTGAAAGGACGCCGACTTCTGGAAATGGCAGTGCTTCGGCGTTCCGACGTTGTTGCTTCGATCTTCAACTTGCTATTGCTCAATGATAATCAACTCGAGATTACGCTTAACTTTTTTTAACTCTTCAAGATGTAAGGTATTTATAGACTTCTTCTGCGTCCGCGATTAACATAGAAAAACTTCGGATTTATCTATCTTAACCAACAGATAAATACTGATCAATTCATCTTTATCTGTAATTATTTAAAACGCGTCCACCATGGCTGACGCCTTTCAGATTAATTTAAGATAAGGATAAACATCCGGAAAAACTTATCTTTATCTTTATTAGCTAAAACGCGTCTACATGTATAGACGTCTTTTAAACTAATTAAGATAAGGATAAACATCCGGAAGAGAAGTAGAAATAGCCTAGGAAACATAAAACGCGTCAATACTCACATACGCCTTTTAGCTAATTAATCAACTAATTAAAATTTAAATTTAAACGTTAAAATAAGAATGAAGTCTAAATGACGTCTACATGGGTAGACGTCTTTTAGCCTTCTTCATATTTTAACTGAAATTCGAGTTAAAATCAATTTGATTGATTAACTTAAATATGTCTGTTAAATCCGACACTAAAAAAAGATCAATAAAAAATTAATCAATGATTAAATATCAGACCATTCTGAGGCATTATTATATGATATGAAATTTACTCGAAATGACGTCAAAATTAGCGTGTCTACAGCGTGGTTGATCCTTGGATTTCAGACATCAAAAACATCTTGTTGGTGGACTTCTGGACTTTGACCTTGACCTACGAATTCCTATCTACGGGATCTCTAATAGTCAAGGATCAGGTCCAGCGGAAGACCTTCGAAGGTAATTGTGTGTTCAATATAGGATCGTTCGCTCTCAGGTAACTGGAGAGAGAATGCTCTAGAATAGATCCGCAGGAGTCTCTGGCCAGAGTAGAAACAATATCAGAAAAGTAGTTTTCGGATATTGTACAGCAGAGTCTGATTCAAGTGAGTTGACCATCTAAGGTTTGACAGTTGACCATACCTTAGGTTAACTCGAGAGCATTGTGCGAACGAAGGATTATAGCCACGTGGTAACTGTGGACGGACAGGTTCCATGAGCCCCATTACCTTTCGGGATCATGCGGTGTTGCTTGGCACCTAACTTGATCGAAAGTCCGACCGAATTTACATTCGATGATAATTCGGTTAAGTAATTAGTTAATATCTAGATATTAATTAATTACAATAAGTCAATAACTAGTTATTTGACTTAACGGGCTGAAAATCGGACTGGTAAATGGGCTTAGAGGGTCACACGCAATAAGATTCTCAGTCGGTGGTACATAAGTGGGATTTATATTAATTCGGGGACTTTTGTGAAAAGTCGCGCCGACTTAATATATACGCGTTGTTGAGAAACCCTGGGCCAAGTTCCAGGATTTTTCTTACTGGCCGTCATCCTCCCTTTCTCTCTCCTCCTCTGGGCGCCCCGTTCAAGGCGCCAGAACAGTTTCCGTCTCCGTCGCGTGTGATTCCCGAAAGTCGGGAATTCCCGTCGGCGGGATTTCAGCAATCGTTGCGCCGACGGATCTTCAGCGAGCGAGCTGATACGGATGAGGGATCGAAGATGAACCACCGCGGAGGATCGCGTGGATACCGCTGGAGGCCGGACGCTTGTGCGGCTTGCGGCATCACTTCGACGGAACCGAGACGGAAGCGGATTCGAATCCGCGCACGGTAATCAGATTACTCCCGTTAGTTTTCGGTTTTAATTTTTCGTTCAGAATCGGATCAGCGGGTATCGGGCGGGATTTATTTTGTTCGTCGTTTCCACTGCGTTCTTCGCGTCCCGCCCGGATCCCAACACGTGCACACCAGTGCATGCGAGTGTGCATTGAGTATTGCCCCCAAGGGAAACACTTTCTATTCTAAAGCATGATACTTGTGTAATTTCTGACAATGACAGCATCACAGTTCACTTTAGAGTAATGCTTGCTGCACTACAGCTAGTGTAAAACAATGTGAGATGGATTGAACTTTGTAAACCCTATTTTGTCATGTAGATAGTTCATATTGGACTGTCTTCCTCATTAACTACGTCTCGACGTTATTCGTGCATCAACATACATGAGAGGTCATATTGAAAAAATAAAAATAAAATTACCTGTCAAACTCCTTTTTCGAGAATATGGATTGTACTTTCAAAAACATGATTAAACTCTCTGAGAGCATGATGCTCTGGAGAGCATTCCATTTCAAAGCATCTCGACGCTCTTCAGACCATCATCCTCTCTAAAGCATGATTATAGTCCAAGATTCCGATCATGCACTTGAGAACACAATCTATGCTCTCGAAAAAGTAGACTGGTGGATAATTTTTTTTATTTTGTTTGAATCTGACTCGTGTGCGCTGACGCGTCGATAACGCCGAGAGGTATTTAATAGAAGAGACAGTTCCCATGCGAATTCTTCAAGTGACAGAATGAGGTTGGGATACCGATAACAGTACAAAAAGCGTTACTTTTCACTTTAATGCATCTGTTGGAGCTGGCTGCCATCTGCCCCATTCCTCCACAATGCAGATGAGGCCTGTGATGCCCCATTTAGAGTGGGCTCCCCGTCTGTTTTGGGCCCTTGCGTCTTCTCAACGCACCTGGCTTTCGCCTTCGCTAACACCCTGTGCGGCTGTGCCTTTGGAATTGAATCCTGATTAAAAAGTAGCTCGTTCCTGCTGATCTAATAAAAACAAGGATAACAGAATACCCAATACATAATTCTGCGCTGGATGTGATAGTGGCCCAAGCCAAACAATGGGCAACTTTTGTCACCTTTCCATGGATGAACTGTACTGAGATTTGCTTGTCGGGAAACAGAGATATACACTGATAGACTATAGAAATACTTGGATGATGAGAGCTTTTTCCAAAATCAATTTTTATAAGAAAATTAATGATAATACAAAAACTACATAGTGATTAATCCTTTCAAATTAAATCTTATTTGAGAAACTCTACAAGATTGTAGATTTGAAGTATTGAAGTTACCAAAAAAAATCATAATTTGAGGAAGATTAATAGAGAGAGAGAGAAGATTAAGAGGTGCAAGTAGATCTTTTTCTTTCAAAAGTTGAATTAAAAATTTCAAAATCTACTTTCAACGGAGGGTCTATTTGGTAAGATACAAAATGCCATGCTAGAGCAGACTTTCGAGAAAATATCATCTTATCCGATCGTTTGGCAACCTGTAAATTTCAAGTCAACTGAAAACCTTTTCGTTGACCAGCCTAAAATCCCGACTTCGGCGTCAGTCTGGGTTGAGCGGATGTCATTTTCCTGGAAAGACCGCACCTCCCACGTCCTTCTTCCTTCAATCCTCGTAATCCAACATCCTTAGCTCGACACAGTTTTAGAAGATTTGAACTGTCTGATCAGGTGGCACCTTCCATGTATCTTGATGGTTTGATTCGGATATGATTTTTTTATTTGAACTATCCCGATCAAATGCCGAGTTAGAGTGTTCTCCCACTTAAAGAGAAATAAAAAAATAATTTTTTTAAATATTATCATTTAAAATTTGATAATGTGAATGCATAATTTTTTTTTTATTTGGACCATCTGATCAGATGTCGAGTTGGGGCATTCTCCAAGCTAAAAAAAAAAAAGAAGAAAAAGTTCTTTGACTTTGCATTCAAGTTTTGATCGTGCGGGCTGCAGGGACATGACCATTTTTATTTGAATTGTCCAATCAGATGTTGAATTGGGGCATTCTCTCAACCCTAAAAATTTTAAAAAAATCTTTAACTTTCCATGTTTGTGCTAGTAATCTCGTAACGTGAAAATTCTCTCACATGCAAAGAAATAAATGAGATCATTTTTAGGAAAATATTTTACGAAAAAATAAATGAGTGAAAAGATTTTCAGAAAAATAGTTTCAGTACAAAACAATATATTATGTTTTCATTTTACTTGTAAATTGATTTATTTATAAAATATATTCTATTTATCTTTTTATAAATAACTCCTTAAAAGATTTTATATTTGTAGACAATCTCTGTATGATTCATATTTGCATATAACCCCCTTAACTATTATATTATTTGCATATAACCCCCTTAACTATTATATTATTTGCATATAACCCCTTAACTATGTGGATTTACTTTAAAACTCACTTGAATTAAAATAGTTTTATCTTATGTATAATATGTAAAAATTATTAAATAAAATATTAATAATATCCTCAATTAATATACAAATACCTTATAAGGAAAATCACATAAACATCCATCCGTAAGTTTGTTATATATATTTAGTATATAAAAAATATTTATATTTGTATGTAAGGTAAAAACTATTTTAATTCAGATGAAATTCATGACAAACCATATAGTTAAGGGGTTTACACACGAATAACATCATAATTAAAGGGGTTATATACAAATATGAATTATACAGGGGTTATTTATAAATACATAATTTTTTTTAAGAAGTCATTTACAAAAACCTCAAAATTCTTTTACACGTAAACAAATATATGAAGTGATTTTCATAAAAATATTTTACGGAAGAACAAACGAATGAAAAGATTTTCAGGAAAATGTTTCAAAAATATCAAACGATTGATTATGTTTTCACTTTTATTTTAAACTGATTTCCTTAGAAAATATTTTTCATTGGAATATATTTTACTTAGAACCAAACAGACCCTTAGATGAAATTCCATGGAAACTTGCATAGTTAAGAGGGTTATACACAAATAATACCATAGTTAAAGGAGTTATACTTAAATATGAATCATACATGAATTTATCTATAAGTATGGAATCTTTTAGAATGTTATTTGTAAAAAGCCATGAAAAATAATTTATCTATGACATATCTATGTTAGTGATTCCGTAACTAAAAATTCTTGTCTAAACAAACAAATACATGAAATTGTTTTCAGGAAAAAGTTTTACGTAAAAATAAATAAATAAAAAAACTTTTCAAAAAAACATTTTCAGAAGGACAAAATGATTGATTCTATTTTTATTTTCTTCGTAAATTAATTTATTTAAAAATATTTTTCACTCGAATTTATTTTGTGTAATCAAATGGTCCCTAACTTTTGCAACTAATCACCTCTCTCTCTCTCTCTCTTTCTCTCGTGAATCTCTCTCTCTTCTCAAACCCCAAAAACCGTTAGTGTGGAATCCAAGAGGGGATATGTGTCTCTGAGCTACTAGTGGGAGGGTTGACACCTTCCACTTTGTTTGCAGAATAAGTTATTACGTGGGGTTTACTGACACAATAGTGTATACTAGAATAAGAGGTGTTTTAGTTTGATAATTTTGTGGGGTCCGTTGACGGAATAAGAAGAATAAGTAATTCTTAGGTCTAAAGTGGGATGACTTATTCTTCTTATTTTCCGAATACGTTATTCTACATCGATATAAGTAATCCCGTTTGTCAAAGTAAAATTAAACTTATTCTCCCTTTATTTGTCCTTATTTTTCTCCTATTCTCCGGTCGAAGTGACACTAAAGCGGCTAGAATGATGCTGTGAGCATCACCTTCCAGGAGAGTTCAACACCCAACTCGGTGGCAAGTTGGATTGCTTTCAAACAGGCCAGGGCTTCCACTATAATTGGGTCACTTATAGGGTTGAGTAGTAGCTCTACCACATCCTTCAGCAATAAGCATATCTTAATCTTGAACTTTATTTTCCAGTATCTTTTTATCTTTTAAAATTATAAAAAAATATCAAAAATATATACATAAAGATTAAATATATTTTTACATTTTAACCCTTAGAAATGTAGCATATTTATACTTTAAGTCTTCTAATCTTGATGTTTACAAATAAGCCCTCATAATCTCTTGTGAATTGATAAAAGGCCCCTTAAATTACAAAAAAAGTCCTTGAGAGTGTTATTTTAAGGGCCTATTTGTAAGAAAGTTATAATTATGGGGCTTATTTATAAATAGTTTGATTAGGAGAACTTTTTTGTAATATCAAAAGCTTTTAGGTTAAAAAATAAAAATACAAGATCAAATTGTCCATCAATACCATGTATGGACGTAAACTTCTTCTTATGTTACTTTTAGAGGAAGCAAATAAATCCTACTTTCGTAATATAAAGGTCCAAGTTCTTTCAACATGGTTCTTATAATTTCTACATAAAATCTATGACGTATGGAGAAATGAGCTTTGTAAATTGACCAGTGGGAAAGGAGGGTTAAAAGAATGGTGTGCATGATGAGACATGCGATTAGGTAGGTGTATGATTGGGATTGAGTAATGAGGGTTGTAAATAATTTATGACCAATAGATAAGATGAATGAAAGAAAAATGGGTGGATAATTAGACTCAGAAATAGGTGTATCTCTTTCCTTATCTAAAATTATCCGAATATGGGTGATTTTCTTATCCTTATCCTTTAAGTTATTTTTTTCTCTCACCTTTAAGCTTTGAAACTGGATGAATGGCCCTACTTACAAGAGTCAGAGATAAGTTGTTTGTTTAGATAAAATCAATGGAGTATCCAATTCACTCTTAGTGCATGTGATCATTGGGGACATACTTGGACATAGAAGGTGTAGTCCCCAAAAAAGCCAGTGATGTCAAAAGATTACTATCAGGTTGGATAGAAGTTCTATTTGCCATTTTGCATCTTCTTAGTAGTAACAACATCCTTTTCTTTTGACTTTGATCTTAATCGAATCTTTTTGCCATTTTTCTACTTCTGGCGCCCTCTTTCTTGACCCGAATTCTTCACCATCAAACTTTCACCGGCATTTGGCTTGTTTCTGACTTCATTTGATAACAAAGTTGATTTGATCTCCTCCAAATTTAAAGTATCTTTGTGGTACAGGATTGTGGTCACTAAATGGTCGTAAGGCTTTGGCAAAGATGAGGGAAGAAGAAGAGCCTGATCTTCTTTATCTATCTTCACCTCCACACTGCGAAATTGTGAAATCAACTTGTTGAAAGCATTCATATGCTCCAGAAGGTTATAACGATCAGACATGCGCAAGCTATAGAATTGCTTTTTCAAATATAGTTTATTAGTGAGTGATTTGACGTATAAAACTTTTCTAATTTCTTCCACAAATCAACTGTTGTCTCAACATCGGCAACGTTATACATTATTTCATCCGTGTGGCACAACTGAATTGTACTTATCGCCTTCAAATCAAACTCATCCTAATCTTCATCCTTCTTTCTAGACTTTTCTTGTCTGAGAAGTGCCTTGCGAAGATCATTATGCACCATCACTACCTCTACTCTTCTCTGTCAGAGACCGAAATCTATTTTGTCATCGAATTTCTCCACCTCAAACTTCATAGTCGACATCTTTGATAGCGCCTAAAACTTAACAGGAATGCACGGAACCTGGCTCTAATACCAGTTGTTATGAAATAGTGCAATATATTGTTGCGGAACGGATCATTAGAAAGTGTGTGATTCGTCAAATAAATCGTACAATCAAAGAGCCAACGAGAATAATACGACAAAATAAACAATCACACCACAAAAGTAGACAACAAATTTTTACGTGCTTCGGCAAACAGTGGAGGACACAGAAATTTTATCTAGTGGGATCATTCGGACATTAAGTGATAAGTATGACTGAGTCAGTAGGATCTTAGACTAGGTCATGTGTGTTCCTGAGTTAAGTCAGTGGGATCTTTGGTTGGGTCAATAAGATAAATTACTTCATATTGGACCAATAGATTTGGAAAAATTCAGTAGGATCTCAGGACCCTGTTAGATTAATATTGCATCCGCCGCCACTATGGGCAAAGCCTACATCTACAGGGAGAGCAGAAAGAGAGACTACTATAATGCAGAAAGAAATACAAATGAGAAGAGACTCTTACATCATACCAAGTCGTCTTCCACAAACGAAGCACAGAGCCAATTTTATCCCACAAACCTTCCTCTTTCAAATGATGCGCCTTAAATAGTCTCAAAAGACTCCGAACAGCACGCGCCCACAAACTCAAGATCTCCCTAATACCATCACCAAGAGGAGGACATGACAAAGAGGAGGAAGAAGCAGCCGAACCAGTAGCCATGTTCACACCACGCACCAAAACCTTCTCACTTCGTGCGTTAGAAAGAACAAGAAAGAAAGAGAGGCGGTGGATGTGGGGGGTTAGTTTTCTAACCGGTTCGGTCAGTCCAAGAGTCCAAGTTGGGTTGGACTTGGTTAAACCGGGTCAAACTCCAACATCTTCACAGCATTGATGGAGCAGCCTACATGTTTTTGTTGAGGCCAGTAAACATGCGTATTGGAGACTGGAAGCCTACAATAAATAAGACGAGGCAGGGGCGTCCGACTCTAGATGGAAACCCAGTTATAGGACTTTCGTCCATTTCCAACTTTAAAAAGTGGATTCGAAAGAAAAAAGTTACATCCAGCAATCATCGTAATCAGAATTAAAAATTTTCAATATGTAACTTATGTGTCCTAACTTTGATTTTTAATTTTGTTAAGCATTAAAAATTTATAAATAATAAGTGTAATGTAAATAGATTTTATTAACCATTGGATGCATGTATTCTACCAAATAACTTTGGTTAGCTAGGCACATATAATAAAGAGAATGAAGATTGATGATTTTTTTTGACAGATGAAATTTAAAAATTTTTCCGATAGTTTTGAAACTATTTCCATTTTTGTTATCAGAGCCGATGACAAAATGGAAACAAAACACCTTTGAATTGAGGAAATTTTAAATTATTTCTGATAATTTTCAAAATCGGCTTCCGCTCCTGGTCTTAGAATTAGTAATAAATTGGTAACAGAAACAATATAAGATTGAGAAAACCTTAAATTGTTTCTCATAATTTTTAGAAATTGTTTTTATTTTTATATTAAAATCAATAACGAAAAGGTAACATAAATACCATTCTCTTGTTACGTGAGAATCAAGATCCCAAACATAGTTTTGCTATCAAATCGAGCACGAAAACTCGTATTTGCATTTTCATATCTTGCTCATTTATATTTTTTAAAATATTTTATAACTCATATATATTTACAAAAATAAAATTACAATAGGGGGCGGGCAAACATAGAGAGCCAATCAGCCATAGTCTTTCATATGTGTGCCAGGTGTTGTTGTTCATGGACCAAAAAAACACCACTAAAGCCCAAAGGGGAGTACGAATATGTTTCAAACTACAAAACTCGGGTCTTGAATTTGAAAGACTCAAGATTATAAGTATTGATCACAATTAAAATTAATCGATGTAGGACTATTATATAGTCGCTCCAAGAGAGTGACCTTTTCTTTTTCTAAAACCCAAAATATGATTGTGATTCCTGGCATTTGTGCGGACCGCTCTTCTCATTTTGGAAAACGGGATAATAGAGATGTCAAAATTTCGATTTGGAGTAGGCCAACAACTCTCCTTTTCTGTTGACCGGTGCTTTCAAGAATACCAAATAAGCTGCTGCGTCACAATTTCCAAAAAATATATATTCAAACCTCCTCCATTACACTGGTATATATGGAGGAACGAGATCGTCTGAACCCTATTATCTAGATCGTGGTGTCTTCGTACACACCAAAAGGAGATGTACTTGTCCAACTCTATCACTTCAAAGATAAATGACTTATTTATTGTCTTTTAAATGTGTCCGAGAACATACAACGGTTCGAACAAAAAGGTCCAGACCATTTCATTCCTCGTATGGAGATGGCTCCAGCTCGTGCAGATGCCCAGCTTCTCCCCTTCCCATTTATCAAAATCTGTTTGGAACTCCCTTGTCAAATCCTCATGCAGTGGAGTATCATCCATATCTTGAATAATACACATCACACCATACATTAGGGCTGTCAAAATGGATCTAGACCCATTAACAGACCCTTTGTATCCATTAATTTTGGGTCTAGATATATCATATATTCATGTATCTAATATATGAACCATGTTACTATATGTTGGCTAAGTTTATCACCAGATTGACTTATACTTGCTGCAATGACCTCAGCAAGTATTAGAAATAAAAAATATTATTTGATTTTTTTGGGTTGAGTCCAACATGCCTCACGTATCTTGCAAATCAATCTCTGATCGGATGACTCAAAAATTTTAAAAAATAAAAAACTGAACTCCAATGAACTATAAAAGAATACTTGACTGAAACCAATAATAGTTTTAATTTTTTTTAAAATTTTCAAATCATCCGAATAGAGATCAACCTGTACGAACACATGAGAATATTTTTTAAAAAAAATTATACTTGCTGTAATGCCCCGTGATGCAGTGCAGGGCCATTGCGCAAATGTAACTCCACCAGATTTATATTACTTGGGCTCGAAATAAAGCCCACTTCACTGATGTATTATTGTTTAAGCTAAATTAATTCTTTTAGGAGTTACTTATCTTTTTTAAGACCTAAAAGTAAAAACTTGACCCGAGAATGGACCCGTTTACCGTTTATCCGTTAATATTATTGGGTTTACAACAACATGGGATTACTTGATTTGGTTACGGGTCTACCCTGCCCAACCATATGTTCTCACCATCTGCAAGGACAACAATCTTGTTTCATTGTCAACGTGAACATAAGCACCTGCACTTTACCACTAATGTATGGACTACAGAAATTTGTTTCGGAACGGAGCGAGGTTTGAGAAATTATTTAATTGTATTGAAATTGGAAAGATATATGTGAAACATAAATAAATTACATAAAATCAAAACATTAAAAAGACTGATTTATTTCTCTAAAGCAAGCATTTGAAGCCGAAGACACTCTACTCTAGCACATAGCTCATCCAATATTCCAAAAAATTAAGAAAGAGCCTTCATCAGCAAGAACGCCGCCCATCCATTCCACCCTGCTCACCCTATGGCATTCAGGTCGCAGAAGTCTGAGAAGGCGAAGTGGGGCTCCGAATAGGAGCCGTTCAGAATGGCCCCTGCCACAAGCTTGTTGGCGGCCTCCGTCGCATGGATGCCGTCCCAGCTCACGTAGTTCTGGGGATAGCCACAGGCCGTGCTCGTCACAGTAGTCCCGTTGATCACCTTGCTATTCCCGCAGTACACCCGTGGGTCGAAGTTGTAAGCACCGCCTCCGTGCCCACAGCAAGCCCTAGTCCCGTACAGAAGCCCTTCCAACACAGTAGAAGGCATAAAAACACCACCATCCAGTTTCATACTCTTCTCGTACAGAAGCTCTTCCACACAGACGTGGGGTTGTGCACGGAGGACTACTCACCATGATCGGCGGGGTGCCTGAAGAGCTCGAGCTTGACGGTACTGGTGTCCACGTACACAACAGCGGCGTCGGCGAGGGCGCTTCGCGTCTGCCGGAGGGTTTCCCTCAACATGTCATTGTAGTCTGTGACTGCGTTGTTGTAGGAGACCATGCAGCCGTGCTCGTCGAGATCGGAGCTGTTATGGGGGAGCTGTACGAGGAACGCAGGATAGCACCCTATCGGCGCGAGGTTCATGACCAGGAAAGTTCGCCCGCCCAGGGCGTATAGCTCCTATAAGAGATGCGTAAGTCCACCAGGGAGAGCGGGAGGAGGTAGAAATTAAGTTACCGGGGAATCTTGTGGGTGCCAAAATGTAGTTGGTGCTTGGAGTATTGAGACTTAAGAATATAGAAGTCTCACCCTGATCGTCCATGAGATTTGAGCTGCTACTTGAGGAAGGTACTGTTTGACGCCGTCGGTTCCAATAGCGGCGAGGTTGGAAGTGAAGTCGTTCTGGCCTATGTCCAGGGTGTAGAGTGACTTCCCAAAGACATCTTTGGAAGGGAGATACCCTGTGTAAGGATGGTGTTAAACCGTGTTTATTCAGGTGCAGATGTCAGATAAATGTGTCGGCCAGGTCTAACCCAAGATTTTAAATAGGCTCGTGTCGGCGAGTCTAATCAAGATTCTAAATAGACTTTGCCGTGTCGGTTTCCTTACTACAAACAATGTTCAATTTAAGCTCCTGTGTGACAGGGGTTATCCCCTTTTCCAACCGGGATAGATAACCCGCTTCTAGTCCGAAAAACCGTTTGATAGGTTGGGTTCCCTATAACGAGTCAGGTCAAGCTAGTCCAATCAACGAGATAAAATAAGACAGGTCAAATAAATCAACCACTAAAATTTGTTACTTCAAATCGGTCAAATGGGTCAACTTAAAAATATTAAAAAATTAATTGATTAACTTAATCAAATAAAAATATATGTTAAAATAGAATATAATATTTTTAAATAACATAACGATAAACAATAAAATACTAAGTAAATTAAAGTAAGAATAATGATAGATCTTTAAACCCCTTATTTCACTTTATCCTAATGATAATTCATATCATCTTGATAGTTGACTCAGAGCAACTCCAATGGTAGCTCGTACCATTTTAATAGTTAACTCAGAATAATTCAAACTACTCCAGTAAATTAACCTTCCTTATATCAAATTAAAAATAAGATTAACTGGAGATAACCTATTCTTCTAGGTTAATTTCTTTTTATTCTATCCCTCCCCCCCCATCAAACATGTGCTAAAAGTAACCTGAAAAGCAATTTTGTGGGTTCCCTATGTGGTCGAGCACCACAATCAAGAGGTATTTTTTACTTATCTTTTTCTAAAAAGCTGAATGGATAAAGAAAAAAAAAAAGCCGCTTCACTGTGGCGAGTCCATTAAATCAGGCCTCAAAGTAATCCTACCAAACATTGGAGTTAAAAGGAATACAATCGGAGGGCAGATCGGCAGGGACCCGGCATCCCTCCATGTTATACATACCTTTAGGAGCGAGCTCAAGAACCCTGGCCTTGAACTGTTTCATTTGGTTGAGCTGAATCGCCAGAGAGAAAGGGCTGATGCCGGTGACGAAGACGGAGGTGTTGGGCAGCAGCACGGTGGAGGCCAAGGTCGCATAGTTGGCGCCGTGCTTGTAGTTTGAGCCCATCGACTGGAGGTAAGGGCTGAGGAACGGGATCCCAACCGCCTGAGCTGCATGTTGATTAGGAGCACGCTTTAAACACTGTACACTTCGCCGCCACTGTCTCCTTCTAGTGACGCATCATGAAACCACACGGCGGAAAGAAAACGTAACATTAATCTAACACAAGTGACTGCGCCGGGAGGCATGCATCAGTTGTTGATTCCAGCAATCCCTACGGCTTGAGCTTTTCTAACATGCGACTAATAAATCGAGCTGTCAAAGGAGGGACAAGGGTAGATCATAAGAGAGGATAACTTCTCCGTATAATTTTGGATTGAAACCCAACAATATTGAGAAAGAGATGATTCAGATATTTGTCAAATTTAAAGATAACATGAAGATTTTTTTTATAATGTTTGGCTCTCTCCCCGTACTGTTAAACCCAATCCAAAATTATACTGAACGGATCTCCTCTTATATCGAAGGTGTTACTCGATTGTGTATGTATGTTGGTGGCCCACCACGCCCCTCTTCTCTCCGATCTGCTTCCTCTTCTTCTTTCCTCAAATCAAGAAATAAAATAAGAACTGAAAATTAGACAAGGGTTGGATCCTTTGAAGGTACCCAAGAAATCCACGACCAGCCGCCCGTCGGAGGCCCGGCCGGCGGGCTTCCCGAAGTAGGTCACGCCGAACGGGCCGGACTGCGCTGGGAACGCCGCCCAGAAGCCGCCCGTGTCGGAGTTGGAGTCGCCGAAGTTGAAGATGGCCCGGAAGTCGCATTTTGCGTCCCCCGGCACGGCGTGCCCAGCCAGGACCAGCATCCAGACGGCGGCTCCGGCTGCGCATGCCCGCAGGTTCCTGGCACGCGACGGTGGTGGCTTGGAGTTGGACCCCATCCCCCCTTCTCTCTCTCTCTCAATATATATACAGTTCTACTCTACTCGGTGAGAGTAGCAGAACAGAGATGGCAGGGGATTTTTAGATGGGTAACTGGAAACTGGGGAGGGAAGTAGAGGAGGAGGGGATTGGTTGGCCCAGCAGTAGAGGGGGTTGGCCTGGCTAGCATATAATGCGTAACGCTCCATGCAACCGTGTTGTTATCGAACACGTCAAGGAAGAGCCAGTCTGGAGTGACTTGTGGGTATGTCTTAGGTCTGCTAGATCTGGTTGGGTAGATTGGGGGAATCACACGCACAAATGGGCAAACATGTAAGGCTTTAGTACGTAATATCTAGTGTACGCTAGCTGTTAAAATCATTTTCATATATTGCTTTCTTTCTTTCTTTTCGATGCAATCAAGGTACTTACGAGGGTTTACGGGTCACAATCAGATGATTTGAGACCTCTAAAGAAGATTCTAGATGAAAGAATCTAGGACCGAAAGTGCCTGCAGGATGAAGAATTTGGTCCCCTGCTCTTGGCAAACTTTTGACAATAAGGTGCTGAGAGTAGAATTAAGTTTATCAGAGTACCGTTCGATTTTTCGAACCGCATCAAAGGTCCTCGCTCGAGGGAATGGGACCAATAGACTCGGCCAGTGAGAAGATTCTATACCGAGAGGCACTTGAAAATTTTCATATTTTCGTAACCGAGAGAATGTGACTGATAGAGTCGACTAGGGCGAAGCTTGTGTCTCTACTTAGGAGACACTCGGACTTGAAGGTTGTAGTGTCAGCCGATTGACCAACCTGAAGTAGAACTTTGACTGTCGTTTTGAATGTGTGGGCGTCAAATTAAGGCGACAATAAATTCAAATTTTCTGCTTGCCGGCGCGCTATTCGAAAGGCCACAATTCAAACCATTATGTAGTCCCCTATAAATAGCCGCTAACCCCCACATGGGTCATTATTTGCACTTTCTTATCTAGGGGTCTCGGTCACAGAGCAAGGAGGGGGTAGCCCGAGTGCATTTTTTCGAGTGGTAGTTACCGAATAAGTCTTAGGGTAAGCGCTTCCAAATCTGTCTTGTCCACTCATTTCATATCACTTTCCTCATCTCTCTTTTTGAGCGATTCGTCCTGCTCATATACTAAACTTGTATCAACCCAACCTTCCCTTTCGTCTTATTTTTCTATTAATTCTTTTACTTTTATAATGGCAAACAAGGTTACTTCGCTTGTTAATACATCTAAGCATGTCGGGAAGCGGTTGCCGAGACGTGGGAACTATTAATATTAGGTGGCCTGAGTCAATCAAATACTATGAATTATCTTGTTCAATTATTAATAAAATTGACTCAAATTCATTATGTATAATTCGACTTTAATTAACGTTTTAAGATGTCAGAACTCATGTATCTCAAGTTGAAACTAACCATAAGAGTTAATTGGCATATTCTTATGATATTCAAAGTGATTTTAAGGAGTAATTATAAGTCATGATAAAATTGTTATGATTATGATCTATATCCTAATTATTTTGGTACATACTCAACCATATGAGAATTACTTAGTCATCGATCTCTTTTCACTCTATGTCTTTAACTAGGTCAAGTTTATTTATTGATTGATTAGGTTGATTAACAAAATCCGATCTCAAGTCTATAGACATATTAAATCAAGTGTATATTAATCACATTACAAATGTTTCATAAATATAGATCTATTTGTCATAGTGATCTATTCTTGATTAAGTAATCTCTTAATCTTATTCTACAGTTTTAGAAATAAGTATGAATAATCTATTAATACAAAGATTGATTGTTAGAATCTATCAAATTTCGAAGACGAAATTTTTTTAAGGGGGAGATGATGTTTTATCCCGTATTTTTAAAATAAATTCAGAGAATCTATTAGTGAGTTAAAATAAATTGATTTAATCTAATTAATTAGCTCAATTATACTATTAAGAATAGCTTACTAATTTAGCTCAAATTCTAGGTTAATACATTAGATAGTAACAGAATAAAATAATGATAACTTTCTTTAAAAAATTCCGATTAAGATATAATTGATATCATTGGAAAGAGAATAAAAAGATCTATAACTTTGTACACGACTATTTTTACTAATTCAGATGTTTTGGAGGTCAAAAAAATCGACGATCAATTTTAGAAAGAGTTGTCTGCACTTTTTTTTTATTATCCTTGACTTCTCTATAAAACTTGAAAATTTATGTCGCGTTTCGCTATTTATTTTACTCTTTGTTTTGATTTGTTAGAATTCTATTTAAGTCAGATTTTTGGAATCGAAGTTACAATATAAAATCATACCAAATCAGTCTAGAAATTGATGAAACTTTGTCCATACTTTAAATATAATTTATTTGACATGTTCTCCAAGTTTGACAATTTTTTGAATCTTTTTGATATTATTCAACCTATTTGTTAATGTTTTAGTTCTGAAAATTAGTTCTGATGGCTAAAAATATGTTTGTTATTCCGAAAATTCTAAGAAAATTTATTTGACTATCGTTTCTATCCAGAAACCTATTTTGATTTGCTTTACTATGATTATCCATATATATAACCATATTGACTCTTTAAATAACTATTTTGTATATAAAAATATATACTTTAACTCTTATATGTAAGTATTACTTTGTCAAATTAATTTTTAGATCTATGATTATTATAAAATCTGTGAAAATATGATTATGTCATATTTGTTTGATATATGTTTGGACATTGTTATTTTAAGGAGATTGAGGCTCATTCCATAAGCGTCCATAACTAAAAAATTCCGGTGATTGTATTGTATTTGCAGTTATTCGAATTGGGACAATAGACTCCCCGATTATACATATACCATGATCTTAACATACTTGCCTATAAATTTTAGAATTTATTTGTTTAGCTCCTTATATAATAGTTGGATGCATGTCCATTTGATATGTTTGGATTTGATTTGTTTAACACATAAATATAAAACACAATCTACTATTTAGATCTATTTGATTCAACTTATAATATTCTCAATTGATTCTTTTGACATCTATGCTCAATTATTTTGATCTCAATCTATTTAATTAAGAATTTATGTTCATTCTGATTAACTGTCTGACAATATGAATTCTGATTTGATAAAACTATCATGCCATGATAAATTTGTTATATGTTCAGTTTGATATGTGATATGTTCTGATCATGACTAGTAGACTTATTCAGTTAGATAAGAATCTAATCATGCCATATATGTTATATGTTAATCGATCTATTCATGCTATTAGAAAACACATTTGATTTGATAAGTTTATATCTAACCATATTTTGTATCATGTTCTTATTTGAGCTATATATAGAACTGTGTAAGATCATGTTTAGTATTATTGTATTATGTGATTTGTAAAATTTATTATATGTTAAGTTATGTGGATGGTTTGAAGTCTACTGAGTGGTTGTACTCATAAATCCTATTATCATTTTCAGAGTCTGAGAAAGAGAATATGAAGTTTGAAAAGACTTCTGATTGAGGTATTTGACATCTTCAAGAGGTTATTTAGATTTAAATTTATAGTTTTCTGAAATTTGATGTAGTAGGGATAATGAGATATTGATGTATTTTTCTTTATTTAGTGAGATTGAGAATTTATATACAAATTGATAAATATTGTAATTTGTGAACTTTGGTATTAACTGTAATGAATTAATTGATGGTTATGACATTTATTTAAATCGTCTTGTGGTTGTTTAGCTCTCATATATATTTGGTAGAATTTGTTCTAAGATTATACAGTCGCACTCTGAGTTGAAAAAAAAATGAACCGAATCCAGGGCGTAACAACTTGAACTCTTCTTGACCTCTTGAGGAGTTCTCTCTCCGCAGAAGCGCCGCCGCGAAGCCGACGAGTCACCAAGCTCCGCCTTCTCGTCACCGAACCGCCTCACCACCAAGCCACCGCCGGTACGGACGTAGATGCCGCCACTCTGCCAAGATGTCGGCCGCCATCCAGAGAGTGAGGAGCCGAGGTAGAGATGATGGTGGAAGCAGTGAGAGGTGGTTGTGGGGAGATGGAGTGGTGCAGGAAGAGGAAGAGGAAGAGAGGGAAGAAAAGAGAGAGAATGAGAGGGAGGAAAATGAGAGGAAGGAGGGAGAGTCAGCTCGACGCGATTCAGAGTCTGTGCATCATGCCCACAAGAACTCAAACCAAGTGATTCAAACTAAATCCAACTCGATAACTATAACCGAAATCTCAGTCCTTACATAAATAATTCTGAAACAAGAAAGTACAAAAAGGAAAGTGTTGCACAAGAAGAACAACAAAACAATTAAGTAATAATAAAAGCCGACTAAGTAAAAGATATGAATTGCACAAAAAGCACAACATAGAGTCTGTGAACTTTCAATAATCCAAATCATAAATAGCATAAACATCGGGATCCATTAGAGAAAATCAAAATGTAAAAAAGGAAAAAAATCAATGCAAAATTAGGCAAACTAGCAAATCTATTGAAGTGGGAATAACAAGAACAAAAAGAAATAATTTTGAAATAGTATAGTATAAAAGGGAAACGTGTTACGCAAGAAGAACAATTGTTTCCTAGCCCCTAATCAATTAAATCAGAGAAGATAAGATTAAGAAAATGGAAAAAGTCGATGCAAAACTAGATATATAAATCAACAGATCACTTGGTGTAAGAGAAAAATGAGAACAAAAACAAGAAGAACTATGAAACAAGAGAAACATAGAAAAATAATTGTGAAACGAGAGAAACATAGCACAAGGAGAGGAGTGCCTTCTTGTGAGAGAATGTGATAGGTACAGAAAAGACAGGTAAGTAGTAGAAAGGGCGAAGCGAAGGGTAGGGCGACATCAAGAGCAAATGCAAGACTAGCCCATGGGAGATTAGGGGCGAGGACAAGCCCGAGCCGGGGAGAGGGGTTACGTCGAGGGCTAAATAGAATGCAACAACGATCGATGGCAAACACGAGCAAGACTAAGGCACGAGTGCGAGGGACGCGGGCAAGCCCAAGTGATCGAGACGTCTCGGCGACGGCGACAAATGACATCAAGGGTGACCGCGATCGCGAGCACAAGTGATGGCGAACATGAGCAAGGCTAGGGCACGGGCGACTAGGGACGCGAGCAAGCCAGAGTGACTGAGACAGCCACGGCGAGGACGAGGGGCATCTGCGAACGTAGCAAATATGGGATCTGAGGTGCACGGGCTAGGGCGAAGGGGGGAGCAAGGGAGAGCATGGCGAGAGACAAAGGGGGAGGAGCGGAGGGATCCCTTATAAAGGGTGCCAACCCTTTCCTATTTCGGTTCGGAGAGGGGGAAATGCTCCAACGGCTATATGTGCTCATAGTAGTGTATCTCCTCTTGCAAATCTTCCCAAAAAACCGTCATGGACACATTTTGTGGGCTGGGCCTGATCCATAAAGTTGGGCTCGAAAGTAAGCCAGGCTAAGCCAAGCGGGATAAAAACGCTCACGCATAAATATATAAGTATATTAGATATGTTGTTCAATATTTATTCGGGGTTGCACTTAAATAAAATGGTTATTATATATCTATATATCTTTGATGTTTTATGATATATATTTTGATAAAAGTCCCATTAATGCTACAAGAATAATGATACAAACTAGACTATTGAAAATGAACAGCACAGTTAGGCAAGGGGGCACAAGACTATCAGGCCTGACCGGCTAACGGACACATGGTCTACAAAGTAACCCTAGCGAGTAGGCCATGCTCAGCAAGGACAAGGATGTACACATTTTAATTGTATGTATATCACATCATAAAATATCGTGTTCAAAATTTAGCAGTTATATATATATATATATATATATATACTCTTAGCTCCCAAATATTGTTTTAAGTCTTGACATCTTCAAAAAAACTTATAATTATATCCTTCCGTCAAAATTTTGTGAACTTCATTCAAATATGCAATTTTTTTTTTGTAATCTCTAACAAAGCTATATATATATATATATATATATATGACAAATTTAAGAACATATATTTTGGCATGCTCGATTAGGGCTTCCATGAGAGATAACCACAATATTTCCGAGGATACCAACTGCCAAGGAAATAATTGAATATTTATTGCATAATCTTATGTATTTATTATTTATGTGCGTTTTTTGTATCTGACTAAGGGTTATAACCTTGTTTGACACCTTAGATAGTTAGCAATATTAACTAGCATTATGCTTTCTCTCAAAAAAAAAAAAAAAAAAAAAAGAAAACCCAACATTGTGCTACATTCATTTTCAATGTAGTATTTGTAGTTAGGAAGTTGTTGCACCGCAAGGGGTGTGGCTCAACTTTTATTTTTTTATTTTTTTGACAGCCTCATCTTGTTGGACATGTTCATGCAAACTGATATCTAATCAAACAATCTAAAGAATTCTAAAAAAATAATTTAAGCTCAATAGATAGCAAAAAAAATATTATTAATGGATTGAGCCCAATAAAATGGGACTTGATTTTTTATTTTTTTTTAGTTGTTCGATCTGAGATCAATTTGTACTAATATGTCCAATATCATGAGCAAACAAAAAAACTAATCAAAAAAATTAAAAATTAGATTACACCCCATGCAGTGCAACAAGTATTACTCTTATAAGAAATTCCTTACGTACGTAGGCCTTGAAGTTAGTTGAACTACTATAATCCCTTCTTATTTTTCTTGATCTTCTAATTGCTTCTTTGTAATTGTTACGTTTGTCTTGGTAATTACCATGTGTAGCAGTCGGAAACTGGTCGGACTATGGTAACTGTCTAATCAAAGATTTCGGCTACTCAATAGAATTTGTTTTGGATGGAAATGTTCAAGATAGAATCTGCAAGAGGGAAGTAGAGGCGTCCCTAGTCTGCTGGGAGCAAAATCCTCTGATGCTAAGTTAGGTAATAGAAGATGAGATCTTGCTAGAGGTTTTTTTATATTTAGAATGGCATACTTTTGACCGGAGAAGGTTCGGAGTTTATACAGTCCTTCTTGACCGAGTTGTCCCAGGGACGATTTCCTCTGAAGGGGTGATTCGCCTATGATCTGTGCCCCTTGATTAGGGAGATCGTGGGATACTGGACAAGGAAAAATTCGCCCGTAGTTGCGAGGGGTAAATTGTGCCGACCTGTTGTAAGTAGACAGTTGTATCCAAAAGATCCGTCTGATAGTGTGTAGGTGCGTAGGGTCGCCCCACGGGAGGGGACCTTCGTGATTGCCAGGGACCGGGAGAAGGAGCCTTCCGGCCTCGGGTCTTTGGTCTTCGTCTAGCTGAGTTGCCGAGAGAAGAGGATGGAGGGAGATAAGCGTTTCCCCGAGCCTCAGGGAGCTTAGCCGAGATTTTGGGAGGTCTCGGGAGCTGCTACTCGGCGCAAGGTCGAGAGACCCAACAATCTAGACTTTGGTGGTTTCGGCATCTAGCCTCCGTCATGCGAGTCCGGGTCCCGAGTGCCATGTGTCCCTTGCACCAGCTTCAGTGGGCCGTGGGCTTTTGGGCCAGTGAGTTAAATGGATCTGATTAGGCCAAACCTGATCACCCCTCGTCACCATGCTTTAGATAAAGTTTTTATCACTTATTTAGCTGTATTTCTACATGGTTCTTGCTTTCAAACTCAATTTTGCCTAAAATTCAGGTCACTTTCCCCTGATCCCCTCTATATTAGGCTCAGTTTTCTTTAACTTCTGTAAGTTGTTAGGAAAGAAATGAGAGAAAAGAATGTTCTTAAATAAATTGACAATTGTGATCAACAATTGAAATATAATGCTAAATTTTTTTCTTACGTGATGGAATTGAAGCAGATATTCCGTTCAAATAATTTTCATACGGTAGTACAGATATAGAGATAACCTTCAATATTCTACGTCTTTCCAACCCATCCCACTTCCCTATAGGAAATCTTTTCTACCTCCGCCACTAATCTAAGGACTATAGAGAATTATTGTAAAGGATGGACCAGAATTTGAGAAATTATTTAGAAGCATAGGAAGCGGAGAGATACGTGTAAAATACCAAAAAAAATAATACAAAAACCAAAACATAACGAACATTTATCTTTTTTAAGCCAGCGTTTAAAGCTGAGTCAGACACTTTCTATTGGTAGCACGTAGCTTAGTCAACATTCCTAGAAAAACTAAAGACAGAGCCTTCATCAGCAAGAACCCCGGCCATCCGTTCAGCCTATGGCATGCAGGTCGCAGAACTTGGACAAGGGAAAGTAGGGCTCTGAGTAGGAGCCGTTCAGAATGGCCCCGGCCACAAGCTTGTTGGCAGCCTCTGTCGCGTGGATGCCATCCCAACTCACGTAGTTCTGGGGATCGCCACAGGCCGTGGCTGTCACGTTAGTCCCATCGATGACCTTGCTGTTCCCGCAGAACACCCGCGGGTCGAAGTTGTAAGCGCCGCCTCCATGCCCACAACAAGCCCTGATCCCGTACAGAAGCCCTTCCAAAATAGCAGAAGGCCAAAAACACCAATCACCAAGTTTGACCTTGTCCCGTACAGAAGCCCTTCCACACAGACGTGGGGTTGTGCACGGAGGACTACTCACCGTGGTCGGTTGGGTGCCTAAAGAGCTCGAGCTTGACGGCGCTGGTGTCCACGTACACAACAGCGGCGTCGACGAGGGCGCTTCGCGTCTGCCGGAGGGTTTCCCTCAGCATGTCATTGTAGTCTGCAGCGGCATTGTTGTAGGAAACCATGCAGCCATACTCGTCAAGATCGGAGCTGCTGTGGGGAAGCTCCACGAGGAAGGAAGCGAAGCACCCTATAGGCGCGAGGTTCATGACCAGGAAGGTTCGCCCGCCCAAGGCATATAGCTCCTGAGAGGCACATAAATCCACCACAGAGAAAGTAGAATTAGTTAGTAGGGAACACTGTGGCTGCCAAAGTGCAGGTGGTACTTGGATTAATCGATCAGACTTGAGAGCGGGAGAAGATAGAAGTCTGGCTCACCCTTATCGTCCAGGAGATTTGAGCTGCCACCTGAGGAAGGTATTGTTTGACGCCCTCGATCCCAATAGCGGCGAGGTTGGAGGTGAAGTCGTTCTGGCCTATGTCCAGGGTGTAGAGTGACTTACCGAAGACATCCTTGGAAGGGAGATATGCTGTGTAACGCGTTTATTCGGATGTGTCAGCAGGACTAACCCAAGATTCTAAATAGGGTCAGATAGACATGTTGGAAGGTTTATTTGAATTAGAGTTCGGCTTGCCGCAATCCCAATGGAAGTGTACGCAAGCCACATGTAATGCACAACCAATGGAATGATGTCCGTCCGTGAATGTCGCGCACACCTCATTGGGTGTGCACTACCTTACTGCGCTGGTTTGGTTTCCATACTCTAATCAATGTAACAAATAGTGATGGGAAGGGAAACCATGCTCTGTTTGATATATGTTTAATACGAACTGTTGCATGAAAGAACTTGGCCAATAATATATTGTCCATTTTAGTCTATGGACGTCCTGATAAGAAAAAGGCCCTTATTTATCAGAAACAGCCATTTCTTATATCATTTCTTATAAGACTGAAACAGAGCAGAATTAATTATTTTTGTTCCCACTTCTGCTTTTGAATGAAAAATTAAAATGAAGACCCATTTCCATAATAATGAGTTACTTCATATTTGTGTTTTAATTTATGTGAGAATGAGGGAGGGAGGAGGGCACTAGATTGAGAGGAAAAGAAATTAACTATAGAAGTAGGCCGTACTACAGCTAGAATGTATTCCTTATACAATACGTACATACATATAAATATACATATGTGTGTATATATATCACTAAAACAAATAGTTAAACGTAGAATTGTAGAAACATCCTTTTATATTTTCTACTTTGACAACTATGGGAGATCTTATTTCTATTTCCGATGATTCATCAGACGCATATTATCAATTTTACGCATCCATTTTTAGAGTAAAACATAAGTTGAATAAATAGGAATCACGTATCGAGTCATTAAATCTGACTTTTATGATAGAGCGATACACAAAATTGATAGTAAGGGTGTAAAGCGAATGAAAGATTAATGATCACAAGACCTCACACCGTAATCATCTCCAATGCTGATCAACTATGACCTTAAAAATCATTCGAGTCCTAGGTTGACATGACTCCGATCATTCCTGTCCTGGCTAGACATTACTCGGAATTAGACAAGGATCCGTATGCATATTTACGTGGAAGGTGTTATTTGAAGTACTCGATCCTTGAAGTTATTCTTTTAAGATATTCTCTTATCACTCAGTCACTCGAACTATATTTAGTACAATGAAATTTTCATGTAATAACTTTAGAACATTAGTTAATTGACAGTACTCTATTGACAGTACTTAGGAAGTACCTTAAGAGAGGATAAGTCGAACCTTACCAGTCATATATGTTTACATACCTTTGGGGCCGAGCTCAAGGACCCTGACCTTGAACTGTTTCATTTGGTTGAGCTGAATTGCCAAAGAGAAGGGGCTGATCCCAGTGACGAAGACGGAGGTGTTGGGCAGCAGCACGGTGGAGGCCGCGGTTGCGTAGTTGGCGCCGTGCTTGTAGTTTGATCCTATCGACTGGAGGTAAGGGCTGAGGAAGGGGATCCCAAGCGCCTGAGCTGCATGTTAATTGAGAGCACTCCATAAGCACTAAACACTGCGACGGTTACGGCGTTAGAGAGAAGGGGAGTATAATTTTGTATGTATGACCCACCACGTGCCTCCTCTCTCCGATCTGCTTCATGTTCTTCTTCTCCCGAACCAAAAGACAAAATAAAAAAGTGGAAATAAGAGCAAGAGTGGATCCTTGGAAGGTACCTAAGAAATCCACGACAGCACGCCCGTCGGACGCCCGGCCGGCGGGCCTTCCGAAGTAGGTCATGCCGAACGGGCCAGACTGGGCCGGGAAGGCAGCCCAGAAGCCGCCCGTCTCGGAGTTGGAGTCGCCGAAGTTGAACATGGCCTGGAAGTCGCATTTCGCAGCGCCCGGCACGGCGTGCCCGGCCAGGACCAGCACCCAGACGGCGGCTGCGGCTGCGCAGGTCCGCGGGTTCCCGGCGCGAGACGGTGGTAGCTTGGAGTTGGACCCCATCCCCCCTTCTTTTTCTCTCTCTCTCTCTCTCTGATCTTCTACTCTACTCTGCTCCTATTTTGAACTTTAATCGCATCTATTCATTCAAACATAAAATATATAGAAGGAATACAACATAAGAGCAAGTAGAGAGTGCAAACACGCAACCAGAAACGTAACGGATACGAAATAGAAGTAATCCAACTGGATAATCCAACGTTAGACCACGGGATACAAACACTGGATGCAGACACATAATAACTACATTCGGAGCAACATCAAAAGTCATTTGGATATAGAGTCGTTGGATGCCGGACAGTCACTGAAGTTGAGCTAGCAAGGAGATGGGAGGACGATGGTGAGGCTCAGAGACGCATATCAACAGTGACACGGATGAAGCTTGACTATTCGAACACCTCTAAAAAGAATCAAAATCTTGGAGATAGATCTTTCCATGTTAACACACATCAGAAGACTACAAAGATTAGAAGAACCGAAGCCAGAATAGAAGAAAAACAAACATCACAAACATGAAATTAGAATTAAGCCGCAACCCAGGGAGCCCAATAACGGGGATGGCAGGGGAATCTGTGACGGGTGGTAATTGGAGAGGAAGCCCAGCTGGCAAAGGAGAAGGGGACCGGCTGGCCCGGTATGGCCTGGCTAGCAAATAATGCATAACGCTCCATGCAGGCCGTGTTGTTATCGGACACGTCAAGGACGAGCCAGTTCGGAGTTACTTGTGTGGGTGTCCCCGGTCTGCTAGATCTGATTGGGTATGCAAGATCGCGGTCCCAGCTTAGATTAGAAACGGGCAACCGTGTAAGGCTTCAGAACTGTAGCACTGTAAGCTATCGGAGATCAGACGGCATAGAATACCTCCTTCTAAATTGTTTCTCATCGTTTCAAATTTAACTTTTACCGTTAGATCGGAAAATTTAATCATAATTATTTAATCAGATTGGTCATTGTTTAAACTAAAATCTTAAGAGACAGGATCAAACTTAAGGATTACCTGATGAATTTTTTATTTTTTGATTATTTTTTTAATATTTTTAAACATTGATTTTTTTATATCTACTAGATCGGATAACTCCTATTAATCGTCAAGATCAAACAGTAAAAATTAAAATCTCAGAGATGTCATCAATCCTAAGGCTCATTTTAATATTTAAAATTTTATGAAAGTTTTTTATTTTTTTTATAATGAGGATGATGAATTTTAGAGGTGCACGTCTAACTTAGGTACACCTACTGTATTTATATCTGTATGCATAACGCTAACTCTCACATATTATTTTAAATGCTTCTAAAATTTTCAAAAAGATTGCAAGTACGTCCTCCATCAAAATAGTGTGAACTCCAGTCAAATATGTAAAAAAGGTTCCATAAATCCTGATAAAGTCAAAGATATGTATACAATATTCTAATGAGTTTAAGAACATATATATATGTAAAATATTAATAAATTTAATCTATACATGCAAAAATATTAAAAAAATAAAATATTTATAATAAGATGTGAGAGTTAGAAGTATACATACAAATAGGATAAAGATATAAGTACAAAAATTTTAAATTATAATTTGTGTCAAATCAATCCACCGAAAGTGTCTTGAATCGGGTCCCACTGTGCTTACCTTCCAAAATTTTGACGTCACCACGAGTCCTGTCATGTGGGGCCAGATCTTTGCCCGCCAAAGCCTCTCAGCTCTATATCATGCGCCTCGTTTAGCTTTACCCTTGGTATATCAGATGCTCTTAAGTGCAGGTTAGAATGAGACATAATAAATGCATAGAGAGGATTTTTTCAAAATAAGTATCTTTTTTCATTTTTCAGGAAAAATGTTCTTGAAAAAATGTCTCCCTCTCTTTGTGTGGAACAACTATATAATAGTCTTACATCGGTTAATTTCAGTTGTGGCCAGTGCTTATGATCTTGGGCCCTTCAAACTCAACATCCGGATTTTGTGATTTGTAAGATGATATCAGAGCAGGGGCCTGGCCCAACTTTATCTTCTCGAAGTTTATCTTCTAATTTGTGTCACCTTCTGATATCTAATTTTCACGGCCCATGTTGACCGTGAGGGAGAGTGTTAGAGCGGCTATATAATAATTTTACATCGGTTAATTTCAATTGTGGCCAGTGATTATGATCTTGGGCCCTTCAAACTTAACATCCAGATTTTGTGGTTTCTAAGACTTTGCACTTACCCACTCCCCTCCCCATCTGCACTTAGGGGTTGTTTGTTTTAGTGTAAAACTTTGTAAATCATTAGTTTCAAAACAAGTACAATTTTCTTGTTTTAAAATCAGGAAATATTTATTTAGTTGTTTGTAAAATAAAACAAGAGGGATACTTCATTCAATCTTCTTGTTTTGATTTAGAATGGGTCTTTGCTGTAAACCAAAATAAGGGAATTGGATTGTCAAGTGGGCAGATATGGCCCAAATAGGATTTTACTTTACATTGTTTTACATTATTCTAAACAACTGAAAATATTGTACAATGAAACAATTATTTTAAATTACGTTATTTTACGCTAAAACAAACAACCTTTTACATTTTAGTTATAATCAAGTTATCTTAGAGTAAATCAACTCTGGCCTTGCATAATTAAAGCAACCAACCGCTTGAGGCTTCCCACCTATTTGGAAGTGTGGTTTCTTCAAACAAGTCAAAAGTCCGCCATTGCAGTAAAGTTGCTTTTAGAGTTGTACTTACTCAAATATAACTTCTACTAGTATTCACGGTCATGACAGCCGTCCTATGAGATTAAGGGCGTGTTTGTTTACGGTGTTGAACGGAGTTTTAGAGCTTTAAATTATTTGGAAATCTAAGATGGGATGTTTAGCCAAAACAAATGTCAAAAGATACGTAGGATTCTTATAACCAATGAAACCGTTACTCACAAATTCGTCCCTCAGCAGTTTCTCCCAGTATCCAAAAAAAGTAGGATATTGGGAGAAATCGCAGCCTCTGTCAGTGGATAGTTGGAGTGACCAAAATGTCCTCACATTTGCTTTGCAGGTAACCTGTGGCTGGTCCATACAGGGTCATGTTCATCATTTACACGGTATCTTTGATGCTGCCGGCAAATGGTAACCAAAGGCCACGGTTACAAATCCAATGCGAGCGCAGAATCAGAAGACAAGCCAACACCATTGTCGATGCATTTTTGAAACGCTTGGAAACTTTTAAAATCGCAGACAACCATACTTCATTCAAGTACACCCAGTACATGGTCCTGCTCGGAGTAGAGGCACACCCATTCATACGCTGGAACGCCCATACCTACTAAAACACCCATGTTCGACCATACGCAACAGTGGATGCTGGCCCAGAGAAAATACAAGAAACCACACGGCCTTAAACTGACAAGCATCATAAAAAACGCCTATAGTCGCTAAAGGAGGTTCGCTGGAGAAGACAACGGCGCCGGAATCGACCGAAGAAAGCTCGACTACCGCATAGGTAGGGGGCTTCCAAAGATAGAAGGAAATGGTTGTCATTGCTCCAAAGCCTAAGACAGCAACATGATTGGAGGCTTTAGATCAGCCGCTTTTGGGTGGAAAGGGGAGTGGAAAGCACTTGTACTTGAGCCCCCTGAAGAGGAAAAACCTTCTTCATCAATTTCCAATGAAACTTCGTCCTGCAAAACTACATGGCCAGAGAAGGGAACGAACAGATCTGGGGTAGGACATTGAACAAAGTAGGCGAATGGAAAGGAGAGAAAGGGATGAAAAGGGGGAGGAACCCCATCACAACTACACATAAACGAGGAAACAAAGAGATGGAGATTGAGGAAGATGGACGATAGGGAAAGGAGACCGCTCCTGAGAAACCTCCGGAGCTAGCCGGAGCAACCTACCTCCAGATGAACCAGAGCCAAAAACCTCCCCACAAAGAGGAGAACTGAATCAGGAGAGAACTTCTGAACAAAACAACACCCAGAGAGGCTAGCCTACCACAAAGGGAAGGGGACGGGGGGGGGGGGGGGGGGGGGGGGGGACCTTCAGAGAGGTGACCCCTCCCCTCCCAAGGGGACCGGAGGTGAGGAACTGGAGTTGGAGGCGAAGAGGTGAAGGCGAGGGAGAGAGAGACTTGTAGAATAGGCAGCAACCAGCCATCTTAAATTTTAATGAAAGCAACACTAGTCAATGCATAACTAATCTACGCTAGGGACATCTTCCTTGATACTTGCGTCTTACCCACGAGAGACTCGATGAGATCTCTTAACAGCATAGCAGGGCCAATTGACCTACACTTTCATTATTTGTTAATTATGTATATAACGTTTCATAGTATTTAATTTTATGTCAACCTAGACAACCTCTCAATTAATGACCTACACAGCCCGAAGCAGAGAAGTCATCCTTCGCATAATTTGATTAGAAAAAATCCTTTCTCCTCAACAGTGGCGGATCCAGCTTTTAGTCAGTAAAGTTTCGTGATCCTATTAGATTTTGTAAAATAATGATTGACTTTTGTAAAACTCCATTGAATAAACCCGCTCACCTACTAAAATGACCTCACTAATCTACTGATTTCAATTTAATAAAAAGATCCTACTAAAATAGCAACTGACTTTTATAAAACTCAATCGAGTGACATGACTGGCCCATTAGAGTAACCTCACTAGTTCATTCATTAGATGACTTTATTGACTCATTGATTCTAGCTCAATAGAATGATCAAATTGACCTATTGTTTGAGTGATCCTACTAAACAAATTTTCTACATCCGCCACTGCTCCACCATACCAACAAAAGACCCAACTTAAATGACGAAAAAAAACAAAAGCTGAGCGGCTTCTTCCCCCATTGTCTGTTCTGTAACCGCAACGTCCGCAACTTAGCCCCACAGTCAAAGGAGCCCTTAATCTCTCCTGCTCTTTAAGATGTTGATATTTTAATAGAGGTTTTTAAGTTTTGGTCACTTTATACTCTCAATTTTTTGTATTAGTTCATGTAATCTTTATATTTATTTTAAACTCCCATACTCTTTGAACTCTCTCAAAAAGATTCTTTCAATTAACGACCAAAAAAATACTAAAAACAATCATAAAATAGTTCTCTTGATTTTATTAGACTACTTTGTACTCGATTCTTATGTATAACGAAGCCACTAGAGGGTATAACAATGCTGTGGCAGCATTTTAACTTCAAGACTGATACTTACCCAGCTCGATCAACAAGGAAATAAAAAGACGATATTTTCTGCTAATCAACCTTACTCACAGTCCAGGACGATCCATGGCAGTGGCTTTGAAGGCCCGACCACGATCCCGCTAGAAGGCAAAACCACGACCCCCATGAGGGGGGCCTCGTCTGATGAACCTCATGCCATGGATTCCCCAAGACACTGAGACAGCTCTCAAGGTATCACGCCCCATAGCATCACCTTATAGAGTACGGGCTCCTCAGAAAATGGCAATTTCTCACGCCTTTGGCTAATTGGTGGAACGGCATGTAACGAACATCGCGGAGAGAATATCGTAGCCTCACGCGGCCACATCTCTTGTACGACAGCAACAGTGTGCTATCGATAAGAGCTTTTGACTGGTACAGATTTGAAAAAAATAAAATGAAGTTAAAACTTTCATTTGGAAGATTTATATACGGGAGATGTTTAGATAGTTGGTTGAGATGCATACTCCCACTTTTTCAGTTAACAGTAAACAAATCATCGGCATATTGACGTATTCCTGCAAAAAGTATATTTCCAACCATTGGGAGATCTCTCTTTACTTTTCAAAAGCTCATTTCAACCTGCTTTTGAAAATATTTTTCTTCTCCCTCTTCATGTGTCTATCTCTTCCCTCCTTTCTAAAATCGAGTAACTTTTGGATAGTTAGGAAACCAAACCAAACTCATCTCATTGATTGGAATTTGGAATCCATGCCGTGTCTATTCTCAAACAACTTGAAGTGGGTTTGCCATCTTTTCTCTTCCTGTTGATGTCTTTTTGGCATGACTTTGAGCTGTTGAGTAGCTCAAGGGAGGAAGCGCGTGATATGAAAAGCAGAAGGGATTTGTCATGTGCATATACGCGCTTCCTCCCTTGAGCTACTCAACAGCTCAAAGTCATGCCAAAAAGACATCAACAGGAAGAGAAAAGATGGCAAACCCACTTCAAGTTGTTTGAGAATAGACACGGCATGGATTCCAAACTGCATTCAACGAGTAAGGTTTCCTCATCATTTCGAATTGTCATCCCACAGGGACAAACTGCATTCAATTTAAATTCGCAAACTAAATTTTCTTGGTCCCCTAAGAAGGATTAACCTGGATCCTTGGCTGGGTGGGGCATCCACGCACACCGGCCCACAAACACTGCCAGAATGATTATGGCTCCCAGCAGGGAAATGATAACCTCTAAATCTGACAGAAAGAAATAAGAACCAGTAAAGCCATAGTTGTGTTCAAATTTTCTCAAGTGGATGCTTTCCTTACTGGGATCATATAGGAAATAAACTCCCTGAATTGCTCATAAATCATGTCCATGCGGTTTTACACTTCAAATCAAAAGCAAATTCTGGTCGGTATTAATGAGATCAAAGAATAAACTCCGAACAAAACCTAGCATTCTCAGTGCAGTTGCAACATACAACAAGGATAAAAGTAATAGTGATCATTAAATGAAGACATAAGGATATTTGATGGCTATAATCTAAAGATACTTATCAGGTTTTATAATATGGATGAATAACCATCGCTTACAACCTCTTCTAAAGGAGCACCAATAGGAACTTTGGGGATTTATCATGCAACAGCTTGGCCAAAAAGCCATTTCCGAATCTGCAAAAAAGAAAAGAAAAGAAAAAAAACAAATTTATATGCCTAAGCTATGAGGCAAAAATTAAAGAGCTAAACACAAAACAATAATTGGAAAGAAATGAGCATATTATATTTCTTCAACAAAGAAAATCGATGCCTATTTGAATGTAGTGCTACATTCATGATTTCACATTTCAGCTTTTAGTCAGGTTCTCATATGAGAAGTTACAAAATGTTCGATTATCTGGCCATCCAAACCAAAACCTATACATTTGAGTAGAGTGGGCTCCTGTTTTTATGCATTTTTATCTTGGCCCTTAACAAACAATGGCACCCCTCCGTACGTAACTTTAGCCTTTGTCAAGCAGACAAACAGACATGGATGTGCAAGTCGGGACCATACCACGGGCACTAATTTCACATTGAACTATTGCCCCGTCCAACTCAAAACCACTTGGCCTTCAATGAAGCAGGTTCTTTTATATATTTTTATCATCTCTTAACCAATGTGGGACTGTTCTAATATGCAGTGTACAGTAATCATAGTATACATAGAAGAACCTGGAACTTACTATCCCATGGGGTTATTGAAAATCATGAAGAACATGTCTGTATGTTCTAATATGCTTAAATGTTACACATACTGTGTGGGGATGCTTTCAAGCCGCCCGAAAAGTTGGGGCTTCAATAAATGGTTCTCATAATGCACCTGTAGTGTTAATTTAAGATGCCCCTGCTACCTGCAACTGCTCATAGAGTAGGTAATTTGGGGGGGAAATTTTTTATGGTGACTTTGGACATCTGGTTAAATCTTTGTCAAATGCTTTTGGAGTCCCGAATCCTAGACAGCTTCATTGTTAGGTAATACTCACGGTTGATCAATTGATTAAAATGATTTATTGAATATAACTGCAGAATCACAAGGGTATAGGTATGGGCTTTAGTAATAATCATTTAATTGCACTTTGACCATAGGATAATGTAGAAATTGAAGGACATGACCACAGCTTAATGCCTGATCCTGGGTCTAGAAACTACTCGGCACAACTATATCCTAAAGAAATTTCCAATTGTCAACTGAAATTACAATGTGAACCTGGGGAGGATTAATTGTCAGCCAGGTGCAGTGGTTTTGTCTTATAACAAAGCATGGTGAGTTGGCTGCAGTTTTAACTACTTTAAGAATAGGTGCATGGAGTACCAAATGTATTATTCTTCAGCAATTTGTAGTTAAACTTGAACCTGCTCAAAGGTGACAATGATTACTGACCTTTCAAAATTATTGAAAAAATGATCATTCATGCTTTGCAACAGACTATAGTTTGGTAACATTTATAAATGCATTAGAGATGTGTGTTGGACGCATGGACATGATAAGACAATCATACATGCATGTCTGACACCCATTTTAGGATTTCAAGACGAACAACAAGAAAGTGCTTTGACATGTTTGTTTGAATGCTCAGGTTTAGTAATTTGATAAACAATCGTACTTTATGCATTTTAGCTACATAGGAACAAATCTACATATGCTGTTCATATCTCAAGTTTCTAAAAGGGGTTTTTGCAAATAAGCCCCTAAAAGATTTCATATTTGTAGATAATTCCCATGTATGATTCATATTTGCATATAACTCCCTTAACTATGGTGTTATTTGTGTATTACCCCTTTAACTATGTAGGTTTACTTTGAATTTCACCTGAATCAAAATACTATTACCTTACATAGAATATGCGAAAGCTATTAAATGAAAACACTAATAATACCTTCAGTTAACATACAAACACCTTATAAGAAAAATCGCATAAACATCCACCCATAAGCTTATGTATATATTCAGGATAAAAAATGTCTGTTTTTATGTAAAGTAAAAATATTTTAACTCAGATGAAATTCAAGACAAACCACAGGTAAGGAGGTTGTACGCAAAATATCACTATAGTTAAGGGGGTCAAATACGAATTACTTAGGGGTTATCTACAAATATGGAATCTTTTAGGAGGTTATTTGCAAAAACTGCCTTTCTAAAACTTTCCTCTGTCCAGCACTACTATCCATATCCCACAAATCTTAAACAGACAATATAAGCATGGGAAAGATAATTCACTGGAGAGTAACATTGTCCAAGTATAGGAACTGTAAGAAAAACTCATTCCCAGCATCAGACCTAGATAAATATATTCGTAAAAAATCAAGGAACTAAGAAGGGAAAAGAGAGGAGCTAATTAGCACTCATGAATGCAGCTCAATCCATGTGTCTTATGTCACTTTCCGGCAAAACAACTAAACTGAATACCAAGACCCCCCAAATAGAACTTTCAGGTGTGAGGAGAGCAGGTACCTCTGGCAACCTTTTACGGAAGACAACCTCCAATCTTGCATCAAGTGTGTTCTCGCATACAATCTTTCCATCTTGAGAAGCTAACACCACACCTCCAGAACTGAGTCATGAATGCAATCATCAATAAGACTCCTACTTTTTATTTAAAGTAACAGATAACGACTACAAGAAATACCAATAGATGATCATAATGCTCACTCAGAACATAACAATAGAATTTATGATTAAATGATATTTCGATGGTCGTAGAAATTGCAATATTAATTGTGTTAGTTTCATGAAAGAAACTTTAATATGCAAATGGTGGAAATCCACAACATTCACTTCTAAATTATAATAAACGATATCCTCGGTAGGGAGACCCTTTGTCTCCTCTCCCATCTGTTTTGGTGGCCCACATCCTTAGCTGCTTATGGGGAGAGCAGAGGCAACAGGCCTTCTCTCTGGTTTCAGGCATGTGCGTCCAGTAGGCCACTTTCTCACCTTCAATACGCTGATGACACCACTCTGTTCCTATCTGCAGAGGAAGATCAGATTATGCTTGCCAAGTTGTCTCACGAACTGCAGGACGAAATCAGTCGTTTGAGAATCAATTTCCAAAAGAGTGATCGTTGGTATTAACATGCCTGATGAGGCTTTGAACAGGACTGCTTCCATTATGGGATGTCAGGTTGGATCCTTTCTTGTCACTTATCTAGGACTCCAACTTTCGTCGGGGCCTATTAAGTGCATGGATCGGCAACCAATTATCCGTAGATTTCCCTCTCGTCTAAAAGTAAGGCTTCTATCCTATGCCAGGATGGCAGTACCGGCCGATACCGGTACGTACCGGTATCGGCCGGCACCAGTACCGTGGGTACCGACCGGTACCGGGCCGTTACCGGCCGGTACTGGACTGGTTTTGGGACGGTACCGGCCGGTACCGGACCGGTACATACCGGTACCGGTACCCACCGATACCGGTACCGGTACCGGTACTGCCATCCTTGATCCTATGGGGTAGATTGGTGCTTTTAAGTCTGTTCTTGACAGTCTACCTCTTTATTTTCTCTCTATCTTCAGAATCCCGACGTTTGTGGCCAAGCAACTTGAAGGTATAACAAGTAGGTTTTTCTGGAAGGGATATACAGAGACCTCTTACAGTTACAGGGGAGGCTATGAAGTTGGTTGGAGAAGGGTGTGTAAGAGTAAAGAGAATGGTGGACTAGGGATCAAGCACATCCGTGACTTTAACCTGGCCCTTCTATCCAAATGGTTATGAAAGCTTCGCACAATATCTTCAAGCCTTTGGTTAGAGGTGATTAGGTAGAAGTACTACTCCATAGGGAGAGGTTGGGATGTTTCCATTTAGGTGGAGTACAATATTTCTCGTGCTGGAAGGGGATTATGCAGGCAGCTGATGTCATTCTTGCTACTACACATGTTGCTTTGGGAGATGAGGTTGTCTCTTTTGGACTGATAATTGGTGTGTCATGATGCCTCTTTTCCTACTCTTTCCTAGGCTCTTTGCTATCTCAGTCAACCTTGGCATGATGGTGAAGCAAATGGTGGTGCATCTGGATGGTAGGAGGGACTGGAGCCTCTTTTTTAAGAGTAACTTAAGGGATGTGGAGATTCAGGACTTGGCTTCTTTGTTGATGGTCTTACAAGGATGCATGACTGATCCATCTTCTCAGAATTCTTGGAAATGGGGGTGGAACGCCAGTGGGACATTCTCAATGAAGTTGGCTTACCCCACATTACAGATGGGGGCACCAGGTCCCCTACTTTCGGCAAGTATGGGCTCCTAAAACACCCTGAAGGTTAACGTCCTAATTTTAAGGGTCTCCAAGAGCAAGCTTCCTACTTGTGATAGATTGATTCATTTTGGTATTGATATCCCAGCAACTTGCTCCTTGTGCAGAGAGGAAGATGAGACCCAGGACCACCTTTTTGTGAGATGTGCTTTCACCAGGGATGCGTGGCAGGATTTGTTTGGTATCATTCACCAAGGAATGCATCTAGGAGACACTGTGGAGGTCTTTATTCGACATCGGTCTTCTCCGGCACTCAACAGAGGAGATGACATCATGTGATGGCTCATTCTTCATGCCACTATTGGGCCATTTGGAGTGAAAGGGACGAGGATTCTTAAGAGGGAGGCTACTAATCTGGATAGAGAGGTAGTCTTTATTTATAACAGAGTTAGGGAGTGGATGAGGGTCTTTTGTAAAGAGCACATTGCTAGTGCCTCCTTTTCTGCTCTCTTGGGGACCATACACTGATGCACCCTGTCGGTGCTCTGTATAGTGACTTTCTTTAGAGCTATAACGATCTCATCCTTGAAATCTTCTTTTAACTTTAATACAATTTATGTCATACCATCCACGTTAAAAAAAAAGGATTATGAACACAGCTAACAAGAAGCTCTTTTACTGTGATTAACGTCAGATGCCTTCAACCAATGCCTTTAAGTGCACAAACCCAAGTTAAATTCACATTTGGCATGGAGATGAATGGAAGATGGCATTCAAAACCTAGGATGGGATGCATGAATGGATTGCAATGCCATTCGGAGTCTGCAATGAACCAAGCACCTTCATGAGATTGATCATTGATGAATCAAGCATTATGCCCTATCATCAGAAAGTTTATTATTGTATACCTTGACAATATCTTGGTTTACAGCAAGAGTAGAGAGCACAATGAGCACCTACGGGATGTCATGAGAGCATTACAGCAGAACAAGCTGTACCCCAATATGAAAAAGTGCCACCTCATGATCGCTCAACTTCCTTTCCTTGGCTATATAGTCAGCAATGAGGGCATTCATGTGGATGATGAGAATGACGAAGCAATTAAGGAGTAGGCCATTCTCAAAACTATCCATGAGCCACATCGTTTTCATGAGTTAGGCTGTTAGCCACCTTCAATCATCGTTTATCATAATTTCAGGTCAATCATGGCTTCCATCACAGAATGCCTTGAGAAAGAGAAGTTCAATTGAGGTGAAGAAGCTGAACAGAGTTTTGCACCAATCAATGAGAAATTGTGCATAGCTCCACTCCCTGCTTTACCTGATTTTGGGTAAGCTTTTTGTAGATTGACGCCTGTGGTGTTGGAATTGGGCAGTTTTATCTGGAAAAATCAATCTATTGCTTATTTTCGTGAGAAGTTCGGTGATGCATGACAGCTGTGGAGCACTTGTGACCAAGAATTCAATCTTGTGGTTCTAGCTAGCAAATATTGGGAGCACTGTCTAATCATGAAGGACTTCATTCTATCCACTGACCACCAAGTCTAATCATGAAGGACTTCATTCTATCCACTGACCACCAATCATTGAAGCCTTTGAATAGCCAAAGGCACCTCAACAGCATACATGCCAGGTGGTCAACATATATGCAAAGGCTTTAATTTGTTATCCATGACAAATCGAGTTGCAAACAAGGTGGCTGGTGCACTAAATGGGAGAACATCTCTTTTGCAACCTTGGAGGGAGAGATTATCAGGTTTGAGATTAGTTATTCATGTCATGATGGTCTTTTTCCCCCTGAGGCAAGCACTTGTGCATCCCTCACACTTCCTCGAATGAGAAGCTTTTACGGTATCTGCATGTTGAAGGCCTACATGAGTATTTAGGTCATGATAAAGCTGTTGCTAGTATGGAAGATTGCTACTGCTGGCCAGAAGGCCCACAACTGAAAGAGGATGTTGGAAAAATGGTGAAACAGTATCAAACATCTCAGACCTGCAAGGGGAAAGCACAACACAGTGGACTTTGCATGCCACTATCACTCCCTGATGGCATATGGGAAGATCGACTTTGTACTTGGTCTCCCTAAGACACAATGGAACATTGATTCAGTGATGGCTGTAGTTTGACTGCTTCTCTAAAATGGGGCACTTTTTGCACACCACAAGACTGCTGCTCCATCTCATACAGCATGACTTTTCTTTAAAGAGAGTGTTCATTTGCATGGAGTTCCTTGCACAATCACTTCTGATTGGGGCCCATGCTTTGTCACTTTTCTCAAACTTTTTTTTTTATCACCTTATGGAGGATGTTTCTTACTGCTCATAACTCAGCAGCACAGCTCACCCCCCAAACTATTGGCTAGACTGATTTTATAAGTAGAACAGTAGGTAATCTCATATGTACTTCTGGTGGACAGCCAAGGGAATGGGATTTTTCACTAGCACAAGCAGTGTTTGCATAAAGCAGTGTGGTCCATAGTGCAACAGGAAGAACAACATTTTCAATAGTCCTTATTCAAGAACCACGCCATGCTTTGGACATTGTTTCTCAGCCCAAAGTGCCAAATAACAGTGAAGCAGCTGAAGTTATTGTCAGACAAGCTTGGACAGTGCAGAAAAAAGTTAAACAATGCTTGGAGAAGGTAAATGCCAAGTATAAAGCAGCAGCTGATCTCCACCAAAGGCCCAGGGACTTCAGAGATTAAAATGACGTTATTGTGCACCTATGAAGAGAGAAATTTCCTGTTAGAACATATAGCAAATTGCAGTGCAAGAACTATGGTCCACACAAGGTTATCAAGAACATCAATGCAGATGTCTATGTCATGGATCTTTCTGATGATATGGACATCTCGGGGACTTGCAATGCATCAGATCCAAGTGAGTATTATCCAAACAACACTCCTTTGTATCCAAACCAGAACTCGGAGCAAGTTCTTGTCAAGCGAAGGGGACTGATGCAGAATCCTAAGTGGATTAGGAATCCTACATGGATCAGAAATCCCAAAACCTACATGGACTAGGAAAAACCCCCTCCTATATGGATGAGGAGTACCAACCCATGGATTAAAAACCCAATCCTACGTGACTAGAAGTCTGAACAGATCTTAGGAAATCTAAAAAGCAAGTTATCATGGCAGTAAAGTGATGATAGAGGTGAGCAAGATTTGATGAAACAAGGTTTGAACCATGGCAATAAATTGATGATAGAAGTGATTAGACTCAGAGTGCCATTGAATCAAAAATGAACCAAGCCGATAGAGGAACTGGCATACCAATTTCCATGATCAGCGGGGGCGGGCTCAAATGGGCCTGTTAAAGGGTCTGGATCCATTTTGACAGTCGTACTCTCTCTTTAGTCTTTTCAGATGCAGACTTTATTGCACGGGGCTTTTGGCAAATCTTATTTTCAGAACTTCCAAGAAACCCATGATTCCATTCACAAAGTTGGACAGCAAGTGGATTCCAGCCAAACTGAGCAGAACCTACGCCTGGGAGGACTGGCTGAGGAAGAGGGATAGGACAAACAGGGTTAATGTTTTGCACGTTCTGAGAGAGTTGGTAACTTCACGGGAGATGGTGGACATCCATGATACTTATCTGGCTTAGAGATAATGGCAGACTCTCAGTCAAATCACTGTACCAATCCATAAAAGGGAATCAGCAAAGTTATCATAAATACAGAGAAGTATGGAACATTAAGCCTCCTTTAAAGATAAGGACATTTATGTGGTTACTATTTCTATTTCTAACCATTTCAAACACTAACAATGCATAAAGGATACATAAGGATAAAGATAAAGATGAAGATACACCTTTTGTTTAAAAGAACAAGAACAAGCATGGGCTATTATTCGTCCTAGACTCCCAATGGGTATCCTTTTACATTTCTACTGTTGGAAAGTAGAGATCACATTCAATTGCTTTTTGGAGTTCTACTTAGAAGATGTCTGTTTTATACTTGGTGTTGGGATTTAAGCCTGTAAAAGCAACCCCAAAGGATTTTAAGATCAGACTCTGAGATATAGTGCAAGCTGTCATGTTTTGCAACTTCTCTTGCTTTCTTCTTTCCCCTGCAGATCTGCAGCAATTATGTGGCCTTGGAGTGGTCGGGTATTTGGTCCTTGCTTCATTCTACATAGAAACGGTAGATATCCACAGAAAAATCAAATAGATCTTGGATTATGAATCCATTATAAATTCATTTTTAAACTTCATCATTACTGCAAGACAAACTTGGAATATACACAATAAGCTGAGATAAACTTGGAATGTACAAAATATATGCATCAAAGCATGACTCTTGCTCTAAAGAGAAGAGAATGCCAGCAACGTGAATAAAAATAGTAAATGACTAAATTCAGATGTCTCAGAGTTTCTTGATGTTATGAACATGGGAATAACAGTCCCACAGAGGCTGCCTAACCAAGTTGCACCAATTCAAGGTAGTTGGGAAAGTTGACAAGTCATATTTAAAAAGGAAAATAGAATGCCAAACAAGGAATAACAGATATGAGCTGTCATTATCAATGTTCAATTATACAAGAAAGCATGCTAAAGGTGTGCCACGGGATCATGTGTCATGCAGTTTTCCTCAACCTAAGTCCAGTGTCATAAAAGTACTGGTATCATTAAATTAAAGACTTTCCTGCAATTTCTGACTAGATCTGAATGTAGAGTATATTACCAGAAAGGTCCATGGCCATGATGATGATGATGAGGACCTGGTGGTAGATACGTGTGATTGTCAACCACTATTTCAGGGGGGTGGACATTTGCTTTCTCCGCATATTCATCCTTTGCAGAATGCAGAACAGATTCCACAAGATGAAGGTCCTCCTCCCGACAACGCAGTAGTAGAGATGGTTCTTTCAGTCGTAGCAAACACTTGGATCATAAATTCAAAATTAATCAGTTACAAGATATCCACATAAAAAGCTATGAGTCATAAGAAATCAAAACAACCAAGAGAACCATGGCTGACATGCATGATATCTGGATGTCATTTTATCACAAAAATTAAAGTAGAACAATATCATGGATGTGACAAGCACATAGAAGCTCCCATTAGTTAGATCAGAAATATCCATGCCATTTTAAATAATAAAAGTAGAATAAAAAATATTTGTTTACCTGAACAATCAATTCTTTCAGAAGTGTCTTGTATGAATGATGATCATGGCTAACACGCAAGAGCTCTTTCTCAGCAGCTTCCTTCATGGAGTTAACCAAATCATCCTGAGCTTGAAGAACCTTAATGCGGGAAGCATTCAATTGCATGGAATATTCACTGCAAGTGAAATAGAGCATCAAATTACAGTGGGAGAAGCCAAGATGAATGTAGATAGGTGACACAAAGTAATGTTGATTTCCATTAAATGGTTTTGCTCTTCACCTTCTAGAATGAATGATATAGTTGAATGTGATGACCTATTGGACTTGTTAACTGAATCATCTCGCCTCATAGGCATACTGATCAAGGTCCCCTAATGTGCCATAGATAATAACCGTTCATGGTATGAAAGAAGTTTCATCTAGAAACTAGGTTGATTACTCTAGACAACAAAATAATCCACCTTTGTTGTTTGAATTTGCACCATTGTTTATAATATTTTACACCTACTTACGTCTGTTATTGGCTGTTTCAGAAAAGACATGGGAGTTCACTGTTTAGATAAAACCCTACTCTTGCACCACTGGATCTATAATAAGCGAATCAGAAGCAGGAACATGCATCATCATCATCATCATCAAAGCCTTATCCCATCCATTTGGGGTCAGCTACATGAATCCTGTCCCGCCATCATAATCTATCCAATGCCATACTTATAGTAACACCTAGCAATATCAAGTCCTTTCTAACCAGTAACTACATCCAACCACCTCATTTTAGGTCTTTCCCAATATCTTCTACCCTCCTCCACTCTAATTTTATTGCACTTCTTAACCGATGCTGAACTTGGGCGACAATGTAGATGACCAAACGTCGCAGCCTAGTCTCCCAAACCTTAATGTCAATAGGAGCTACACATTTTTCTTACGTACATATTCATTCCTAGTTTTATCTTTTCTAGTCTTAGCACACATCCACCTCAACAACACAGTTTGGGTACGTGCATCCAAAAGAAAATTTCATAGCAGGATCACCTGAATCTCCCAATCTATTTACCATCCCTCTTCAAAAGAGAAAAGGAGACAAAAGTAATGTCCCGGCCTACATGACATTCTCCTGCTACCCAGTTCTCTCTTACTCTCTCCTAACATGATTAACCTTGTTTAAGCGATAGATCCTCTTCAATGAGCAGTAACCAAATTAAACCCTAAACCTTTTTTGTTTTTTCTTTCCTTTATTAGGTTGTAACCACGAAGATCTCCCTGTGCTCCCTCTCCTGCATGCAATTGCACATCTCTTTGCATGCCATCACCATGTTACTGTTGTTTATCCACAGTGATACAGAGGATATCTGCATAAGTGCTCAGCAGTGTGATAAAACATGGCGAGGAAGTCATATCAGATGATAAGTGCTCAAAGTTTGATGGTTCAACTGCTGGTCAACCCAGGGGAACATATGATGTGCTATGTGAGGATTGTTTCAAACACGAAACAGATGGAAGTTGACAGGCTGTGTGTCATCCTGTCGTCAGGGTATCTTGTCTTTGACTCTCACTGAGTCTTCTCTGTTTCACAATTTTTTTTGGAAGGTGGCAAGAGTGCCACAATTCATCAAATAAAGGAAGCAAGTTACAGAAGATATCAGAAAGGAAGAAAAGAACACCCACAGGGTCAAGGATCGCAGTACTGGTATCCGGTACCGGTATCGGGGGTACGATACCGATACGTACCGGTATCAGTATCGGGCATATTGGCCAGTATCGGCTGGTACCGGATAAATTTCGGCCCAATACCAGCCACTAAAAGTTTTTTATTTTAATTTTTTTAAATACACATGACTGGTATCAGGGTTTCCCTCATAATTATATCGGTACCCACCGATACTGCCAACCATGCATAGGGCAGGGTCAGCCGACTCACCCCCCCCCCCCCCCGAACCCTGACTCACTGAGAAGAAAACCCAATTCACATATTAAAAAAGTAAAAAGTACAATAGAACCGCTTTATCAAGTCAATAAAGCAGCCAAAAACAATCTCCAAGTCAAAGTGTCATAAGCTTCCATGTATGTGCCTTCAATAACAAATCATGATTATGAATACCAGCCGCCCTTTCCCATTCTGCCACGAAGTATATAGTTCTTATACACTTCTAAATTCCTCACCAAATTCCTTTTATTTCTTGCGGACCACACAGCCCATGGCATAGCAGGGCAGAACAAGGACCATACTCCCCTATATGCTGGGTAAGGACATACCTCTTTCCACCGTCTGAGCAATTCCAACACTGAAGAGTGTTCCACCCAATTAATCCCCAAACTCTACAAATAGTGACCCACTGCACATGAATAATACCACAAGCCACAAATAGATGGGTTTGATCTTCCTCAAAGGGTTTGATCTTCCTCAAACAAGGCACAGAAAGGACATTTCAAATCCTGGATATGGAACAGCTTCTTAATTTTCTTAACAATAGGCAATCTGGTCCCCACAAGTTTTCATAAGAACAAGTTAATCTTTCTTGGAAGATATTTGGTCCACACAATGTCCTTCCACCACACCCTGCATCCTCCATCATCAAGTAACCTCACAAAAGAGTTTACTGAGAATTATTCCATCTTCATGGTCTCCTGTCTTCTTCTCCATGTATCAATGTGGACTGATCAATGATATTAAGTAAGGAGAGGAATTCCTCCAACCCAACATCTGTAGGGTTTCTTCTAAAGATATTATTCCATTGTCCATTTATAACACTTGAGAAAACCTGAGCTAAAAAGATTCAAAATTCTTCACAATAATGAGTTGTGATTCCAATGGCAGATCCGACCACCACTTATCCTTCCAGAATCTAATATCCATTCCATTCCCTACTTTAAGTTCATAAGAAACTGGGAGCATATCAGCAGCGTTAACAAATATTCTTCCAAATAGATGACAGATTATAACTTCTGGAAGGCATCAGCCCCCATTTACTAGTGTTTGGGAAATATTTTTCCTTCACCACAGAGGCCCATAGTGAATGTGACCTTTCCCCTAGTCTCCACAACCACTTTGCCAACAGTTACCAATAAGGGAAATGAAAGTGGGATGTGATGCAAGAAACACTTTGTTTGGTGTATCATTTTAATTTACAAAGTAAGGTGAAATAAGAAATGAATGCGAAATGGGAAGTGCATTTTATATTTTTAAGGTGGAAGCAAGTTTCGCAGAAAATTATCACGTTCCAATAAGTGAACCTATGAGTCTGATGTTTAACCTGTCTGAGGTGACTGTCACACAGTTTTGAATGGCCTATTGGACAATATTGCAACACAACTTATCTGGTATTATCCATGAAAATAGTCGAACTGGTCAGTCTGGGTACTCATTTTGAACTGGTTTTAGCTTCAGCACACTACATCTTAGGTGTCGGCCTATCACATCATCGTCGTTATGTCTAATCTATCAACATGAATCATCTCCCATCAGTGACCAATGAATAGTTGTTGACAGAGAAAAGCGAGAACAGGTACAACAAGCAGCAATATATTGTGGCAGCTGCATAGTCAATGTGTGACTAGGGGAAGAAAACATGTCCCATTTGGGTTCCTCAGTTTCCCTTATCTGCAAAATCCAAAATGGAATCTGAATGTCATGGGGTAGGAAGAACCCTTTCTAGTGAGATCCCGAGGCATCCTCGTAAGACCTAAAGCATCACACGTGATTAGAAGACTGCAGACATCATCAATGCAACTCCAGGCCCCACCCAGTGCATCCCATTGGTACAAGGTGTTGCCTTTGCCACCACTCTATATACCAACAAGTTTTAACATAAAGGGAAACAGCCTATCTTTCAACCTTCAAAAATAATCCAAATGGATTGGTTTAGGTAATAAAATAAGATGATCTACATGTAACACTATTATATTGACCCAGAAAAAAAAGTGCAGATCAGATAGAACTTGAAAACTCGAAATTCATTTCACCCATTGGATTGGCTTGGTTCGCCCCATAATCAAAGCACGTGCCAATTGTTATGTGGAATCAGGAGCAATTTAAGTTGATGAAGATATATTGTGGATTATCAATGCCCCATGTTCTTGGAACAAGAATTAGGTATATAAAGGACAGGCATAGCATTTTCGAGACTTCTAATTTAGAGGCATCCATTACCAGCATTCATTTGTGGATATCCTTTGACATATTCAATTAGTTAGCCACGAGTGTTCTATGCATAATAACAGTGCAACAGAAAGCCGACTTTTTGACAGTTAAATATTTTGGAGTTTCTATAAAAAATTAATCCCTTGTTTAATTAAATACAACAGAAAAGTAGTAATATTCAGTTATTCATAAGGTAAACTTAATACATATGTAAATCATGTACCAGGACAGGCTTCTGCAAGTCAGACTGGATGTAAACTTTTGAAGCCCAATGCAACCATCCTAAGCAGTGTAGGCAAAGCATAATCACAACCTGATCCATGCCTGTGTGGGTGAACAATATTGACTATACACTACTCTAACCATTCATTGAAAGCTTGATAGTTTTCAGGTGGTGCTTTGCTTGAACCATGGTTTGCCGTATTGTACCGGTTCAGGCCGACTCGTACGACTCAACTCAAATCTGGGCGAGTCCGATCCGCTGGTACGCATCGAGTCGGACCACATCGTGCTGACTCATAGATACATAATGGGTTGTTTTAAATTGAGTTTTTCCCATTTGATAAGTAAATTTATACTTTTTATATCGATTAATAGGATACATTTCTCTAAAATATGAATTAAACTCATTACTTTTAACAAACTCATTGGCTTGACTTGTGCAACTCGTACGAGTCGGACCGAGTCGGATCGGATCCGACTAGTATCTGGCCGAACCCGATCCAATCCAGATCCCCGAGTCGGCAAACCTTGATTTGAACCAATTCACATGGAACCCCTCATTGGAAGCATTGTTCCGGTAAATAAAGAGGAAGAGCAGAGTAACATCATCATTATCTAAGATGTGTGAAGAAAGGAGCTTTATAAGAGGAAGGATGACAAGATGGTGCTTACAAGTGATATGGAGGAAATGACAGCTAGATGATGCAAAGTGCTGAGCCAACATTACTGAAGAGTGCAAGAGCCATCTGCTCAGAAAAGAAGTGGGGTGTGAGGGTTTGAGGTGTGTCATGCTTAGGTTGAGGTTACAAACTTTGTTTTGAGGTAATAATAATGCATAGTTAAAAATGTCCCCCTGATAAACCAGGACAAAGAGGTAACTATAAGGGATTGCAAGTAAACTCTGGCCCAATTTGGACTACCAATTGTTCTGTGCATCTATATGTACATTACATTGTACATTTGATGTAACAAATAGACATTTGAACCATCCCCACCTCCTTAAGTCTTCATAATGTCAACATTTACTGATGCTCAGCTTGCTCATATACTCCTACCAAGGGCCAATTTTTCTGATACAGGGAGCACTTTTAACCCATGTTAGCTCCTAATAGAAAATCAAGGCCCATAAAGAAAAATAAAAGGTGGCTAACATGGAGTTAATCCATGATATTCAGTGTCCATTGTTCAAATCCTCAAGTCATATGTCTCGATGAACCTAAGACAAGTTAGAAGCTAAGAGATAACTTCCACATTAATAAACTTCTCACCAGCACATCTGCAAGAAGCAAAGAAGAGATCATGTAAAAGGTGCCCAAATGGAAGTCTTTATATTTGCCTAAAACAATTAAGAAAGGATCACCAATGTTATCCTAGCAAAGTTTTTTCTTGGAATTAGAAATCACTTCTCTTGTTCCATCCATCAAAGAGTTCATATATACAGTATGATATTTGACCCATAACCTAACACATAAACAAACTTAAAGACCATTTTTTTCTCCTAGAATGCCTCCCAAAAGAGAGGCAGCGATCCCCTCACCTCCTTAGGAATCTAGATTCTCTCAATTTTCAAAAGAAAACTTCAAAAGGTATAAAAAAATGCAAAACAGTGTGAGCAACCACCAAACAAGGAAGGGACATCAAGGCAGAGGCAAAATCAGACAAACGGTCAGCAAGTTACATCTTTTTACGAATTTCCACTTGTTTCTCTTTCCGTTCATATTCTTGCTTGATCTTCTTCTTCTCGGCTTCGACTAGTTGCAGTTTCTCAATGTTAAATTCCTGCAACAAAGTGGAATTTTAGAACCCAAGGAGCATAAACAGAGAGAACATAAAAATACAAATGGTTTTGATGCCTAAACTCAAGCAAAAAAAAAAAAAAGCAGCTCAGTGCCATGAGGCTTGGGCAGCTGGGAAGGGTCAACTGTATTCAGCCTTACCCTTTTCTCTTCTTTTTTCCCCCCTATGAAGAGCTGTTTCCAGATTTGAACCCATGACCTCCAGGTCACAATGGAGCAACCTTAACATTGCATCAAGGTTCCCCCTCACTAGAGGTTGTTTGTTTTAATATATAACTCCGAAATTTACTGGTTTCAAAATTGCCGGTTTTAAAACCAGTGAAATTTTGTGGTTTTAAAATCAGGGAGCATTCGTTTGGTTGCTTATAAAACAAAACAAGAGAATATTTCAATCTTCTTGTTTTCGTTTACAGTGGGCCTTTATGAGACAGTGCAAACTCTTCAAATCCAACTGCATTTAGCACACCAGTACTATACACACCGACATCCCTTTCACAGTAAGCGGAACAACCACCTGCCAGCCTCTCCCACAAAACAAACACTAGACCTCAAATTTGCAACAGGACCTGACGACTAACGACCAGTACCCGATCATTCAAATTGCTTCTACTGAACACCATTTCTCCGGACAAAGCCGTCAAATTCGAATCTACCAACGCCATCAATTCCCCAAAAAACCTAAAAAACCATAAACTATGCCACACACCTAAATTATAAGCCAGAATCCAACCAACAGCCTTAGATCCGCAAAATCCGCTATCCAATCAACTAAAAACAACCGAAATAGAAGCAAGTGGAACCAGCGGAATTGAGTTCACCTCTTCGGCGGAGACGGAGATCTCGTTGGCCTTCTCCTCCGCCTCCTGGTGGATGAACCTGACCATCTGCTGGATCTGCTTGGACACATCTGCGTCGTTCATCTTGGATCGGCCGGGTGGGGCGGCGGCGAGGCGTCCTCGGCGGTGGGCGTGCGGCGAAGAGGGCTCCCCTCTGCTGTGGGGGGTAGAGGACGCCGGGGCCGGGGAAGGAGGAAGGGGAGGGCGGCGTGATCGGAGGGGAGCACCTCTCAAATGATGGAGGCCCTGATAGGGGAGTGGGGCGTGGATTTAATAATGGGCGGTGTCGCCGGCTTGCGTTTCTCAAATCTAACTCGTTTTGTTCTGGTTGGATGGGTGGTGGCTCGTGGCTCGGGCTGCCGGGTTTTACCGGACGCACGCAGACGTCCGGTGTGTTCCACGACGCGTGGAGGAACGGGATCGGTAACCCGCAGACGCAGCTTTCAGGAAGGCGGGTCGTTCCGGGGTGGGCACAGTGCGCATCGATGCGCACCGAGAGTAGGCGCATCAATGATAGATAAATAATTAAAGAGTTTTTGTCTTTAAGAAATAACCCCTAACAGAATTATATGCGCAGAAAACGATGTATGCAAAAAAAAAGATCTATATAAAATCAATGTATTCGTGGAAAACGTCCTGCCATCAAGTATACCATCAGTCACATCATTTATAAATTAGGACTTCTTTTAAAATAAAAAAATAGGAGGATACATACATATATATAATATGAGAATTTTCTATATATAATATGAGAATTTTCTACATGTATGAGATTCTTCGGGATTATTTGCTAGAAAGTTATAATTAAACAGAAAGATATTACAAAACGTCAAAAAGTAGCACAACAACATATTCTCCTCACTTTCTGACATATTTTATTAATACATCTCAAAATATATATCAAAACTAATCTCTTATCCAGATCTTCTTTATAATTAGGTTGTTTCTCTCGAAGTAAGCAATCTGAAATTACTTATACCAAAACAAGAATAAGAGGTCTTTTGCTTTGATAAATGCATTAGTATTTTACTTAAACTAAAAGAATAAATTAAATAATAATAAAGCTAAAAGAATAAATAAAATAATGTAAGTAAAAAATAAAATACATAAGAATAAAGGTCACTAATGCACATTCTCATCAGAATGAATAATTCAAATATTTAGGTGAAAATTGAATTATTTATTTTAGTTTATTCTAAAATTAGGTACTCTCACCCAAAATAATAGATCCAAAACAAAAGCTTGGACAACCTGAATAAACCATTATATTCCAAGCTTGTTCGATTATTAAAGAGGGTCCTATAACAATAAGTCGAATATCTAATCAGTAATGATGGCAACTTTTTTGTCATCACACGTGTTAATCTCAACTTAGTTTTTTGTGTCACAAAATTGAAAATTCTAAGACATTTCTCCATGTGTGGTAAGAAGATAACCAATCTAATCAAAATCTAACACTATCAGTTTATTTATGTAAATTTTTATTATTCAAACTAGTTTAGTTTCAGGGTTTTCATCTTACAAATATAATATAAAAATTCTGTGATCATATCATTAGATATTCGATAAACTTGGTTATTATAGGTACAACAAAATTGATTAACGATTTAAACTGAAATCAAGTGATTGAGGTGGACCATCCTAATTGCTTTAAACTTCTCCTAGACGTTTTTTAACCAAAGTTTAATATTTAAATTATCCAGTGAAGTCGCCGCTTGGCGCATGGCACATTTCGGGTACGGAGGACGCAGCGGGTATATTCGGGCAGGAGAGGTAGCGGTATTTTCGGGTAGGCGGGTGGCGATTCGCCACGAGCCGGGCTCGTTGATCTCTCGCGACGCCAACAGCCAAATATCCGGAAGGCTACCGTGACGCATCACGGGTGCTCGAAAAGGGAAATGCTTACACGACGGGAATTCTTTCCCACTTTTTTTTTCATGTTACGTGGCTGAATGGGATTGACTTCTTTTTTTGAATTTTATATTAATTAATACCTGTAAATTTGTAAAATATTCTTGACTTAGACTCTTCCTTTATTTGAGATAAAAAAAATAGAAAAAAATCCCGTCACTTTAGCATTGCTCAATTTATTAGACGGAAGATGGAGTAGGAAGCGTTTTTACAGCTGCAGCCAGGCGTTTGGATCTCGGAGAAAACCGGGACTCCCAATTTCTGATCGATCAGGGTTTCGACTGTGCCTATACTGGTTTGTTTGGATTAGAGAACTCTAAATCTGGAAACTAGAAACTGGGGACTCAATTTATTCCATGTTCTTCCTTTTTTTATCCTTCATAAAGCATGAGGCAGAGACGATATCAATTAGCCTATTTTCCCCTGCTGTGATCTCACTTTTATCTGTTAAAGATCTTTTTCACTTTTTCAAAATATTTCAGAATATTCATGGAATTTCTTTGAGATATTTTTCAAGTAAAAATGAGATCACAAAGATTTTTTTACTAAATATAAAAACCATACAAAGTTTTTAAAATTAACTAGATTAGAAGGACTAAAAATTAAAAAGAATTAAATAAGAAGGGAGTTATAAGAATAAATGATTAGGTAGTAGAAGGTTTCTTATTTTGACGTAAAACAGTGTAACGTTAAAAAATTGTATTATTTTATGATATTTTTGCTTGTTTGGTTTGATGTTAAAAAAATGTAAAATAGAATATTTTATGGACCGTGTTTGTCCACTTCGCATATCCATTTTCTTATTTTAATTTATATGAAAGATCCACTGTAAATTAGAACAAGAAAATTTAAGCATTCTCTTGTTTTATTTTACAAGTAACCAAATAAATACCTTTTGATTTTAAAATCATAGAATTTCACTTGTTTTAAAAATTGGTGATTTTAAAACCAGTGAATTACATAATTTTACATTAAACAAATAACCCTAGCTTCAAAAGTGTGAATGGTATAAGCATCAATATCATATGACAAAATATACCTCATCTAATATTCATCTAAATCTGATTTTTAACCCAAAGAGAATAGTATGTCCCGGCTGCCAACATATTTTTACGTGGAGGTGGAGTCTGCATTCTAGATACAATTTCTCATTTTTCTCCTTTTCATTATTGGTAACAGTTGTTTGCTTAAAGCTGTTTTTTTTCTTACTGCGTGTGGGATAGCCAAGTATCAAAAGTGAGGAGAGTTCGAATCCGGAGTGTCGTCAAGACCTCAAGTGATTTTTTTTAAAATAAAAAAACACAAAACCACAGTAGTTTTATTCTCTTTAGATATTTTAGATCTGAAGATCTCACCATAAAGAATAATATTCTCCTAGCAAGTCTTATTATTTGTGGAGAGTACATGAACGTAGGCTTCTAGAAAATGCCCCTCTTACACATTGTGACCGAGAATTTGATCCCCAAGACCTCTTCCAACAGAGGAAAATCCAAGCTAGCAAATCACAAGCTTACTAGCACTTCCTGAAAATAATTAAATTGGATAAACTAATAATTTAAGAACAAGTTTTCAGAATTTAATGGCTAAAATTGTATCAGTAGATTAGTGTTGTACAAGGTTTACATCTTTGGTTCTGTTTTCGAACAGACTCTCCATTCTACATGTTACAAGAAGTGAGCAAAGACCTAATAAAGTACCCTAGTCAAATTCTGTAGTTGTAAAATCATCTGACTGAAAATAATTTGGTAAAATCTTGCAAAAGATAAACTTCAATAATTAATGTAAAAAAATATCATGTTAGATGCTTTGAACATTGCATCATAAATGTACCTGAAAATAAAGCCCCTTTAGCCATATTAACAAGGTTACAATTTTTTGAAAAATTTAGAGAGGAAAATGTGAAAATTGAGGATGGGGCCACTAAAGATCTAGAGAAACTTATAAAAATAGACATAAAATTGTATATCAATTTATGAATACAACAAAGTAAATGAACTAAAGCTAAATTCGAACCAATCGTCTACCTATCAACATAAAATGAATAATAGCAAGCAATTGACAAGAAAGATCATGCAATCACGAAGGTAGAAAATAGTTCAAAGGATAAGAATACAAAGGAGATCAAAAGAGAAGTGGACAACAAAAAGGTGACGGATATGTCCATCAGCTTACACTACACATGAAGAATAGAATGGGTAGCCACAAAAAACACAATCTTCTTGTATTCGAGACGGGCAAACTTGCTAACATTGTTCAAATAAAGTAGACGAACCAAATGACAATGAGATTAAAGTAGTATTGCCTGGTGTACTATAAAATGCGACAACCTTTCGGTTTTATAATGTCTGCATCCTGATCTATAAATTTTGGATTAAAAATCAAAATCAAAGAGAAACGACAACCGTGAATGAAACATTAGAAAACCACTGAGAAACGACATGTCATGATATTTCATATTATCTTGCAGCATACCAAGTAGCACCTGAATAGGTCGATAGTCAAGTAACTTCAAAATTGAAAATCAATTAGATTCCCTTTATCAGTGAAATAATGCCAACCCACTTAATTTCTATTGCTTTTTCTCTGATCTCATCCTCCAATATTTACTTTGGCAGACCATATCCCTGATGGAAAAGTTACTTATCATGAATGCAGACGCTATATTTAGTATTTACCGTCACATCTTCTTCCGAACACCAAAGCTTTTGATTTCTACTCCCTTAACCTCAACTCCCTACTTCTAGAATGCATTTCCTGTTCCAAGGTTAGTTGCAATGTGTAGAATTCCCAAATGCCAGAAAAAATGAACTAGTTAAGATAGATCGGAATCAGAAGACGATGGAGAAGACTGCTCGACTCACGTTGGCCAAATAGCCTTCATCTTCTTCCCTCGTTTTCATTTCCACCCCAGTTTTCTGACCCTGAACACTCCCAAACTGTGAGAGACATGTTCAATCAGCTGAAATTTGCTAAAATTGAGATAATGAAGCTTAAAAAATCTCATCTCATCAAAAATGGGAATCTGATATTTGAAGTCTTTTACCTGTGCGCAGACGCACGTCACCGAGCAAACCACCAAGAACAGATAGGACACGATACATCAAACCTTACACATTAAGAGGGTCCGGTTCCAAAGAAAATCAGGTAGCCGACGTCATCTCCGCGGACGAAAGGAAATCTTGCGCAACCGTAGATCCACTTCCGCCGTTCACTGGTCTGTTTCTCCCGTCCCGTCCATACAAGTTGTAGACGTATAATAATAGTTAAGTAGGACTTGATGCACTACAAGCGAGTAGCCATCCAATCTGTCAAACCGTTCTGGCAGTGAATTTAACTTTTTTATTTTTTACTTTTTTGTGATAGACTTATCATACTCCACATATCCATATAACTTGATCTCTTATCAGACATCTCAAAAAAAATTAAAATAAAAAATATTACTGTTCATTAAACTCAATTTTTTATTTTTTTAAAAAATTTAAGATGTCTAATCAGAGATCAAATTATATAGACATGTCAAATAGGTTGAGACTCGCCATAAATTTTTCAAAAAAAATAAAAATTAAAAAAATTGGCTGCACCTCAGCTATATAATAGTTTGCTTGTCTCACCAGCGTTCTAATTAAGAACCAGCTGGCCAAACAAAAGAACAAGAAAATGTTTCAAAAGATCTCATCCCACAGCAAAGACACCATTTCGATGCAGTTTTCCGATAACCAGATTACCTGTCATAGACAAAAACAAAACCAAAAAAAAACCTTCTCCCGGAATATTTCCATCTTTGACATCATGTGGCACCCATGTCATGAAAGATGAAACAAGGTACACATGCGGCACTTTGATAGCATTTCTCAGACAAACCGCAATTTCATAATAAACATTGGTTGTGGCCATGTAGCAAGTTTAAAAGACAAAGGTGACACATCCCTGACAGGAAATGATTTACAAAACCGTCTCTAAAACAGAATGTTGATACAATACCCAAATTCAGCGAACACGTTTACCTTCCCAAGTCAAACTTTACAAGAATCATTTCAAACTACACATATTCAACCCTGTCGAAAATGATCCGCCTTAAATCTATCAATAAATTTTACAAGAAGCAGAACTTTGTGTTTTTTTTTTCCTTCTTGGAGAAGTGGATAGTACCAACATGCTGAACTCTGTAGATGGGATTTTGAAGAGGATACAGCCAAATCCAAGCAACGTAGACCCAGACTGCATCACGAAGAGCTGTTAAGGAAATGTGCCAGTGCCTTGTCTGTATCATTGTCATACATAGCCAAAGCTTCAGCAACATTTTTTGAAGCGAAACCCATCTCTCGGAGAAGATTATAACCCTTCACAAACTCCCGGACCTGGAAATAAAACAACCGTTATTGTCATGGTATTTGTGTAAATACCACTGTTCAATTTGTGCGAAGTCCACAAAAACAAGTCTTGAGAAGACGTTGGGACATGCAAGAAGATGCACAGAGGAAAATTGCTTCATCGATTGTGTTGGAAAGAGAACAAGAAAGCAAACTAGATCACAATAATTGCAAAGACTGTGATAGCATACACCCAATGTAGATACACAAATTCCACCTTCAATCTATGATGTTAACAATGGTAAGAATAAGCTATACCCCAACTTGGCAGTGGACGGCATCACCTGATGATAAATGGAATCTTCTCCCATATTTTCATCATCATTTGTTTAAGACATAAAATGTGGAAAAGATGACAGTTTCAACAATGAAAGCTACCCAGTGACAGAATTTACATGACCGTGCATCCAAGGATGGCAATCTCGGTATCGGCACCCATACTAGTGGGTATGGATACGGATACGGTACACGTACCGATATATATCAATATCGGCCGACACTGCCATCCATACGTGCATCTGACCCATATGATGGAAGATGAATGTTAATTTTGCATATTTCATCAACTAACAGCATGTTCAATAACACTAGACAGTAAAAGACTTCTGAAGGTGGAGGTGATTACCTTGATAGGATTGTCTCCATAATTAAGCACCGCAAGTGACACAGCTTCACGGGGAAGGCCCAGCGTTACATACTTGTCCACAACTGGATCCCCAACCGGAACCTTGAAAGAACAGTGAAACAACCGAAGAAATTGGTACATAGCTTTAAAAAGAAGTGACGTCTATTTATTGTTCTGTTTCAACAAATAATATGCATCAAACAGGTTTATACTAGGGTTTAGACAGGGCTAATAAAAATTCAGATGGGATGTAAAATCGCTTGAAGTGAGACAGCTTAATGTGCAGAACTGCAGAAATCAGGAACCATTACCATAACTGGAAGTACTTTCTCAGCAATTTAGATGAAATAGTTCTGTACAATGTTGTCAAGGAGGCCAAGGCGACCAAGGCGGTGGCCTACCGCCTTATTGCTTAGGCGACAAGACGCAACGCCTAGGCGAAGCCTAGTTTATATAACCTAGTACGTTTCAAAGACTACTATCTACCTTTCTCACCATATTAAATTCTATTTTTATCTTATATATAAGGGTAGCAAACTAACAATGGCATTCACAACATTCAACATATACCTATAATGTAGAAGAAAAATATAATAAACGGCAAATATTAAGAAACATTAGCAAATGAATAAGGAAAAAACCAACGAGAATCTGGGAGTACCTGCAAATCAAAATGAAAGATATGAAATTTACTAGTTACATGATCATGACATGTAAAGAAAGTACAAGATATATCCAAGATTCAATTCTTTCCAATGACCGTGAGAGAGAGAAGAAACATGTTACGCGCTAGTAGAACCCCATCAAAAGTGAGAACCAAGTGGGAAGTTTGATTGCTATTGCCTTATTCTGACATAAAAAATGAGGAGTTTTATAGAAATACCCATCAACCTTTTTATAATAACCATGGTTTGCCGTATCGTACCGGATCGTGTCGACTCGTACGAGTCGACTCATATCTGGGCGAGTCTGATCCTCTGGCATCGACCGAGTCGGACGGGATCATACCGACTCATACATGTATAATGGGTTGTTTAAATTGAGTTTTTCCCATTTGATAAGTAAAATAACACTTTATATCAGTTAATATGATATATTTCTCTAAATATGATTTAAACTCATTACTTTTGACAAATTTATTGGCTTGACTCGTGCGAGTCGGACCGATAAGGATCGGTATCACACCGTATCTAAGAAGATACAATCCGATATGGATCAGCGATACGGCGAACCTTGGTGTTCACTAACTACCCGCCCATTTACAAGGAGTTACCATTCTTTTCTTCCTTGCCAATTAGCCATCCGGCTACAGTCCATGACATGAGAAGTGAGGGTTCAGAAATCAGGATGACAGACTTACACAACTTGCTTGGTTTCCTAGTTATTGGAGGAGGCTAGGTGACAATGGCGGTGATCATAATTGGCTGTCACACAGTTACTATTCCATTCAAAGCAATTGGGCATGTTAATCGCCCAACGAAAGGCTAGTCAATGCAGTAATATGCACAAACTGCCAGTAACAAATAAGACTAAAAAAATAAGTTTCTCGATAAAGAATTAAAGATGAAAATAGAACAACATATAGGATATGAAAAGAAAATTCATGAAAAGCTTGTACCGCAGAAGGTGTTGAAGCTGCAGGTTTAGACGACTGATTTTCCAATACAATTCTGCTCCAGTTCTGGCTCTCTTTCTCGGACTCAGCAAGAATTCTTTTTTCAAAATCAAAATCAAAAGTGAATGTGCAGCGAGGGACCTCTGTGACTTGTGGGGCAAGTTGAGGCTAGTCGGCAATTACATGCACAGTTAACGGAGACATATTATGAGGGTAAAAACTTCTAATAGAAAGCAACAGAAAGTTGACATGCAGACCATTGCGTGCAATTACAAAGAGTTGGGCAAAAATATTTACATTTTGATCAACTATTGTGGCTTTTCAGGTTTCAAAATGATGACAATTTTATAAAGACAAACGAGGCATTAAATGTGCAGTAGTGAAACAAAAGACCAAGGCTATTCTGCCAATTTGCCTCATCCCAATGTTGACAAATAGCAAAACAAGCAGCAGTTATCTATATTCTGATTTTACGGCTGCATAGCAGGGTGTTATCCTGCATGTCATACAGAGAAAGCCTGCCAGAGAACATTGATGGAGAGCTCTTAGTTGATGAATGATGACACCAAAAGGAGAGAACATTGTCTGAATCAGAACAGTAAAAAAATAGATGACATTAACACCCAGAGTTATAGCAGTTTATCTTATCACCCCAATTGTATGGTGTTTTCGTCATTTGTAAGTGACATAACGTGCTCCAACACATCCATGATCCTTACACTTGCCAAGTAATTAATTGAAAATGTACTGTTCTTGATTCTAAACATGGTATCTGAAAGGAAATTCCCAGACCCAGACATGTTAGAGAGAATTTACTATGAGTTTTAGCATATCTTTCAAAATCCAGATAACATTAGAGAGTAAGTGCACTGAATGCTTCTAGCTCATCATGAAAGCTAATGACGACTTCCAAGTGGAAACAATGATTACTCTGTTGAAACCTGAGTTACACAAAGCACTAAATGTGGCTGCACAAACTATAAGGAGATAGTGAAACTGCATTCCAAAGGTCTTTTCTAAAGCTGCAAAACTAGTATGCACGGTTATGTTTTCAAACTGCTTTTGATTGTCAGTATAGCATAACATTCAAAGATACTTGATAGGTCAGAGAAAGTCTTTTCTACAGCTGCAAAACTAGTGTGCACAGCTATGTCTTCAAATTGCTTTTGACTGTCAGTATAGCATAACATTCAAAGACACTTGATAAGTCCTAAACAATCATGCATGGCTAATAAATTAATTTCTAATTCCATATCATGCTCCCAAAGCTCTATTTTCCCCCAGGAAACAAACTCACTACCACCCTCTGGACTGTTGAACTTTCCCATGCTACTGTGCTCCAAGGCCAGGGCTGTGGTCAAGCCCAAACCCCAAGACCATGAGATCTGCTGTGCCACAGGTTAAGTGATGGAGGAGCGGACTCACGGACTGCGCAGCGTAGTAGGCCGCACTGTGGTTTGGAGATATTATTGTTACCTTTTGATGCATTTTGTATTTCATTTGAACCTGTGAGGACATGAATAAGGCCCACTTATGGCCCATTTGGGGCTTTTTCCTACTTTCCTATATTTTTTTCTGCATTTTTCTATTTTTAGAGGGCCTAGAGGTAACATGGTAATTTTGGCTACTAGGGTTTCCTTTTGGGGCCTATATATACCCTATGTACTCTCCCTTTTGGGCAATGATGACTAGAGTGGAAAATATTCAGTGCAGACGTTGTTCATTCTGGGGATGGACCCGTGAAGGGTCTGGTGTGAGGGTGTAAGGCCTTATTTTTTCTTCTTCCCCAACCCCCTTCTTCCCCACTTCATCATCGTCTTCTACCCCTTTCTTCTTCTTCTTCTTGGGCCTCCTAGCCATTCCTCCAGTTTCTCCATTTCTGTCCCGCATCAAATTGGTATCAGAGCCAGTTTTGGATTGTCCTCACGATCCAAGTCCTACACCCAAACCTCCAATCTACCACCTCACCCCCCCCCCCCCCCCCCGCGTCCCTTGACGGAACCGCCACTGCCCTAGGCTTCTGCTGCCGCAGGCAGCCCCTGCCAGTGTCGCCGCCGCCATCCACCATTGTTGTTGCGGCCCCGCCACCTTCCCCATCATCCGAAAGAACACGAAAAACAGAAGAAAGAAAAGTTTTAGCTGCCTCTGTGCATTGTGTGAGTTGGTGGGAGCCTGGATGGCTCTATGCAAACCATAGGGGTGGAGGCCCATGTCTTCTTCCCCTCCTCCCATCTTCTTCTTCTCCAGTTCATCTAATTCCTACCTTGTTGTCTTCCCCACCCCTCAGTCTCCGCGCTGTTCGTCTATGATTTCCCCTTCCTCTCTTTCCCTCTCATTTCATCTCTGTTAGTGAACCTCATCGTCCAGGACATCTCCCGCGCTGCCGCACACACGCGGCACGCCCAAAGAGCTCATGGCCCCCTCGTTCTTCGTCGATCGAGCCCGCACGAAGCGTCGAGGGCCGCCACGATCCCCCTTCAGGCCCGCCACTCGCCGCCGCCATCATTACCAAACCACGCGGCGTCCCCTAGCTTTTCGCCCAGGGCGTCGTCGTCGTTCGTGTCCGAGTCGATCCCGCCCAGCCGCCGTCTTCATCATTAGCCGGGACGCGTGGAGCGCTCTCCGGCTTCACACCGCAGGGACGTCGTCGACCGCACCAGCTTCCGGCCCGCCCTCATCATCGCTGCCTCCACGCGGCATGCGAACAAGGTTGGCCCTCCCGTTTTCTCGCCGATCATGCCATTTGCCCCCTCCCCACTTGGCAGCCTCGTTGATTGAGCCATTCGGCTCATTCCCACGCCGGCAGGGTCCCGACACCAACGCCACGCGGAGCCCCTGCCTCCCCTATCCGCCACCAATCTCACCTAGCAACGCTACGTGGCAGGTCCCTGGCACTCATCCAACCTCCATCGTCGGTCGAGCCTTGTAACAGAATGTTCCAACCCGGTTCGCCCTTCTTCGTCAACAAGTGAACACGACCCCTTCACACGCGTCACCTGTTACGATTTCAGCCGCCACTCCTCGTCGATCGAGCCAGACCGGGGGGGGGGAAGGTCAGCATCGCCATTTCTGCCCCTACACAGTGGTCGTGCCTAGTTTGTTCGTGGGCTACTGAGCGGTCTGAGGCCTACTTGAGAGCCCAACCCTCTCGCCGAAACTGTGAGCGCAGGGACGTCCGTCTAGCGGGGACAGGAATTTCCAACGCTCGGATATTTGCACCCCACTCATCAGTGGGCAGGTTAGCATACATCCTTATAGACCTACTCGTTTATTATATGGTGGAAATCTGGTTCCCGTGCTTGTGAGTTTATTTGTTAGGATTGCCCAGCCACTATTAAAACTTCACTGCTAGTTGTGCGTGTTAAAACTTGTGAGTAGCCTATCTCGTAGCTCACATTTGAGTTTGTTGATGTGGTTTTGATGCCCTAGGCCATCAATAGTTCTCACTACCGTTGCTTCACTCGTTACTCATTGCGAGGGACGGCTTATTTAGCTTGCATTTCTTGCTATCTTTACGTTTTATCCTTCTTGGAACACGATGATCGTTGTGCTCATTTACTATCTCCGTGGTGTTGATTTGCTGATTTTGATTGTGGGAAAGTTGGCGGAATCATTTCAGTTGTCGTCCCGCATCATTAAGTGCACAAGAAGCCACAAACCAGAAGCCCAATGGAGTTGCAAGCTGGCAATCTTGGGATGAACTCAAGGATGTGAGACAATTGACATTCACCCAGCTCTATGTTTCCAAAGCTATGTTGAAGCAGGTGAAAGGTAGCCCCCCTCTATCATCAGCATAGTTGTTTCGTTAACCATGGTGAGCAAGGCAGATAAATGCACTAAGACCATGATTTGAAGTGACACTGAAACATGCAAGGGCACATTCTTCATTCATATCCACTGCTTTTGTGTAATGATAATATATGGGGGAACATTGCTTACTTCCATAGGATAGCATCAGGTAGGAGGAGGATGAGCCATATCATGAGCCTTAAGAGTAACAGAGCAAGTGGTTGACCAGACTATATTGATCAGGCAGCATGGGCAAGATTTCTACTCCAAGGTTTTTTCTAAAGAATCTCATAGGAGGCTTTCCCTGTCTGACGGCCTACTTCCATTCTCCCTCACTAAGAGAGAGGACCTGTCAACCCCTTTCATTGAAGAAGAACTCAAGAAAGTTGTCTTTGCCCTTGCAGGTGATAAAGCTCCATGTCCTGATGGTTTCCATATGTTCTTCTTTCAACAGTATGTGAACATTGTCAAGGCAAATCTGTTCAATGCTCTTGTGAAATTCCAAGAAGGATCGATTCACTTGGGGGGTATTAACAGGACCTTCATTATGCTTATTCCTAAGAAAGCAGATGCCGATTACTTGAGAGATTATAGACCTATCAGCTTATTGAACGGGGTTTATAAGATTATCATCAAGCTACTTGCTTCTAGATTGGAAGGAGTTGTTAGTCAGCAAGTCAGCAGTAATCATGGGGCATTTATCCAGGGCAGATACATCCAAGATAACTTCTTAGTGGCCCACGAGGCGATCCACGCCATGAAGATGCAATACAGAAAAGGAATGGTCTTGAAGCTAGACTTTGAAAAGGCTTATGACAGGATAAACTAGGGTTGTTTGTTCCAAGTCCATAACTATATGGGCTTCGAGGACAAGTGGTTGAGATGGGTTAATGATTGTGTCTCATCGGCGAACTTTATAGTGCCTCTTAATGGGCAACCTACCACCTTCTTTCATAGTGGGAGAGGTCTTTGCCAGGGTGATCCTCTATCACCACTATTCATTTTGGTGGCGCACATTCTCAGTAGACTATGGAAGAGAGTAGAGGAGTCTAATCTCATTGAAGGCTTCCAGGTGACTGAGCGAGCATACAGATTTCTCACCTTCATTATGCGGCTGATACTATTCTCTTCTTCTCTGAAGAGGAGGAGCATCTTTTTGTGGCCAGGTTCATATTGGAATTATCAGATGAAGTGGTAGGATTAAAAGTCAATTTCAGAAAAGTCAGCTAATCGGCATCAACATGGGGAACAAGGAACTTAGGAGAGCTTCATTCATCTTTGGTTGCCCTCTAGGTGACTTCCCCATCTCTTACCTTGGTCTGCCATTGTCTCCTGGGGCTCTTTGCCATAGAGACTGGGAAGTCATTGTGAAGAGATTTGAGAGTAGGCTGGCTAGGTGGAAAGGAAGACTTCTTTCCTATGGGGGGAGGTTGACCTTATGTAGGGCATTTCTTGATAGTCTTCCTATTTATTATCTCTCAATCTTTAAAATCCCAGTAGGAGTTGCTAACAAGCTGGCAGCCCTTCAGGTGAGGTTCCTCTGGCATGGATCGGGGGACTCTAAGAAAGGTAGCTATGCGGTGAGTTGGGGAAGGGTGTGTAGGGCCAAAAAGAATGGAGAGCTGAGTATTACGCACTAAATGGCTTTGGAAGTTGGTCAATCAAGCAGAGGACCTTTGGTGGGAGATTATTTCACAAAAATATTATGATCATCCCAGACTATGGGAGATAGATCTTCCTACCTTACAATGTGTCCTGGATTTGGAAAGGGGTCCTTGCAATGCCTTTAAAGCGGGATCACAGCTCACAGTAGGTGATGGCAAGTCCACCATCTTTTGGACTGATTCTTGGTGTGCTCCACAGCCGTTATCTGCTTTTTTCCTGCACTTATTTGTTATTGCCAGCACCCTTCTGCACGTGTTTCAGAATTTTGACATGGACATTTAGTGCTGGTGCCCCACCTTCGGAAGAACATTAAGGGAAGCAGAGGTAGATGATTTTGTGCAGCTTCTTCAGGTGCTACAGCTTCAGCAGCTTGCCCCTGCAACCCAGATCAGGTGGACATGGAGATGGAATAAGGATGGCTGTTCTCTGTTCGATCGACTTACTCCATCCTAGCTGATGGTTGGCGTTAGTTTCCCCTTCTACGCCAGCATTTGGCAAGCCAAGAGGCCTCTCAAGGTGCAAGTCTTTATGTGGCAGGTTGCTTTGAATAGGCTTCCTACATGTGATAGGCTAGCTCTTTATATGGCAAACTTGAATGTTACTTCTTGTCTCTGTGGTGCTGAAGATGAGACGATGGACCATCTCTTCACATCTTGCTCTTTCACTCTAGAAGTGTGGCAAGTGCTATCTTCTTGCCTGCATGTCACCTTCCCTAATCGGGATTCGGTGGAGAGCTTATTTCTTCTGTGGAGAAGGCAATGGACTCAAGCTGAAGATTGGATCATTTGGTGGATCATCCTACATGCTACTATCTAGGCCATTTGGTTGGAGCAAAACAAAAGGATCTTTAAAAGGGAAAGTTCTACACCTAATAGGGTCATCTCTTTTGTTTGTGAGAAAGTCGGGGAATGGGCTATGTTTTCTTGTCATGTTAATAGTTGTAACTCCTCCCTATTTTGTCTCCTTGGGGAGAGTTAACTCATATACTGTTGTTGTCCTCCGGGAAGAGTTTGGGCTACACCGTCCTGGTGTTTTTTTGGTATATGGGGTTTGAAGGTTGGGCATTCTTATACTTGTACATCCCCAATATTTTTATAACTCTTTTTTCTATTAATATAATTGTGGTACTGTCCACTTTCAAAAAAAAATGTTAAATGTGGGGCCTACAAATTTAAGATTTAGATAATCTAGGAAGAAAGGGTCAAAGGGATCAAAACTTGATGTAAATTTGCTTTAGCAAAAAGTGGAAGGCAGAATGACAGAAATTGGAAATTTTTACTTTATCTTTTTTATTTTCCTCTTCTCTTCATCTCCTTGCAGTATCTGAACTAACAAATTGTGGAAATGTCACATTTGAGTGGTAACTGGTATGTGAATGGATTCATTTTGGGCTTCCCACACACAGGTTTAACATCACAAGGTAGACACGGTTTTACCCTCACATAGTCAAAGAACAACAAAGTATCCATCCAAAAAGGTGATTCCCAACAGGAAACTAACATATGAGGGCACACCAAGGCAAGCACTTTTTGTTCATACCAGCCTAGATGACCAGGTCACATTGCCTGTCCAGAATGCCTTGCCTAAGGCGATGCTTTGAAAACAATGATCATGAGGGAGTGCATAAGCTTCGACCTAACACATCAATGTCATGACTGTGTATCCGACAAGGATCCAACATTCATAGTAAGAGAATTAACCTTGCCCCTTTCCGTACAAACTTTTTTCTCTTCAAGTTCACAACCACAGTCTTGTTTTCCTGATGAGATATTAGAGCTGGAAATAAGAGACTATAACCGGCATTAATAACGTGAGATTGTATTAACCATTAAGACGGCTCTAACAGACTGATCTCCTTATTGACCCTCATCCGAAATTGAATTTTCAAAAGGAGAAAGCTGGATAGGGTCCTTGATTTTTGTGAAACGCATGCCCATAAAGTACAAACAGCAGAAATATTGCTGAATTCAACATATCTGAAAAGAAAATATGTAGCTTCCTAGTAACAAGGAGGCCTTTGTTGCATTTTAGCTGGTGATGTACCCATGCTTAGAATTACTCATAGAAACCTCCAATTCTAGCATTTCAAGCTTCGCAACACGTCAAGGTGTTGATTGTCCTGCACCAAACATCCAATCAGCAATCCCATTTGATATGCTGTGTTTTGGCTTAAGGCTCAAATTCCCTTGAGAAGGCTGCATGTATCAAACAATGTCCATTGGGCACTGCTTAATGATTTATGATGTCAGTTGTGAATACAGTATAGGTCCAATATGGTACAGAGAGTGGGCAGATGCTGCTATACAAAACATCAAGACCAATCACAAAAATTTATGTACCAGTATTTGCTGACATTAAAAAAAACATGACAGGAAAAAATAGAACCAAAATTTTCATTGAACACAACTGTTAAATGCCATTATCATCAACTCATGTGAGTGGCCTTGAAGCTTTAGAGTGGCAATTCTCACGTAAAGGGGAGCAGTGATAAAACAGAAGTTAATAGCAACCTCAAGCCAAAATTATACCCCATTATTGCAAATAACACTAACACATCAGTAAGCAACAATGAAGATTACTTTTTTTAAAAAAAAAAACAATAAAGATTAAAAAAATCAAAATGCAATATATCCGAGTTTTCTGAATTTGAGAGGTAAAAAATGTATAGATAACCTGCCCAGAAAAATTATCCTCATGGTAAAACATCATAACAAATATGTCATTGAAAAAGCAAAGAATACTAGTTTCAGAATCTTACAGGAGGAGTTATTCGGTATTCTGGCTTTAATGTGACCCTAATGCCCATTCCCGCTGCAGAAAAGTGAAGAAAAATTAATTTACTTAGGAAACTCAAAGCATCTGAAGATGAGTTTAATTATAAGATGGCAAAAGACTATGAAGAACCATTCCATGAGAAGCTCACAGTTTTTTTAGAGTGAAAAAAAGTCACAATTCATTGAAGAAGGAAAGTAATATATACCGAACATAATACAGAAGAACCCTCCCACAGGGCAAGAACAAGTACCTCAAAATTCCAGAAAAAGAAAACCAACTCCCAGAGGGAAACTCAAACAGTACAGGACGGCATCAAAGGGGAAATATCTGCTTTATCAAGACAATAAAGCATACAAAAGTGGAAAAGAAGATTCACAAACACATTCTTCCAGCAGCGCATCATCCTTAACAGATCATGACTGTTGTCTTGATAAAGATCCACCACCCCTACCCCAGTCTTCAACCAAAGTGGAAGCTCTCCTAAAAATATCATATGCACCGCTAAACTCTTCTCTAAACTTTCTTTTGTTTCTTTCAAACCACACTGCCCATAACATAGATCAACGACCAAATCTCCTGATCTGGGAAAGAACAGACTTCATTCCACCAGCTAAGCAGGTCCATGATTGAAGAATGCTCAACCCACCTGATGTTTAGCACTTTGAAAATAATCATCCACTGTACATTGATAATACCACAAGCACAAAATAGATGAGTTTGATCTTCCTCATAAAGAGCACAAAAAATACATCTATCATCTTGGACATGGAAACTATTTTTAACCCTCCGACTAGTAGGCAGTCTGTTCCAAGCAATCCTCCAGAGTTATTTTATTAGGAAGAAATTTGGACCAAACCAAATCTTTCCTCCACACTCTGCTTCCTCCATCGTCTAACAATCTCACAAGAGAATTAAGAGAGAAGTTCCCTTATGTGTTTTTTAAGTTACAAAGAAGTTCCCTTTTATATTCCATCTCCTAATTTTTTTTATTTTGATCCCCATGAGATAACTGAAACTGCATAATAATATTAATTAAACTAATCAGCTCATCACATTCCACATCTGTGAGGTCCCTTCTGAACAAGAAATTCCACTAACCATTACTATCACTGATTCACTATTGAAAATTTGTGCCACTAAAGTCTCTGAGTTGCTCACAATTTGAAACAGGTTACTAAATTATGTGGCCAGAGACATGTCTGAGCACCATTTATCTTTCCAAAAACTGACATACTCACCATTCCCCAGCTGAATGGTAATGGAAATGGAGAGTACATCGCTCACGATTCGCCTTAGCTGTGATCTACATTGATGATATGCTGATAGAGTCATAGAGATAATGATATATGGTGATTATGGTTTTGATATTACATCATGCATTGAACAATTGCTATATCCCTTACTTTAAGTAGAATAAGAAAAAAAAAATCTACCAAGATGAAGGGAGTAGATAGTTTTGGAACATACTTAAAAGAAAGATAGACATTGAAGACAGATGAAGTGCTTTACATCTTGTTTAAAAAAAGCATACAAATGATTTTTACAAAAGACTCAAGTGACAGGACTTAGATAAAAATCAAGTCACCTGACATGGAGAAAATGTCAACATTGACCAAATTATCACAAGAGTATTTTTCTGGAAGGTTTTCAGTGCATTGTCATAAAAATTAGGGAACAAATGAAAGTATTACTAGAAAGAGCACCCCCCCAAAACCCGGAAAACTGCCCAGAAACTCAAGCCCATTCCAAGTCATTAGCAGTTTGCCCATTCCAAAAGGTAGCATCAGTGGTTCACTCTTTCTGCACCTACCCAGACCAAAATTAAGAATACTTGAAAGTTGGAAAGAAAGTAAGCATGCTCGTCGATGATATAAAAGCAATAATATCAGTTGTAGACTTGTAGCCAGGCTGCGAGGAATTTTTTTTTAGAAGACTGTCACTGTCGATAATCTACTGTGAGAGGGTGCCGTCATTCTTTTAAACAGTGACCCACCATGGTTGACCTTGTTAAGCCAAATTTAGCCAAACTGAAGATTATGAATTACAACAGTAAGTCTGAAGTTTTTTAAGGGGATGGGTTCACCTCGCACCTCACAAGTGTACCCCAACGTACACTCCACAAGGAGACCACACTAGTGGGCTCAGATCAAATGAGTGAACTTCTGAAACCACTCAATTGCATGCTAGAGCAGCATGAAATCAATGCCAAACATGAAATGTGCAAAACTCGACGCCTTAATGCATAACAGCATGCAACCATTGGATTCAGACATGAGACCTTGGGGAGCAAACCCAAATTTTGTGCCCACTGAGATACCAAGTTAGCCTGTGGGAGCTTGAAATTCACCTTATAAATTTGGCATCTTTTAAAATTTTCTCATGATGTTGTAACATATTAGTTTTTCTGTCATTGTTTGGTGTTTCTTAGTTGCATAGATTCTGCTGCAAGGAGTTGGCAGCTGGTCTGACTTAAGGGCCTTTGTCTGGTATATTTATTCTATAAGAGATAACACCCAAGAAAAAAGTCATCAAAATAAAATTTAGAGAAAAGAAAGGATTAAATAAAAAAACAATGCATTGTCCTGATTAGTTAACATATAGACTTCAACAAAATTCCTCCTTTCAAGACCAATGAATGAACAATTACTTCCTCAAGAATACGATAGAAAAAGACTTATCATAAGCTCTTTCAAAACGACACTGTTCCATGCAGAAACCGAACAACGTTCGTGGAGGATCCCAACTATCCCGGAAAACACTGTGCTTCTGTCTTCCCCCATACCAAGGCAATAATTCCTGTTTGGCTTAGTAAAACAGACCCCGCGCATCGACAAGCTTAGTTGAAACCGTCGGTATAGTATGCTTTACACCAAATTTCCCAACGATCGAAACCCCAAAGAAAAACAAGGGAGCCCTAACAAAACCCTAATCCTAACACAAAACGGCCAGAAAATCCAACAAACAGGACAACAATTCCATCATCCAACCCCCGCCCTTCGCCGTGATAAGAAACGAACAAACAAACATCAAATCATGCGAATCACAAACCCAGAGAGAGAAAGAGATGGGAACCCACATGATGGAGGACCAGAAGCAGGATGGTGGTGCGGCACGCGGCCAGGGGGCGGGGGACCGTGCTGCCCAGGCTGCTGCCCGATCCTGGGGTAGAGGGACGCAGCCGCCGGCGGTCTGTGCACGGAGCCCGTCCTGTTCCTGTAGTCGTAATCCATCAATGGAGAGGACGCGCGGGGATAGGGTTTCGGCAAGGGCCGAGACGCGCTGCGTGAGGAGAAGAACGGGAGAACGATCTCCTCTTCTCTCCGAAGCTCGCCAACGAAGAAGAAATCGAGAGCCCCGCGAAGCTTCCCTGCGGAGGAAGGAGTTCGCTTACGAGCTACGACTTCGTGACTTGGGCCGTGAAGCAGACACGTGACGGCCCAAGGGAGGAAGCCCTATGGGGGCTTCAGGGTTTTGGTTGGTCGAAATTGAGATTGGCCCAGTTTGCTTAAAAATCAATTCGTTTGTTTTTAAACACATTAAATTTAGGAATAATTTCAGAATTATTCTCATAGAATTGAAAAATCATTCTTTGAAATTTATTAAGATATTGTCATATCTACATATCTTCATAAGAAAAGTGATAATTCTTAGGTAGTGTTCGACGCAGCTTTCATTTGGAAGTATTTTTACACTTCTATCTAGTTAATTTTTTGTTGGAAGTATTTGGATCTTGGAAGTTATTTATGAAATAGTTTACTTATGTTTTGACTTCCAACTAAAAAAAGTTTCAATATTAAAAAATGAAGTTGATACAAAAAATTTGACTTTTGCAACAAATTAAAATTAATTATAACCTCTCTCTTTAAAATCATTGTATGTGAGAATTGAAGGTCAAAAGTGACTTTCAGGTAAAAATTTTATCAAACACACTCTTAAAAATATGAGTTTTTTCGTGACTGACGTGTTAATCAGTAAAGATACATATGCAATGTCTTGTGAGTTTCGTAGATTTTAAAAAGAAAAAACAGTGGTTTGAATTTAAAATTTAGCAGTATCGCACCGTAGTCGATGCATCTTCACCATGTGAACAAACATTGCCATAGTAATATAGTATTCGCTTTACTTGTCTCGACCTCGAACCTGATTGCGTAATTAACCTAAGTTCTGGACGATCTCGGTCTATTTAATTTGATCCCTTTCAAGAAAAGTCTGTTAATTTGATTTAATGGGATGAATGATGATGAGAACGTTATTTAAGTTTGCCTTTAATGGCTAATAAAAAGTTATAACACAGCACACAGGTCACACAAATGAGACGGCATTTCAATATTTTGATTAAAAAACTATTGTGGATGATTTATCTAAAAGAATATTTTTTGTTAATAAGTACGAGTGGTTGGAGTATCTGCATGTTTTTTAAATTAAAATTGGTATATATTTTTTAACATTCAATTATCCCTCGTAGAATTATTTCCATCTTTTAAGGTTTATTTTTTTACCATTTGATTGTATCCGACTCAATCGTAACTGTCTGATCATGTACGTGCAAATTGGTGATAAATACGAAAATATCAAGAGATGAGATTAATGATAAAGTCTAATTTGAGTAATTTGTACTTTTATTATTTTTGTAATTTTAAAAATAAAATAAAATTTACCCGTATCCGATCCATGGCTAGAATTAGAGACATTAGAATTTAAAAGCTCACCACACAGAGATAACATGTAGATACCTGCCCATGGGAACGTGCATAATTTGATTCAAACAAAAAAAAGATTTGAAGCTTTGTTAAGTTCGATTCTGTTTCACGTGTTCGTTAATAAGAATAAAAACAAAGAATTATATGAATTAAGTTTGTATATTTATACATATACACATATAAATAGAATTAATTAATTTAAAGTTCTAATGTCACGTCAATATGTATGATAGAGGAGAATCCGATTAGGTCTAACAATTGGGGGCCAGTCTAACAAGAGAAGGGGCCGAAATGTACTTGGCCCACGAAGCTAATTAAACAGACTCGGCCCAGACGCCTTATTAGATCAGCATAGGTCCGGTCCACACATAATAGGCTCAGTAACCAAACGACGGTATTCGGTCCAATCCAAGCACATGATAAGCCGAAATGGATCCGACCTATTTCGGCTGACTGTTAGCGAGCCTTCAACCTGTTAACGGGTACTTTGGCGATTTCCTGTCAAACCCACAAATATAGTCCTACATCGACTGCCATAAGAAAGGAACCATCATCCCCTTCTATAAAATGAATGCTATTCAATGCGGAAAAGGTAATTCCATAAGCCTTAAGCTTCTTCTTTCTTTTTAAATAGTCAATCTTTCTGTCGGGACTGACTTTACCATCGGAGGAGGTTCTCCTAGACCGAAACCTAGGATCCTTCCTAATTGGTTCTTTCTTTCCGCAGGAATTTCGGCCTCGTTTCATGCCTACTTTTCGGTTCGGATCTCTCTCGGCCACTGGTCATCTGGCTGATATTCGGATTTTAATCCCGAAATCTGACAGTAATAACTTCGGCTACATCAATATATAAATATTATATATATATATGCTCACCAGGCATTGTTGTATAACCGTCAACGGAAACAGGTCTATCGAATCCCTTTGATCCGACCACAGTTATACTACAGTACCCAGAATGTACTGCAACAAGCATTTGTATCTTTGTTATAATTTGATTCGGGTTTCATTTCAGTTTCCAATCCTTGCACAACCCTACTTAGTAATCTTAAGGCTATTTTCAAATAAGGATCATTTAGGACTGACTTATCTTGAATGCTTTATCTCTACACTTATGGTTTGTCCTTTCGTTTCAGATTGAGCCGACTCATACACGTCGACTAGAGTTTAGGTGACTTCGATCTGCTAATACACACCGAATTGATCGAATCGTGTCAACTCATACATATATAATGAATTATTTTATTTAAATTTTTTATTTGATAAATAAATTTATATTTTATATATCAATTAATATGATATTTTTTTAAAATATAACTTGAATTTATTATTTTGAACAACCTCATTGACTTGAGTCATGTGATTCGTGCAAGTTGATGTAGACTGGATCTATCACGACCGGATCCCGCAGACGGGGACCCGGAAAAGAGGATCCGGAGCCGGTCCGGATCGAACGATGGAAGGGGGACCCGACGGGAACGTGATGTAGACTGGATCTATCACGACCGGATCCCGCAGACGGAGACCCGGAAAAGAGGATCCGGAGCCGGTCCGGATCGAACGATGGAAGGGGGACCCGACGGGAACGTGATGTAGACTGGATCTATCGCGACCGGATCCCGCAGACGGGGACCCGAAAAAGAGGATCCGGAGCCGGTCCGGATCGAACGATGGAAGGGGGACCCGACGGGGATCCGAGACGGGGCGAAGACGGGGCTTCTCGGGATGATCCGGATCCGCCCGCGGGGGGCGCGGTTTGCCGCCAGAGCTGCTCTTGGATAGTGAGCCGCTGCTCCTTCGGCGGACGGAGGCGCGGCGCGAGCAGGAGCTTCTCTCGGCCGAGCGGTCGGCGAGCGTCGGAGCAGAAGCCGGAAAGTCCGAGATCGGACGGGGGGACGGCTCGCTCTCCGACCAAGGAGTCCGAAGGCACCTTCAGCGCGAGGCCGAGCCTCCTGACGCAAGGCAGCTGACGGGCTTGCCCTCGGACAGCGAGCCCGAAGGCTACTTCAGCGCGAGACCGAGTCTCCTGACTTGAGGCAGCCGGCGTTCGGCGTCGAGACCAGGGAGAGGAGTCCGAGGTCGGCGGCCGAGACCGACTCGGGGAGGTCGGCGACGATTCGAACCGAACCCCTGCAGGAGGGAAAGAAGAAGAAGAACCAGTCAGCAGGAGTCCCGGGCGTCAGCCCTGGGGAACCCCCTCCGACGGTCAAGTTAGCTCCTGAAGAAGATTCGATTCAGAAAGCAAGAAAGAGTAGCTATAATGTTATTCGGACAGAAGTCCTTTAAGGGGTTTCGGAAGCTTTGGGAGGCCTCCGTTTTTCCCACCTACCTCTTGGCCACAAATAGCGGGATATTTATAGCAGATGATAGCGGATGGTTAACGGTGGCAGCCGATATAGGACTATCTGCAGGTTTACTGATAAACCGCCGTAGCGCCTGATCCGCCACCGGAGTGGGCCGGAATCGGCTACCGGGCCGAAGGGGGTTGGGCCGCTGACGGGCCGAAGGCCTGTTGGGCCCTGGGCTGCCGCACTGCTCCCGGGCCGTAGGCTGGTGGGCCGCTGACGGGCTGAAGCCTGTTGGGCCGGGAGCGACGGTGCCGCTTATGGGCCGAAGGCCGCCGGAGGGCCTGGTACTGCTGCTGTTGGGCTGAATGGGGTTTGGGCTTGCTTCAATGGGCTGAATCGGATTCTGCCTCATCACATAGCCCCCCACTCTTGTCTTCCTCAGTTCTGAGATGGCGAGAGTATAGTCCGAAGCTTGTCAGAAGAATTTTTTGTGACAGACGCTTTACCCGAAGGTCCGTTTCTCTTTCTTGTTGCTGGGAAGGAGATGCCCTCGGTCGGCCGAGGGCTACGCGGTTGTTCCGTCTTTGCTCGGAGTGGCGACGAAGGCTCAGAGCCCAGAAGCCGAAGGGTTGTGCCATCTGACTCGTGTCAGGCTTCATTAAATGGACGGGATGGCGCGTCGCCTCGCGAGGAAGCACGGGACACGCGTCGCGCATCCAGCCGCTTTGTCAAAAACACAAACGGATCCCGACCGCCCGCTGGTCGCGGATCGCCTCGGCTCTCTGCCCGAGGCTCCACTCGGATCGCCGCCGTTCCCTTCGTTCTACGCGGATCGGGACACGTGGCAAACATCCGAGTGATCAGCCGAAGGGTCGGAACGCTCTCGGCCATTGATCGCTCTGCTTCAAATCCCGGAGCCGGCCCGTCATCATTGCCGAAGGACGGTGCACGTGGCGGGCATCCGGGAGGAGCGAGGAGACGAGCGGGATGATCTCGGCCGCTGGCTTCGGCGGGAGGCGTTTCGAACGGTCTTATAAATACAGGCCCTCCGCAGGGCACTGTTCTTCTTCTTGCTGCTGCGCTTGCGTTTCCCTCGCAACCATCCGAGTTCTTCCTCCTTCTCCAGCGAGAGGCCAGCTTCCTGAAGGCTTCGTCCGAGCTCGTCGGCTGCCGTGGGAGGTTCTTCGTCCCTCAGAGTGCATCGCCGGTGGAGTTTGGAGGCCTGAGGTTGCGCTTGGCTCAAGAGAGACTTCCTCCCTCTCTCTGCTAGTAAGCTTTGACCTCCTTCTCCCCCTTCGCGACCTTATGGTCCGGAGCTCTTCCAGTGAGATTACTCCTTCGGACGAGGAGTACACTCCCCCCCATTCTCGTAAATCTTCCCTGTCAGATCCTTTTGCCTCGGGATCCCTTGCTTCCGGAATGTCTGGGGAGTCTGAAAACTCCGGGACCGAGGGGTCCGAGACCTCCGGAGCGGAGGGCTCCGAGGTCGAGACTACTGGGACCGAGGCTTCGGGTGCCGAAGCTTCTGAGGCCGAAGCTTCTAGTGCTGAGGCTCCCGAAGTCGAGGCTACCCAGGAAGTCCGGGACCCAGGCCAGGCTTCCACCTCGGGGCGCCGTCCTCCGGATATCGCTTCGGAGGCAACCTGTGCCCTTTCGGACGTAGAGGTAAGGAACTTGGTTTCTTACTTCCAGCTCCCTTCTTGGACGACCCCCTATCGGCCCGATTCCGTCACCAGGGCAAATTCTGTTCGCCCGGGCTCCTTCTCCATCTATGTTGATAGCTTCGAGGCGGGCTTCCGTCTCCCTCTCCCCACTTTCGTCATTAATCTCCTTAGCTTCTACGGGCTGGCCCCGTCTCAGCTCTTCCCCAATTCTTGGCGTACTGTGTACGGATTTCTGAGCGTTTTTGCTCATATAAAAATCCGCCCCTCTATCAATGTCTTCCGCTATCTGTTCAAAATCCAGACGCAGGGGAAGTCCGAGTGGTACTGCTTCGTCCCTCGGGTTGGCCGAAGCATCTTCTCCGGGAAGCCCTCGTCTATCCATGGCTGGAAGAGGAAGTTTATCTTCGTCTCTCTGCCGGAGGACGAGAAGGGCGTGTGGCCCTTCCCCACTGAATGGGCGCCGCTGGCTGCAGGCCTCTCGGGCCCTCCTGCTCTGACCCCTGTTCAGAGCACCATCGTGGGCCACGTCCAGGTGAAGGCCCCATACGATGTCTCGGTGCTTCTCACCGACGCGGAGCGGCTGATAAATGCCGGGGTTTGGCCGGACCCCAAGTTCGATCCGGAGCGGGCCTTCCCTTACCTTCCTCCCGGGGAGACTCCGCGGGGCCGCGGGGGAAGGACTGCCGCTCCTCCGGCCGAAGCTCCTCTGGCTGAGGAGGCTGATGAAGTTTCGGCCGAGGGTAAGTCGGCTTTGTGTTAGTATTTGACCACTGTCTCGTTACTAACGCGTCGTTCTTACTTGCAGCGATGGCCGGTCTTGATAACCTCCTCGACCTGATAGCTGACCAACGCGCTCCAGGCCGGGCGCCGGTCCCTCAAGCAGCAGGCAGGTCCGGCCGAGGCTCCGGGGCTCCGAGGACCCGAGGCGGGGTCCCAAGGACTGCGGCCTCCGCCGAGGGTCGCGCTGCTGCCGCTGCTCTCGAGAGGGAGCAGAAGACGAAATTCGCCGCTCGGAGGGGCGGCCGAGCGTCGAAGCGCCCCCGGGAAGAGGAGGCCGAAGAGGTGGAGATGGCTCCGCTGGTCAGGAGGAGCACCGGGACCCGAAGGGCCGCGAGGCTGGCGTCCCCCGAGGCGCCGAGGGGCGACTCTCCTCCGGCCGCACCGGCGGGGGCCGGTGTCAGAAGTGAAAGCATGCAGGATCCGCAGACGTGCCTTCGTCTGCTCAGCAGCTTCACCCTCCCGTCAGCTTTCGAAGAGCTGGGGGAGCATTCGATTGCCGATCTGGCGGCAATGAGCGCCCGGTTGTCGGTCCAGGTAAGAAGTACGAAAAACTTTTCAACCTATCCTCCATTGGCTCCGGATTTTCTAACCCTTATCTACTCTTCCGCTCGCAGGCTGCGATGACGGGCAGCGTCCTGATGCATCAACAGGAGCTGCTCCGCCGCAAACTTCTGGAGGCCGAGGTGGGTTCGGCTGATCCCGGTGAAGGTACTTCGGCGGCGTCCCGCATCGAGCCCTTGGTTGACAGGCTCTCTACCGCGAGCGGTCGGGTGCGGGCGCAGCTGGAGGAGAGGGCAGCAGAGGCTCGCGCTGCTGCTGAGGCCAAAGAGAAAGCCGAGGGCGCGCTCGCGGCGGCTCAGGATGAGAACCGGGTGCTCAAGACTCAGATAAAGGACAAGGAGTCTCGGTGGGCTTCGGAGAAGCGCCGCCTTACCGAGGAGGTCTCGGCCCTGAAGCGGGAACTGGAGGAGGCGGCGGAATCGGTTATCGCCGACTTCAAAGCCGGGAGCGATTACGCCCAAGAGATCCTCCGAGCCCAGCTGCTGGCGTCTTCTTCGGTCTTTGACCTCGGACTGGCTGTCGCCCAGAGGGCCTGCCCGGACGTTGATCTGACCGGGGAAGCTATGCCGAGGGGCGCGGAAGCCCGGGAGCTCCTATCCTGGTGGGAGGGCCTCATGGCTGAGAGGGCCTTGCCTCCAGGTGCTGAAGGTGAAGTCGAGCTCGCCGAGGAGGCTTCCGCAGAGGAAGCTCCCGTCAAAGAGGCTTCCGCCGAGGGGGCTGCTCCTGAATCGGTGCAGATTGTTGACTCCCCCTCTCCCTCTCCTGGCCGAAATGTCATCGAGGCGGGGGAGGAGAGGGCCACCGAAGACTGATACGAGGGTTCCCCTCGGTTTACACGAACTTTAGAGAAAACCACAACAAATTTCCCTGAACAAAAGAGTTCTCTATTTATAGCCTACGGCTAAAAGCTTGGGGAGAGTTGACTTACATATAATAACGCCGAAGGCGCTCTACATTCCATGTGCGAGGAAGGGGTTGGCCCGAAAGGGTCTCCAACCGGTAAGCTCCTCGTCTGATTACCTCCCTGATCCGGTAGGGCCCCTCCCAGTTGGGGGCAAGCTTTCCTGAGGCTTCGGCCGGCTTGGAAGCATGAGCATTCCTCAACACGAGGCTCCCCACTTCGAAGCTCCGGGGCTTTACTCGAGTGTTGTGGTACTTGGCCATGCGCTGCTGATAAGCCGCCAGCCGGATACGAGCTTTATCTCGGACCTCTTCTACGAGGTCCAAGTGGTCTTTCAAACCTTCTTCGTTGGCCTCCGGACTGTAAGCAGTGACCCTGGGAGAAGGGAGGCCGATTTCTATGGGAATAACGGCCTCTATCCCATAGGCCATGCGGAAGGGAGTTTCGCCGGTGGGGGTTCGGCTTGTCGTCCGATAGGCCCACAGGACACTCGGCAGCTCTTCCACCCATCGGCCCTTAGCTTCGCCGAGGCGGGTTTTCAATCCCTGCAAGAGGCTTCGGTTAGTGACTTTGGCTTGGCCGTTCGCTTGAGGATGTGCGACCGAAGTGAACTTGTGGAGTATGCCGAAGCTGGCGCAGTTGTCACCGAACCGTCGGCTATCGAACTGCTTTCCGTTGTCTGAGATGATGGCTCGAGGGATGCCGAACTGGCAAATGATGGACTTCCACACGAAGTTCCAAGCATTGTTGTCGGTTATTGAAGCGAGGGGTTCGGCTTCGACCCATTTGGTGAAGTAATCGACCGCCACGATGAGGAATTTTCTTTGCCCGGTGGCGACGGGAAAAGGTCCCAGGATGTCGATTCCCCACTGGGCGAAAGGCCAGGGATCAGATAAGGGGGTCAGAAGGGCGGCTGCCTGGTGAATGAGGGAGCTGAACCTCTGGCACTGGTCGCAGCGCCGTACGAGGGCTAGAGCGTCCTCTCGGAGTGTTGGCCACCAGTAGCCTTGCCTTAGGAGCTTGTGAGCCAGGGCTCTTCCTCCTGCATGCGCCCCGCACACCCCTTCATGGACCTCTCTCACGGTATAGTCGGCTTCAGCCGGGCCGAGGCACCGTAGCAGTGGTCGGCTGAAGGACTTCTTGTACAGCACCCCGTCCAAAAGGAGAAAGTGGGATGAGCGCTGCCGAATGCGCTTCGCCTCCTTCGGATCTGGCGGGACTTCTCCTTGGAGAAGGAAAGCGACGAGGGGGGTCATCCACGTCTCGGCCTCTGCTTCAGCAATTTGCATGGCTTCGGTTTCGCCAAGGCTGGGTTCGGCGAGATCTTCGACGAGGGTCATTCGGCCTCCGCCCCCGTCTTGGGTTGACGCCAGCCGGGAAAGGGCGTCGACCCGGGTATTCTCGGCTCTCGGGATCCTCACGATTTCACAAGAATCGAATTGATTGAGGATCTTGCGAGTTACCTGGAGATAAGATGCCATCACTGCGTCCCGAGCCTCATACTCTCCGGAAACGTGGCCGGCGATCAATTGGGAATCGCTGAAGGCTTTCAGGTTCCGGGCGCCGAGCTTCTTCGCGGCCCGGAGGCCGGAGATGAGGGCTTCGTACTCGGCGCCGTTGTTAGTCGCTGGAAAGGAGAAACGCAGGGCGTACTCCGTGACGACTCCTTCGGGTGACGCCAGGATCCATCCGGCGCCACTGCCTGTGGAGCACGCGGAGCCGTCCACGAAGAGTCGCCATTCGTCTGGTGGTGCAGGTGTCGAAATAGTATCGGCTTCGACCACCTCGGGTTCTGGCTGTGGTGCCGCGGAGACGCCGGGGGTAAGTTCGGCGATGAAGTCCGCCAACGCTTGGGCTTTTATTGCTACCCGAGGGGCGTAGGAGATGTCGAACTCCCCTAGCTCAATCGCCCACTTCGCCAGCCTGCCAGACACCTCCGGCCGGGAAAGAATTTGCCTCAAAGGCTGGTTGGTGAGGACTTTTACGGAATGGGCCAGAAAATACGGCCGAAGTCTCCTTGCAGACGTGACGAGGGCCAGAGCCAACTTTTCCAGGGCAAGGTACCGGAGTTCCGCTCCCTGAAGGGCTCGGCTGGTATAATAAACGGGCTTCTGGACGCCTTCCTGCTCTCGGACGAGGACGGTGCTGAGGGCCGTCTCGGAGACTGCGAGGTATAGGCTCAGAGGCTCCCCGGGAATTGGTTTTGACAGGATGGGGACTTTGGAGAGGTAGGCCTTCAGCTGATTGAAGGCTGTTTGACACTCTTCTGTCCAGTCGAAATTGTTGGCCTTCTTCAGCAGCTTGAAGAAGGTGAAACAGTAGTCGGCCGCCCTTGACATGAAGCGGCTGAGAGCTGCGATCCTCCCGTTCAGCTTCTGTACCTCTCGGAGGTTAGCCGGGGGGCGCATCTTCATGATGGCCGAAACCTTCTCGGGGTTAGCCTCCACACCTCGGTGTGTGACCATGTAGCCGAGGAACTTGCCGGAGGCCACCCCGAAGGCGCACTTGGCCGGGTTCAGCTTCATCTTGTACCGCCTAAGGGCGGAGAAAGTCTCGGCCAGGTCGGCCAGGTGCTCCGCAGCAACGCGGCTCTTGACCAACATGTCGTCTATATAGACCTCCATGTTTCGGCCGAGCTGTGTGGCGAATACTTTGTTGACCAGTCGCTGATATGTCGCGCCGGCGTTCTTCAGACCGAAGGGCATTCGGGTGTAGCAGTACAGGCCCAAATCGGTGGTGAAGCTGGTCTTGCTTTCATCGTCCGGATGCATCCGGATCTGGTGGTAGCCTGAATAGGCGTCGAGGAAGCTTAAGAGCTCATGGCCGGAAGTCGCGTCCACCACTTGGTCTATCCGAGGCAGCGGAAAGCTGTCCATGGGACAGGCCTTGTTGAGGTTGGTGAAGTCCACGCACATACGCCATTTGTCATCTTTCTTTGGCACCATGACCACATTGGCGATCCAGTCTGGATGATGCACCTCTTGGAGGTGTCCGGCGTCCAGTCCTTTCTGTACTTCAGCTTGGATGGCGGCCCTCCTTTCCTGGTTGAAGGTGCGCCGCTTCTGCTTTACCGGAGGCTGGTCGGGATCGGTATGGAGTCGGTGCTCTGCTACCTTCGGGTCAACCCCGGGCATGTCTGCCGGAGTCCAGGCGAAGACGTCGAGATTCTTTTTCAAGAACTCGGCAAGCTTTTCCGCTTCACCCTTCTCCAGGCCGGAGCCTATCATTAGGACTCGTCCTTTGCCTCCCGGAACAGGGACGGCGAGAAGTGCTTCTCCCGGAGACGCCTCGGCCGATGACTCGATCGTTAGGGTCTCGGCCGCGTTCTTCCCTTTGACCGAAATCATGTAGCACTGCCGGGCTGCTTCCTGGTTCCCTTTGGCTTCGCCTATTCCACGGCTGGTATAAAATTTCAGCTTTTGATGGAAGGATGAAGGCACGGCTCCGATTCCGCCGATGAGCCTTCGGCCGAATATGGCGTTGTAAGCTGACTCGATCTTTACAACGGCGAAGTCCGTCTCGACGGTTAATTGCCGGGGGGCGGAGCCTAGGGTTACAGGAAGCCGGACGATGCCCTCTACTCGGCAGGGCGAGCCGTTAAAACCGTAGAGGGGGCCCCGGTGAGGTTTCATATTAGCCTCACTCAATCCCAATTTTTCAAAACAGTCGTAAAACAAGATATTTGGGGCACTTCCATTATCCACAAAGATCCTATGTACATCATAGTTGTTGATTACAGCATTGACGATGAGAGCGTCGTCGTGAGGGACCTGAACATCAGTCAGGTCCTCGGCGCCGAAGGTAATGTCTTCCAGACGAGGCTTCTTTGGCTCGCCTTCGACTGCTGCCACTGTGTTGCGCTGCCGCGGCCTGGACCCTTCCCCCGGCCCTCCGGATATCATCATGATAGACCCAGAACTGGGTCTTTGATGGGACGATTCTACCGGGGCCAAGGTGGCTTTTGGCGGAGGAGCGGCTTCTATTGCTGGGGGTTGATGTTGCCTGGGCGCTGCAGGGACGTCCCGGCTCTGTTGCGGCGGCTGCTCCCGGCGGTACTGCGGCAGTCTTCCCTCCCGGATGATGCGGTCGATCTCTTCCCGGAGCTGCCGACATTCATCCGTCGTGTGGCCGATCTCCCGGTGGTATTCACAGTACCTACTGGGATCTCTTCGGCGAGGGTCCGTCTTAATGCGATCGGGCCGCCGGAGCATGCCTTTCACCTCCATGAGCATTCGGGAAGGGGGAGCAGGTAAGGGTAGGTACCGCGGCTGCGGGTCCCGTCGCCTCTCCCTGTCCCAGTCCTCCCTGCGATAGCGCTTTCGCGAGGACTCCTGGTCCTCCGGCCGAGGTCGGACCACCTGGGGAACAGGTGCCGAGATGGCTTCGGCTGCGCCTCTCCCTCTGGACAGCATCAGGGCCTCCCGGTTGATGTACTTGTGGGCCCGGGCCACGAGGTCCTGGAAGGTCGTGGGATGGCGCTTCCCAATGGAACCGAGGAGCCCCTCGTCCCGGCACCCGCTGATCACGGCCGAAACCGCGATCGAGCTGTCGAGGTTCGGGATCTGGGCGGCCTCGGTCCGGAACCTGGTGAAGTAATCCTGGAGAGTCTCGGCAGGACCTTGCCGAATAGCCAGCAAACTGGCGGAGGTCTTGCTCTGCCGGGTGGCATCATAGAACTGGTCGATGAACAATTGGCCCAACTGGACTAGGGAGTGGATGGAGTCGGGGGCCAATGTCTCGAACCAGGTGAGGGCGATCTTTTCAAGGGTGAGGGGGAAAAGACGGCAGCGGACTGCCTCGGAGATCCCCCGGACCCGGAGGTAGGTGTTGAACCTCTGGAAATGACAGACCGGATCTGTCATCCCGTCATAGAGAGGGCCCTTCGGCAGCTTGAAGTCGGGGGGCACCTCTGTGGCCAGGAGCTCCGCCGTGAACGGGGTCTGCTCCAGGATGCTGCTGGCGAGGGGCGCCCCGTGAGGTCGGGACACCATCTGCTGCATCTCCTTGCGCATCGCCGTCAGCCGCCGGTCCAGGTCCGGGGCGGCCGAGGTGGCGACGGATTGTTCTCCAGTCCGGGCCGGATGGTACTCCGACGAAGCATAATCCTGCTCCGTCGGGCGATCGGCGCGGGGAGCTCGGGCAGGCAATGCCGAGGGCTCGCTGCGCGCCGCCGCGGCCTCGTAGAGAGAGGCTGGCGCAGGCACCGGTCGGAACCAGGCGTCTTGTACTGAGTAGAGTGGGGGGTGCGGCGCCTGCTGGGGAGGCTGCCCCGTCAGTCCCATGCGTTGGGCGATGGCGGACACCATCTCCTGAAGAGGCGCTAGGGACGTGACGGCAGCGGCCAGCGTGGCCACTTGCTGCTGGAGTATCCCCACTCGGTCTTCCGAGCCGAAAGACTCCGGTATGGTCGGCAGAGGCGGGTTCGGCGGGGCAGACGGTGCGCCTTCGGAAGGCGGCATCTGTGCCGAGGCCTCCCGCGCTTCTGCTTCGCTCTGTCCGGATCGTCAGGTCACAGGTCGCTGAGACATGACTTGTTTTGTTGGTTTCCCACAGACGGCGCCACGTGATGTAGACTGGATCTATCACGACCGGATCCCGCAGACGGAGACCCGGAAAAGAGGATCCGGAGCCGGTCCGGATCGAACGATGGAAGGGGGACCCGACGGGAACGTGATGTAGACTGGATCTATCGCGACCGGATCCCGCAGACGGGGACCCGAAAAAGAGGATCCGGAGCCGGTCCGGATCGAACGATGGAAGGGGGACCCGACGGGGATCCGAGACGGGGCGAAGAAGGGGCTTCTTGGGATGATCCGGATCCGCCCGCGGGGGGCGCGGTTTGCCGCCGGAGCTGCTCTTGGATAGTGAGCCGCTGCTCCTTCGGCGGACGGAGGCGCGGCGCGAGCAGGAGCTTCTCTCGGCCGAGCGGTCGGCGAGCGTCGGAACAGAAGCCGGAAAGTTCGAGATCGGACGGGGGGACGGCTCGCTCTCCGACCAGGGAGTCCGAAGGCACCTTCAGCGTGAGGCCGAGCCTCCTGACGCAGGGCAGCTGACGGGTTTGCCCTCGGACAGCGAGCCCGAAGGCTACTTCAGCGCGAGACCGAGTCTCCTAGCTTGGGGCAGCCGGCGTTCGGCGTCGAGACCAGGGAGAGGAGTCCGAGGTCGGCGGCCGAGACCGACTCGGGGAGGTCGGCGACGATTCGAACCGAACCCCTGCAGGAGGGAAAGAAGAAGAAGAACCAGTCAGCAGGAGTCCCGGGCGTCAGCCCTGGGGAACCCCCTCCGACGGTCAAGTTAGCTCCTGAAGAAGATTCGATTCAGAAAGCAAGAAAAAGTAGCTATAATGCTATTCGGACAAAAGTCCTTTAAGGGGTTTCGGAAGCTTTGGGAGGCCTCCGTTTTTCCCACCTACCTCTTGGCCACAAATAGCGGAATATTTATAGCAGAGGATAGCGGATGGTTAACGGTGGCAGCCGATATAAGACTATCTGCAGGTTTACTGATAAACCGCCGTAGCGCCTGATCCGCCACCGGAGTGGGCCGGAATCGGCTACCGGGCCGAAGGGGGTTGGGCCGCTGACGGGCCGAAGGCCTGTTGGGTCCTGGGCTGCCGCACTGCTCCCGGACCGTAGGCTGGTGGGCCGCTGACGGGCTGAAGCCTGTTGGGCCGGGAGCGACGGTGCCGCTTATGGGCCGAAGGCCGCCGGAGGGCCTGGTACTGCTGCTGTTGGGCTGAATGGGGTTTGGGCCTGCTTCAATGGGCTGAATCGGATTCTGCCTCATCACAAGTCAACATGAATTAGATTGAATCTAACTCGTATATGACAAAACTAGATCCAATCTGAATCTCCGAGCGAACCTTACTCTTAACATAGAATTGAAGATAACAAAACTAGATCCAATCTGAATATCCGAGCGAACCTTTCTCTTAACATAAAATTGAAGATAACAAAAGATAGGTTTCTTTTTGTTAGAATACTCTCACACATCAAAAAATGAAAAACAAATAATAGGGAATGTGCCAGCTCAGACCCAGAACGGAAGAAACCAGCAGGGAGGTTGCCTATACAGAGATTTCCTTCCCCTCCTTTTTCTAGAACCCCCGTAGTCGGATTATTCCGTAGAAGCAAAACCACAAGGGCATGTGCTTCTCACGGAGAGAAGGAAACCATCACCGCCAGCAGAAGATATTGCTCGCACATCTCGTACCATGCTTTCCATCTCTGCAAATGCAAAGCTCTCCTCCCACACCTTCCTTGTGCCCAGTCGGTACCCAATATACCACGGTTATCGTCATTTACAGTAGTAGGAGCAGCACTCGGCGGGCAGCAGCAACGCTCACCATTGGGAAGCAGGGGGAAGGAGCAGATCTCTCCTCATTCATCGCCCACCTTGTCCTTGCCAGCAGCCCCAGCGACCGCTATGTTCTCCTCTTCTTCCGTCGCTCACCTCCCTCCCTCTGGCAGAAGCTCCGCACAGCACTGACTCTGCACCTGTTCGCCATCTTGATGGAGTGCACATCTGAGGCGGGGTAGGGCAGTCCACTTTTGAGCGTTCAGTTTGCCGCAAAATGGTCCGAGACTAAACATTTGCGATCTACGGCATTTACGTAAAATTATTTAAAATATATAATAAATTTAATTTTAAGATAAAATATCATATTGATTTAAATAATTTTGTCTTAATAAGATTTTAATTTTCAGTAAATACTTAAATATAAAGATAATTGTGCACGAGAAATATTAATATTTTAATTTTACTTAATAAGGACTATAATCTAAAGGCATTTCGCATGCTAAACTGTGTTAGTACTACTTATGTGAGTTTAATGATGAGATTTTAGGAGATCCAAAGTAATGTTGAAAAAGAAAAAGAAAAGTAGTAGCATGCAATAAATAATCAAGTATTAATATAATTTTGTATAAAGACTACGATGAAACTATAACAGCGTGCAAATTAGGTAAAATATTATTGGGATATAATAGATGATTATGGTACTTTCACGCAATAAAAATTTAATAATATCGTTATTCAAAAATAAATCATTCATAAAGAATATTGCCGATGAAAGTCGATTTCAAGTAAAGACACTGAAGATATGCTTCTAATTTTAGGATTTCTAGTTATCTTCTTTGTTAGGTAGTTTATAGTATATATTAATGTCTTTAAAAATATTAATATATTATATGTTATAATTAAAAATATTATAACTAAAAAATATTTTACGTGGCTATAAATATCAAATATTATATGATATGGCAATTATTAACATATAAAAATTAACATAATAAATATAAATATAAATAATATACGATCAAAAAGTATATCATATATGAATTAAATAAAATTATAACATAAGTTAAATAAAATGGAGTAAGATAAATATTTAAGAATAATCTTATTTTGTATAATATTAATATAAATTTAAAACTTTAATTTATTTTATAGTATTTTTATATAATCTAAATAATTTAGAAACAATATTTTTATTACTAAAAAAGTTCCTCGGTTTTAGGGAGACTATGGTCCTCCACTCCTTTGAGTCCGTCCATGAGAGAGATAGAGAGTTATGACCATTACTGAATTGTTTTGAAATGAGTTGAGGTGAGAGTTATGATCATTAATGAGTTGTTTTGAAATGAGTGGTCGTGAGAGAAAAGAAATAATCATAATGATTATAGACATTAATGATTTCTCCTAAGAATTATTTAATATATTTTTTTGACGGAAAAGAATATAAGAGTGCTACATTAGCTAGGTTAGAAACTCTATTTTATTAGTATAATATAGATACTTAAAAATATTAATATGTTATATATTATAACTAAAAAATATTATATGTGAGTATAAATATTATTAATATTATATATTAGTTAGGTTTAGAGCTCTATTTTATTAGTATAATATAGATACTTAAAAATATTAATATGTTATATATTATAACTGAAAATATTATATGTGACTATAAATATTAAATATTACATAATATGGTAATTATTAACATAATAAATAATAAATACAAATAATATACAACAAAAATATATATAACATGTGAGTTAAATAATTTATAAGATAAGTTTAATAAAATAGAGTAAGACAAATATATAAGAATAATATTATTTTGTATTTAATACTAATATTATTTTTTATTTAATACTAATATGATTTCAATTTTTTTAATTTATTTTTAGTATTTTATTAGAATATAAATAAATTATAATATAAATAATTTAAAAATAATATTTTTAATACCAAAGAAGTTCTACAATTTTGAGGAGGCATGACCCCCCGTTCTCTTGGGTCCATCCTGAAAGAGAGAGAGAGTTATGGTCATTAATGAGTTATTTTGAAATAGATGAAATGAGAGTTATGACTGATGAGGCAGAATCCGATTCGGCCCATTAAAACAAGTCCAAACCCAGTTCAGCCTAACAGCAGCAGTGGAAGGCCTTCCGAGAGCCTTCGGCCCATCAGAGGCCCAACAGCCTTCGGCCCGTAAGCGGCACCGTTGCTCCCGGCCCAACAGGCTTCAGTCCGTCAGCGGCCCACCAATCTACGGCCCGGGAGCAGCGCGGCAGCCCTAGGCCCAGCAGGCTTCGGCCCAGCAGCGGCCCAACCCCCTTCGGCCCGAGAGCCGAGTCCGGCCCACTCCGGTGGAGGACTAGGCACTATGGCGGTTTACCAGTAAGCCCGGACATAGTCCTATATCGGCTATCACCGTTAACCATCATCTATCATCTGCTATAAATACACCGCTATTTATTGCCAAAGGTAGGTTCTCTCTTATGCCTCCGAGACCCTCAAAGACAACAGTCCAAAAAGCATTAAAGCTACTCTTTGCCTTCTGAATCGAGTCATCTTTAGAAGCTAACTTGACCGTCGGAGGGGGTTCCTTAGGGCCGAAGCCCGGGACTCCTGCTGACCGGTTTTCTTCTTCTTTCCCTCCCACAGGGGCTCAGTTCGAATCTTCGCCGACCTTCCCGAGTCGATCTCGGCCGCCGACCTCGGACTCCTCTCCCTGGTCTTGACGCCGTGCGCCGGCTGCCCCGCGACCGGAGGAGACTCGGTTTCGCGCCGCCCCTTCGTCTACCGAAGGAGCTTCGGCCCCGACATCCCGAAGACAAGCCAGCCTCCGACCGAGCGGCTCTCGGCTTCGGACCTTCAGCTTCGCCTCTGTCTCCTTCATCTTCTGGATCCCCATCGGGCCTCTAAACACCGATCCGACCCAGCTCCGGATCCATTACTTCGGATTCCAGCTTCGGAATCCGGTCGTGATAGCTTCGGCTACATCAATGACTACTGATGAGTTGTTTTCAAATGAGTGGAGATAAAAAGGAGAATGAATAATCATAATGGTTGTGAACGTTCCAGAAAATTGTTTAATAATTTTTTTTGGAGAAAAAACATTGGAGACTTGAAAACTTCTTTTTATTAGTATAATATAGATCAACATGTTTTACGAATGCACGGGCTGGAAAACCTTTTGTAATGAAGCTGCTTCCCACGTGGTTGCCGTCACAGCTTTTGACGCCCGGGTCCATTAACTTTTTAGGCTCATTCTCAAGCCCAACTTATTTTATCCGTTTTCGAATCTAATTTGGATTCAAACAAACGAGTAATACTTGCTGTGCGGTACAACAATGGCCATGTTTTTTCTTTCTTGTTTTAATTTTTTTTATAGTGGTTTCATCATGTTCTACACGTCTATATAATTTGATGTCTGATTAGACGAAATTCAGATTTTTGTTAAATTGTCCGATCGGAGATCGACATGTAACGGACTAAAAAATAAGTGCATTTTTATTCAATTACAAATAGTTTCTTTTTTATCTGTTTAAATATATCCCTTTATTTCCTTAAGCTTATGTAACGGACGAATGGACGGACTTTTGGGTACCGTTCACATGGTGGTGTCGGTTAATTCAGCTAATAGTTGTTTGACGTAGGGGTGTTCACGATTCGATTTAAATCGAAAAATCAAATCTAACCAAATTAAATTTTTGGTTTGATTCGATTTAGAGAAGACTCGGTTTGGTTCATGTTGAAAATTTTTCAAATCGTATAAACTGAACCGAACCAAAAAAGTCGAAATATTTGCACTTACATAAGTTTCTTTCTATGTTTATTACTGAAATTTCATTTGTTTGGTTACTTCTGAAATAATTTTGGCTGGCTGGTCCATCCCTTCTCACGGTCCAGGCCCAAGATTGTGCCCTGGCCCCTGCAGTTGGCCATTATTTATAAAATTATCCGGCTCTGCCTCATTTTTGTTGTCAACGAAGGCGGCAGGCCGCAGACCTCCTCCCCCCTGCTACCCAACGTGGTAGCTTTCCATGTCCTCACCGTCCCTCCAAAGCTCAGAAATTAACCTCCCTGTCACTATCAGTGCTTGTGTTCTCCATTTTCTCTGTTGGTGGAGATCTACTCCAGGTGGCGAAGCCAGTGATGGAAGAGAAGATGAAGATTGGGATTGTGGGCAGTAGGCATCTTGAGAGCATGGCTGGTGGTCTTCCCCGCGACGTTAACTAGATTAGCGCCGAATCTGCCCAAGCTTCCTTCCCTCTCCTTGCGACAAGATCTTTGGCGGTTGGGTGCGTACTGTGTGCATGTAGTGGCTTTTTAAGTCTGGCCTCGGTGGTCTAACTTTCAAAGCCTCACTTTGTTTTCCGGATTTCTTATTCTAAAATAAGTTATGCCGGATGGCTTATTCTAGAATAAGAAGTCTTTTGATTTGGCAGCGCATATGAATTGAAAATAGAATAAGAAGTTATTCTAATTGCTTTGATTACGAACGAGGGAATAAGAAGGAGAATAAGCACTTTTTTTGTCCAAATTACCCTTCTTATCTTACTACCTACTAATTCTGATTTGGTAGAATAAGAAATTGAATGCGTGTATTCTATGCTATACTTTTTGACCAACATTTGATAACCCATTTTTACAAGAATATGCATTTCACGCAGCTAAAGCGAACGTACTTGAATTAGCTAGATTAGTCAAATTACATGTTTTATTTTATTCTAGATAATAAATATAAATAATATACAACAAAAAAGGATATAATATACGAGTTAAATATAGATATGTTTCTGTATTTATTCTCATCTAGCGGTACACTACAAATCTATAACCATCACGAGTGAGCTATTTTAAAAATTAGATCGGATGAGACAGTTAATCAAAAGAAAAGAAAAATCAGAATCAAAAGGGGTGTTAAGTTAACATATACATGTATGTTACATATTACTTAATTAAAATATATGCAGTATCTAGCAATAACTATTAGCTACACTGTTGAATTGGCCCAGACTTCACCATTATCCTAGTTGCTCTCACATGGTTTTTTTTGGTCGGTGGATAAAAATAGATGCAATGGCAGAAATACACCAAAGTCCTGTAAAAGTAACCAACAGTAACAAATAATCCAAAGTATATAACATGGGCAATGATCTGGGATGCATCTGCAAGAGTAAATATGCTGCAAGCTTCATTTGCGCATGTAAGCTGGTTACGCGACTATACCTCGGTGAGATCAAATATTCCGAAGTCTGACACTTGGATATATAACAGTAATACGTACATTCTCTGGAAGGGGTGTGCTCCAGTTATGATTACAGTCCTGAGGAAGCAACCATCTAGCACAGTTGTGCACATAGAGAGAGTAGAGACAGACAGACTCAACTACTCCATTAATAGATCCATTTGGGTAAAAGAAACAACAAAAAGACATCAATTAGTGTTCTTAAAGATACGAGTACATGACTAAATAGCTAGAAACGACATGTACAACGTTACATCACATTGTGTGTGGCCACCTATTCCACATGGATTCCAAATTGCGTAAAAACAAGTATTTGGCATCCATGCACTTATGGGAGGTAACTTAAGTAGGAACATCTACTTGTCGATGCTAGCATCTCTAATTTTCGGATGTGTTTGGTAAAATTTCCACCAAAGTTTACTTTTCAGTCCCATCTCCGGCCGTATCGATACGAGAAATAATGGGTGAAAGTAAATCTAACAAATTTGAACAGGCGAACTACCCAATCTCCTTAGTGGAAAATAAGATAACATAGAATCTCCTTAGCTGAAAGTAAGAAAATATAGAGGGCAGGTTTAAGGGTAATTTGGTGTGTTGCAAAGTACTGTAAAATGTCGAAAGATAAAATCATGGAGCCGCTTATATGAATCAAAGTGAGCAATATCTTGTTGGAGAGAGCTTACGCTTTCTTCCCTCAACAATAGCTATTTATGATGTTTTACATCCTTTTAAGACATATTGAATGACCCCTCAATGAAACTTGCAGAAGCCAATTTTACCATTAAACATGCATGAAATTATTTAATGGGGTTGAAACTAACCTTTGGCTGTTACACTAGTCAATCACATCCCAATAATTCCCCCTTTTTTTTTAACTCCAAGAAACTCGAATTTACAGAGTTAGAAGCCCAAAAATTGTATAAACGAGGTTTAGAATCCTTTAAAAATATCTAGGTTAAAGTTGTAGAAGCCAGACAAGCGCATCTAATTAAAAATACACCAAACCTATCTATGCGATTTAATTATGCCTATACACAATTTATGAGGCTAATCGCAGATATGCCAGGGCAAATTGTAAATAGATATATACCCACGTCCACATGCACTTCAGTTCAGTCCACACACAATTTACCAAGCTAATCATAAGTATGCTAGCGGCTAACCTAAACAGATTGCAGTGAAAAGTGATCATATGCATGAGTCATATCCAGCAGAATAATTTATTGTGCACACGTTTCATTCCTATTTAGCTTTGGCATATTTTGTAGAGACAAAAATACTTGGACCTCAGCAAATCATTTTATTTCCACAGCTCCAAGCTCCAGCATGCATCACCAGAAATCTCTGCAAGTGCATTCCCCACATTCAAAATGGTGAAAGCGAGATGCATCCCTCACAATGATCTCTCTTCCTGTGATACTGGTAATAAGTTTCAAAACTGTGTGACAATCATCACAAACACGGAGATTCTTCACTACCCGGATTACCATCCCTGGGGCTCGCTTCAGAAGCCCAAGGGCAACAGCAAGCCTCTCGCTGTGCAAATACAGCTGCTGCTCTTTCTCATGTTCTTCCAAATCATGCAAGACCGAGCTGGTATCTGGAGCATAACCCCTCTTCTTCATTTCCATGACCAAATCCTGCAGCAACTATAGAATCTCATCCCTCAATGGATGTCGCACTTCCCCGGCACTGAATGTATAGCTCTCTCTTCCCAGTTCCACCCAACTATATCCCGGTTCCTTCCTAACATCAATACCTGCCATCATCTTCCTCACATCTGCAACACATTCCCACCTTCCAACTCCTGCATACGTATTAGATAGGAGGATGTAAGTTGAAGGATCTTTTGGTTTCAAACTCAGTACATGATCAGCAACTCTGATGCTCATTGTTGTGTCCCCATGCCTCTTGCAAGCACTCAACAACGCAGACCATGCAGCTTCATCGGGCTTGAAGGGCATTGTCCTGATGATGTTCAAGTCCAACATCCTAAAACTTTCTTTCTTTTAAATAATTATACAAATAATATATCTATAATTCTGACATTTGTGCATAAATTAAAGGCTTTGAAGGCAAGTACAGAATGTAAGGAATTTTTTTCTTTGAATAATAACAATAAAGTGAAAAGGTACAATATCCCTTTACAGAGTTTTAGCAATAGCTATTGATACAACTTTTACAAATATTTGTAACCTATAACATCAGAGTTATAAGTTTTTGCAAGTGGAGGCGGCGCTTTTTGCAAGACAACAGTGGGTGCATTTTTCGGTTATCTGAAACTCTCGGATCACCACTTCGACGTTCACGAACATGTGTCCAAAGTTGGTACCATCTTGTAGTGCCGTTGAGAATTTATCTCAGACAGATGAAAAGAGAAAAAAACAAAAAGTATATAAGACTCCCCAACTAACAAAACACAAACACAGTAAATGAGTGAAATGACAGTTGAAAACATACCCAAGATTCATGGTAGGCTCATACCATTCAACTGTAATATAAGGGAGGCTCATGCATGTTCCACAATTATGAATGAAAATTAATACTACACAGCATGAAATCAAGCGAGGCTCATGCAACCCCCATAATAAGTTTATAAAAATAGCATGAAATCAAGCGAGGCTCATGCAACCCCCATAATAAGTTTATAAAAATAGCATGAAATCAAGCGAGGCTCATGCAACCCCCATAATAAGTTTATAAAAATAGCATGAAATCAAACGAGGCTCATGCAACCCCCATAATAATTGAAGATTAAAATAATGAAATGAAACAAATGCTTCATCAAAATATTAAAGATGGACTCAGAAAAAGGAGTTTCATCATCTATTGGGGTTGCTTAAAAGCCATCCAACCAATAGACTCACTACTTCTTCCTTCATCATTGTCCATACATTACAACACTCAGATAGGGCTGCAATCATGCCGTGCTAATATCCGAAGACATGCTTGGGTAGGGTTGCACGTATGCCTTCCTACTACCCAAACGTGCAATCGGTATAGGGCTGCAATCATGCCTCCTGCTATCTGAGTGTATGTCTAAGAAAGAAGCACTCCAACCATGTATGCGCACCACCTGTAAGAACAAATGAGAGGAAATAAAAACACCATGGTATCCAAAATATAGATGAACATCAATTTTCAGTGCATATGAATGAAAAGAAACAAAATGCAGATATGAATTAAAGTTACATGCCATATAGTGAACGATACAAATGTCTACCAAATAGAAATAAAAATAAATCATACATGGCATAACAACTAAGCAAGATAAAACGGAAAAGAGCAAACAAAGGAAACATCTACTAAAGCTAATTATTCTCCTCCCATAGTTGGTCTGTAATTTCCTCCCTGACATGGTCCCCTACAACTAGCTCAGCTTGGCTAGGCGCAATGTCAACGGGGTAGTCAATATCTCCATCATCTTCTGCAAATCCACGTTCATTTGCCATGTTAAAATATACATCATGTCCCTCCCTTCGACGAACGAAGTTGTGGACAACAGAACATGCTAGCACTATCTTTCGTTGTGTTTCCCATGGGTACATACAACCCTCTCTTAAGATTTGAAAATGATTCTTAAGCACACCGAACGCGCGCTCTACACAATTCCTCAGTTGTGCATGTCTATGGTTGAACTTCTCTCTTTTATTAGCATAATGTCGACCACGACCTCTAAAGCAACCAATGTGGTACCGTTGTCCTCGATAAGGAGCTAAGAAACTACGCGTGTTAGCGTATCCAGAGTCGACAAGATAGTACTTGCCGCGAGGCACCCGAAACCCGCCATGATCCAATGCCCACTTCAATACTCTCATATCTGCTGCAGAACCTTCCCAACCAACAGCAATGTATAGAAAAGTGAGGTCGAAAGAGACAACCCCCATTACATTTTGGCTTATGTAACCCTTGCGGTTACGAAAGCGACCATGGTCTTTTCGTGGAATATGAGCTATTATATGTGTTCCATCAATCGCCCCAATCACATCCTACACAGTGCAATGAAAATATAAGAGCATGCATAAGATTTTGTTTACACCATTAAAAATGAAATGCTAGACCATTAGAAATCAAATACCTTGAAGTAAGGATAGAAATATGTCTTCCCTCGGATATGAGGGTGACATTCACCCACATTAGAAGGAAGCTGAATAAATTCCGTCTTCAAAGATGCCAATGCCATAGCAACGTTATTGACATAATAGTTGATTGTTTGTGAAGAGTGCTGGAAGTACTCACATAATGCCCCAGTCGCAACACCATGGCCAGCAGCATGTAAGAACATCGCTAGTTGCTCATAGGCAGTGACATGTCGTGAGTCAAATAGTAAGCCCATGTCCACTAACATGTCCCTCAGTGCAATAAACATGCTAGGGCTAAGCCTGAATGCCCAATAGGCCCTCCGCTCATGCCCTTGTAGCACTTCTTGTATCCACACATGACCTGTATGTGCCGAAGTAAACATCTTTTGTCTACGCACATTTGTGGCATACTGATCTGATATTGCTTCAATTATGACTTCTTCGATTTCTTCAATCATCTCGTCGTCCTCATGAACGAACTCCATTATTAATTCATTGATGTCTACATAAACCACCATTACTTGTCATTTAAATTCAAAACAGTACATAGTTCAAAAGAAGGGTACATCAACGGCTCCTCAGGGACATAAAAAGTACACCAAGCAAAATAAAAAAAAGTAAGAGGACAACTAGAAACAAAAGTACTATCGTGAGACAATATTGCCATGACAACTGTGTTGACACGTGTGATGTAGGGGGGTCGGTCATGGCTCGTACAGTACTTGGAGTGCCCATTGCATATTCTTGACGACTCATTCTTGGTGTCGGTCGACAATGCTCCACAACACTGTACAGTGCAGCCTCTCCCTCCTCAATTGAGTAGAACCCTTTATATCGAGCTCCTGGAAAACCGTTAACTTGGGCATAACATTCTCCCCAAGTAAGGTACAAACCAGGCTCACGACCAACCCACACAACGTAACACTTAAAACGTCCCATTCTTAATTAGAATCATATACCTGCAGGGGACGTACAAGTAGAAATTGCAATTTATGGTAACATAATAGACATAACCAAACACATTTGATTGAAATAGGTTATGACCACAACAAACATGACGCGCGATTGTAGGTGCTGAAAATTTACTCGTGTGATTAATGTGAAAAACTAGGTTGTTTAGGGTAAATTAACTTATTAAAAAAAAATGCAACTAAGGTGCTGTGATCGCCAGAAACTTTTAACTAAAAAGCTTCAAAAGAGTTTGATCGCCTACCTGTTTAAACGCGGAAGAATGAATCCTTGGTTCCCCTCCTTCAGCCGGCTGAAGAAAGAGAGCCTCTTCTTGTTCTTTTGTTCTTGCTGTTGAATGTTGAGGATCGTCCAGAAGTTCTCCTGGCTTTTGCTTGATTTCCCTCTTTTTGATTTCTTGTTATTCAGTTGTTGGATGCAGCAGACAGAGAGACAGAAAAATAAAGAGGAAATAGTGATGAGAATCTAAATAGAAATAATAAAGTTAACTATGATTAGAAACATGTTTAAACAGCAACTCACTTGTTTTAAATGACTTTGAAACCCCTTTAGAACAGATGGGTTTTGGAGAATTAATGAGGTGGTGTGTGTTGCATGAAGTGAATATGAGAGAATGAAACTAAAGAATGTAAATGAAATTCAGATATGAAAAACTTATGCCCAGTTGGAGAAGCCTTGAAGAGATGAAGATCTGAAAGAAGGATGCCGTCTTCTGGAAATGGCAGCGCTCCGGCGTGGTTGCTTCGATCTCCAAATTGCTATAACGCTGTGGCTCAATAATTCTCTCTCTCTTTTTTTTTTTTTTAACTCCTTGAGATGCAAGGTATTTATAGGCATTTTCTGCGTTCGCGATTAACATAGAAAAATCTCGAATTTATCTACTTTAATCGACATATAATTATTGATTAATTCATCTTTATCTGTAATTATCTAAAACGCGTCTACCTTGGACGACGCCTTTCAGATAAATTAAGATAAGGATAAATATCCGGGAAAACTTATCTTTATCTTTATTAGATAAAACGCGTCTACTTGTGTAGACGTCTTTTACCCTAATTAAGATAAGGATAAACATCCGGAAGAGAAGTTAAAACAGCTTAGGAAACCTAAAATGCGTCGTTCTTAACAGACGCCTTTTAGCTAATAAATCAATTAATTAAAATTCAAATTTAAACGCAAAAATAGGAATAAACTCTAAATAGCGTCCACATGGGTCGACGCCTTTTAGGATTCTTCATATTTTAACTGAAATTTGAGCTAAAATCAATTCGATTGATTAACTTAAACATGTCTGTTTAACCCGACACTCAAAAATATCAATAAAAATTAATTAATGATTAATTATCAAACCATTATGAGGCATTATTATATGATATGAAATTTACTCAAAATGACGTCAAAATTAGCGTGTCTACAGCTGCCTCACCTTGGCATCGTCTTTGCAAGGGAGTGAAATGGAATAGAATGTACTGAAAAGGTGATGCCAAGGTGTGATGAGACACGCTCTTAACATCACATGATTAGAATTTTTCTCAAAATCATCAATGAAGATAGCTCAAAGAGATCAATGGAATCAATCCTGTCTGGATGAGGTAGACAAGGAAATAAAATAAAGTCGATCAACCTCCTCGGAGTGGGAAGTACCCCAGGTCATAGACACTGTAGGTTTCATCATGGGGAGCATTTGCCAGCCAATGTGGACGTGCTGCAGCCATGATGGATCTTAAAAGAAAACAAGAATATTGGATAAAGAGTCCAATCAAGGATAGAATTCCAATGATATCTTCAAGCGAACCTCAAAGATAATCAAGATACTCAATTCAGAATGGAATATTTCATATCATGTTTGAGTTATTTAATTTAATGGTCTGAAACTTAATCAATAATTAATTCTTATCACAATGATTTCAAAGTCCTACATGATGCATGCTGGGCTAAAAGAAAAATATAAAGTCAAATAAAATATAAATTAATCAAGGATAATATTGTTAAATCGTCATTAATGAGTCAAGATACCAATTCTTGCAATTCAGTGCTAAGCCGAAGCTCGTTTATCCACGCACCGTTTCACAAAAGTGAAACCATCGTCCTCACTAATTAACAATCCAACGGCCTATCCGTGCGATTAAGAATCCTCTGGAATTATCACTGTTTTTGTTGTAGGGGAACTCAAATTCCAGTTTCATCAAAACTACAAGGTCCTTGATATACTCTAATAAATACTTATCATATAGTAATGCAAATGCAAAATAATTACATGGAATAATACAAGGGTAGAAATAACCGTCTTTTTAGCCACGGTCGGGACTTCTTGACTCCTACAATGGGATCTTCTTGACATTTCCAGTTTTACTCAGGTTCTTTGAATTTCCTGCAATCAAAATTATTAATAATTCCAAACAAATATTCAATGAAAACATAGAATTTCGGGTAAATCATAGAAAAGCTGAAAAGCTAAAACGCGTCGTGTCGCGAAGACGCATTTTAAAGTTAAAACGCGTCGTTACTCCTCGACGCCTTTCACTCACAAAAACAGGTTTCTGCTTGTTCTCTATTCGGATTCCAACTCTCTTCATGCCTTGTGTTCTGTATACAACTTGAACAAACATGTTAAGTATCTGTTCAGGCTTAGCCCCTTGCCTGGTTAATTAACTGACTACTTGATCCTATCCTTGGTAGAAGGGTCAAGGGGCATAGCCTTTATTAACAAAGGTAATGAAAATAATCAAACTTAAGCAAAGTGCAACATACAAGCAGACAGATGGTCACTTGAAAATAAAAGGGATGAAACACACTAAATGCAACAAGCAGATGCTAACTGAAATATTTTTGTTTGTTTTGAAATATTCATTTTTTTGTTTGGGGTTTTGAAATATATGTATTTTTTTTGACTTTTGAGATATGTATTTTTTTTGAATTTTTGAAACATATGTATTTTTTTTGATTTTGTTATATTTTTTTTTGGATTTTTGACTTATGTATTTTTTTTGTAATTTTGACTTATGTATTTTTTTTTTTTTGAATTTTTGACATATGTATTTTTTTTTGGATTTTTGACTAAAAGATCAGCATGGTACTTGGATCAAAAGATCATATTCATTTATTAACTTAATTTCCAAATTATTCTTTAACAACTCAACTTAAACCCATCGTGTTTGAATTTGTGTTTCGATTCATGATCCCATTTGATGATTTGACCCTTAGTCAATGTAAGCAATTCCTTAAGTTTGAAGTACATCTCTTTAGAAAGAAAAGATGAATAAGTTTAGAAAGCCCATGAGAAGGTTCCGGAGACTTAAAAAGATGTCCCTTTCCTACCCTAATATCCGTTGGGGTTCGGTCATTTCTTTCCGGGGTATTTATCGACCTTGCGTTCCCTTTTATTTCATTTCATGGCCTTCATGTAACGTTTGTAATGTAATGGCCTTTCGATTTGACATTTGGCTTTTGCCTTGCTTTTCTTTCTTTTCTTTTCTTTCTGTTTCTTTTGGGACGGATCTCCCCCTTTTTTTATGACGGCCTCCTACTAAGATGGCGGGTATTCTTGGTAATCTATTCTAAGCCTCGTTCCGACATCATGGGCCGAATTTAAAACAGAATTTTTGCTTTAAAAAGAATGATTTGTACTTTACACTTTCGGTCAAGCTTTCGATATTCTTTAGGACTTGTCATCTCTTGTTACTCACGAATCAAACGTGTCAGTGTGTGCAGTAATGGGCTTAAAATTAAGTTATTCAGACTGATAAGGAAATTTGAATTTATAAATTTTCTGATTCCACTGGTCTTTGTACCATACTGATCAACTTTTTAACCTAAGGGTAGTATTTCTTAAGATGTAAACCATTCCAGGGATGTTTTAACTCTTCTCCTTCTGCATTAACAAGACGATAAGCATTACCAGGAAACGCGTGCGATACAACATAAGGTCCTTCCCAGTTGGGTTGGAGCTTAGAACGCGGACCACCAGGTTTTATAAAAATTCTTTTAACAACCATTTCACCGACTTTGAACTTACGTTCAATGACTTTCTTTTGATAAAAACGTGCTAGTCTATTTTGATAAACTTTTGCATGATTAGCAGCTGACCATCTTTTCTCGTCTAAAAGTTCCAATTGAGCAAGGAGTGCTGAACGATGTTCATCAATGGAAAATTCCTTATTCAATTGTACCCTTAATGACGGTATGAGGATCTCATATGGAACTACCGCCTCCATTCCAAATGTTAAGGAATAAGGAGTTTGTCCAGTAGGCGTGCGGATTGAAGTTCGGTAGGCCCATAAAGCCTCAACCATATTTTCTGGTCAATCTGTGAATTTGTTAGATTTGCATGTCTTTTTGATGATTTTTATCAAAGTCTTATTTGTTGCCTCTGCTTGGCCATTGCCTTGCAGATAATAAGGAGACGAATGATGCAATGCAATTTTATACCTGTTACAGAGATCCTTCAATTCCTATGACACGAACTGTGGTCCGTTGTCGGTGACGATGGTGCTTGGAATTCCGAATCGGGTGATGATGTTCTTCTTGATGAATTTGCAAACGGTTGATGCTTTGATCTCCACGTACGCTTCAGCTTCTGCCCACTTGGTGAAGTATTCCGTTGCCGTGAGAATGAAAGATTTTTGCTTGATGCCGGAATCTGGGTTGCCAAGAGGTCCAATAATGTCGAAAGCCCACATGGAGAAAGGCCATGGGGAAGAAACAGGATGGAGTGAAGATGCAGGAGAATGAATTTTGTTGGCATGAAGTTGACACTTAGCACACCTACGAACATATCCTACACAGTCTTCTTCCATGGTTGGCCAATAAAATCCTTGTCTAAGGATTTTCTTTGCTAACATCTGTCCATTGACATGACCACCACAAATTCCACTATGAGCTCCTTCCATAACCTTCCAAAGCTCATCTTCGTCTAGACATCTCAGAAGAACTCCATCAAAACCTCTCTTATATAATGCTCCCCCAACTATGGTGTATCGTTGAGAAACTCTCCTGATAGCTCTTTTCTCCTCAGTTGTAGCTTCCTCAGGATACGATTGATCTTCACAATATTTTGCAATTTCATAATACCATGGCTTCTGTTCATCATCCATCTCTTCTAACAGCTCTATTAACATGATTTCTCTTTTCTCAATGATATCTCCGTCTCTGACTTTCTTCAGCAACTTCTCCTTAGTTCTAAGGAATGAAGGATCTTTCACGGCGGGTGAAAGACGCCTATGAACTATGATTGATTCGGATTGTTTGCTGATTGGAAAATCAAGAGAAGATGCAAGTGAAGCTAGAGCGTCAGCTAAGATGTTCTGATTCCTAGGGACATGGACAAAGATCAATTTCGTGAAAAGCTTTGAGTAAGCAGAAGTCAGCTCTTGATAAGGCTTGAGTTTGGGATCGAGAGTTCGATACTTGGTCAGCACTTGGCGAAGAATCAGTTGGCTATCACCTACAATCCTGAGCTTGGTAACACCATGGAAATGAGTAGCCTCGAGACCAGCAAGAAGTGCCTCGTATTCAGCAATATTGTTTGTGACTGGAAAATCAAGCTGAAAGGCTTGTGGAATGGTGATACCTTCAGGTGATAACAGAACGATACCGATCCCTTTTCCATGAGAATTCAGAGCTCCGTCAAAATGCAGAGTCCACATATCATCTCTGATTTGATTTACGGACATCAGTTCCTCATCCGGAAACTCTGATCGGACTGGATCAAATCGAGGAAGGGGATGATGAGCAAGATGTTCTACTATGGCATAGCCCTTGATCGCTTTCTGCTGAATATAGATGATGTCGAATTGAGATAGAAAGCTTTGCCATCGTGCTAACCTATCAGTAAGAACAGATTTTTCCAGAAGAAATTTAATCGGATTCATCCTAGCGATGAGATGAACTTCATGGGCTAGAAAATAATGCTTCAATTTCTGCACAACACAGACCAATGCTGCACATGTTTTCTCTATCGCTGTATATCTCTGTTCAGCGGGGTTGAGAAGTTTAGAGAGATAGTAGGCTGCCCTCTCTTTTCCTTCTTCATCTTCTTGTGCTAAGACAGCCCCCACTGCATCATCCAGGACTGAAATGTAAAGTATCAATAGTTTTCCTGGAGATGGTGGTCTCAAAACAGGAGGATTTGCTAAATAATTCTTTAATCCATCGAACGCCTCCTGACACTTATCGTCCCAATCAAATTTGACTCCCGGCTTGGTAAGCTCGTAAAACGGCTTACACCTTTGTGAGTGCTGGGAGACAAAGCGGCGAATAAATTGCAACCTCCCGATTAATCCTCTCAACTCTTTCAAGTTTTTAGGAGGTGGCATTTCTCTAATAGCCTTCGCCTTGTTAGGATCGATCTCAATTCCCCGTTTACTGACAATAAATCCAAGCAATTTTCCTGAAGATACCCCGAATACACATTTCTTGGGGTTCATCTTTAACTGATATTCTCTCGATCTTTCTAATACCCTTGCCAAAACTTTGGCGTGCTCAGCCTTTGTTTTCGATTTAACTAATAAGTCATCCACATACACTTCTAGATCTATATGCATCATGTCATGAAATATTGCCATCATGGCCCTCTGATAGGCGGCTCCAGCGTTCTTTAATCCAAATGGCATGACAACATAACAGTATGTTCCCCAAGGTGTAGTGAATGAAGTTTTCTCTTGATCCTCTTCTGCCAGCTTAATCTGATTATATCCTGAAAATCCGTCCATGAATGATAACGTCTCGTAGCCAGCAGTATTATCGATGAGTACATCAATATGAGGCAATGGAAAATCATCTTTAGGACACGCCCGGTTCAAATCACGGAAGTCAATGCAAATTCTGACCTTTCCGTCCTTCTTCATAACTGGGACTATGTTGGCCACCCATTGTGGATAAAGGACAACTCTAATAAATTTGGCTTTATGCAACTTATCGACCTCTTCCTTCATCTTTAGAGCCATTTGTGGGTGGAATCGCCTTAACTTCTGCTTGACAGGGCTAACTCCGTCCTTTAATGTCAACCTGTGTTCAACCAAAGATGAGTCTAACCCCGGCATATCCTCATAACTCCAGGCGAAAGTGTCCTTATAATCCTTGAGTACTTGTACTATTGCGTTTTCATCCTCTGTAGAAAGATTTTTACTGACGAGGACAACCTTAGGTTCGTCTTCAGTCCCTAAATTAATTTCTTTGGTGGGCTCTTCTACGGCAGCTGAGGGTTCATCGAATCTCTTCACTCCACTGGCATATGCATCGGCCGCGTCCTCGTCATCTTCCTCAATGGGATCCTTTTCATGTACTAATTCATATACCCCGTACCCATCATTGACTAACTCATCGTCCATGCAATCTTCTGGCATCTGAATCGGATTTTCTAAAAACTGAGGGATCAAAGAGCAAAAAGAGCACTTATCAGCTAAGTCCTGGAGGTATCTATCTGGAATTTGCCTACCCTTAGGATTCCTAAACTTTCTAAACTGACTAGACTGACTAGCTTCACTATCATAACCTAACGAAGACGAAGCAGAATGAAAATCCTGGGATACAAGTGGAAATACAAGAGAATCCTTCTGAGGGGAGGGACAGAGTAAATCTAAAAGAGAAGCTTGACCGAAGGACCCGCGCGGCGGGGTGCAATCGGACAAGTAAGATGTTTCCTCGATGAGGATTTGGGAAGAATTTGTTGCCAAATTGGCGTTTTTTTTTGGAAAATGAAAGAATTAAACATAAAGCAGGAATGAATACGAATGAGAGGAGAATCAGACGGAGGAAGTGGCACCAAGGCCAAAGGATTAGGGGGATCATATAGTAATATGTCCCAGATCAGATTATACAACCTCTCTAGATCGAGAGGAGGTTGTGGTATAATGTCCCGAGGGGACAGAGTAATCATGACGGGCGGAGCCCGTGGAATATCTTCAGTTATGACCCGCGACCAAGTCGGGGTCAAGAGCAGTGTACGAAAAAGAGTATGGAGCATGAAGACATGTGAAGGATATGTCCCTCTCCAGAGCAGATCTGTTGAATAACCAGCTTCATAGGGGTCATCTGGCTCCCCTTCATCAGTCTCTTCGGACAGCAGCATCCGCTTGTCAAATATGGCACCAGGGCTTTCAATCAATTCATCAATCTGCGGCGGCCACTTAGGTTCTGCAGGATCCAAGAATAGTCTATTCAGTGCAATATAGAGATCTCTGAGGTCGAACCACCTGTACCATTCACATTCAGGGTCATGGAATTTCCTCCTTTTCATAGGCCGCAGAGCCTCCAAGGATTGGTACGTAAGTAGTTCGGAGCAATGTCTGGCCAAGTCCCTCCCATATATATCATGGAAGTCAAAACAGGAAGTAATGACTACCGTATTATCATAGCTGAGTATGGGTCCTTTCACAAAGTGCGTACACAGGGTCCATGTTAAGGGATCTCGGCCTTCTTTAGGTGGTGTAGACATTGCCTCCCAGATCTTCGGGCCTTGTTCGATCTCTGCTTTCTGAACCGGATCTTGTTTCAATTTTATTGGCCTATAGCCCAGACAACTTCCAGGTGCCGCTCGATGATTTCTGACAGGAGTGGTCCTGCCTTGCAACTGTGTGCCCAGACCTTTCCCAGGCTTGTAGCCGTTCTTCATCATGATCCTCCATCCTAGGGTACTCATGCACTTCCCCCTTTTGATAGCATCTAGTGGATATGGAGAAATAGTGGCGGCTTTCAGGGGATCAGCCACTGGACGGTAGACCTGTAATACCGACAGAAAAGGTTGTCGGCCAGGTAAAACAGCAGATTTAATGTTCAAGGAATGAGCAGCAGCAAGGATCGGCATGCTCGTTACTTTAATTATTCGTCCTTTGTAAGGGAATTTGAGGCATTGATGATTCGTAGAAGGAATCGCCTCAAGAGATTTAATATAAGGACGACCTAAAATGGCATTTATGGAAGGGTCGATTTCCAAGATGTGAAATTCGACCTCCGCATGACTTACAGGGCCCAGCTCCACCTTTAAATAAACAATTCCCAGAGGGGAACGGGTAGAATTGTCATATGCTGTTACTGATATGGGGCTGGGCAGCCATTTCTCTTTGGGTACACCGCACAGCTCCAGGGTCTTCGGAGGTAAAACATTGATCGAAGCCCCTGTGTCGACCAGGCATGCATCCACGGCCTTCTTACAGATGTTGACCGTGATACTCAGAGCCATGCTTCTGGCTGCTGGCGGTGCTAGTTCCGATGTATGGAATGTTATAGAGGGCTGATCCCCCTGAGGAACTAGTAGTGCAACAATCTTCTCTACCGGCACGTCTTCATTGACCATCACCTTCTGCAGATATTCCATTAAAGCTTCTTGGTGACTCTTGGATCTTTTGATCAGTTCGAGTATAGTGATCCGTGCCGGTGTCCGATCCAGGTGTTTCAACAGGTCATATTGAGTGCCTGGTGCACTCTCTTCATTGTGGGCTTCCTCAGTCGGCTGTGATGGGCCGTCTCTGACTGTGGACTGAGGAAAGACCTTGTTGAAAATCCTTCCACTCCGGAGCGCGTGTTCCTCAACCGTGGAGGATCCGGGTGACACTTTAAGTACCGCAGAGTTGGATGGTGCGGATGGCGTAGAAGGTTGGTATGTAGGTGATGGCCTGGGGCTAGGTGGTGATGGCGCGGTGCGGATTAAAGGCCTAGAGGGTTGGATGGTGGATGGGTAAGTGGTTGGTGAAGTGGGGAATGGTACGCGTAATAGCGGTCTAGATGGTAAAGACATATCTGGATAAGTGGTGGTGGTAGCGGGTGAAGTAGGAAACGGTATGCGTAATAGCGGCCTAGATGGTAGAAGTGGTGCGTTATTGGTTTGCGGGGGGTTATATGATGGAGGCGTAGTGGTGCGGGGCGTAATGGGTCTAAGGAAGGCGGGTAGTGGTAATGGGTTATTGGGTGTGGGCGAGTGGTATGTAGGTGTGGGTATGGGGGTAATGGTAACGGGTTGTGGCCTTGGTATGTGGATGGTGCGGCGTGGTGGTCGCTCTGCGGTACTTTGAACGTGACCCGTTGAACAAAGAGAGGAAGAATCCTCTACTCTCCACTGCTGCCCACGACCAGCCTCAGACTGGCTGTTCGTCAGGATGGGAGCAACCTGGTTTTGGTTCTGATGCTCCGGGAGTGGATTCTGCACTATACCCATGTTGGGTGGTGCTACTGCTTGTGCCGGTGGTCTTGCTTGCTGCTGCTGCTGCTGCGGTCTCCTCGCCTTCAGGGCTGTTATGTATTTCTTCATTTCCTCCCAGTCTATGCCGCCCTGCTCATTGAGATCATAGATATAATCTCTGAATTGGAAGCAGGTGTCAATGGTATGCCCAGGTTGCCTGTGGAAGTAGCAATACCTAGACGTATCGGCATTTTGAGGCCAAACGGCCTTCTCTCTCGGCAAAACTAAGGCATTGGCTGCCATTAAAGCACTGAAGATATCCGCCAAGGATTCTGGGAGGGCCGGGTACTCTGCCCTTTTCGGGCCTGGAGGTCTCCTTTGTTGGTTGTAGTCACCAGGAGGAGGGACATTGTGGTACGCCGGCGGTGCACGCGGCTGGTACTGTGGCTGTTGCTGTTGCTGCTGATGTGGCTGCTGATACTGCTGTTGGCGTTGCGGCTGTTGCTGTTGCTGGTTCTGATTCGGCTGCTGGGGCCGCTGGTACTGCTGTTGGTAATGGGGGTTCTGCTGCTGCATGTACCCCTGCTGGCTCGGCTGTGGCGGCCTCTGGTACTGCTGATTCCTCACAAATTGGGGCGAATTATTGTTCATGGTACTGACCTGCTCGTGAGAGAGCGTGCCCTCAGTAGTTGGACCTGAGCTAGGAGAATTCGGCACTGCAGGCTTCCGAGGCGGAGGCCTGTTAGGTCTGTGAGGATCAAAGACGCTAGAGAACGTAGCGTCCTTGAAAGCATTCTGGCAGTACCGTGCCCTTTCATAGAGCTCTGCCATGTTCGTCAAGTTGTTCAAGGAGAGGACTAGCTTGAACTGGGGAGTGGCGTTAGAAATCAACATTTTCACTTGTTCGGATTCGGACAAGTGATCTTTCACTTTTTCAGCCAGGCCCCGCCACCTGTCAGCAAAACTGACAAACTCCTCGTCCGGTTTCATCTTTTCTGCAATAAGATCCGTGATAGACAAGGAGGGTGCAACTCTGTCCCGGTATCGTTGGATAAATTTGCGTGAAACGATACCGTAATCTTCTACTTCTGAGGGTTCCAGAGAAAAGAACCACTCGAGGGCTGGTCCCTTTAGGGATCTCCTGAACAAGAAAGCCAATGACCTCTTATCATTCTGCCAGAAAGAGGATTCGTACATGAACTCCTTCAGGTGCGTGAAGGGGTTACCAGTACCATTATACTTTCGATACACTGGCATTTCAGAGGGTGGCAGATGGAACACTGGCAGGCTCGGTAAATTGATTTCTGGCACAGCTTTAACCCCCATCATTTTCTGAAGATTGTTGAACTGTTCATCCATGCGCTCCATCTTGGCCAGCAACGTCTGCGTGGTTAGATCTGCCTGGGGAGGAGGAGGAGGAGGAAGTACCTGATAGGCCTGCTGCCTAGAGTACGTCGGACAAGGAGGATAATAAGGATGAGGTCCGGCAGAGCTTCCGCCATGCCCGAGGGCATTTTGATAGATGGGCGTCTGCGGTCTAGCCGGTTGCCTGGATGACGAAAGTTGTGGCCCAGTTGGCCGAGAAGTAAGATGAAGGCCTTCCATGGCCTGTTGGATATAAGGAAGAGGAGGAGGAGGTTGTTGAGGAACAACGGGGGGAGCCACAGGGTTCGGCTCAGCAGGCTGCATGGGTGCCTTCCCCTTCAAAATGGACTGGATCACCTCGAACTGCTGAGGGTCCAGTCGGGAGGCAAGAACTCCCAGAGCATTAACAAAATCCATAGGATCGGAGGATGGAGGATCATGCTGATTCATGTCCCCCTCAAAGTCAGGATTGGGAATCGCATATTCATGCGGAGGAAGATCATGATATTGATCGTGCGGATTAAAAAGAGGAGTTCGGACATTCCCGTCATGCCGAACTGGAATGGGGACAGAATTACGAGAGGCATCAGCATCTCTCCCGTTCTCGTAGTTGAAATCAGAATTGCGAGGGGCATTAGCATCTCCCTCGTAGTTGATAATGGCGTCTTGGGCCATACTCAAATCTCTGCCTGATCGCAGCAACATTATATTAGATTCTCTTTTCAGAAAATTAATCAAACAAGTTGTGCAGAGATTAATCAAACAAGTGGATGCTTAACGTGATTTCAGGATTCCTTGTTGAGTTATTTGAATTGGATTAAACCACAATTTCGCTCAGGGAAGGATCCTAGTTTCAGTTTGATTTCCACCGTTATTCTCTAAGGTTTTTCTCTCACAACGCTCTCGGAATCTAGCCGGGACTTCAATTGGTACAACCAGCCCGATGATCAAGGAGGAATACCTTGATTTTGGGGACTTATGGAGGTCTCAACGTCAACTTCTCTAGTCTGATCAAGGGACCAACCCAATCAGAGAGAGTTGCTAACGTCGAGTAATGTGTTCCTAAGAAAAGGAGGGTTTTAGCCTCAATGCGTATGTCCTGCGACCTGGATGGCCTCTAATGCTTAATAGAGTAATGTGTAGCTAGCACTCAACACAGAAATCTGGAAACTGAAAAATAATTAAGAAATGTCTGAATCGCGTCGATTATAGTCGACGCTATTCAGAACAGAACTTAATTCTTTCGCAGAGAACAGATGCAAACATCAGAGAAAACCTGGAAAATAACTAAAAACTGTATGAATCGCGTCGATGATGGTCGACGCTATTCAACACAGAAGTTAATTATTTCACAGAAACAGATGTAAACGACAGAGATAATCTGGAGGCTAAAAGGCGTCCAGGTAACTTGACGCGGTTTTGAAACGCGTCTTTGTTACTGGACGCTTTTCAGTTCGCAGAAACAGATTTCCAGAAGGATTTTCTGGGTCGAATCCTCCTTAAACAGGGAAAAATGCAATAAATAATCGACTCATGCAAAGATTTTTAGTTTCAGATTTTAAACAGGATGGTTTACTATCTAAACAACTAAAAAATCACGAAATCACACAGCATTTTATCACCAAAAACAGCCTTTTAAACTAATCAAAGGGGAGGCAAGATCTTGCCACTGGGGTGTGCACGTGGTGCACGGGGGAAATTAAACAAACTAAACACTCACCAATTGGTGAGGACGTGTCGAAAGACACAAGTGATGCACCGTGGGTGCCCGGTATGATAATAGCAAGAACAAAAGAGATTAAAAGACGGCGAGACCAAGTCCCACCGTGATCGCCAAAAGAGCTGTAGGCGCTGAAAATTTGCTCGTGTGATTAATGTGAAAAACTAGGTTGTTTAGGGTAAATTAACCTATTAAAAAAAAATGCAACTAAGGTGCTATGATCGCCAGAAACTTTTAACTAAAAAGCTTCAAAAGAGTTTGATCGCCTACCTGTTTAAACGCGGAAGAATGAATCCTTGGTTCCCCTCCTTCAGCCGGCTGAAGAAAGAGAGCCTCTTCTTGTTCTTTTGTTCTTGCTGTTGAATGTTGAGGATCGTCCAGAAGTTCTCCTGGCTTTTGCTTGATTTCCTTCTTTTTGATTTCTTGTTATTCAGTTGTTGGATGCAGCAGACAGAGAGACAGAAAAATAAAGAGGAAATAGTGATGAGAATCTAAATAGAAATAATAAAGTTAACTATGATTAGAAACATGTTTAAACAGCAACTCACTTGTTTTAAATGACTTTGAAACCCCTTTAGAACATATGGGTTTTGGAGAATTAATGAGGTGGTGTGTGTTGCATGAAGTGAATATGAGAGAATGAAACTAAAGAATGTAAATGAAATTCAGATATGAAAAACTTATGCCCAGTTGGAGAAGCCTTGAAGAGATGAAGATCTGAAAGAAGGATGCCGTCTTCTGGAAATGGCAGCGCTCCGGCGTGGTTGCTTCGATCTCCAAATTGCTATAACGCTGTGGCTCAATAATTCTCTCTCTCTTCTTTTTTTTTTTAACTCCTTGAGATGCAAGGTATTTATAGGCATTTTCTGCGTTCGCGATTAACATAGAAAAATCTCGAATTTATCTACTTTAATCGACAGATAATTATTGATTAATTCATCTTTATCTGTAATTATCTAAAACGCGTCTACCTTGGACGACGCCTTTCAGATAAATTAAGATAAGGATAAATATCCGGGAAAACTTATCTTTATCTTTATTAGATAAAACGCGTCCACTTGTGTAGACGTCTTTTACCCTAATTAAGATAAGGATAAACATCCGGAAGAGAAGTTAAAACAGCTTAGGAAACCTAAAACGCGTCGTTCTTAACAGACGCCTTTTAGCTAATAAATCAATTAATTAAAATTCAAATTTAAAAGCAAAAATAGGAATAAACTCTAAATAGCGTCCACATGGGTCGACGCCTTTTAGGATTCTTCATATTTTAACTGAAATTTGAGCTAAAATCAATTCGATTGATTAACTTAAACATGTCTGTTTAACCCGACACTCAAAAATATCAATAAAAATTAATTAATGATTAATTATCAAACCATTATGAGACATTATTATATGATATGAAATTTACTCAAAATGACGTCAAAATTAGCGTGTCTACAGCGATAAGAAAAGCATTATCAAGAACATAAAAGTAACATTCAAGTGCAACTGGTGCAAGCATGATAAAAGGAAAGAAAGAAGCAAAACATTAGGACCATACAAAACAACTAAAGTCAACTAGTCCAAACTATAACCCAGTCAAGCTTCTCCTCCTTCGGCAGAGCCATGTAGACGGACCGAATGCCCGGTGTACCAAGCAGGTTCACACCCTTGAAGTACAAAGTACACGGCAGGTAGCAAGTAAAGTCAACTAGTCCAAGCTATAACCCAGTAAAGCTTCTCCTCCTCCGGCAGAGCCATGTAGACGGACCGAATGTCCGGTGTACCAAACAAGTTCACACCCTTGAAGTACAAAGTACGCGGGAGGTTCGGGATACGTCGTAGATCGTCCATACACTCTTTGACCGTCGGGATCATATCTTGTACATCCGCCGGTGTATCCGACACATTGGTGCCGCCACTAGAACCCCTTGATGAGGCCTTATCTGCTCTCAGGTCCCTCATAACTTCAGTGCGATCACGCATTGCACTGGAGAAAGAGAGTACTGCTTCGTCCCCAATGTTCTTTTACCACGACGCTTTGAGGATGATGCTCCCTTCTTCTGAGGAGAAATGACTTCTTCTTCATTTGGCCTATGTGCCGGCGGGGAAGGTGTCCGAGTGGAGTAATGAGATTGGGCAGGGACAGAACCGACACTATAATGTTGTTCATATCCACCGTAGGATGAGCTATGAAGTTGCTGGGATATTGACATAAGATCGTCACCTGTTATAGAACCAACATTGGCATAGTGAAGGGCATTAACGTAATCACCAATAGCTATATGACCTTCTCCATAATCTTCATTGGGCTACACAGACGGTGGCGGGGATTGCAGTTGATCCACTCGCTGCTGTGGCTGCGGTGGGGGGTCCACGGAATGTGGCAAATTGTTGCGGTTCGCAACCCTGCGTCCACGTCTATTCACATGTTGTGACGCATGCATAGACCCTTCCGCATCTCCCCCATTCGCCATGTTGTTGGCTGTCATGTGAACCATCTCTTTCAAGAACTGAAACGTTTTACCTTTTAAAGTACGAAGGGCACTATTTGCCTGAAAAATTAATGGACATGTGATTACGTTTGTGTTAGTCATTAGAAATAGCAAGAAAAAGTGTTATTAGCTAAGCCTGATTGTTCTTACTTCAATAGCTTGTTCCCATGATTCAACTCCAGGCACAGGCCTTTTTGCTTCATCATCCCAACCCCACCCACTTCTTTTAAATAACGCATCAAGTTTGACATAAATCCCTTTGAGGACCTTCCATCGATTTTGTAGTTGGTCCTTGTTGTAATTTAGATGACTTGCAGCATTGAAGCTGGGCGCGATCTGGTGCCAAACTTGCGTTTTGAATGTCCCCTCGATATGATTTCCTTTGTCATATTCCTCCATCAGAAGCTGAATGAGGATTTTGTCATGGTCGACGGCCCAGTTTGGGGCACGGGTCGTAGCAGTGCCCTCAGTTGTAACTGGACGTTTACCTTTGTTCCCTTTTAATGAAGAGAAACATCCCACCAAAGTGGAGGACGAGGATAAATTTTCCAAAAAAAAGCATCTACTTAAAAATGTAGACAGAAATGTAATCCACTATTAAATTTGTATACGATATACCAAACATTGTTCTCATGAAGTAATTGAAAATGACCATTAAAAAAAAAAACCAAATATAAGAAGTAAGCATAGACTCACCGGAGGTGGACATAGTATGTTTGCACTTTCTACGATTCCTAATGATAAGAAAGAACAAAACATAAGTGAAGCGAAGTGAGGACTAATTTATCTATTTCTTATTTTGCTAGTTAGTCATCAAAAGTAGGGAAAACATTAACATACAATACTCAGAAATACTCTAGACATGTTTGGAAGTTGTTGCGAATTTTACAAACAAAAGAAGAAAACAAACAAGCTGGACATAAGTAGACTGAAAATGCACCCATGTCACCAGATAAGTTGGAAGACAGTTTGTTGAAACAAGTTGGAAGACAGTTTGCTGATACAAACAAATATGCACATGAGAATTTTCCCTTATGATTACTTTTGTAAGACAATTTAATAGTTGGAAGACTTTTATCCTAGCATATGTACTCCAATAGAAGATAACACCAGCTTGGGGTTGATAGACTTTACCCAGCCTTCTAAATTATGGTTGGAATTTTCAGTCTTGCAATAGGAGCCAGTTCTGTTCTGCAGCTGAACAGCTGCAGCATAACTGGGATCACTTGTACTAATTCATCATCAATAAATATAAAGTCATATCCGTGAAACTATGCAAAGTTCCACAGGAGACTTAGGAGGAATAAGTTATGATCCTTTGGGACAAAATATTTGTTTGAGGATTGTCTTGCACACAAACATGTTTTTCCTCCGCATTTTGTCACTGTCAATCTCAATTGAGCTACTAACTTGACAAGCTTCTGCCCCTGGCCACATTCACATCAATGTGATCTCCAAGCATGATTTACCAATTCTTCTTAATTTTGCAATGGGAACTAACTGTTTTTGCATCTCTTTCAGCCTCTGCTCAGGAATTTATCAGGTACGTAGGTGAAGACAGCAGCAGATTGGCAACCATTTTTAGCCCTGCAGGCGAACCTTGGCATATTGAGGTACGCAAGGATAGCAAAGGTCTCCAATTTGCTGATGGTTGGCAAAGGTTTGTAGTAGCCCACAATCTAAGTAGAGGAGACTCCTTAGTATTCAAGCATAAAGGTGCCCTGATTTTTGATGTTGCCATTTTGGACAACAGAATATGTGAAACAGAACACAATCTTGATGTAGCAAGTGGAGTAGAAAATGGTAGGATTCCAACACAAGGAAACTCATGAGACCAGTTATAATTTATGAATATGAGCTTGTTTATGTCATACACTCTGAGCTTGTAAGGTACAAGATGTAATGAATGGCAGTGCTAGGAGACCACATTTTCAGGTTGTCATAAATCTCTCAACGCATAATCGGAAATATGCACTGGTGAGTCCTATTACAGCATGTATGACTTCCTTGCCTTCTTAATCGGAGACCAAAACCAGTTGCCAAGCTTAAGAATGCTAGCCTGTGCTATGAAGCATGAGAATGGCTGGGTTGATTGCACCTAAGACATCTCTATGTCCATATACCTAAGCTCATAGATCAAAGTATAACATCTACTTGTCAAATTTCAGAAACAAGAATCTTTCACCCCATGTTAGACTCCTCATTATATTTATCCACATATATATATTGAACACTTGTCATCCTTTCAATTCAAATGATGATTGATGCATGTTCAGAGATTTGAAGAATGATCTACGACTTCAAAGTTAGCTAGGTAGCATGTTGTATTGGCAGCATATAAGGTTGCTTGCTGAAATAGATCTAGAAATCACAGTTCTGTCAGCAGCGTGTAAGGTTGCTTGAAATAGATTCATAAATCACAGTTAACACTCTGTATGGGCTTCCAGGTCTGTAAAAATTACAGGCCTGGTTTTGTCTATTAAAAAAAATGTACACTTTGGGTGTTAGGGATTTACATAAGGATACAATGGCCATGACATAACATAGATCTGTTTTTTCCAAAAAAATTAGATAGTTCAAAAAAAGGTTAAAAGAAACCACTGACCTGACTTTATCTAAACACTGTAAGTGCTCACTTCTTTCCTTCTTATTCCTTTGCTCCTGTTTGTGAAATCCTACCCTTGAAAGAAGGATCCAGTCATTTTGCAACCAAACAAAATCTCATTCCACCTCCTTGCTTCCAAAAACAATTCCCATCCTAAACAATAAAATACATTGCACCCTTTTTCAAGTTCCCAACATCCAACAATACATCACCCCTTCCACATCCCTGCATGTATGCGTGTATGCACTCTCACTACAGGTTTTGGCCCTATCACCATGATCCTGCTCCACAGCCTTCCTAATGCCAGATTCATGAGACTTCCATAGCTTTGTATTTTTTGTTCCCTTGCTTTTCCTCCTCCACATGAATGCAATGTATGTCCACCAAAATCTCTCATTTTCACTCTCCGTTGCTTATTTGCTACTTGCAGGGGTAAGATCCATAATTTTGCACCAGCTGCACCTAGTTTCACATTTTCATCCCAACATTGTACTCAAGCAACAAAAGTCATGTCCAGTGCGGAGTGGGAGAAACAGAGAAACTCGTTTGATCACATAATGATGTTTACAATTATATGCATATCACTGAGTACTTTTTCTGCCCGTAATAATGTTTTTGTATGGTGCTAAATAATTTTGAACGAGGTTATACCTGAGTTATCAAACTTCAGAGCAACTTGTCCTAGACTTCAACTCAGGTGTTCATCAAAATAAAGACAGCCAATTAAACACAACTCAGAAGAATTTAGTCCAACCCTTTAAACCATGGTTTCAAGGCTAACATTTACAGCTTTTTACTTGACTGTGGCACGCACCAATTCATGCATGTTACATAATGACAGATTCAATTTCTCGTAATCATGTGCAGTCACTCCTTTGTCTTCTTTCAAAGGTACATTTCACGGCTCCTCTTGAGCCTCACTGTCTTATAGATTTTATCACATTGCATCTCAAAATGGCAATTCAGGAATGATACTCAGAGCAGTTTTATTAGAATAATTATTCTAAGGTTCTTGGACAAATTCCTCTTAGATTCTAATCTCCCTGTTGGCATCTTCCAGCTGTGGTAGTTTCATTTTTTTTCCTGCTGGTTTTATCCTATGATATTTATTTTCAGTCGCCCAATTTTTTTTTTGTTTCAAGCACTTGATATTGTTTATCATAAGCTCATTATGACTTTCAGATTTAGGTGAATGCCACCATTAGGATATGACTGGATAAGTTATATTACCAAAGAAGAGGCTTTGGTACAAGTATTCTCAACATAAATTTCACTTCCCCAAAAGATACAACCATAGCACTCCCTCCAAATGCTGAACAAATACATGATGCACAACCAGGAGAATCTATGAGATGAAGCTTCTCCAATATCTAGTTTTGAGGTGGTAAAAATAGCTCCACATCTCCTGGTTGTCTAAAAGTTGATTTCAAAACTGGCTAGAATGGCAAAGTTCTTCCAAACTCCTTGGCACACTGGTTTAACATGTCGACCAGAGTGTGCAGTATATATTGTCATCTTTACACCACTTTTTTTAGAATATTTATGATCATTCTATCAAAATATTTTACCACATTAGAGCTCTCACTTTCAAAATGTAGCCCTACCCTGGCATTATAAGTTACCAACTATTTTGCTCGGCATTCCTGAGGTACCTTTCGAAATGATTAACATTAATCTGAATTGATATATCCAACCTTCAGCCTTTTATTAAACCATGAACTGAAACTAGTGAACCGGCTGATCTTGGGGTCTATTCCCACTGGAACTGAAACTAGTGCATTACAGAAAGTTCCCCAAAACTTATCTCAACATAAATTCCCCTCCCAAGAATTCTTCATCCCCAAAACTTATCTATCTACATCAGTGTTCCAAGCATTCATAACTAAACAAAGCATGATCCCACACAAAGAGGAAAATAAAATCACATCACAGGGAAGGACGAACACAAACACAGGGGAGAAGTTCAGAAAAACCGGTTAATCCAAGCTGAAATTGCCGCCGGTGATGGCTCACGGTTGGAACCCGATGAGGAACCCACAGAGGAAGAACGCTCGCGAACACCACGACCGAATGTGCAGCTGTTCTCCAAGCTGTGCATCGCCACCAAGTGAGGTCTTCGCCTCAAGGTGTATAAATAGGCGAAGGACGGGCGGAACTATTGCGTTTCAACGGGAGAAGGGAGGGTCAAACTGATGGGAAGGATGAATGCAAAAGCGACCAGTGGATGGGAAGGATCGCTGCTCTGCAATCCCGTGACCCTTTCGGGAAGAGGGAAAGGACCGTATGGATGGCAGAAGAAACCCTAGCAACAGCCTGACCTGTCGCCATGGCTAGCATGGGTGGAAGAAAGCAGTGACATGCGCAGCGTGCGGGTGGCGGAGCAGATGTACGACTCGGCGGAGCAGGTAAGCATTTCGGCAGGGGCACGCACAGGCAGGGCGAGAGGGGCGAGAGGGGCCAACGCAGGAGGGCGACAGGGGCGAGAGGGGCCAGCGCAGGAGGGCGACAGGGAGGGAGGGGGGGTTTCGCAGTGGGCACGGGCGACGATGCCCCTTGTCGTCCTCATGAATGCCCCTGCAAAATATCAAAATATTAGAGCAGAATACGTAATTCGTGGGGGTAAGCCAGGATGGCTTATTCGCCTTATTCGCCGAATACCCCATTCCGGGCGGTTTAGGCCATTCCCCGTGTCAAAGTGAAAATAGGCCTATTCTTCTCTTATTCCTCTCTTATTCAGCTGTATTCCGTAATCAAAGTGAGAGAAAGTGTACAGGAAAATCTTAAACTAACATCCCCTACCCTTCACAATTGCGTGGTCCAATGACTCGTTAACCAAGTGCACCCGATGCCATCCGGGCGACTTGCTGATTGAGCCGGGTGTCTCGGGTGTGCGCCTACGTGGTTCAAATCAAACTGAACCTAAATAAGTGTCTGGGGCCTCCTCGTCCAGATCTTCCCATTCTTCTAGACTCCGTCCGTTAGTGGCACGAGATTGCATCGACTGCATCACTCGAGTTGAAAATTTTTGCTTTTAACATGACGTTTGAATGGTATTATGTCTCGAAGAGATTATCTAATAATTCAATAATCCTCAAAAGTCATCTAAAAGTCAACTAATACTTGTTTTTTAAAGAGTCAATTGTATTTGTTCCTTTCTTTTTTATCTCTCTCTTTTTACCTCATAATCTATTTTGTACAAAAGCAAAAGAAGAATGACTCATTTATTAAAAAAAAATTGCCACATCAAAGATTATATCTTCTTATGTATGAAATCATGCGGTACTATAAATCCATCTAGAGTAACACTCGCTGCAAAGTCCATGCATTGCAACCACATGGATTGCAATACAGAGGCCAATAGCCATCCGCTCTAATCGGATCGGACAGCTTGTGTGCAGCTCATATGAATGGGGAAAGTTGTTTTTTCTTCTTTTTTTTTTTTCTGTTCAAAAATTTTAAAATTTTTTGAAGCGTTCAATAAAAAATCGGATAGGTACAGCCCGACTCAGTTGTATATATTTTTTTTAAAAAAATTATTTTTAGACGTAAATTGACGTCTATACTAATTTTTTTTTTAAAACATATATAGTTAGGTCAGACAATTGCTGCGCAGCCCGTTTGATGGGAGAAGTCGATTTTTCGTTTTTTTTTTTGTTTTATGTCCAGATTTTTTAATTTTTTTTGGTGTCCGATCAAAATCAGACAATAGAACCGAGATGATCAGGTCGGCCCCGATCCGACACGTAAATCAAGGTATGTATCAATTTTTTTTTACAAAAAAGTAATATGCAGTGGGCTGAACAACTCGACTGTGTCATCTAACTTGTGATCGGACATTCTAAAAAAATTAAAAAATTTAAAAAATCTGAATAAAAATAAAAAAAACATGAAAAACAGACTTCCTTATCTAAATAGATTGTACATGGATCGAACTGCTACTGGCTCCTGCAGTGGAATCTATTGCAACAAGTATTACTTATTACTCATCCATTCAAACGAAAACCAAATCAAACAGACCCAAAAACACTCCCAGTTTGACGGACAGTAGGCTGTCTTCGTAAATTCACACAAGGCCGGGGGCTAAAAATTGGTGATGCGAGTCTGTTTAAAAATCCGTTCCATGCGTCGCCCCGCAAGGGTAATGAAGGGGGTTCCGAAACGTACCCGAGATACGAGTTGGATTCGACCGGGAGCTTCCTATCCTCTATGTCAGGTTCACGTTTGCTGTGCCCCCGCCCCCTCTAACGCCGTGTCGACGCGTCTTGCCCGCCACATCATCGGGTCGGCCGCTGCAAAAGTATGGCGGGAGACTTCACATCGCGATTCGAGATCACCGCATATCCAGTGTTCCCAGTTACGTCACGCGTGCCATCTGACGGCAGAGCTTCGTAGCTGAAATGGACACGTGGTGCCTGACGTCACCCCATCTGCCGCCCACATGGAGCCTTTATTGTAATTGGCATCACTTCCTTCCTTTCAGCGATGCTGACACGGCAATGTGAAGGTTTGTCCGTACTTTAATCGTGTAATTTGAGCAAGAAAACTAGAAAAGTTCACTGGTCTTTGAGCTGGCACGGTACCTGGTCTGTCTTCGCAAACTTCCAGGTAGGGCTGTAAGTCATACCGGTTACCCTAGACCCGACCCAGACCGGCATATAAAAAGTGGGTATGATAAGATCTTGTACCGATTATCATTTTTCGGGACGGGCCTATTTCTGCCTCGTAAGTCTTACAGAAATCATGGGCCTGGTTCGGTTCCAGTGACGGTTATTAGGTGAGACCCGATAAAATGGTAAAAAGGTCAGAAACACGGGCAGCCTCTCCTCCCCATTCCCCACGCACATGCACACGCAGGCTCGCAGGCTGTCAGCCGGCTTCTTCCCACCCTTTCCTTCCCCTCTCTCTCTCTCTCTCTCTCTCACACACACACACACATATGCCATGAGGGGGTGCTCCAGCTCGATGCAGCATCCGAGGCCCACCAGCTGCTGAAGCTAATGAGGTCGTCATAGAGATGATGTTAAGCGTCGCCTTCTTGATCTTGTGACCAATGAAAATTCTAGGTGCAGCCACATATGTTGTTGCCGATGAGGATCTTAAAGCTTCCGGTGCTGCCATCTGTAGAGGGGAAATTTGGTGATGCCCACCCCCGGTGCCATGCCCAGATCAGAGGTTAGTCTATAGGAGGATCAAGTGTTCGACGTTATGCCTAAAAGAGAAATGGATCAGGAAAATATTGGATGCTCGCCCCTTGGTGTCGTCTCCCTATGCTTGATTGACACCGCATGTTTGCCCAGATCTCCTTCGTGATTTTGATGTCTACACCAGTAAATAAAGTTGCATTGCTTTTGAAATCTTACCATCTTCTGCACTCATCCATGGCTGTTGGGCGAGTACTGCTCGCCCCTTGGTGTCGTCTCCCTATGCTTGATTGACACCGCATGTTTGCCCAGATCTCCTTCGTGATTTTGATGTCTACACCAGTAAATAAAGTTGCATTGCTTTTGAAATCTTACCATCTTCTGCACTCATCCATGGCTGTTGGGCGAGTACTGACAGCAAACATTGCAAACCAGCTTTTGTTGCCCGTGCTTTCCTCTGTGTTTGCTGTATGTCTCCAGATAAACCATAAAAATGGTAAGATTCCACTTCACAAGCTCCCCTTCTCACCCTCCTCTGCCCTCCATTCCTATTCTCCATCATGTATCGCCACTGTCAGGAAGACCTTTTTGCCGTTGTAGACATTGCAGGTATCACCACCACCCTCACCATATGCGGCGTCAAAATTATATTAGGTCTGCTATCTATCGGTACACACAACCAAACCAGAAACATGACTTCCAAGTTGGGTACGGTACTTACGAGAACCAGTACGAAACGGTTCGGGTCTGATTCGGGTAATAATTTATCGAATCTACTTTTGATTCTACTTAGATCCGACCCAGACCCAACCAATTGACAGCCCTACTTCCAGGTCACCGTTCGGAGAACATTTCTTGCAACCCTTGTGTTCACATAAAAAAAGAAAAAAAAACCAATCCTTGTGTCCCATCCGGTTCGAACACAATCTTTTAATATTTTTCAAAATTTATAATATTAATATTAAAATTAATATTAAAAAAATGTAGAGAAAAAAATCAAATAGGAAGCAGAGAGTTGGAAGATGAGAAACGGATGGAAGTAGCCTTAAGACACTCAGAAACCAAACTCCAACATTTTTAATATAGGCCAATGTTTATATCAATTTTTTTATGATAATGTAACTTATTATTGTATAAATATCGAAATTGATAAAATATAACAAAATATCCTATTAGTGACAATATCAAGCTTGTTACCTATAGAGCTATTCAATACAATAACAAACATCCCATTCATTTAGATTCATAACAAAGAAGGTTAACATTTTAATTGCTACCCCAACTGTTTCTCTAATTATCGGGTAGAAATAACATCACCGAAGTAGTCCATTTATTGTTCTCATTTCATCCTTCAATCATGCTTTGACTCTTGCCTATGAATTATTCCACCATAGTGTTTACAACACCAGCTAGTCTGCACAATCCCCCACTCCGACCATTGTCTACTAGAAAAGCCCAAAGATAACCATGTCCTCTTTCTTTCCTTCTACTATGGCTGCCTATTTACTGGACCACCCTTCTTCCTCTTCATTTTTTCCTTCCCCTTATGTTCTCCCTAAATTGCAGTAAGCAGCAACAAGTGCGTCCAACCTGTTGGATTCTCGTGTTTCTCCGAATCGCAAAACGTAACGAAAAATAAAATAAAAATAAGTGATCCGTTTCTGTTTCGAATCACTAAAATCGATAATCGGATTATCGATTTTTACCGTACGCAAATTCGAATCCGCGGTCGATCGGTTCCGTCCGTGTGACACCGCAAGCTGCGCAAGCGTTCGACCTCAAGCGGAGTCCACGCAATCTTCTTTGCGATGGATATCATCACGTTCTTCGTTCTTCGCAACCCACGTAGTCTCCGCCGTTCGCCACAACGATCGCCGCAACACGTGGACGATTTTCCGTCGAACGGGAGTCGGAGAAGCGGCAGAGCAGACCCGGAGATCCCGGTTTCGTCTGGGACACCAGAGATAGAGAGGAAGAGAGGAGGAGACGGCTATGGTTAGCAGCAGCCTGGCATGTTCAGCATGTTCACTATATTTTATATCAACCACGTGATTTTTCATAAAAATCTCTGGTTCATATAAAACTTACTTATTTATCTATCGCCTTGAGAATCATTTGCGTGTGACCCTCTAGGTCCAATAACCAGTCCCGTTAATGACCTAATAAACCCAATGACTCATCACTGGCCTGATTAATCAATTAATAACATATTAATTAATTAATCAATTGAATTAATGTCGCACATCGAATTCGATCAGACCTTCGATCACATTGGGTGTCAAGCAACACCTCGTGAATCCGGAAGGTATCAGGTTAAGTAATCCATTCTTTAGATCTTTCCGTCGACAGTTACCGCGTGAATATAATCCTTCATTTGTACAATGCTTTCGAATCAACTCGAGGTATAGTAAACCATCAAATCCTAACCGGTCGACTCACTTGGATCGGATGCTGCCGAATAATATCGGAAAATTCTTTTTCCAATATTATTGCCCGCCCTGGCCAGAGACTTCCGCGCATCATTCCTAGAGCATTTTCTCTCTAAATATCGAGAGCGAATGATTTCCTTATTGACACTCAATTTTTTTCGACGGTATTCTGTTGTACCCGATCTTTAGCTATTTAAAATCCCATAGTTAGAAATTTATAAACCAAGGTCAAAGTACAGAAGTCCACCGACAAGATATCCTTGATGTCTCAAGTCCGAGGATCATCCACGCAACTGCGACAAAAGAATCAAGCTGGTTAACAGTGAGGTAAAATACCATCCAGCGATTCAGTCGGATCAGTTCAGTGAACTCATTCTCTAATGAGTACCTATAGATTCGACTTAGTGTTTTCACACAAAGGACTATGAGATCAGTCACCCTCATCTTATAAGCGAGAGTAATTTGTACTAGTCTATCCAAATATCCGATATCCTTCTCGGATATCTTTCGACTAATAACTATTAAGAATATGTGTGTTGAAGTAATCAATCTCGTTAATATGATCTCATCATAATTTGATCAATATTGCACATATTCACGAACTTCATTATAAGACGAAAATAATATAAATTACACATAATGAATATTATGTAATTTATATTAATAAACGAACGAGATTTATATAGTCAAATTGACTTGTAGGCCACCTAAGACTATCACAACCAACCACCATCACGTACCCCTTCTCCTCCTTTGTGTGCAAAGGATGTTTCAATACATCTTGCCAGCTGCAATCTCCCACTACTCTTGGATGTTAGGCTATTGTGTGGAGACTAGTACAAATTACTCCTGCTCATATGATGAGGGTGACTGATCTCATAAGTCACTTGTATAGAGACATTAAAACGAATCTGTAGGTGCTCATTGGAGAATGAGTTCACTGAACTGATCCGATCGAATCGCTGGATGTTATTGTACCTCACTGTCAACCAGCTTGATTCTATTGTCGCAGTTGCGTGGATGGTCCTCGGACCTGAGATACCAAGGACACATTGTGGGTGGACTTTTGTACTTTGACCTTGGTTTCACGAATCTCTAGCCACGGGATTCTAAAACGCCAAGGATTGGGTACAACGGAATACCGTCGATGGGAATTGTGCGTCAATAAGGAATCATTCGCTCTCGGTACTTAGAAAAAGAATGCTCTAAGAAGGATGCGCGGAAGTCCCTGGCCAGGGCGGACGATAATATCGAGAAATGAGTTTTCCGATATTCATCAGCGACATCCAATCCAAGTGAGTCGACCGGTTAGAGTTTGACAGCTCGCCATACCCTGAGTTGATTCAAGAGCATTGTACGAATGAAGGATTATATCCACGCGGTAACTGTCGGTGGAAAGGTTCCAAGAGTGGGTTACTTAACCCCAATACCTTCCGGGTTCACGCGGTGTTGCTTGGCACCCAACGTGATCGGAGGTCCGGTCGAATTCGATGTGCGACATCAATTCGATTGATTAATTTATTAATAAAGGATTATTAATTGATTAATAAAGTCAGTGATGAGTCACTGGGCTTGTTGGGCCATTAACTGGACTGGTACTTGGGCCTAGAGGGTCACACGCAAATGATTCTCAAGGCGATGGATAAATAAGTGGGTTTTATACAAATCGGGGATTTTTATAAAAAATCGCGCAGTTAGTATAAAACATAACGAACGGGTTGAGCAGGCCAAGCTGCTGCTAACCATAGCCACCCCTCCTCTGTTTCTCTCTCTTTCTGGCGTCAAGACAGATCTAGATCTGCTCCGCCACTTCTCCGAATCTCGTTCGACGGAAAATCGTCCGCGCGTTGCGGCGACCGGCGGAGGTCTCGTGGGCTGCGAAGAACGAGGAACGTGAGGATATCCGTCGCGAGGAGGATCGCGTGGACTTCGCTAGAAGCGAGGCGCTTGCGCGACTTGCAGTGTCGCACCGACGGAACCGAACGATTGAGGATTCGAATCCGCCCACGGTGAGAACTTCGATTATCCGATAATCGACTTTTGTTTTTTGAAACGGGAACGGATCGCTGTTTAGTATTTTATTTTCCGCTGCGTGAGCGATACGGAGAAATCCGAGAAACCCAACATAAAGGTGTATAGAAGAAATTTGGGGATGTAAAGGGCTTCCATCTTCAAGAAAGAAGCACTTGAATTTAGGGTTCATTTGGTTACACATAAAATATAATTGGATTGAAAAATATTTTTTTAAAAATAAATTTATGAGAAAAATTAAAGCGCAATTGATCGTTTGGCACTTTTAAAAATATTTTTTTGAAAATCTTTTCATTCATTTGTTTGGCCGTAAAATCTTTTCTTGAAAATAATTTCATACATTTGTTTTCTTATAAAAGAATTTTTATATTACAATTTTTTTAACATAGATATGACAGAGTTAAATGACTCTTTTTATATTTTTCTGAACAAAGAGAATATCCCAACTCGACATTTGATTGGACAATTCAAATAAAAAAGGGCATATCTTCGCATGATGAAAGTTCGAACCACAACATTAAAAGGTATTTTTGTTTTTGTTTTAATTTTCAGCTTGGAATACGTTTGGTCCGATTCTACGTAAAATACATTCGACCGGAAAATATTTTCTAAGAAAATTAATTTACAGGGAAGATTAAAACATAATCTATCATTTGGTACTTTTGAAAATATTTTTATTCATTTATTTTCCTGTAAAATATTTTTTTTAAATGATCTAACCTGTTTGTTGACTTCAAAAGGATATTTCAAATTGCGAGATCTTGATTTTTTAAGAAACAACTTTACAAAAAGAATGAAAATAAAATTTATTATTTGGTATTTATGAAAATTATTATTATTATTTTCCAAAAAGTGATTTTCTATTTGTTTTCTTGTAAGAAATTTCATTTCTTGAAAAATCCACTAGCTAGGGTTTGCCCAACATCTTCTAGAGAAGACATGAGAATGTTACCTGCCGTTAAAGGCTTGAAGCCCGAAAAATGGCATTTGTTTGTTTTTGGCAAATGCCGAAATTAGGATTTGGGAGCCATGTTTTAGGTTAACTTTTGTTTTTTAGTGTAACAAAATAAGTAATCCTAGGATATTTTTCCCAAACATTTAATTCCGTAAACTATTTCACTAGGTACCAAATGGATTGGTTGCATGTAAAACTTAAGCATAGGGAAAATATTTTTAATGGAATAAAAATTTCAAGAAAAATGAAAACACAATTGGTCATTTGGTATGTCTGAAAATTATTTCTTTAATTTTTATTTCATTTTTTTTAATTTCTAAAGTCAAGTCTATTTAAGCATATAAATATAAATAAATATACTATTAAATATATAAATAAACATGTTAACAAATAGTATATTAAAAATAATTTTTAATGTTGAACCCAATTAAATTTACGAAAGTACACTGTTCATGTAATGGAGAAGGGGAAGGGAAGACTCGCGGAAAACAGCGTCCGCCGCCTTCCAACCGATGCCAAAATCCGAATTTTTGAGGATCAAAGGAATAAGTTTTAAGTGGCTGAGGCATTTTCATGCATCCAAATAACTTGTCCTGCGGAGCTTTTCCCAAAAACCTGTGCACACCGGCCGTTTCACAGCTAATCAAATAGACCCAAAGGGCCCGTTTGGTTTTACCTAAAATGTTTTTAGATGAAAAATATTTTGTAAGGAAACCAATTTATAAGGAAAATAAATACGTAAGTGATCATTTGGTGCTTCTGAAAATATTTTTTTTAATTTTTTTCTTTGTTTGTTTTTCCGTAAAATCTTTTTCTAAAATGATTTCATCTATTTATTTGCTTGTAAGAGAACTTTCACATTATGAGATTACTAACATGGTTGGCAAAATCAAATGTTTTTTTTTATATTTTCTGTGGTGGGAGAATAACCAATTCAGTATTTGAGCAGACAGATTAAATAAAAAAGTTCATATCCTCGCACCATCAAATTTTAAATAGCAGCATTAATGGTTCTTTTTCTTTTTTTATTTTTTGAGTTGGGAGAACATGTTATCTCGCCATCTTATCAGACGGTTCCAATAAAACGGAACCGTAGGATTAAAATTTAAATGACAAAGTCAATTTTTTTTTTTTTTTTCAGGTTGTGAGAACACCGATCAACACCTAATTGTGAAAATTCAAATAAAAAAATACGAGGAGGTGGCACTTGGATGTGCAGAGGACAGCTGAGGAAAATGTCATTCGGCCTTCTTGAATAGATGCCAAAATCGGGATTTTTGAATGGTCAGAAAATCTTATTTCCATGTGACTTCTATTTTTCTATGCTCTCAAATAACCCGCCTGCATAAAGTTTTTCCGAAAAGTAGTGTAGTGCGCACCTTTTACCCCAAACCAAATGGTCCCTTAGTTATTCAATCTCTCCTACAATTTTTTTTTTCCACGAGTAAGCCAAGGAAATAAAATGCACATTAACTTCTATTCTCTTTTTTCAACAAACATATATAGTTTACCATTTTTTTATTCACCCTTGTTCGTTTTACAACTTCACATAAAAGAAGTATTTTTAATAACAGGTTCCTTTAGACCCACTCCCCTGCGTCCATGCACACCCTAAAAGATACAGGAGGGGTTTATCTCTTTCCCTCATATATCTTAGGGTACATAGATGTAGAAAGGGAGGTCCAGGGATCCCATTTAGTATATGTGCACCCCTTTTGTAAGTCGAGCAACATTTGAATAACAAGTGTGCTTTTAGTCATATCGTTGATAGAACTGACATATGGATAATAAAGTTGATGTGATGACCGTATGTTAGGATTGATAATTTTTTCTCTTATGTAAATTATGTTCTTTAATTATCTATAGTAGTTGCCAATTATGATTGTAATGGATTTTTCTCTAACGAAGAAACACATAGAACACTACCCGCATGTCAGTTTACAAAGTTCTCAACTACATGAGTTCTTCTCAACTACTTAAGTTCGTCAGATCTTAACACTTATTCAAATGGAATAATCACAAATGGAGAGGGTGAAACCGGCTAATTTTGACATAACTCACGGAAGTTTTTAAGTTGTGTTTGACGCAATTTCTATTTGAAAGTACTTTTGCATTTCTATTTAGTTATTTTTTATGAAAGTTATTGAATTTTGGAAGCCATTTATATGTTATTTTCTTTATATTTTGACTTCTAACTAAAAGCTATAAGAGGAGTTTAGGATTTACAAGATTGAAGAAAAAGTGAAATTATTATGAAAAAGTTGACTTTTGTAACAAATCAAAATTAATTATAATATCTTTCTTTCAACTCATTCTACGTAAGAAGTGAAAGTCAAAAATAACTTTCAAATATAAATTAAATGTAGACTATATACCCACTCATTGTTCCTTTTTGTTTTGAGAATATTCTCTGATAAAAGGTGATAGTACTCCCGTTGACGTCATGAATTGGATGGATCCTGCCCCAGCGAGGCCAATCATAGTACTTTAGGTTAATTGCTTAATTCAATCTTTTTTCATTTAAGAACATAATTTTTGAACACTATCTAACTATGTATAAATATTCAGACTCAAAACAACAAACCTTCTCTCACTATATCATAAATGGATGAGTAAAACTTGCTGTACCCGCTGTCAATATTTTTAATTTAAAACTTTAAAAATTTAAAAAGGTTTTGATCTACCATACATGTCCGTACAATTCGATTTCTGAGCAGATGACCTAAAACAAGATGAAAAATAAAAAAGTAAACCCCAATTAACACTATTATGTCTTATAGGTCTGTACAATCTAATCTTCAATCGAACAATTTAAATAAATACAAAAACTAAAAGGCGGCCTTAAAAATATTTCATTATTCATTGTGATTCAACTTTTTTACTTTTCATCTTTTTCCAAATCATCTGATTAGAAATCAGATTGTAAGGATCGTGTAAGACATAATAAAGACTTCTATTTTTTAAGATATTTATTTTTCACTTAAAAATATCGGCAACCAGTGCCGTGCAGCAAATCTTACTATAATGGATAATACCTAAATTTTAAATAAGATAACCATTTTATCTTTTAGACGTCCATTTTGATATTAAAGTACCTGAACGTTATCGACACGCTTCACACGTGGCACAACCGAAGCCGTAGCCAGCTCCCGGTTCATTGCACCGTCACAGTTGATGCCGCGGGTCCCACGAGCTGAACGATTCGTATCGACCCCTCCCTCTGCCTCGTGTCCTTTTTTCCTTCTAAGGACAGGTGTACCCAAGTAGGATGTCAGAGTGGACGTTTCCGTGACCTCCTCCATAACGGCGAACGCTGCAGCATCATGCCCGCTGAGGCGCCCACGCCATGGCGGTCCGTGGCGGGCCGTAAGCCCGATAGCAGGCTTGGCAGTCTCTTGTAGCCGAAGCGCGAGACAAAAGCCCGGACTCCGGACCCGCCCGCTGGAGCTCCACAACCGCAAAATTCGACGCCACGCAGCCACATCCAAGAGCGTCTCTGCTATTTTCACCGCTGGATATTTATTTGGGTGGAGAGAAAATAAAATATCTGGCAAAGGGTGATTTATTCTCGCGTGGCTGGACTCATATTGTGCTGCTTTCTTCAGAGGTCGCCGAGTGTGGCGGCCCCACAGGGATCGCAGATCTGCCTAATCGGATCCGATCGTGGTGATGCTGCTGTGACCCGGTAGACTCGAGGACTGAGGCAAAGCCGGATGAGTCACGCTGTAAACACCACCATGAGCTTTTACTCACATTACAAGCCACGGCTTACCCCCATGTGATTTTCTGGTGGGAGTGGAATCTTTCGCTCCAGTTTGGTATCTCTTATTAGTTGGGACTTGGAATTTTAAGTGCGGCCTCTATCCAGTTCTCTACCCATTTCTGTCCGTCCCCCGGGGAGATCCGGCAGCAGTCTTGTTTGACCACGCAAGTCTTGCTTTCCACCGAATATTGTAGTTGTATCGAAAAGCTAAGGGCAGGGTAGTCGACTTTCCCAACGACCCTTTAAAGCCCGATGCTGCCAACCAATCATCGTTCGTCCGTCAGATGAGCTTATCTGACGGATGGTCCTGATGCCCACAGGGGACGGCGGGATGGCTCTCCATTTCTCTTCTGCAGGCTGCAATCATACGCGTATCGACCCATTCCAAAATTAACGGTCAATTCTAATATTGGCCGAAATAATTTCCCCATTTTGCGTACTTAATTGGGTAACTACGTAGTGGATTTTAGAGGGTCGGCGTCTGCTGGACGCGAAAGGGGAGTCCAATCGGATTCAACCGGCCAGGCGCGGGGTGGGCGCGGACCACGTCGGCCACATGACGGGTGTTACAAGCTGGCTCTCAAAAGCCGAGATCGGGGACGCGTAAACAACTCTTGGATCGGACACGTGTACGACTGAGGTGACGAGGAATAAACTACTGGCCTGCATGCGTACCGACGAGGCCAACTCGAACACCACCATTTGCTGCCCCCACCCACCCGTACCATCAGCGCGGCACGCCCCCGCGGAGCACATCACCCCGTCTGGTATGCGGACACGTTTCTCGTGACGTGGCTTCGGCTTGGCGCCCGCTGCTCCCCCGTTCTTCCTCCTCCCTTCTCTGCCCCCCCTGGCCTGCTGCGGAAAAAAGCTCTCTCCGGTCTTCCGTCTCCACTTCCGGAAAACAACGATGGAAGAACGGGCGCTAAAGCTTGGGTCTTGGCGGTAGGGTTTTCTTCCTTGCTTCCCTTTTCTGCACCCGCCCTGTTCCCTGTGAGGTCTGAGGCTCCCGAGGGGGAGACCGCGGACTTCGTTCTGAGGTGAAGAGGAGGCGAATCCGGCGGCATTTGTGTTCGTGCTTGGTCGAAGCAAGGGGATCGACGGAATTTAGGTACGAGTAGCCCTGCTATCTGGTTTGAAAATCTGGGATTTTTGGTTTGAAATCGCGATTTCGGCGACGATCGCTCACACTGGATCTCTAGAATTCGAAGTTGCCGACGGGTTTCTGCGTGTCTTTTCTTATAAGTTGTCGTTGATTTGTTTCCGATTGTTACTGTTCGCGCGAATTACGTTTCTTCTTATTATTTTTTTAACTTATCTTTATGCCGCAAGTACATGCTTACCTTGTTTTGGAAGCGGAAATAGGACAAGTGAGTTGCAGATCAAGAGAGAAGGTGAAGCTCTCAGAATGACAGGCAAAGAAGAGAGAAAACAAAACCCCGGGGCATAAAGGGGGGAACAAGACAATAGTTGAGAAAAGCTTAGAAGGACCAGAGAACCCCGGGGCATAAAGGGTAGAATAGGGTACAAGTGTATACTGGGAATAACAAGGGTGGGGTTGGAGAACACGACTAGCTGCAGAAGCTTCAACCGATCCCATAAGCCCTTTTCTGAGTGTACGGGAAATCCTCGAAGACGGAGAAAAACCCTTCTCGGCTCCATGTGGGCGGAGTCGGTGGAGGAGGACGATGGTGATGATGTGTTCGTTTTACTGAACGCAAAGGCACTGGTAATTTTTTCTACGAGAAGGGTTTTTACTCCTTTCGGATTCCGTGCCGGGGCCGTTTCCGAGCCATGTTCTGCACCCACAGTCCATGTCAGAACGGGTTGGTTGCGGCCGCGGTGGCCGATTGACGTTTTTGTCCCCATCTTATAAGAAAATCCTTTTCGAGATCCGAGTACTGCGGCTTCGGCCCTTTTGTCCCTTGCAAGTTGCAACTCGAATTTGGAAGAAGACGATGATGGTGTTCCGTGAACATGTGCTAATATTAATTTCTTGATCGTTTCTCTAACCACAACTAAAACTGGTCGGGATTGCTGAATAGAGTTGACCGGGTGTTGGGAGATGAACAAAATCTCCTGCTTGTTGTGTACGGAAAGTTTAACAACGTCAAAACAGTGGACCTTTTGTTAATGACATTTATAACTATATAATGCTTGATGTTGTTTTCTGACGCTCTAGTGGTGGGGAGATTTCTTGCTGGGTGTGGTGGAAAGAGGGCTCCTTTTTTCCTAGTCTGTCTTGTACCTGCCGTTTGGATCTCTGCTTGGCCCTTTTTTTTGCGGCCATTTAAATCCCTAGTTGGTCTTTAGAATGAGGGGAATGCACTGAATGATAAAGCGGCAAATAAGTGTACATAAATCTAAATGTGGTTACCTTAAGCTTTGGAGTGTACTTTGCAGACAATTGCCATTTTTTGATACTACATTTCATCATCTTCGGATAACAACAAGCAAACTCCACGTCTAAAGTTTGTTTTGTCTTATTAGTTTTCCTCTTCTTCTGTTTTTGGGTTTCTCTGGGGCCATCAAACAAAGAGTAATTGACCCCCCAAAGCTCGCCGCAAGATGCAGGGTCATAGGTCAATACCTGCTGGTGGGGAAGACAAGTTGTAGTCAGGTCTCAGGTATCCCAATGGCTTACCTCACCTCCAGGTGGGAATTTGTTGGTGTTGGGAGGTAGGGAGATGGGGGAACTGTGATAACCGATTCCCACCTCTGCGTTATCAGCTAGCGGGCTGGGTTCTCTGGGTGTGTTCTTGTATCCCATCATGTGTTATTCTTCATTTTCCAATCATCTTTATCTAGTATATTGGTGTAGTTACTATTTTGCCAGGGGATGGAAAAAACAGTATAGCATAAAATGGATTGGTGCATCGCGTCTTCTTATGGCTCTCACCTTTACAGTGCTACTTCTCGATGGTGATGTAGTGAATGAATCTTTGACATGAACTTTGACATCATTCTTGTATCCCTTTCAATCATTTGTTCTTAGTTTATTATTTATTTATTTACGTTGATATTGATGAGTGGAAGGGGAAGTCGAATGATCGAGAATACTCAGATTTGGCGCTTTGTGGATGGCTAAGGCTAGAAGACTGACAGATTAGTCTGATCTGTCTTAACAGTCCCTCACGGAACTGTTTCAAGAAAGTTGCTGACTATGGAAACTTGCAGAGCACCTCACCATAATAAAATTATGATAATAGATGTTTTTCCCCTTTGAATGCATGTATGCACTGTAATCAATTTATGGAATACCAAGTATGGAAATGCAGTTCAAACATTTATACTTGATTCTTGCCTACACTTCTCTCACTATAGATAACATTGACTACCTCTAAAAGCAACATGATTAAGGGTCCATTTGGAAACAAGATTGAATTATGGTTTATTATCATAATCTGATTACCTGACAGACTTTGAGAAAGTACTAATTTTCAATGGCGAAAGCCTATAGATTTCATTTGGTGTGCTTGAAGGGTCTTTCATTATTAGATGATGGTAACTGTTGACAAGCTAATTCACAATATTACCCTTGGTTTTCTGTAAAGGGGACAAATTTTGGTTTATTTTAAGCCATCACCATTATTTTCTTTGTAAAGAGAACATTTTTTAAGTGTTCCTTTCGTACTCTCAAACTTTTAATAATCTCTTGTCCCTAGAAATCTGTCACTCTTTTAATGCCCACCTCAAGGAGGATTATGGGGAGAATCTTCTTATTGATTTTTATTTTTTTTATTTTTTTTTGGGGGGGGGGGGGTATGGGGGGTGTTCTCTCCCCTCTCACTCAAGTTCTCTTCGTACCTTGGCCGAGGCACGTGGTGTTCATTTGGAAATGTTTAAGTCATGCCGGGATTCTAATGATTGGCCTTCTTCCCATAGTATATTTATTTCTTTCTTTTTATTTGCCAACAAAATTGGGGTAAGGAAGGCATCAAACCTTCTCTTGTAGGCATAGCCTCTGTCTTATCTTGCATGGGCCATCAGGCCAACATGCTTGGTCTTCCCATGTTCATTTCCAAACGTTACGCAAATGGTATGAGTAACAAAAGTTCTTTGTGTGATGTAGTTTTTTAGCAGTTATGTTTCGAACGGTTTCTTTGGGGGCCATGTACTTTAAGTTGGATCACCTACTTCCTACTATGAAAAGTTTTGAGGGAAGTATGATACCTTGAATACTTGTGTAATAAAAGGGCAGCCCAATGGTATGAGGGTCTCGCCACTGCGGAGTCTGAATAGGATCAATCATATGCAGCCTTACCCCTTGCTTTTTGCAAAGAGGCTGATTTCCAGATTTACCATGTGACCTCCAGGTCTTAGGCTCCCCCTCTACCTCAAATATCTGTGTACTGCACTTGGGCACAATTAAGTGCAAAGCTTCCTACCAAGCCTGAAGCACTGCGTACTTTATAAATTAATGAATAAAGGCAGTCGTAACACTTATATCTCTCTTTTAAACTAGGGTTACTTATATCTCTTTTAAAGAGAGTTATTTCTTGTTCAACTTTCCTAAACTAGGTAAGCTGATTGATATTTGTCATATTCTTCCTCATATTCATATGATTCATGGAAATGCCAGGAAGGTCCACGTGGCTTTTCTGGCTCTCCCTTTTGTATGCGTCACATATTTATCATTACTGCAAGATGCTAAAATTAGTTTGAACTTGATGCTGCAGTTGTGATCAGTCACTTTTTTCACTCATCCTGCCTGTGGATCACTTTTTATCTGTTCTTGTTGCTCTTCCTGTTTGACTTTACGGCAACTTAGTTATGTTACGTTCAATTCCCCTTTTAATCCTGGTCATCTTTTCAAGGACTGACAGAACTTCGAGAATATAGACAAATCTAGAATTAAAGAGGAGAGCAAAGACCTAGAGAGTAGAGAGCCTAGTAAATATATCAAAGTTGTATGTTACACGGGGAAGTAGAAGCACTCAAGGTGGGCTCGGGAAAGGAAAGAATCCAAGGATTTTGCCGTAAAATTTGCGTTTCTATGAGACATGTCATGTTTGGTCATTTTCCCTGTAATAGGTTGCACCAACATCCTTTCCTCTTTTCCTTTGGCAGGAGAATAGTAGCTTTTTGTCTCTAGCCGATGCAATATATGGTAGCATTATTTTTTCCATGAGCTCTTTTTGGTTAACATATCCAGTATACACAGTGTGCTCGTAGTTGTTTCTAGTTGGTTATTCAAAGGATGTCCCTGCTCCACTTTGTTATGTTTGTTGAGCTGTAGTTTCATACAGCAGATTGTATGATGCAGGTGCTACGTGGCTACTTGAAATATCGTAGAATGCTGGTTTCCTGATAGTTATAGTCTTTCAAGCTATATTTTCTTCTTAGCTAGATTTAGTAATCTTGGGGCTCACGAGGTCTTCCAGAAAGTCTCATGTATTTGCTAAATGCTCTTACGGTGTAGAGCTGAACATGACCGACCAATCATTGAATGCAGATAACAGAATAACACCGTTTGCTAGAAGGTGTTTGGATACACATTGAAAAGCAATTGACTTAACTTTCCTGGACAATTTCTACCCATGGGAAGTGGTGAAGCTGCAACACCTTCCAAGGCTGAAAAGACATCATCTTCTGTGCAGGTGCTCTGTTAAGTAAAACTGGAACTATCCTTTGGGAAGCATCATTGGATATGTGTCTCTTTTTAATTTATGGTCATCTGTTTTGGATACCTTTTTTTTCTTTCCATGAATGAAATTGGCCTTAGAGTTGAGTTTGTTGTTATTCTTGGCAGGAACAGACTGGCGTTCATCCATATCCTGATTGGACAGCTATGCAGGTTAACATTCTTTGGCGCTACTGAAGGGGCAGCAGCTCACTTTAAGTTGCTGTTTTACTGATTTTTATTGTCTCATTTTTCAGGCGTACTATGGTCCAGGAATTGCTATGCCACCTCCATATTTCAGCACCGCAGTTACATCTGGTCATGCACCTCATCCATACATGTGGGGTCCACAGGTAGTTTAGTTAAATGTCTCTATTTTGCACTAGCAAGCATCTGTTTTTGCCTGGCAAAATACTGCTGGAATTTTACTAACACATGTCCAATGCATCTTATTTTTGGAGTTTTGGACAAAGTGACAATGCACATGTTAACTTCATAGGATACTGCTAGAACTGTAAGATATCTTGTAGAGTTAGGGATGACAATATACGATCTACCTATTCATGTCAGCACTTAATCCTATTAGGTGTCAAAAAATGGGTACTAATTGATCTCTTAGTTTAAGCTTCATATAACAGGGTTCCAATGCCTCTGGAGAATACAACATTTAGAATTTGTGAAGGCACGTTTCAGAAACTTAGATACTGTCCCACACTTGTTAAGTAAACACCAAAGGAGAAACCAATAGAGACATCAAGTTGTATTTAGTGCTGCTTTTCTGTTTCCTGTCTTCCAAGACTTCCAGGTGAGCTTTTGGAGCCAACACTGGGGACAACACTGCTATGTTTTGTATGGCAAAACCTGCATGATTATATTCTCTTAATTTGTTTCGGAGTTAGTGCAAGTGTGATATTTATATGATTTATATTTTGAACCATTCACCTGTGTTTTTTTCTGACATGTGTATGAACATATCAATGTGGCAATTCTACTGATAGAACATTGTGTTTTACTCCGTATATTATCACTTTGGGGTGATTTTCAGTTGGTCTGAGCCATTCCTTTATATGATGCTACATGCATGTCTGGAATGGCTATGAACATTTCAATTTTTTCTTTTGTCGATTAAACGATCTTTAAATTTGTATTGAGATTTAAATGCACTTCTGTTTGAAAATTTTCCTGGAGAGAAAGGGGGGAAAATGACCATTGCATCTTCTTCTATTTTACTACGTTTCCTTCGGATAGATGTTGCATTGATTTTGGCCAGATCTATGGTCACATTCCATTATCTTGACTAATCTTGTTGTCTGCAATCTATTTTTCTCAGCCTCTGATGCCACCTTTTGGGGCCCCATACCCTGCTATCTATCCACATGGTGGAGTTTATGCTCATCCTTCGACACCTCTTGTAAGTCTCCTAAATGGAGTTATTTGCCTTGGTATTTGCTTCTGTCAGCAACGTTTGAGATGTATATAGTAAGTTGCGTGTAATTTACTTTCTAACTTGATGTCCCCAGGGAGTTCAGGCAGTCGTAACATCTACAGCAAGTGAAGCTGCGGTATATAACTTTCTCTTGGATCTCTTTGCCTTCTTTCCTTGGAAATATAGTTGTGTTGATACCTGGGCCCCACTTTGTAGGAGTTAACTAACTCATTGTGCCATCAGATAGTCTGCATTATCACAATGAATAGTATTTCAGGACATCTGCTTAGTCTTGGTCTCATGAATATATCCATTACATGCAGACAGTAACTCAAGAGACACCTATCAAGTCACCTAGCAATAAAGATCGTGGCCTAATGAAGAAGCTGAAAGGGCATAATGGTCTCGCCATGTCGGTATGTAATGGCAGGGACAAGAATGAGGCTGGGGGTGCTGCGCAGGCACACTCACAAAGGTCTCTTTATATATAGCCATCCTTTTAGCTTTATTTACATTCTTTAGATGGCATGTTTTTGCATCACTCTTTCTTTATGTGTTTCTGATTGCTATTACAGCACTGAAGGTGGAATGGAAGGTTCTAGTGATGGAAGTGATGGGAACAATGTGAGTGAAGTAGTGCTCCTCTGCTTAGAATAGATAGGCTTCCTTCTATGTTACAACTTGAACTTGACTAGGACCTCATCACTTCTTAGCAGAACCAGTCCCACAGGAAAAGAGCCTTAGAGGACACTGTTGCAGGTACATTTCGTTCTCTGTATTGGTTCCAAATGGACTATTTAACATTAGACCATTGCTTGTTACCTTTTGTCTACTCTGTAAAATAATTCAACTTTTTTCAATTCCATTTCTTGGTTGGACTGAGTGGGGTGTTAGAAATAATTGTTGCTGCAATAGCTATTATGTGACTTCTTTTCTGATCAAATATGAGTTTTTTTTGGGAAAGAGCCAGCATTCTTTGTTTTGGTATATCTGCATCTTACAGTGCTTTTTTGGATTGTCTTGACACAAATGCTTCAGGAAAGCCAGTAGCCACTGGCTCTATGCCAGGATCAGAGGTTAGGGTCTCCACTGCTGCAAAGGCAAAAATTTCAGCTCCAGTTCCATTACCAAGTAGTGCAATCGTACCCAATCGCGATGGCGTTCATCCCGAACTATGGATACAGGTATATAAATTTTGAATATATTGATCATGTCCTTCGCCTCGCCTCCTTCCTTCATGTTAGTTCTATGTAGGGACCTCTTTATCTGCGTTTGTGAAATCCTGTCAGAGAACCTGCCAGGAGGTCAAGATGGAAGTACGAAAGGAGGAAACTGTCCTCCGTTTGTCTTTTCATCTCATCCTATCAGCAAAATGTGGTTAATCCTCTGTTTGTCCCTTTATGTCGGCCTTATTTTCCAATTATGCATTTGTAGTGATATATTTGGCTGCCAGCTGCATGGTTCATGTTGTGGCAATTGTGGGCAGAACTGGTGTTTAGGTTTGTCTCGGCCTATTATGATCCTTCTATAGTGTCTATCGCTTTCACCAAAAGGCCAAGTTTTCAATTTGTTCAACGATATGCTTAAGATAACCTGATTATAAGTAAATGAAAATGCATTGTATTATTGCGGAAAAGTTGACAAAGATTTAATTTAAACTTTATATATAGTTTTATTCCCTTGATGTAGTGGACATAAATAAAAGCAACCTCAAAGTCAAGAGAGAGAGATTGTCGATGTTTTAGTATTTCTATACAAGATGCTAACACCCACCCCTCCACACACACACACAAAAAAAAAAGATTAAAAAAAAGTGAAAATAAAGAACTGTTGTTAAGGGGCACTTGCGTGGGTGTTGTGGTAATGGTGGCCTTTTTAGGATTCTGGCACTCAAATATCAAGCTCAAGTTTCTATGGCTTACTCTTCAGGATGAGCGGGAACTGAAGCGGGAAAGGAGGAAACAGTCCAATAGAGAATCTGCCAGGAGGTCAAGACTGAGGAAACAGGTATTGTGAAATCCTATCACACATTGTAAATTGCGTTCTTTGTGCTTTTTATAAGTAATTTTACTGATCCTGTGCGCTTTTTATATTTTTTTTTATCTGCTTCCAGGCTGAGACTGAAGAACTTGCTGTAAAAGTTGAAAACCTGAGGGGTGAGAATATGTCTCTCAAATCCGAAATCAGTCGACTTTCGGAGAACTCCGCAAAGCTTAGACAAGAAAATTCAGCCCTTATGGTAAACCTGACATACTTCTGTCTAAATTCTCTAGCAAACTCTACCAAGCTGAATTTTTCTACGCTTCCTCCCCGGCTACTACAGTTTAAGTGGGAATCTTGTACTGCATATTTTACTCACTTGTGCATGGGCAGATCTTTTCATTATTTGAACTTTATTCATCTACCGTTAGTTTGCGTTTGGTTCAAATCTCTAGCTCGACTGATTTATTTGGCAGCAGTATGGTCTTGGGTCTCGAATCCAAGTTATCACCGTAATGGAGTTTTCTTGCGGTTCAGATGTTACCTGGCGGAAGTGTGCTTGCTTGATATGTCATCAGTGTCAATAGTCGAGATAGCTAATATCCAGGATAGCTGAAATGCTCCCTCTCTTTCTCTCTCTTCCAGGAAAAACTAAATAACATGCAGTCGGGTCTGAGCCTAGATTGCTCGTCGGACAAGATGGAAGGCCAGACTTCTACATCTGCGGGTACAGAGAACTTCTTGTCAAAAATAAACGATTCTACCTCGATTAACAGAAGCGAGCAGCAGGAGAACGAGACTAGGGATAACTCTGGTAAACTTCATCAGCTTCTGGAATCCAGTCCTAGAGCTGACGCTGCTATTGCTGGCTGACACTTCTTAACCCTTCTATGCCTGTTTGTAACCCTATAGTTCTAGCAAACCGGAGCTTTACCTAACAGTTGCTCGTAACTTAGGCTGCATTTAGCAACATACTGGTTAACTTGGTGGGAGGCTGTCTTGCATAGCCCCAGAGAATGAGAATGGGAAATATTAGCTGAGAGGACCATTCTTACTGTAATTTGTCTAAAGTCTATTTTTACTTGTATGTGTTCTCACTGGTATTTAAGATCGGAATCCTTGTGGGTACTTGGTCGAAGTTGGTGTAAATGTGTAAGAGATGCAGTGGAAGCTTATGCGACGTTTATTGGAAGCTTTCTCCTTCTTTGTATGTTTATTGTTTCATTCGAGTTGGTGGCGTTATGGCATCACATGGCACGAGCTAATTTTCTTGCAACTCTGGTAAGCAATGGAACGAGATTGTCTGGACCTATGCGTCTAGATCGCTCAATGTCCTTAGACACATGAAATCAGGGTGCATGAGAGTATATGAGTTATTTATTTTTGAAATGATGTGTACATTGTATGTGATGTAGCCGAAGTTATCACGACCGGATTTCGAAGCTGGAATCCGAAGAAATAGATCCGGAGCTGGGTCGGATCGGTGTTTTAGAGGCCCGACGGGGATCCGGAAGGCGAATGATGCAGAGGCGAAGCCGAAGGTCCGAGGCCGAGAGCCGCTCGGTCGGAGGTTGGCTTGTCTCCGGGAAGTCGGGGTCGAAGCTCTTTCGGCAGACGGAGGGGCGGCGCGAAACCGAGTCTCCTCCGGTCGCGGGGCAGCCGGCGCGCGGCGTCGAGACCAGAGAGAGGAGTCCGAGGTCGGCGGCCGAGACCGACTCGGGAAGGTCGGCGATGATTCGAACCGAGCTCCTGCGGGAGGAAAAGAAGAAGAAAACCGGTCAGCAGGAGTCCCGGGCTTCGGCCCTAAGGAACCCCCTCCGACGGTCAAGTTAGCTCCTGAAGATGATTCGATTCAGAAGGCAAAGAGTAGCTTTAATGCTATTTGGACTGTAGTCCTTAAGGGTCTCGGAGGCATCAGAGTCTCCCTTTGGCAATAAATAGCGGTGTATTTATAGCAGATGATAGAGGATGGTTAACGGTGGTAGCCGATATAGGACTATGTGCGGGCTTACTGGTAAATCGCCATAGTGCCTGGTCATCTACCAAAGTGGGCCGGACTCGGCTATCGGGCCGAAGGGGGTTGGGCCGTTGATGGGCCGAAGCCTGCTGGGCCCAGGGCTGCCGCGCTGCTCCCGGGCCGTAGACTGGTGGGCCGCTGACGGGCTGAAGCCTGTTGGGCCGGGAGCAACGGTGCCGCTTACGGGCCGAGGGCTGCTGGGCCGCTGATGGGCCGAAGGCTCCATGAGGGCATTGTACTGCTGCTGCTGGGCTGAACGGGGTTTGGGCTTGTTTTAATGGGCCGAATCGGATTCTGCCTCATCACATAGCCCCCCACTCTTGTCTTCCTCAGTTCTGAGATGGCGAGAGTATAGCCCGAAGCCTGTAGGGGAATAGCGTAACAGGTGTCTTACCCGAAGCTTTATGTTCTTTTTCTTTTGAGAAAAGGGCGCCCTCGGTCAACCGAAGGCTAAGTAGCTGCTTCGTCTTCATTCAGGGTGGCGACGAAGGCTTTTGTCTTTGAAGGCGAAGGGCCGATCCCTCTGACTTGTGTCAGACTTCATTAAATGGACGGGACGGGCGTCGCTTCGCGAAGAAGCACGGGACACGCATCGCGCATCCGGCCGCTCCGTAAAAAGCACAAAAGGATCCTGACCGCTTGCGGGTCGCGGATCGCCTCGGCTCTCTGCCCGAGGTTCCACTCGGATTGCCGCCGCTCCCTTCTCCGGCACGCGGATCGGGACACGTGGCGGGCATCCGAGTGGTCAGCCGAAGGGTCGGAGCGCTTTCGGCCGTTGATCGTTCTGCTTCAAGTCCCGGAGCCTGCCCGTCATCATTGCCGAAGGACGGTACACGTGGCGGGCATCCGAGAGGAGCGGTGAGACGACGGGTACGATTTCGGCCGTTGGCTTCGGCAGGAGGCGCTTCGGACGGAGCCTATAAATAGGAGCCCCTCGCAGAGCACTGTTCTTCTTCTTGCTTCCGCGCCTGCATTGCTCTGCGATCACCCGAGCTCTCCCTCCTCTCCGGCGAAAGGCTAGCTCTCTGAAGGCGTTGTCCGAGCTTGCTGGCCATCGCGGGAAGATCTCCATCTCTCGGAGCGCTTTGCTGGTGGAGTTGGGTGGCTTGAGAGGCTGTGCTTGATCAAGGAGAGATCCTTTCCCTTTTGAGAGTAAGCCTCGATCTCCTTTCTCATCTTCGCGATCTTATGGTCCGCAGCTCTTCTTCGAGCGAGGTTACCCCTTCGGACGAGGAGTACACTCCGTCTCATTCTCCCAAGTCCTCTCTGTCATCTCCCCTTACTCTGGACTCCCTCGCCTCTGCGATGTCCGGAGAGCCCGAGGCCTCCGAGGCCGAGGTGTCCGAGGAGGTTCAAACCCCGGGCCAGGCTTCCACCTCGGGACGTCGTCGTCCCGAGACTGCTTCGGAGGCAGCCTGCGCCCTTTCAGATGAAGCGGTTAGCTACATCGCTTCTTACTTTCAGCTTCCTTCATGGATGACCCCCTATCGGCCTGGCCCCAACACCAGGGCCAATACTCCCCGCCCGGGTACCTTTTCTATCTATGAAGAAAGCTTCCAGGCGGGCTTTCGTCTTCCTCTCCCCACCTTCGTCATTAACCTCCTTTGCTTCTACGGGCTGGCCCCGTCTCAATTCTTTCCCAATTCTTGGCGCACAGTTTATGGCTTTTTGGCTGTGTTGGCCCGTATACGGACTGTTCCTTCCATCAACATCTTCCGCTACCTTTTCAAAATCCAAAGGCAGGGGAGATCCGAATGGTACTGCTTCGTCCCTCGTATCGGTCGAAGCATCTTTTCCGGGAAGCCCTCGTCCATCCATGGCTGGAAGAGGAAGTTTATCCTCATTTCTCTGCCAGAGAACGAGAAGAGCGTGTAGCCCTTTCCTACCGAATGGGCACCGCTGGCCGCGGGCCTTTCCGATCCTCCCGTTCTGACTTCCACCCAGAGCACCCTAGTGGGCTATATCGAGGCCATGGCTCCGTACAACATCTGGGGGCTCCTCAGCAAAGCGGAGCTATTTGTGGATGCCGGGGTATGGCCGGACCCTCGGTTCGATCCGGAGCGGGCTTTCCCCTACCTTCCTCCCGGGGAGACTCCGCAGGGCAGCGAAGGAAGCGCTGAGGCCGCTCCTCCGGCCGAAGCTCCTCCGGCCGACGAGGTTGCTGAAGCTTCGGCCGAGGATAAGTCGGTCTTAAGTTTGCAGCTGTTGTGTTATCCGTTTCTAACACTTCTCCTCTTACTTGCAGCAATGTCCGGGATCGAGGGCCTCCTGATCCGGATAGCCCAGCAGCACGGCCAGGGCCAGCCACCACCCCCGCAGACGGCAGGCTGGTCTGGACGAGGCGCGGTGGCCCCGAGGGCCCGAGCCGGTGCTCCGATGACTGCGGCCTCCTCCGAGGGCCGTGCTGCCGCCGCCGCTCTCGAGAGGGAGCGAAAAACCAAGTATGCCGCCCGAAGGGGCGGCCGATTGTCGAAGCGGCCCCGGGCGGAGGAGCCTGAAGAGGCAGAGCCCGCCCCATTGATCAGGAGAACCGCCGGGGCCCGAAGGGCCGCAAGGCTGGCGTCCCCCGAGGCGCCGAGGGGCGACTCTCCTCCGGCTGCGATGGCTGGGGCAGAGTACGAAGGCGCCGGGTCGCAGGCGCCTCGCGCGCAGGAGCGCGAGTTGTGGGTCCCTGAGCCGGGGATCTACAAAGATGAGAGCATGGAGGATTCGCAGACGTGCCTCCGTCTGCTCCGCAACCTCACTCTCCCTTCGGCCTTCGTGGAGCTGAAGGACCACTCGGTCACTGATCTGGCGGCGATGAGCGCCCGATTGGCGGTCCAGGTAAGAAGCTTCTGAGTGTGCTTCAGTCTAGCTTTCCTTAGCTTACTTCAAGTTTCGCTGATCCTTGTCTGCTTTCGGTCCGCAGGCTGCGGTTACGGGCAGCGTTCTGATTCACCATCAGGAGCTGCTCCGGAACAGACTTTTGGAGGCCGAGAGGGCGTCGGCCTCGATAGGTTCGGGTGAGGGCCCTTCGGCGGGGCCTAATATCGAGCCCATGATCGACGGGCTTGTAGCCACGAACGCCCGGACGCGGGCGCAACTGGAGGAGAGGGCAGCAGAGGCCTGCGCTTCTGCCGAGGCCAAGATGAAGGCCGAGCGGGAGCTTGCTGCAGCCCAGGCTGGGATCCGGGCCCTTAAGGCCCAGATCCAGGACAAGGACTCCTGGTGGGCTTCGGAGAAACGTCGCCATACCGAGGAGATATCGGCTCTGAAGCAGGAGCTGGAGGAGGCGGTGGACTCGGCCGTGGCCGATTATAAGGCCGGCCCGGACTATGCCGAGGAGATAATCCAGGCCCAGCTCCTAGCGGCCTCCTCGGTCTTCGACATCGGGCTGGCTGTCGCCCAGAAGGTCTGCCCGAACGTGGACTTGACCGGGATTGCCCTTCCTACGGACGAGGAAGGGAAGGAGCTCCTGTCCTGGTGGAAGGGGCTTATGGCCGAGAGGGCCCCGGCCTCGGTGGAAGGCGACGAGGCCATCCCAGCCGAGGAGGCCCCTGTCGAAGCTGCCCCTCCGGAGGCCGTGCAGATCGTCGATTCCCCCTCTCCCTCTCCTGGCCGAAACCCAGTTGAAGTGGAGGAGGGGGTTGCCGAGAACTGATACGGGGGCCTGCCCCGATTTTTGCTTTTCTTCTGTAAGCCTGCGGCCAGGTGAACGGCCGGTTTTGTACTTCCCCTTTTTTGTGAATACAGGAAGTGTTTTTGGCTTTACCTTGATGTCTTGTGTATGATCGACCGAATCTGGTTTTTCAGAAATCCGAGATTCTGTTGTCTGTTCGCTATAGCTCGCAAGACCGAGACCCGATGTAGGTTCGGATAGGAAGTTGATAGAATATCGCCACATATAGTACATATGGCCGGGGCCTTCACTAACGTGGTTCATATGATCCGAAGGGACATCCTGCCGCTCCTGATGCGGTTTGTGTGGCCGAAGCCACTCCCGCTTTGGCTTACGCGGACTTAGAGATATGCCTTGCTGCTTCCCGATCCGGTATACGTGGCCGAATTCACTCCCGGTACGGTTTACACGGACTTAGAAAGAATACCATGCCGCTCCCGATACGGTTTGCATGGCCGAAGCCACTCCCGGTACGGTTTACACGGACTTAGAGAGAATACCATGCCGCTCCCGATACGGTTTGCATGGCCGAAGCCATTCCCGGTACGGTTTACACGGACTTAGAGTACCATGCCACTCCCGATACGGTTTGGATGGCCGAAGCCACTCCCGGTACGGTTTACACGGACTTAGAGAAAATACTATGCCGCTCCCGATACGGTTTGCATGGCCGAAGCCACTCCCGGTACGGTTTACACGGATTTAGAAAGAATACCATGCCGCTCCCGATACGGTTTGCATGGCCGAAGCCACTCCCGGTACAGTTTACACGGATTTAGAAAGAATACCATGCCGCTCCCGATACGGTTTGCATGGCCGAAGCCACTCCCGGTACGGTTTACACGGGTTTAGAATACCATGCCGCTCCCGATACAGTTTGCATGGCCGAAGCCACTCCCGGTACGGTTTACACGGACTTAGAGAAAATACCATGCCGCTCCCGATACTGTTTGCATGGCCGAAGCCACTCCCGGTACGGTTTACACGGACTTAGAAAGAATACCATGCCGCTCCCGATACGGTTTGCATGGCCGAAGCCACTCCCGATACGGTTTACACGGACTTAGAGAGAATACCATGCCGCTCCCGATACGGTTTGCATGGCCGAAGCCACTCCCGGTACGGTTTACACGGACTTAGAGAAAATATCATGCCGCTCCCGATACGGTTTGCATGGCCGAAGCCACTCCCGGTACGGTTTACACGGACTTAGAATACCATGCCGCTCCCGATACGGTTTGTATGGCCGAAGCCACTCCCGGTACGGTTTACACGGACTTAGAGAAAATACCATGCCGCTCCCGATACGGTTTGCATGGCCGAAGCCACTCCCGGTACGGTTTACACGGACTCAGAATACCATGCCACTCCCGATACGGTTTGCATGGCCGAAGCCACTCTCGGTACGGTTTACACGGACTTAGAGTACCATGCCGCTCCCGATACGGTTTGCATGGCCGAAGCCACTCCCTGTACGATTTTCACGGACTTAGAGAAAATACCAACATGTTTCCTGAAAAAGAGACATTTATTCATACATTCCGGCTGAAAGTCCGGGAAGAAGTGATTCACATAAAATAACGCCGAAGGCGCTCTACATTCCAGGTGCGAGGAAGAGGTTGGCCCGAAAGGGTCTCCAACCGATAAGCCCCTCGTCTGATTACTTCTCTGACCCGATAGGGCCCCTCCCAGTTGGGGGCAAGCTTTCCTGAGGCTTCGGCCGGTTTGGAAGCATGAGCATTCCTTAACACGAGGCTCCCGACTTCAAAGCTTCGGGGCTTTACTCGAGTGTTGTGGTACTTGGCCATGCGCTGCTGATAAGCTGCCAGCCGGATACGAGCCCTATCTTGGGTCTCTTCAATGAGGTCCAGATGATCTTTCAAGCCTTCTTCGTTAGCTTCCGGATTGTAAGCAATGACCTTGGGAGAGGGAAGGCCGATTTCTACTGGAATAACGGCCTCTATCCCATAAGCCATGCGAAATGGAGTTTCGCCGGTAGGAGTTCGGCTCGTCGTCCGATATGCCCACAGAACACTCGGTAGCTCTTCTACCCATCGGCGTTTGGCTTCGCCGAGGCGGGTTTTCAGTCCCTGCAGCAGGCTTCGGTTGGTGACTTCAACCTGGCCGTTTGCCCGAGGATGGGCTACCGAAGTGAATTTGTGAAGAATGCCGAAGCTGGCGCAGTTGTCGCTGAACCGATGGCTGTCGAACTGCTTTCCATTATCCGAAATGATGGCCCGAGGGATGCCGAACCGGCAGATGATGGACTTCCATACGAAGTTCCAAGCATTGCCATCGGTTATTGACGCGAGGGGTTCGGCTTCTACCCACTTAGTAAAATAATCTACCGCCACGATGAGGAATTTTCTCTGGCCGGTGGCGACGGGAAAATGCCCCAGGAGGTCGATTCCCCATTGAGCGAAAGGCCAGGGGTCGGATAAAGGGGTCAGAAGGGTGGCTGCCTTGTGGATGAGGGAGCTGAACCTCTGGCACTGATCACAGCGCCGTACGAGGGCTAAAGCGTCCTCTCGGAGTGTCGGCCACCAGTAGCCTTGCCTTAGAAGCTTGTGAGCCAGGGCCCTTCCTCCCGCATGCGTTCCGCATACCCCTTCATGTACTTCTCTCATGGCGTAGTCGGCTTCAGTTGGGCCGAGGCACCGCCGCAGCGGTCGGCCGAAGGACTTCTTGTATAGCAGCCCGTCCAGAAGGAGGAAATGGGATGAGCGTTACCGAACGTGCTTTGCCTCCCTTGAGTCTGGCGGGACTTCTCCTCGGAAGAGGAAGGCGACGAGGGGAGTCATCCATGTCTCGGCTTCTGCCTCAGTGATTTGCATGGCTTCAGGCTCGCCGAGGCTTGGTTCGGCGAGTTCCTCCACTAGGATCATCCGGCCTCCTCCCCCGTCTTGAGTTGATGCCAGCCGGGAAAGTGCATCGGCTCGGGTATTCTCGGCTCTCGGGATCCTCACGATTTCATAAGAATCGAATTGAGCGAGGATCTTGCCAGTTACCTGGAGATAAGATGCCATTACTGCATCCCGAGCCTCGTATTCCTCGGAGATATGGCTAGCGATCAGTTGAGAATCGCTGAAGGCTTTCAGGTTCCGGGCGCCGAGCTTCTTCGCGGCCCGGAGGCCAGAAATGAGAGCTTCGTACTCGGCGGCGTTGTTAGTTGCTGGGAAGGAGAAACGCAAGGCGTACTCCGTGACGACTCCTTCGGGCGATGCCAGGATCCACCCGGCGCCGCTGCCCGTGGAGCACGCGGAGCCGTCTACAAAGAGTTGCCATTCGTCTGCTGGCGTAGGAGCCGAAGTGGCCTCGGCTTCGGGCACGTCGGGTTTCGGCAGAAGTGCCGAGGAAGCGCCGGGGGTGAGTTCGGCGATGAAGTCCGCCAGCGCCTGGGCTTTTATTGCTACCCGAGGTGCGTAGCAGATGTCGAACTCTCCTAGCTCAATTGTCCATTTTGCCAGCCTGCCGGACACCTCCGGCCGGGAGAGAACCTGCCTCAGGGGCTGGTCGGTGGGAACCTTTACTGAATGAGCAAGAAAATAAGGCCGGAGCTTCCTCGCGGACGAGACGAGGGCCAAAGCCAACTTCTCCAGAGCGAGATACCGGAGCTCCGCTCCTTGAAGGGCTCGGTTGGTATAGTAAACTGGCTTCTGAACGCCATCTTGTTCTCGGACGAGGACGGCGCTGAGGGGCGTCTCGGAGACTGCAAGGTACAGGCTCAGAGGCTCCCCGAGGACCGGCTTGGATAGAATGGGGACTTTGGAGAGGTAGGCCTTCAGCTGGTCGAAGGCTACTTGGCACTCATCCGTCCAGTCGAAGCTATTGGCCTTCTTCAGTAGCTTGAAGAAGGGAAAACAGTAATCTGCCGCCCTTGACATGAAGCGGCTTAGGGCAGCAATCCTCCCGTTCAGCTTCTGTACCTCTCGGAGGTTTGCCGGGGGGCGCATTTGTATGATGGCCGAAACCTTCTCGGGGTTAGCTTCTACCCCTCGGTGGGTGACCATGTAGCCGAGGAATTTCCCGGAGGCTACCCCGAAGGCGCACTTGGCCGGATTCAGCTTCATCTTGTACCGCCTCAGGGCGGAGAATGTCTCGGCCAAGTCGGCCAAATGTTCTGCGGCGACGCGGCTTTTGACCAACATGTCGTCTATATAGACCTCCATGTTTCGGCCGAGCTGCGGAGCGAACACTTTGTTGACCAGGCGCTGATATGTCGCGCCGGCGTTCTTCAGTCCGAAGGGCATCCGGGTATAGCAGTATAGGCCCAGATCGGTCGTGAAGCTGGTTTTGCTCTCATCATCCGGATGCATCCGGATCTGGTGATAGCCTGAATAGGCGTCGAGGAAGCTTAAGAGCTCGTGGCCGGAGGTCGCGTCCACCACCTGGTCTATCCGAGGGAACGGGAAGCTATCCATCGGACATGCCTTGTTGAGGTTGGTGAAGTCCACGCACATACGCCATTTGCCATCTTTCTTTGGCACCATTACCACGTTGGCGATCCAGTCCGGGTGATGCACCTCTCGGAGGTGTCCGGCGTCCAGCCCCTTCTGCACTTCGGCTTGGATGGCGGCTCTCCTTTCCTGATTGAAGGTGCGCCGCTTCTGCTTTACCGGGGGCTGGTCGGGATCAGTATGTAGTCGGTGCTCGGCTACCTCCGGGTCAACCCCGGGCATGTCCGCCGGAGACCAGGCGAAGACGTCGAGATTCTTTTTCAAGAATTCGGTGAGCTTCTCTGCTTCGGTCTTCTCCAGGCCGGAGCCTATCATCAGGATTCGTCCTTCGCCTCCCGGAATCGGAATGGCGAGGAGTGCTTCTCCCGGGGATGCCTCGGCTGATGACTCGATCGCCAGGGTTTCGGCTGCAGCCTTCCCTTTGACCGAAATCATATAGCATTGCCGGGCTGCTTCTTGATTCCCTCTGGCCTCGCCTATTCCATGGCTGGTATGAAACTTCAGCTTTTGATGGAAAGACGAAGGCACGGCTCTGACCCCGCCGATTAGCCTTCGGCCGAAGATGGCGTTGTAGGCCGAATCGACCTTTACAACGGCAAAGTCCGTTTCAACGGTTAATTGCCGGGGGGCGGAGCCTAATGTAATGACTGAGATTTCGGGTTCTGTATTCGGGTCGGGTTCGGGCCGGATCCCCTGGTTTGGACCCTGGAGGGGGTCTTGAGATTTCTGGCTGAATGGCGTCAACAGTGCTCGACGCCTTTCAAAAGGCGTCAGGGTGTGTGGACGCCATTTAGGTCTGCTGGTTGTTGTGCCATGTGTGCGCCACGTGGGCGGGTTTCGGGCCGCGAGAGTACGGCCCCTGTCAGATTTGTCTGAACGGCGTCCAGCTCGGTCGACGCGTTTCAGACTGCGACACCTGCGGTGTCAGGGTACGGCGCCAGAGCGTTGTCAGTACGGCCTGTCTTGTCGTCTGAACGGAGTCCGCGGTGGGCGACGCATTTCAGAGCGGTGTCGGTACGGCCGTCCTGTCAGACTGATAGGCGTCTGCCTCGATCGACGCGTTTTAGCGGGATTCTAGTTGACCCCACGAGCCTCCCCTTCTTTCCCTCATTCTCACCTTCACACTCTCTCTCCTCACCCTCTCCGCCCTCTCCGACGCTCTTCCTTCCCTTCCCTTCCTCTTCTTCCTCTTCCACCACTCCAACACCACCTTACCTCTCACCTCTACCTCCACCACCTCCTTCGCGGCGTTCCCTTCTCTGGACGGCGGCCGACGTCCCGGCGGAGTGGCGGCGTCATCGAGGGTACCGGCAGCGGTGTGCGGTGCGGCGGGACGGCGGCACGGAGCTTGGCGGAGTTCGAGAACCGGTAGGGGGACGAAACCTTGCATGTGTTACTCGTTTGCTTCTTGGCATGATGTGGCGTGTGTGGGGCTAGATTGAGCTTGTTTAGGGGGGGTTTCCTTGTGGGAATAGCGGTGTTTGTGATCGTGGATTCGTAGCATGATTATGTGGTTGAGCTCCTCTTCCTTCCCTTTTGGTTTTGGGGCTTTTCGGGGTGCCCGGGGTTCAAGGGTGAAGCCCTCGGGTTGAACCAGGAGACCTGGTTGTAGACACGCTAATTTTGACGTCATTTCGAGTAAATTTCATATCATATAATAATGCCTTAGAATGGTCTGATATTTAACCATTGATTAATTTTTATTGATATTTTTGAGTGTCGGGTTGAACAGACATGTTTAAGTTAATCAATTGAATTGATTTTAGCTCAAATTTCAGTTAAAATATGAAGAATCCTAAAAGGCGTCGACCAATGTGGACGCGGTTTAGAGTTTATTCCTATTTTAACGTTTAAATTTGAATTTTAATTAATTGATTTAACTAAAAAGCGTCTGTGAAGGTCGACGCGTTTTAGGTTTCCTAAGCTATTTTAACTTCTCTTCCGGATATTTATCCTTATCTTAATTAGTGTAAAAGACGTCTACCCATGTGGACGTTTTTTATCTAATAAAGATAAAGATAAGTTTTCCCGGATATTTATCCTTATCTTAATTAATCTGAAAGGCGTCAGCCAAGGTGGACGCGTTTTAGATAATTACAGATAAAGATGAATTAATCAGTAATTATCTGTCGATTAAGGTAGATAAATCCTAGATTTTTCTATGTTAATCGCGAACGCAGAAAATGCCTATAAATACCTTGCATCTCAAGGAGTTAAAAAAAAAAGGAGAGAGAGAATTATTGAGCCACAGCGTTATAGCGATTTGGAGATCGACCACGTCGGAACGCCGGAGCGCTGCCATTTCCAAAAGTCGGCATCCCTCTTCAAGATCTTCATCTCTTCAAAGCTTCAACCAACTGGACTGGGCATAAGTTTTTCATATTTGAATTTCATCTTCATTCATTAGTTTCATTCTCTTATTCACTTCATGCAACACACACCATATCATTAATTTTCCAAAACCCATTTGTTCTAAAGGGGTTTCAAAGTCATTTAAACAAGTGAGTTGCTGTTTAAACATGTTTATAATCATGGTTAACTTTGATATTTCTTCCATTTAAATTCTCATCAGTATTTCTTCTTTATTTTTCTGTCTCTCTATCTCTGCTGCATTCAACAACAACAACAAGAAATCAAAAGGGGGAAATCAAGCACAAAGCCAGGAGAACTTCTGGACGATCCTCAACATTCAACAGCAAGAACAAAAGAACAAGAAATGGCTCTCTTTCTTCAGCCGGCTGAAGGAGGGGAACCAATGACTCATTCTTCCGCATTCGAACAGATAGGCGATCAAAACCTCTTTTGAAGCTTTTTAGTTAAAAGTTTCTGGCGATCACTTCACTTTAGTTTCTGTTTTTAATAGGTTAATTTACTCTAAACAACATAGTTTTTCACATTAATCACACGAGCAATTTTCAGCACCTACAGCTTCTTTTGGCGATCACGATGGGACTTGGTCTCGCCGTCTTTTAATTTCTTTTGTTCTTGCTATTATCATATCGGGCACCCACGGTGCACCATTTGTATCTCTCGACACGTCCTCACCAATTGGTGAGTGTTTAGTTTAATTAGTTTCCTTCGTGCACCACGTGCACACCCCAGTGGCAAGATCTTGCCTCCCCTTGATTAGTTCAGAAAAAGCTGTTTTTAGTGATAAAATGATGTGTGATTGCGTGATTTCTTAGTTGTTTAGTTAGTAAATCATCCTATTTAAAATCTGAAACTAAAAATCTTTGCATGAGTCGATTGTTTACTGCATTTTACCCTGTTTAAGGAGGATTCGACCCAGAAAATCCTCCTGCAATTCTGTTTCTGCGAACTAAAAAGCGTCAAGGGACAGCGACGCGTTTCAAAACCGCGTCAGCACACCTAGACGCCTTTTAGCTTCCAGGCTTTCTCTACTGTTTGCATCTCTTTCTGTGAAATAATTAAGTTCTGTGTTGAATAGCGTCGACCATCATCGACGCTATTCAGACAGTTTTTAGTTATTTTCCAGGCTTTCTCTGCTGTTTGCATCTGTTCTCTGCGAAAGAATTAAGTTCTGTTTTGAATAGCGTCGACTATCATCGACGCTATTCAGACAGTTACTTAATTATTTCTCAGTTTCCAGATTTCTGTGGTTGAGTGCTACCTACCCATTACTTTATTAAGCATTAGAGGCCATCCAGGTCGCAGGGCATACGCATTGAGGCTAAAACCCTCCTTTTCTTAGGAACACATTACTCGACGTCAACAACTCTCTCTGATTGGGTTGGTCCCTTGATCAGACTAGAGAAGTTGACGTTGAGACCTCCATAAGTCCCCAAAATCAAGGTATTCCTCCTTGATCATCGGGCTGGTTGTACCAATTGAAGTCCCGGCTAGATTCCGAAAGCGTTGTGAAAGAGAACCCTAGAAAATAACGTTGGAAATTGAACTGAAACTAGGATCCTTCCCTGAGCGAAATTGTGGTTTAATCCAATTCAAATAACTCAACAAGGAACCCTGAAATCACGTTAAGCATCCACTTGTTTGGTTAATCTCTGCACAACTTGTTTGATTAAATCTTTGAAAAGAGAATCTAATATCATGTTGCTGCGATCAGGCAGAGATTTGAGTATGGCCCAAGACGCCATTATCAACTACGAGGGAGATGCTAATGCCCCTCGCAATTCAGATTTCAACTACGAGAACGGGAGAGATGCTGATGCCTCTCGTAATTCTGTCCCCATTCCAGTTCGACATGACGGGAATGTCCGAACTCCTCTTTTTCACCCACACGATCAATATCATGATCTTCCTCCGCATGAATATGCGATTCCTAATCCTGACCTTGAGGGGGACATGAATCAGAATGATCCCTCACCCTCCGATCCTATGGATCTTGTCAACGCCTTGGGAGTTCTTGCCTCCCGACTGGACCCTCAGCAGTTCGAGGCGATCCAGTCTATCCTGAAGGGGAAGGCACCCATGCAGCCTGCTGAGCCGAACTCTATGGCTCCCCCTGTTGTTACTCAACAACCTCCTCCTCCTCCTCCTTATATCCATCAGGCCATGGAAGGCCTTCATCTTACTTCTCGGCCAACTGGGCCACAACTTTCATCATCCAGGCAACCGGCGAGACCGCAAACGCCTATTTATCAAAATGCCCTCGGGCATGGCGGAAGCTCTGCCGGACCTCATCCTTATTATCCTCCTTGTCCAACGTACTCTAGGCAGCAGGCCTATCAAGTACTTCCACCACCTCCTCCTCCCCAGGCAGATCTAACCACGCAGACGTTGCTGGCCAAGATGGAGCGCATGGATGAGCAGTTCAACAATCTCCAGAAGATGATGGGGGTTAAAGCTGTGCCAGAAATCAATTTACCGAGCCTGCCAGTGTTCCATCTGCCACCCTCTGAAATGCCAGTGTATCGAAAGTATAACGGTACTGGTAACCCCTTCACGCACCTGAAGGAGTTCATGTACGAATCCTCTTTCTGGCAGAATGATAAGAGGTCATTGGCTTTCTTGTTCAGGAGATCCCTAGAGGGACCAGCCCTCGAGTGATTCTTTTCTTTGGAACCCTCCGAAGTAGAGGATTACGGTATCGTTTCACGCAAATTCATCCAACGATACCAGGACAGAGTTGCACCCTCCTTGTCTATCACGGACCTCATTGCAGAAAAGATGAAACCGGACGAGGAGTTTGTCAGTTTCGCTGACAGATGGCGGGGCCTGGCTGAAAAAGTGAAGGATCACTTGTCCGAATCTGAACAAGTGAAAATGTTAATTTCTAACGCCACGCCCCAGTTCAAGCTAGTCCTCTCCTTGAAGAATTTGACTAACATGGCAGAGCTCTATGAAAGAGCACGGTACTGCCAGAATGCCTTCAAGGACGCTACGTTCTCTAGCGTCTTTGATCCTCACAGACCTAACAGGCCTCCACCTCGGAAGCCTGCAGTGCCGAATTCTCCTAGCACAGGTCCGACTACTGAGGGCACGCTCTCTCACGAGCAGGTCAGTACCATGAACAATAACTCGCCCCAGTTCGTGAGGAACCAGCAGCAGTACCAGAGGCCACCACAGCCGAGCCAACAGGGGTACAGGCAGCAGCAGAACCCCCATTACCAACAGCAGTACCCGCGGCCCCAGCAGCCGAATCAGAACCAGCAACAGCAACAGCTGCAACGGCAACAACAGTACCAGCAGCCCCCTCAGCAGCAGTATCAGCAGCAGCAACAGCCACAGTACCAGCCGCGCGCACCGCCGGCGTACCACAGTGTCCCTCCTCCTGGTGACTACAACCAACAAAGGAGACCTCCAGGCCCGAAAAGGGCAGAGTACCCGGCTCTCCCAGAATCCTTGGCGGATATCTTCAGCGCTTTAATGGCAGCCAATGCCCTAGTTTTGCCGAGGGAGAAGGCCGTCTGGCCTCAAAATGCCGATACGTCTAGGTATTGCTACTTTCATAGGCAACCTGGGCATACCATTGACACCTGCTTCCAATTCAGAGATTATATCCATGATCTCAACGAGCAGGGCGGCATAGACTGGGAGGAAATGAAGAAGTACATAACAGCCCTGAAGGCGAGGAGACCGCAGCAGCAACAGCAGCAAGCAAGACCACCGGCACAAGCAGCAGCACCACCCAACATGGGAATAGTGCAGAATCCACTCCCGGAGCACCAGAACCAAAACCAGGTTGCTCCCATCTTGACGAACAGCCAGTCTGAGGCTGGTCGTGGGCAGTAGTGGAGAATAGAGGACTCTTCCTCTCTTTGTTCAACGGGTCACGTTCAAAGTACCGCAGAGCGACCACCACGCCGCACCATCCACATACCAAGGCCACAACCCGTTACTATCACCCCTATACCCACACCTACATACCACTCGCCACCACCCAATAACCCATTACCACTACCCGCCTTCCTTAGACCCATTACGCCCCGTACTCCTACGCCTCCATCATATAACCCCCCGCAAACCAATAACACACCTCTTCTACCATTTAGGCCGTTATTACGCGTACCATTTCCTACTTCACCCACTACCACTACCGCTTATCCAGATATGCCTTTACCATCTAGACCGCTATTACGCGTACCATTCCCCACTTCGCCAACCACTTACACATCCACCATCCAACCCTCTAGGCCTTTAATCCGCACCGCGCCATCACCACCCAACCCTACGCCATCACCTACATACCAACCCTCTACGCCATCCGCACCATCCAACTCTGCGGTACTTAAGGTGTCACCCGGATCCTCCACGGTTGAAGAACACGCGCTCCGGAGTGGAAGGATTTTCAACAAGGTCTTTCCTCAGTCCACAGTCAGAGACGGCCCATCACAGCCGACTGAGGAAGCCCATAATGAAGAGAGTGCACCAGGCACTCAATACGACCTGTTGAAACACCTGGATCGGACACCGGCACGGATCACTATACTCGAACTGATCAAAAGATCCAAGAGTCACCAAGAAGCTTTAATGGAATATCTGCAGAAGGTGATGGTCAATGAAGACGTGCCGGTAGAGAAGATTGCAGCACTACTAGTTCCTCAGGGGGATCAGCCCTCCATTACATTCCATACATCGGAACTAGCACCGCCGGCAGCCAGAAGCATGGCTCTGAGTATCACGGTCAATATCTGTAAGAAGGCCGTGGATGCATGCCTGGTTGACACAGGGGCTTCGATCAATGTTCTACCTCCGAAGACCCTGGAGCTGTGCGGTGTGCCCAAAGTGAAATGGCTGCCCAGCCCCATCTCAGTAACAGCATATGACAATTCTACCCGTTCCCCTCTGGGAATGGTCTATTTAAAGGTGGAGCTGGGCCCTGTAAGTCATGCAGAGGTCGAATTCCACATCCTGGAAATCGACCCTTCCATAAATGCCATTTTAGGTCGTCCTTATATTAAAACTCTTGAGGTGATTCCTTCTACGAATCATCAATGCCTCAAATTTCCTTACAAAGGACGAATAATTAAAGTAACGAGCATGCCGATCCTTGCTGCTGCTCATACCTTGAACATCAAATCTGCTCTTCTACCTGGCCGACAACCTTTTCTGTCGGTATTACAGGTTTACCGCCCAGTGGCTGATCCTCTAAAAGCCGCTACTATTTCTCCATACCCATTAAATGCTATCAAAAGGGGGAAGTGCATGAGTACCCCAGGATGGAGGATTATGATGAAGAACGGCTACGAGCCTGGGAAAGGTCTGGGCACACAATTGCAAGGCAGGACCACTCCTGTCAGAAATCATCGAGCAGCACCTGGAAGTGGTTTGGGCTATAGGCCAATAAAATTGAAGCAAGATCCGGTTCAGAAAGCAGAAATCAAAGAAGGCCCGAAAATCTGGGAGGCAATGTCTACACCACCCAAAGAAGGCCGAGATCCCCTAACATGGACCCTGTGTACGCACTTCGTGAAAGGGCCCATACTTAGCTATGACAATACGGTAGTCATTACTTCCTGTTTTGACTTCCATGATATATATGGGAGGGATTTGGCCAGACATTGCTCTGAACTGCTTACGTACCAATCCTTGGAGGCTCTGCGGCCTATGAAAAGGAGGAAATTCCATGACCCTGAATGTGAATGGTACAGGTGGTTCGACCTCAGAGACTTGTATATTGCACTGAACAGACTATTTCTGGATCCTGCAGAACCTAAGTGGCCGCCGCAGATTGATGAACTGATTGAAAGCCCTGGTGCCATATTTGACAAGCGGATACTGCTATCTGAAGAAACTGACGAAGGGGAGCCAGATGACCCCTATGAAGCTGGTTATACGACAGATCTGCTCTGGAGGGGGACATATCCTTCACATGTCTTCATGCTCCATACTCTTTTTTCGCACACTGCTTTTGACCCCGACTTGGTCGCGGGTCATAATTGAAGATATTCCACGGGCTCCGCCCGTCATGATTACTCTGTCCCCTCGGGACATTATACCACAACCTCCTCTCGATCTAGAGAGGTTGTATGATCTGATTTGGGACATATTACTATATGATCCCCCTAATCCTTTGGCCTTGGTGCCACTTCCTCCGTCTGATTCTCCTCCCATTTGTATTCATTCCTGCTTTATGTTTAATTCTTTCATTTTCCAAAAAAAAAAACGCCAATTCGGCAACAAATTCTTCCCAAATCCTCATTGAGGAAACATCTTACTTGTCCGATTGCACCCCGCCGCGCGGGTCCTTCGGTCAAGATTCTCTCCTAGATTTACTCTGTCCCTCCCCTCGGGAGGATTCTCTTGTATTTCCACTTGTATCCCAGGATTTTCATCCTGCTTCGTCTTCGTTAGGTTATGATAGTGAAGTTAGGCAGTCTAGTCAGGTTAATCAGTTTAGGAAGTCTAGGAAGCCTAAGGGTAGGCAAATTCCAGATAGATACCTCCAGGACTTAGCTGATAAGTGCTCTTCTTGCTCTTTGATCCCTCAGTTTCTAGAAAATCCAATTCAGATGCCAAAAGATTGTATGGACGATGACTCAGTCAATGATGGGTACGGGGTATATGAATTAGTACATGAAAAGGACCCCATTGTTGAAGAGGAAGATGACGAGGACGCGGCTGAGGCATATGCCAGTGGAGTGAAGAGATTTGATGAACCCTCAGCTGCCGTAGAAGAGCCTACCAAAGAAATTAATTTAGGGACTGAAGACGAACCTAAGGTTGTCCTCGTCAGTAAAAGTCTTTCTACAGAGGATGAGAACGCAATGGTACAAGTACTCAAGGACTATAAGGACACTTTCGCCTGGAGTTATGAGGATATGCCGGGGTTAGACTCAACTTTGGTTGAACACAGGTTGACATTAAAAAACGGAGTTAGCCCGGTCAAGCAGAAGTTAAGGCGATTCCACCCACAAATGGCTCTAAAGATGAAGGAAGAGGTCGACAAATTACATAAAGCCAAATTTATTAGAGTTGTCCTCTATCCACAATGGGTGGCCAATATAGTCCCGGTTATGAAAAAGGACGGGAATGTCAGGATTTGCATTGACTTTCGCGATTTAAACCGGGCGTGTCCTAAAGATGATTTTCCATTGCCTCATATTGATGTACTCATCGATAATACTGCTGGCTATGAGACTTTATCATTCATGGACGGATTTTCAGGATACAATCAGATTAAGCTGGCAGAAGAAGATCAAGAAAAAACGTCATTCACTACACCTTGGGGAACATACTGTTATGTTGTCATGCCATTTGGATTAAAGAATGCTGGAGCCACTTATCAGAGAGCGATGATGACAATATTTCATGACATGATGCATATAGATCTGGAAGTGTATGTGGATGACTTATTGGTTAAATCGAAAACAAAGGCTGAGCACGCCAAAGTTTTGGCAAGGGTATTAGAGAGATCAAGAGAATATCAGTTAAAGATGAACCCCAAGAAATGTGTATTCGGGGTATCTTCAGGAAAATTGCTTGGATTCATTGTCAGTAAACGAGGAATTGAGATCGATCCTAACAAGGCGAAGGCTATTAGGGAAATGCCACATCCCAAAAACTTGAAAGAGTTGAGAGGATTAATCGGGAGGTTACAATTTATTCGCCGCTTTGTCTCCCAGCACTCACAAAGGTGTAAGCCGTTTTACGAGCTTACCAAGCCGGGAGTCAAATTCGATTGGGACGATAAGTGTCAGGAGGCATTCGATGGATTGAAGGACTACTTAGCAAGTCCTCCTGTTTTGAGACCACCATCTCCAGGCAAACCATTGATACTTTATATTTCAGTCCTGGATGATGCTGTGGGGGCTGTCCTAGCACAAGAAGATGAAGAAGGAAAAGAGAGGGCAGCCTATTATCTCTCTAAACTTCTCAACCCCGCTGAACAAAGATATACGGCGATGGAGAAGACATGTGCAGCATTGGTCTGGGTTGTGCAGAAATTGAAGCATTATTTTCTGGCCCATGAAGTCCATCTCATCGTTAGGATGAATCCGATCAAATTCCTTCTGGAGAAATATGTTCTTACTGATAGGTTAGCACGATGGCAAAGCTTTCTATCTCAATTCGACATCATCTATATTCAGCAGAAAGCGATCAAGGGCTATGCCATAGCAGAACATCTAGCTCATCATCTCCTTCCTCGATTTGATCCAGTGCGATCAGAGTTTCCGGATGAGGAACTGATGTCCGTAAATCAAATCAGAGATGATATGTGGACTCTGCATTTTGACGGAGCTCTGAATTCTCATGGAAAAGGGATCGGTATCGTTCTGTTATCACCTGAAGGTATCACCATTCCACAAGCCTTTCAGCTTGACTTTCCAGTCACCAACAATATAGCTGAATACGAGGCACTTCTTGCTGGCCTCGAGGCTGCTCATTTCCATGGTGCCACCAAACTCAGGATCGTGGGTGATAGCCAACTGATTCTTCCCCAAGTGCTGACCAAGTATCGAACTCTCGATCCCAAGCTCAAGCCTTATCAGGAGCTTACTTCTGCTTACTCAAAGCTTTTCACGAAATTGATCTTTGTCCATGTCCCTAGGAATCAGAACATCTTAGCTGACGCTCTAGCTTCACTTGCATCATCTCTTGATTTTCCAATCAGCAAACAATCTGAATCAATCATAGTTCATAGGCGTCTTTCACCCGCCGTGAAAGATCCTTCATTCCTTAGAACTAAGGAGAAGTTGCTGAAGAAAGTCAGAGACGGAGATATCATTGAGAAGAGAGAAATCATGTTAATAGAGCTGTTAGAAGAGATGGATGATGAACAGAAGCCATGGTATTATGAAATTGCAAAATATTGTGAAGATCAATCATATCCTGAGGAAGCTACAATTGAGGAGAAGAGAGCTATCAGGAGAGTTGCTCAACGATACACCCTAGTTGGGGGAGCACTGTACAAGAGAGGTTTTGATGGAGTTCTTCTGAGATGTCTAGACGAAGATGAGCTTTGGAAGGTTATGGAAGGAGGTCATAGTGGAGTTTGTGGTGGTCATGTCAATGGACAGATGTTAGCAAAGAAGATCCTTAGACAAGGATTTTATTGGCCAACCATGGAAGAAGACTGTGTAGGATATGTTCGTAGGTGTGTTAAGTGTCAACTTCACGCCGACAAAATTCATTCTCCTGCATCTTCACTCCATCCTGTTTCTTCCCCATGGCCTTTCTCCATGTGGGCTTTCGACATTATTGGACCTCTTGGTAATCCAGATTCCGGCATCAAGCAAAAATCTTTCATTCTCACGGCAACGGAATACTTCACCAAGTGGGCAGAAGCTGAAGCGTACGTGGAGATCAAAGCATCAACCGTCTGCAAGTTCATCATGAAGAACATCATCACCAGATTTGGAATTCCAAGCACCATCGTCACCGACAACGGACCGCAGTTCGTGTCACAGGAATTGAAGGACCTCTGTAACAGGTATAAAATTGCATTGCATCATTCATCTCCTTATTATCCGCAAGGCAATGGCCAAGCAGAGGCAACAAATAAGACTTTGATAAAAATCATCAAAAAGACGTGTAAATCTAACAAATTCGCAGATTGGCCGGAAAAATTGGTTGAGGCTCTATGGGCCTACCGAACTTCAATCCGCACACCCACTGGGCAGACTCCTTATTCCTTAACATTTGGAATGGAGGCGGTAGTTCCATATGAGATCCTCATACCGTCATTAAGAGTACAATTGAATAAGGAATTTTCTATTGATGAACATCGTTCAGCACTCCTTGCTCAATTGGAACTTTTAGACGAGAAAAGATGGTCAGCTGCTAATCATGCAAAAGTTTATCAAAACAGACTAGTACGTTTTTATCAAAAGAAAGTCATTGAACGTAAGTTCAAAGTCGGTGAAATGGTTGTTAAAAGAATTTTTATAAAACCTGGTGGTCCGCGTTCTAAGCTCCAACCCAACTGGGAAGGACCTTATGTTGTATCGCACGCTTTTCCTGGTAATGCTTATCGTCTTGTTAATGCAGAAGGAGAAGAGTTAAAACATCCTTGGAATGGTTTACATCTTAAGAAATACTACCCTTAGGTTAAAGAGTCGGTCAGTATGGTACAAAGACCAATGGAATCAGAAAGTTTATAAACTCAAATTTCCTTATCAGTCTGAATAACTTAATTTCAAGCCCATTACTGCACACACTGACACGTTTGATTCGTGAGTAACAAGAGATGACAAGTCCTAAAGAATATCGAAAGCTTGACCAAAAGTGTAAAGTACAAATCATTCTTTTTGAAACAAAATTCTGTTTTAACTCGGCCCATGATGTCGGAACGAGGCTTAGAATAGACTACCAAGAATACCCGTCATCTTAGTAGGAGGCCGTCATAAAAAAATGGGGGAGATCCGTCCCGAAGAATAAAAAAGAAAAAAAAGAAAGAAAAGAAAAAGCAAGGCAAAAGCCAAATGTCAAATCAAAAGGCCATTACATTACAAACGTTACATCAAGGCCATGAAATGAAATGAAAGGGAACGCAAGGTCGATAAATACCCCGGAAAGAAATGACCGAACCCCAACGGATATTAGGGTAGGAAATGGACATCTTTTAAAGTCTCCGGAACCTTCTCATGGGCTTTCTAAACTTATTCATCCTTTCTTTCTAAAGAGATGTACTTCAAACTTAAGGAATGGCTTAGATTGACTAAGGGTCAAATCATCAAATGGAATCACGAATGGAAACATCAAATTCAAGCACGATGGGTTTAAGTTGAGTTGTTAAAGAATAATTTGGAAATTAAGTTAATAAATGAATATGATCTTTTGATCCAAGTACCATGCTGATCTTTTAATCAAAAATCCAAAAAAAAATACATATATCAAAATCCAAAAAAAAATACATATATCAAAAATAAAAAAATACATAAGTCAAAACCCAAAAAAAATACATATGTCAAAAAACTAAAAAAATACATATGTCAAAAATCCAAAAAAAAAGGGCATATATTTCAAAACCCCAAACAAAAATGAATATTTCAAAAACAACAAAAATATTTCAATTAGCATCTGCTTGTTGCATTTAGTGTGTTTCATCCCTTTTATTTTCAGCGAGCATCCGTTTACTTGTATGTTGCATTTTACTTAAGTTTGATTATTCTCATTACCTTTGTTAATAAAGGCCATGCCCCTTGACCATTTATTGAAGAAAAGATTGATTGACCATTTATTTGGTCAGGCAAGGGGCTAAACCTAAACAGATACTTAACCTGTTTGTTAAGTGTGTACAGGGTGCAAGATAAACACAGGAACACAAGATTGGAGCCAAAAAGTTTCATGTATATTATCAAAAGGCGTTTTTGTACATGATACATGAAGAAAAGAAGATACATGAGCCCTCAAGGCTGGCTCTCCCCTCCGCCCTCGTCCAACTGGCTCTGGGCCTCGTCAGGTGCATCCGGTGCTGGTCCTCGACTAGGAGGTGGAGGTGGTCTCATCACGCTCGGCCCCGCATGACCGGAAGATACAGCAGCACTGGCAGTGAAGGCACTGGTCAGACCACGCTCATGGGCACGCTGCCGAGCTCGCTGGAACCGTTCCTCCACCATCTTGCGCTCATGCTCCGCAACCGACAAGCGACCCTGCATAGCCTCCAGTCGAAGGCGGTCGCGGTCTCTCTCCTCCGTCACAACCTCCAGGCGAATCTGGAGGCGTGCAAGATCTCCAGTCGAGAGAAGAGCCACCTGCTCCTCCAGAGCCCTGATCCGCTCTGCATCAGCCTCGGCACGAGCCGCTGCAGCACGGGCTTGCTCTATCTCCGCTTCAGCCCCCTGAAGGGCTTCCTGAAGCTCAGCAACCTGAAACGAAGATTTTGTTAGTCCAAAGCAATCAAAATAAGCAAGTAATCAATTTCAGAATTCAAAAATTGAAGAACTTGCCTGAGCAGCACGGTCCTCCTCCGCTAGAGAAGCCCGGTGGATGGCGGAGGCGAGCTGACTCTGGAGGTCAGCCATGGCAGCATTATGAGCAGCGGACGAGGAAGACGAAGCTCCATGAGTAGGAGGAGCCGCCTGGGTGTAGACGGCTCGCTGCACCGGAAGACAACTATCAGTGGTTAATCGCCAAAATAATTAATTAAAACATGCATTCATATTCATTCATACGTACCAAGTCATACAGTTCCTTCTGAACTTGTTCTAGCTGGGCCTCCGCATCATGTAGGCGGGCCCGGAGGTCGACGATGACCGCATCACGCGCATCCTGCATGTCATACATACATTCATTCACAAATACAAATCAAGATAATAATAAAATTGAAGAAGCATGAATGCATACTTACATCGAGTGGTCGGAGGAGCCGAAGCTGATCGGCGTAGTGGGCCCGGTACTGCTGGAGGTAGGCCTCGCTACTCACCGCCCGTGACTCCACCCTGACACCCCGGCGATGCCAGTCTTCATATTGCTCAGGAAATTTTGCTCGCCAATCAGTGAGGGCTTGCTTCCCCCTCATGCTCCTTCCGACGCCCTCCGGGACCTCCTCGTCAATCCATTCCTGGTGGAGGCCCAGGGTCCTCATCACGAGCCGGAGGCGGAGGAGCTCGATCTCATTGAGGCAATGCACCCACATCTGCCTCCCAAACCGCCTCCTGCCAGCCGTCACCCACGGCTGACCCTCCTCATTCATGCCCAAGTATGGGCGCCAAATCACCTGCATATAAGTTAGATGCATTCATAAATAACTTGCATTTAATAAAAAGATTGCATTTAATGAAATTAAACAAGTTAAAAAGTTTACCAAGAGTTCTGGATAATCCAGAAACTGACGGCGGAGGGCCGTCAGCTGGTGATGCTGTGGAGCCGTGTCCACAATCGGCTGCCAACGGCGGGCAAAAGGGACGGCATTTGGACGAATAATCCTCGCTCTGCCGAGCGGGAAGTAGTAGTAGCTCCACACCTGCATTCATGAACATATAGGTTAGAAAAGAATCATATCATATCATATTGCATTGCATATAACAAATAATTAAACAATTTAATACCTGAAGAAATGGTGAAAAGCCACTGATAGTAGTCTCACGGTCCGGCGTGACCGCGGATAGATCGGCAAAGAGGTGAGCCAGAAGGGCTGCACCCCAGGCATACTCTCCTAGGCTACCTAGGTCATCTAACAAATAAAGAAATCTACAATGGATATGGTCGCCCTTCGTACCGAAGAGCAACCTACCGAAAAAGAAAACTAAGAAGACTCTAAGCTGTCTATCTGCCTCCTCTACCTGACCAGGATCGCTACAGTAGACAGAAGAGGATGACTCTGCTAGCCTATCCCTGAACTCCTCCTGGGTCTCGTCAGACCGACGCCGGGGCTCATCTAGACCTAGGGCTGCCTCTACCTCGACTCGAGGAACCATCCTAGACTCCCTACCTAGGCTAGATACCTCTATCCCTAATAAAGCCTCTGCCAATCCCTGGTAATTGGGGTAGGTCACCCCGCTCACAGGTCGGCCCTCTACCCGGAGGCCGGTAATCCTGGCCACATCCTCTAGGGAGGGGACCATATGCCCCCATGTCATTAGGAATGCCCGACTCTCTGCATGCCAACGCTCCCTGAGCGCCTGCAGCAGGACCAGATCAAGCCAAAATGGCTCAATGTCCAGTACCTCGCCGAATCCCATCTGGCGCAAGCGTGCCTTCTGGAAGTCGGGGAGCCCTCTATAAGCCCCAACTACTAGGTCCCATGAAATCCTAGCCCTCATCACTCCCTACAAATAAAAACATAAAAATAAGGGTCAGTAATTAAAAAAAACAGAAAAAATCAGTTCTGTTTTGAAAAGCGTCAGCACACGCAGACGTGTTTTAAAACACGTCAACGTGCATTGACGCAATTCAAACTCTTTATTCCTAATTAAAATTCGGAATTTATATTGAAAGACGTCAGCCTTAGGCGACGCCTTTTGAAAGGCGTCACCTGGTCTGGATGCCTTTCAAGTCCAGATTCCGGATTCCATCAAGAATCCCGTTTTCTCCCCTCTTTTCTCATCCATTCATCCCACAGGGATCTTACCGTGTGGAGGTCGCCCTCCTCTTCTTCTTCTACCGCCATGGGTGCCGGTGGAGGGAGCTCCTCCTCCAAGAAAGCCGCCGCCTCCGCAAGAGCCGCCGGAACCTCCTCGGGAGCTTGTTCTTCTTGCCTCCGCCTCCTCTTGGCTATGACCTTCGTCTTCCCAGAACCTTCACCGCGTTCCATGGCTTGAGAAGAGGGATTTGAGGGAGAGATCGCCGGAGCTCGGAAATCGCCGCCGGAGAGAAAAATAAGAGATTTTTGGAAAAGTGAGGAAGAAAGGGGGCCTTCGCGGGTCTGTTAACAAAAGGCTGAAAGGCGTCGACTCAGGATGACGTGTTTTAGGGCGCAAAAGTTGAGGCGGCCCTGACAGAGGTTTGAATTTGAATGAAAGACGTCTACGTAAATGGACGCGTTTCAATCTTTTCGTCAGAGCTGTACAGAGGAAAATCATAAAAGGCGTCTTAGTGGGATGACGCGTTTCAGAGAATTAATCATGAATTAATGACAGAATCCTGGAAAAAGTAGAAGAGAATTAGAGTTGAAAGGCGTCAGGATGTACAGACGCGTTTTAAGGTTTAAATCCGGTTTTTGAGGATTTCAGGAAAAGAATTACGATTGAAAGGCGTCAGGATGTACAGACGCGGTTTACCGTTTAAATCGGGTTTTTGAAGATTAAATTGAATTTCTGGAAGAGAATTAGAGTTGAAAGGCGTCAGGGTGTACAGACGCGTTTTAACGTTTAAATCGGGTTTTTGAAGATTAAATTGAATTTCTGGAAAAGAATTACGGTTTAAAGGCGTCAGGTTTGGAAGACGCGTTTTATGGATTAAATTGAATTTATGGTTGAAAGGCGTCTTTCTGACTGGACGCGTTTTACATTAAACAGAACCCGAACTGTTGAATTTTCAGGAAAAATCAAGTTTTCTCTAAAGGAAAAATCATGTGCACTTCATAGAAAGTTGAGGAAAGGTTTTGAGGCATGAAAAAACTTCTTTATTCAATAAAATTCTTTATTACATCATGAATAAAAGAGAAAGGGGACATTCAAGGGAGAATTTCATGAAGACCTTTAAGGTATGGAGCTTTCAATCCTTTATCTCTATCTTTAGAGGATCTTACACGGTAACTGAAGCCAAGGTTCCATAAAGTGATAATAATTTGTACGGCTTCATAGTCTTCGTCGGATTCCAAATCGCGCTTCTTGATCGGGAGTGTGGGAGAGAACTCGGGGAATTCACGACGGCCCAAGCTAAGTTGAGTAAGGCACCGATGTGGATTGTATAGTACGAACTCGGTGGCTCCAATCAACTTAAGATCTGCTCCTGCTGCACGACGCACCCACACAGGTTTTCCAACCAAAGCAAGTGGAGACGAGTCGAATATGTCGGACGTCATGAGCTTTAAATACTCTCTCCAATCGGCTCGGGTCTTGAGTTTTGGAACCTTGTTAATCATATACTCATTGAACTTTACAACATTAGCTATGCAATGAATTGGGCTATTCAAGTAGATTTGAGATGGATTCATATGCCTTTTCTTGTTGTGCTCAAACTTGAAGTGAAGTTCAACCCATAAGGCGAAGAGTAACATGCATCCGTAAGGAGGACGGCCCACAGACGCTGCAGAAAGCCCACTATAAAGATATGCTAAGAGTGCAGTGCTAATGGATTTACCTTCGAAGATTGCGCATATAACACTAACTTGGTCATCTTCTAAGATGTTATCCTGCGCAGAAAAGAATAAGGCACCGGCAAGGCATGTAATTAAGGCTTTTGTTACATCCTCCGCTTCATCATCTCTTAGATCATCAATTTCGTACAGCGTCCACTCGGCTAGCTTGGTGAGATTGATCCCCTTTTTAGTAAGACATCCTTTAGCTTCTGAAGGATCTTTCATAATAGATGTCAATAATTGTTGACCGGTGATTCTCTCTTTCATCAAAACTATCTTCTCTTTGTTCTCTTTAGTCTTTGGGAGACCTAAAAGAAGCTCCGCCTCCTCCAAAAGAATCGTGCACTCGAAATCTTGGAAGAAGAACGTGTGAGTTTGGGGATGCCACCATTCGATCAAGGCACCCATAGCCGCCCAATCTGCGTTCGTGCTCTTGTAATGCTTGGCAAGCACTACAAGACCTTGAAGATTCCACTTGGATATGAACACTTGCATGGAAAGCTTGATGCTTTTTGCAAGTTTACGGATCCAAGGTAAGGAGGTGAACTTCCTTGGGCCAGGAAACATGGGATAGTTCTGAAAACCAAAAAGAAAAGACGAAGAACATGATGAGGAACATGAAGAACATGAAGAAAATTGACAAAGAAGTTGATTGAACTTACTTGGAGATTGGGATTTCTTCCATTGAGATGATTCTCCACATCAGAAAACTGCTCCAAGGACATCTTCATCTTCTTGCTTGAATTCATACTCCTTTTTTTTTCGGAGTTCCTCCTCCTTGAAGCTAGAAAACCTTGGAAACCTTGGAACTTTGAAGAAACCTTGAAGAAAACTCAACTTTGATCTTTGGATTGTAGTGGGATTGCTTGGGAACGACCTAAGGATGTTTATATAGACAACATTGCGATCCTAAGAAGACTTTTCCGGATTGGAAAAGGGATGTGCATTGATAGAGTTGGAATTCGAATAGAGAACAGCCAGAAACCTGTTTCTGTGAGTAAAAGGCGTCGAGGATAAGCGACGCGTTTCAACTTTAAAAGGCGTCTGCACGACACGACGCGTTTCATATCTTTATATGATTCCATGTTTTGATGTTTAAATTGAATATTTGTTTGGAATTGTTGACAATTTTTTATTGCAGAAAATTCAAGAAAGTGGAAAATGTCAAGAGAGTCCCACTGTGGGAGTTAAGAAGTCCTGACCGTGGCTAAAAAGACGGTTATTTCTACCCCTGTATTCTATTTCATGTAATTATTTTGCATTCGCATTATTATATGATAAATATTTATTAGAGTATATCAAGGACCTTGTGCTTTTGATGAAACTGGAATTTGAGTTCCCCTATAACAAAAACAGTGATAATTCCAGAAGATTCTTAATCGCATGGATAGGCCGTTGGATTGATAATTAGTGGGGACGATGGTTCCACTTTTGTGAAACGGTGCGTGGATAAACGAGCTTCGGCTTAGCACTGAATTACAAGAATTGGTATCTTGACTCATTAATGACAATTTAACAATATTATCCTTGATTAATTTATATTTTATTTGACTTTATATTTTTCTTTTAGCCCAGCATGCATCATATAGGACTTTGAAATCATTGTGATAAGGATTAATTATTGATTAAGTTTCAGACCATTAAATCAAACAATTTCAACATGATATGAAATATTCCATTCTGAATTGAGTATCTTGATTATCTTTGAGGTTCGCTTGAAGATATCATTGGAATTCTATCCTTGATTGGATTCTTTATCCAATATTCTTGTTTTCTTTTAAAGATCCATTATGGCTGTAGCACGTTCACATTGGCTGGCAAACGCTCCCCATGATGAAACCTACAGTGTCTATGACCTGGGGTACTTCCCACTCCGAGGAGGTTGATCGACCTTATTTTATTTCCTTGTCTACTTCATCCAGACAGGATTGATTCCATTGATCTCTTTGAGCTATCTTCATTGATAATTTTGAGAAAAATTCTAATCATGTGATGTTAAGAGCGTGTCTCATCACACCTTGGCATCACCTTTTCAGTACATTCCATTTCATTTCACTCCCTTGCAAAGACGATGCCAAGGTGAGGCAGCTGTAGACACGCTAATTTTGACGTCATTTCGAGTAAATTTCATATCATATAATAATGCCTTAGAATGGTCTGATATTTAACAATTGATTAATTTTTATTGATATTTTTGAGTGTCGGGTTGAACAGACATGTTTAAGTTAATCAATTGAATTGATTTTAGCTCAAATTTCAGTTAAAATATGAAGAATCCTAAAAGGCGTCGACCAATGTGGACGCGGTTTAGAGTTTATTCCTATTTTAACGTTTAAATTTGAATTTTAATTAATTGATTTAACTAAAAGGCGTCTGTGAAGGTCGACGCGTTTTAGGTTTCCTAAGCTATTTTAACTTCTCTTCCGGATATTTATCCTTATCTTAATTAGTGTAAAAGACGTCTACCCATGTGGACGCTTTTTATCTAATAAAGATAAAGATAAGTTTTCCCGGATATTTATCCTTATCTTAATTAATCTGAAAGGCGTCAGCCAAGGTGGACGCGTTTTAGATAATTACAGATAAAGATGAATTAATCAGTAATTATCTGTCGATTAAGGTAGATAAATCCTAGATTTTTCTATGTTAATCGCGAACGCAGAAAATGCCTATAAATACCTTGCATCTCAAGGAGTTAAAAAAAAAAAGGAGAGAGAGAATTATTGAGCCACAGCGTTATAGCGATTTGGAGATCGAAGCGACCACGTCGGAACGCCGGAGCGCTGCCATTTCCAAAAGTCGGCATCCCTCTTCAAGATCTTCATCTCTTCAAAGCTTCAACCAACTGGACTGGGCATAAGTTTTTCATATTTGAATTTCATCTTCATTCATTAGTTTCATTCTCTTATTCAATTCATGCAACACACACCATATTATTAATTTTCCAAAACCCATTTGTTCTAAAGGGGTTTCAAAGCCATTTAAACAAGTGAGTTGCTGTTTAAACATGTTTATAATCATGGTTAACTTTGATATTTCTTCCATTTAAATTCTCATCAGTATTTCTTCTTTATTTTTCTGTCTCTCTATCTCTGCTGCATTCAACAACAACAACAAGAAATCAAAAGGGGGAAATCAAGCACAAAGCCAGGAGAACTTCTGGACGATCCTCAACATTCAACAGCAAGAACAAAAGAACAAGAAAGGGCTCTCTTTCTTCAGCCGGCTGAAGGAGGGGAACCAATGACTCATTCTTCCGCATTCGAACAGGTAGGCGATCAAAACCTCTTTTGAAGCTTTTTAGTTAAAAGTTTCTGGCGATCACTTCACTTTAGTTTCTGTTTTTAATAGGTTAATTTACTCTAAACAACATAGTTTTTCACATTAATCACACGAGCAATTTTCAGCACCTACACTGGTTTCTGGCGCTAAATAGCGTCGTACCTGGTCGACGCCTTTCCGAAAGACGTCGGGTCAGTACGACGCGTTTTAGGGCAGAAACCTCCCTGTGCGAGGTTTCCTGAGTTAGGGGTTCTGCGCTAAATGACGTCATGGATGGACGACGCCTTTTAGAAGGACGTCGGGCCATCATGACGCCATTTAGGCAGGAAATGCCCCCGTTTAAGGGCTCTGCAATCTGGATTTCTGGGTTGAATGGCGTCGGGACACCCAGACGCGTTTTAAAAGGCGACTTCAACTGTGGACGCGTTTCAAGGATAATCTGGCTTTTAATAAACCTGTCTAAGGGTCTTGAATGGCGTCGACCTCGGTCGACGCGATTCAAGACATGAATGCTTAAATCTGTTATTTCGTGCATGTTTCACGGTGGGATGGTTCTAATGCATGCTGTGGGTTGTATACTGAGACGGAGGACTTCTGCGTGAGTGGAAGTACATCACCGGTGTGTGTGTGTGCTTTAACTATATACTGAGACTGAGGTTTACTGTACGAATGTAATCATGATTATATGTGTGTTTGTGTTATGCGAATGTGGATCGTGTTAACTGTGGTTTACGTTGTCACCATGGACCGATGGGGACAGGGTCATGGTGTCTTTGGAGTGGTGCATGTTGTGTTTTACCCTTGGCTGAGACAAGCAGAACCACCTTGAGCCCGTCGGGCCGGAGTAGCCGGTGTGCTATCCGAGGGGTTGCTGTTTGGCCTCAGTGGGTCGGGGTTTCCCTTGGTTGTTGTGACAGCTTCTGGCGTGTTTCTTGCTGTGGAGCTGGTGGTGTTTCTGGTGGGAGTTGGTTTACCCTTTAGCCATTGGGCCTGATGTGACCTTTGATCAAGGTTACGAGTGGTACCTATAGCCCTTGGCCTGACGCAGCCCGGGAGAGTTGGGTTTGTGGGTAGTTCCTGTAGCTTCGGCTTGACGGGGGTTCGCCGGTCCCCAGGGCCCTCATGAAGCGCTGAGGCCTAGCGTGGAGGCAATCCGGTGGTAGGACAGTAGTTTAGACTGCTTGTGTGCACACGTAGCTGGCAGTGGCGGTACACTGAGTCCAGCTAGTCCTAGTTTGGCTCACTGCCTCACCCTACAGTGCCCCGGAACACTGTAGGGGTGGACAGGCGTGAGTAGTGGTGGTAGTGTTGGGAGGCGACGTTCGACTTCGGTCGACAGTGTGGTTTAGTCGCTTCGTGGACTTTGACTGTGAGTCGTGACTCTGTGTTGGGTTCTTCGGGTTACTTAGAATGGTTCTTGTTACACTGCTTACCGTGCGTTTCATACTAGAGTTGGGTGCTGTGTTTACTGCTTCACTTAAATTGCCATATATTCCTGTTGTTACACTTGTGGGTGTGTGAGTGGGAGGCAGGGGATCGGATGATCCCTACTGAGCCCATTTTTGGTGTGGCTCACTCCCTGCGGTTTCAGGTGTGGACCTCGAGGCGAGTGGAAGCGTGGTGTCTTCTTAGTGTGCGGACCAGCAGCTGTCTTAGTTCCGGGGTATGCCCCGATGTTGTTGTACTTCCTTCTGCCTGTACTTATTTATTTGTTGGTCATGTAATTATTGTTGGACTGTATACGGACATTGTTATTTTTCCTTCATGCGCACTTGCTTACCTTGTAGTCCGTGTGATTGTTATATTTAGCCTTGTTTAGCACTTACTCCTCCAGACGTGTTGTGTGAGATCCGGGTGTGAACCCGCAGTTAATGGGCCGACATTCATTTAGTGACCGGGTCTCCGGTCATAGGATGGCGGGTCGTTACACCTAAGGTTATAGGGAGTCGGATAATGCCCTCTACTCGGCAGGGCGAGCCGTTAAAACCGAAGAGGGGGCCTCGGTGAGGGAGGCTTCATATTAGCCTCACTCAATCCCATTTTTTCAAAACAATCATAAAACAAGATGTTTGGGGCGCTTCCATTATCGACAAATATTCTATGTACATCATAGTTATTTATTACAGCGTTTATGACGAGGGCGTCGTCGTGAGGGACCTGAATATCAGTCAGGTCCTCGGAGCCGAAGGTAATATCTTCTTGGCGAGGCCGCTTCGGCTCGACGTCAATCGCTGCTATAGTGGCTGAGCTGCGCTGCCGTGGCCTTGATCCTTCCCCCGGCCCTCCGGATATCATCATGATAGACCCAGAACTGGGTCTTTGATGGGATGCCTCTACCGGGGCCGATGTGTCCTTTGGCGGAGGAGTGGCTTCCGCCACCGGGGGTTGTTGTTGCCTGGGCATCGCAGGGACGTCCCGGTTCCGCTGCGGCGGGAGCTGCTCTCGTCGGTACTGCGGCAGTCTTCCCTCCCGGATGAGGCGGTCGATTTCCTCTCGGAGCTGCCGTCACTCATCCGTCGTGTGGCCGATCTCCCGGTGATACTCACAGTATTTGTCGGGGTCCCTTCGGCGAGGATCCGTCTTGATGCGATCTGGTCGCCGGATCATGCCCTTCACCTCCATGAGCATTCGGGAAGGGGGAGCAGGTAAGGGTAGGTACCGCGGTTGCGGGTCCCGTCGCCTCTCCATGTCCCAGTCTTCCCGGCGGTATCGCTTTCGGGAGGGCTCTTGGTCTTCTAGCCGAGGTCGGACCACCTGGAGGGCAGGTGCCGAGGCTGCTTCGGCCACGCCTTTACCTCTGGACATCATCAGGGCTTCCCGGTTGATGTATTTATGGGCCCGGGCCACGAGGTCCTGGAAGGTAGGGGGATGGCGTTTCCCGATGGAGCCGATGAGCCCTTCGTCCCGACACCCGCTGATCATGGCCGAGACCGCGATCGAGCTGTCGAGGTTCGGGATTTGGGCGGCCTCGGTCCGAAATTTGGTGAAGTATTCCTGGAGAGTTTCGGTGGGGCCTTGCCGGATGGCTAGCAGGTTGGCGGAGGTTTTGCATTGCCGGGTGGCATCATAAAACTGGTCGATAAATAACTGGCCCAACTGGACTAGGGAGTGGATGGAGTTGGGGGCCAGTGTTTCGAACCAGGTGAGGGCGGTCTTCTCAAGGGTGAGGGGAAAAAGTCGGCAGCGGACTGCCTCGGCGATCCCTCGGACCAAGAGGTACGCGTTGAATCTCTGGAAATGACAGATCGGATCTGTCATCCCGTCGTAGAGAGGGCCCTTCGGCAGCTTGAAATTGGGAGGCACCTCGGTAGCCAGGAGCTCCGCCGTGAACGGGGTCTGCTCCAGGATGTTGCTGGCAAGAGGTGCCCCGTATGGCCGAGACACCATATGCTGCATTTCCTTGCGCATTGCCGTCAGCCGCCGGTCCAGGTCCGGGGCGGTCGAGGTGGCTACTGATTGTCCTCCGGTCCGTGCCGGGCGGAATTCGGACGAAGCATAGTCCTGCTCCGTCAGGCGATCAGCGCGAGGAGCTCGGGCAGGTAGTGCCGAGGGCTCGCTGCGCGTCGCAGCGGTTTCGTTGGGAGAAACCGGTGTAGGCGCCGGCCGGAACTGGGCATCTTGCACTGGGTAGAGTGGGGGGAGCGGCGCCTGCTGAGGGAGCTATCCCATCAGTCCTACGCGCTGGGCGATGGCAGATACCATCTCCTAAAGCGGCGCTAGGGAGGTGACGGCAGCTGCTAGCGTTGCCACTTATTGCTGGAGTATCCCCACTCGGTCTTCCGCAGCGAAGGACTCCGGTATGACTGGCAGAGGCATGCTCGGCGGAGCAGAAGGGACGCCTTCGGAAGGCAACATCTGCGCCGAGGCTTCCCGTGCCTCTGCTTCGCTCTGTCCGGATCATCGGGTCATTGGTCGTTGAGACATGACTTGTTTGTTTGATTCCCACAGACGGCGCCACGTGATGTAGCCGAAGCTATCACGACCGGATTCCGAAGCTGGAATCCGAAGAAATGGATCCGGAGCTGGGTCGGGTCGGTGTTTTAGAGGCCCGACGGGGATCCGGAAGGCGAAGGATGCAGAGGCGAAGCCGAAGGTCCGAGGCCGAGAGCCGCTCGGTCGGAGGCTGGCTTGTCTCTGGGAAGTCGGGGCCGAAGCTCCTTCGGCAGACGGAGGGGCGGCGCGAAACCGAGTCTCCTCCGGTCGCGGGGCAGCCGGCGCGCGGCGTCGAAACCAGAGAGAGGAGTCCGAGGTCGGCGGCCGAGACCGACTCGGGAAGGTCGGCGATGATTCGAACCGAGCTCATGCGGGAGGAAAAGAAGAAGAAAACCGGTCAGCAGGAGTCCCGGGCTTCCGCCCTAAGGAACTCCCTCCGACGGTCAAGTTAGCTCCTGAAGATGATTCGATTCAGAAGGCAAAGAGTAGCTTTAATGCTATTTGGACTGTAGTGCTTAAGGGTCTCGGAGGCATCAGAGAGCCTCCCTTTGGCAATAAATAGCGGTGTATTTATAGCAGATGATAGATGATGGTTAACGGTGGTAGCCGATATAGGACTATGTGCGGGCTTACTGGTAAACCGCCATAGTGCCTGGTCCTCCACCGGAGTGGGCCGGACTCGGCTATCGGGCCGAAGGGGGTTGGGCCGCTGACGGGCCGAAGCCTGCTGGGCCCAGGGCTGCCGCGCTGCTCCCGGGCCGTAGACTGGTGGGCCGCTGACGGGCTGAAGCCTGTTGGGCCGGGAGCAACGGTGCCGCTTACGGGCCGAAGGCTGCTGGGCCGCTGATGGGCCGAAGGCTCCATGAGGGCCTTGTACTGCTGCTGCTGGGCTGAACGGGGTTTGAGCTTGTTTTAATGGGCCGAATCGGATTCTGCCTCATCAGTATGTACAGCTTAATTTCATGTGTCCGGGGATGTTGGACAGTCCAAATGCATAAATCCAAACGATCTTGTTCCGTAAGCAATGAAGAGGTGCAAACAAGTAAAGTCGCCTTTTAGTTTGAGTGCGGTTCCTGTTAAATGCAGGTGTGGAAGGAGACTTGCTAAGTGCAACAGGCCGGAAACAAGACGGAAGGGATTTTTCAAAAACGGCTTCAACCGAACTGAAAAGAGTTCCACATGAATGGGTTCGTTGGAAGAAAATCTCTCTGCACTGTCCGAGTACAGTCTGCAGTTAGAGGATCCCTTCTCTTTAGTTTCGCCACGCGTTTAATACCAAGTTGACACCAGATTGGGTGCAAGGCCACATGAGGGCCGCGGTACAGCTACAGGTACGAAGCATTAAAGAACTTGGCAAATAGCAACGCCCGAGGTAGGAAATTCGTAGCATGGTAAACTGGTGGAGTTTTGAAACTCGCAGCTAACTTAAATTCCTTGATAGGCATGAATATGGTAATATTTGTGTGAGATTTTTATATATCAGTTCCTAGGCTCTATCAGATTTTTGAATGAACTCCTAAATCTCAATATATGTTTATAACTTCTCACAATCTCAAGTAATTTGGTGTTGGTGAGCACATTAAAAAATGAGATATAACTCTCTTAATTACAATAGATTATATTAGAACTAGTCAACCTTTAAGTATGATAGATTATAACGAGTCTATTTACGTTAATATGATCCAACAAATTGTAGCTGCTTTCACTCCATTCCATTGCCAACGGTGGGAATGGAATCCGCTCCACTAATTAAAAAAGGTCGAAGTTGACGCAAAGGCTAATAGGGGCCATCCTCCTCTCTAAACTTTTGGTTGGTTGGTCAAGTTGGGTTAGAACGTTCGGTGAACTCGCCTTGATTAAATTCCAGTTTGATTTTAATGTCGACTTGCATTGATTTTATTGGAGTCCAATTTTAAATTCAGAGTCATGGGGGGTCGTCCAATCTCCCAACTTGCACCCGGAACTTCAATTGTGCCGAATGGGAAACGCGACCAATATTTTGGAATGGTCATCTTAATTATGAAAATCTAAGACCCATGTCCCCGTCATCATAAAAACCTTAGTTCTTCACTTGGGATCGTCTATATAAATCTTATATCGTGATTAAATTTTACAAGCATATAAATTATTTAAAATTAAATAACAAAAATAATTGTTTATTGTATTCATGTAATTTGTATTTTATGACGGTTAACGAATCCAAGTCTCCGGCACGCCGCTGGTACCCTTATCTTCGCCTCTCCGACACGCACGAGCTCATGGGCTGTCGCTCGCCGTTCCCCCTGGGACCGGGCGTCCGCGGATTCCCCGGTGACGCTGGGGGTCTACCCGGAAAGCCGGGGGTTGCGCGCGCGGGCGAGGCCGCCCCGGCGAGATCCGAAAGAGTGCAGTCCATACATCGCCATTCACGTGCGGGGCTCCTGGGGACCCGCGCCCTGTCGCCTCCCACCCCAATCTCGACCACCGCGCTGGCCCTCCCAACTCCCACTGTGCCGTGAGATTTGAGTGATCTGGGGAGAACGCCATTGTGCGCGACGGCGCAATCGAGCTCGCAGCTTCTGCTTTCGCTTCCTTCTCCTCGATCTGTTTTCTTTTCGCTTCTCCTTGATGCTCGGAAGCCTTGATCGCGTCCTGAGGGCCTTTTAATCCGCCCCCCTGGAGCACGGCGAGCTATTAGGCTCATTATTTTCGAAGGGATTTCTTTCTTGGCGTGTTTCTTTGTAAAGTGCTGTTCTTGTAGTTATTGGCGAAGGATTGGAGTCGATTTGGTTGGGGGCTTCACGTTTTGCTTTGATCTCCACTGGTTTCGTGGGAGCATTTAGCCTTTTTTCTTGGGGGGAGCGGTTCCATGGGGCACTTTAATGCGGGGAAGAGAGGGCAATAACGCGTGGATGCAGATTTTGTAGGGATCTGGTGAAAGTTGTTCCTTTTGTGTGTGCTACCTTGATTTGGATTAGAGTTTGTTTTGATTCCTTCTTTTTAAAAATTTCCTGGAAGAAAGGAGAGGGGTTTTTCAAACCCTCTGTCTAATTTCTCTTTCTTTCGTTCTGCAAGCAATGCTGTTCATTTGGGTGAACGTCTAGGTCTCTCTTTGACCAGATTATTGCTTGCGGACTTGGAGTTTGGCGCCTTTTTTGCCCTCTAACTTTGGCCATGGTTCTGGTGGAGGTGTTGCACTGATGATTGAAGGCTAACTGGCTTCTATTTCTAGGGGAAGTTCACAAATATTTTTTTCCCCTGTTGGGGGGTGAGCGGATTGTTTGGTGTTCCTTTCAGTGGCAGGATTTTAGTGAAAGTGTCACAATACCTGGTCACCTTTCAAGTGCTGTTTGCTTGTTTCTTTTCGTGCTTTTTTTGCCTTTTATGGTTCACATGGTTGTTATTTTGGGGTGTTGTGTGTGGGGAGTGGCGGGTGGTTGCGGAGGGTTTGGTCTTGATTCACGGGAATAGAGCTTCTTTTCACAGGAAAGTCTGAGGGGGCAGTGTAGATCGCTAGCCGTTTAACGGTGACCATTCTGCTAGCCGTGTAACGGTGACCATTCTGCTTCTTTTTATCAAGCAGTGGAGACCTTTTTCTTTCTTTGACTGGGCTAGAAGCCTAGAATAGAGGACTTATCTTTTATGTGGGTGTGTAGATTGGGGGTGGGGGTTGAGGGGTGAGCTCGCTATAGGCTATAGCCTATTAACATTCTGGGAGATCTCCCTCTGAAGTGAGAAGTAAACTGAGGTCTTCCTTTCTTAAGAGGAGGAAGTTGGGCTCCTAAGATGGGTCATTCAGTAGCATCCGGCTTTGAAGTTGTGAAGGACTGGAATGGGGTCGACCAAATTGTTCTTCGAGTGCCCAGGGGAGCTTCTGCTCGGGTAGGACATCGTCCATGCTTTAATTGGTTCATGACACTTGTATTTACCCTCAATTACGTTTTTAGAACCTGCTATTCTTTTGTATTGGAAATTTCAATTTTATACTTTTAGGTCTGCACTATGTTTTCTTTAAAATGGTTTTCAGTTAAGCTCTTTTTGGCCACTATTCTGAATGGATACTTGTCAGGAGTCCAGGTTAGCTTGCACGGAGGGCAGGTCATCTCATGGAGGAATGAGCGGGGTGAAGAACTTCTGTTCACTAGTAGTAAGGTGCACTAAGGAGATGCTAAATTAATTTTTTTCTCAACTGTTCCAAGTTGTTTATCTGATCTATTATTGACCAGATGAAAAGGATTACCAGTGGCAAGAGCTGTTCCTTACTTGAAACTATACTAAGGAAAGAAGAAACAATAAGGAAATATGAGTAATAAAGAAAGATATTTCAAGATTATGCAAAAGAGAAAGTTGTGTGTGTATGTATGTATGTTTGCATTTGTATGCATGCATGCAGTATTCAATATACAAAAATTTCTAAGCTTAATATTTTCAACGTACAGTATTCACTTTTATGTACTAATTCACTTTTGCTATCGACGTTTCTCCATGTAATTTTGTATCATGTGCATAAACTTCATCAAGGTCTACTGTCCCTGCTTGTTTTTCATAAGACTATTGAACAGTTGGTCCCACAATGTTGAGTATGGTAGATAATTATACCGGGTGAAAGAAACATAGCATCAATAAGAACTCTGTGTGATTTTTTTTTTTTGTTTAAACAAAAGGAAGGTAGGAAATGAAGTTTCCAGTTTGAGTGTAAATGGTCACTATCCAGGAAATAATGTGCCACTTTACATCTTGTTAGTATGGTTGTTTGAAACAGCGTAAAGAGCCTCACGATTATAGTTTTCAACCTGATGTTGCATGGAAGCCGCTATATTGATTGAATATGTAGTATTTCACAGCATTAAATAATTGAGTTTTACTTGCTGCACTGCAGCAAGTTGAGGTGGAACGGGCCGCCTAATCTCATTCCGTCACCTGGAAACCGCACATGCCCATGTACCCCCGCTTAAATGCACGTTGACGTCAGCGGAAAAAAATAAAAAAATTTGCCCACAGGCTGTGCTCTTCGAGCGCATCTTAAAGCGCTCGAGAGCATCTTGGAGCTCTCGAGCGCATACATGTTCTGAGAGCACGCTCGAGAGCTTCAGGTTGCTCTCGAGCGCTTCAAGATGTGCTCGAAGAGCACAACCTATGGGCATTTTTTTTTTTCCTGCTGACGTTAGGGCGCATTTAAGCGGGCGGACATGGCCATGTGCGGGTTCCAGGTGGCGGAACAGGACTGGACGGCCCGTTCCACCTCAGCTTGCTGCAGTGCAGCAAGTAGAACTCAAGATAATTAAATCACAACAAAGATTATCCTGGTCATATCAATTTACTTCATCCCACTGCACTTTTCTGATGATATCTAAGCATGGCTGCCTTAAAATAGGTGTGCTTAATATCTTTTCCTTGATTGCAGGCAATCTTTAAGCCACCAAAAGCAATTCGTGGAGGAATCCCTCTGTGTTTCCCTCAGGTATTTCAACAATGCTAACCTGATTCTTATGGCAGCTAAAGCCACTAATCATATCTAATTGACTACGTGCTTGAAGTTTGGAAACTGTGGATCACTGGAGCAACATGGGTTTGCAAGGAACAGAATTTGGACCATTGAGGATGATCCTCCCCCGTTTCGCCCCAAGGACTGCAATGGCAAGGTTTCTGTTGACCTGTTACTGAGACCATCAGAAGAAGATTTGAAGTGCTGGCCTCACTGGTACTAAGCTTGTAGCCTTCTCCTCCATAAATACTTGAAAAACCATATACTGGATTTACGACCATTTCCTGGACATATAGATCAATATGTTTTACAAAATGATATAGCTCTCTAGCTGCGGTAAACTAGTGGTACCTGTGATATGGTTTTGTCCTGTTCATTTGTGGCACTGATATGAAACCTTTCTGTCACCGAAGGTTTTTCTGTGTGCTAGTTTTAATGGGTTCTTCACATATGTTTTGGCATTATCCTGGTGCCTTTCAATGTTCAACATGAAGGCTCAGGAAAATAAACTATGTTCATCTCCCTTATTACTGTGCATTTTCTAGTAATGTCATCTATACCTCTAATTGGGACCATATGCACTTGTAATTTGCCAATTTAGAAATTCATTTGTCATCTTTGAGAAAGTAGGGCATTCTAGACCTCCGGGGGTGGTCTGCCTTTAAATAGGGCGCGGTCTAAAAGAAGCCTGCAGTTTAAATGTAGCTCAGTCTAGTCCAGCCTACCAACTACACAGGCCATGCCTAGGCTTTGCAAGGCCTGGTCTGGAATCCAGGCCTACCAACTACACAGGCCATGCCTAAGCTTTGCAAGGCCTGACCTGGAATCCAGGGGAAGCAGACAGACCTTAGAAGAAGGATTCACTCCTTTTCCCATTGTTCTCATCCCAAAAGCGCTCCTGCTCCCTGTTCCCGCTCCTGCTCTTAAAGAAAACTTGAATGACGAACTAGAAGACCCCCCTGCTCCCATCTTGTTCTCATTACTGCTCTCACGCTTGCTGTGCGCTTTTAAGGGGGCATGCCTTAAAAACCCTTCTCCTGGTGGCCCCTTCAAGAATTCTTAACACCCCACCCCACCTACTGGTTTCTCCTTCAAGAAAAACTAACACACCCACCTCAATACACATGCTCCCCTGTACTCTTGGCCCTGCTTAACTTTTGCTTATGCTGCACTCGCCTCTTCTTGCCATGCTTTTGATCCCCCTCATTCCTTGCCCCCGTCTGTTGCATCTTTGCTTGTTAACTGCCTTGTGTATGTGTTGCGGGATGGCTAAGGGAAATTGACGGACCTACTAACAGACTGAGATCAGCAAAAACCATTAAAGGATTAAGCAATGCTAATATAAGCACACCAAGTAAAGCGGGATAACCATGCCAAATAACATAAGTTAGCTTGTAAATTGTCCTTCCCGTGATGAGGAAATGGGGGACCATTTGGTAGTTGAGGAACTACCGCAATTCTAGGATATTAAAACCACTCCAAAGTCCTATCCGAACTTTCAGGATCCACTCTCAAGCTAGCAATGAACTGAATCACGAGCTAGGAAATCCTACCTCACAAGTTGGTGGTAGATGAAAGCAAATACTAGTAAAGCAAGCTGTCGCGGAAGGGAAAGGCTTGTACCTCCACACTGGTGCGTAGGAGAAGAGCCTGATGCTCGTGTTCACCCTGACAATACAACCAACTAGAAGTGTCCACTCCTTGTAGGGAGAAAATTACAAAGGGTGGAAACACTCAAGTAGTTGAGGAGTCCATGAAATTGTCGATGTGTGCACAGCCTGGGCGTCGCCTTGGGAAGTTTGTCGCGAAGACGAATGCAGACGACGCGTGCAGATTGAGGTGGTTGGCGTGGGCCTCGGTGCGTGCACGGGTATCCTTCAGATGCGTACTATAGCATGCACACAAAATGAGGTGTGGCATTGACAGTTGGTGACTTGGCGCACTCGACGATGTCAATGACTCACTGTGGGGACGCTAGCGCTGCATGTGGCATGCGAAACGGAGCTGAAATGGACTTGAGGAGGCGGCAGTCCACTAGATTTGCTGTTGCACCACCCACACTATGCCACAGTGCACAGTAGGTGAAGGCAGCTGCACAGGCTGGAAAGGCCCACAGGGAGGGGGCGATTCTGGTGTGGAGAGCTGTGGTACTGTAGTGCACACTGGCACCCTACAGGATGCTCCCAGGGGCACGCTGGCCTGCACTGCCTGCACCCGCGCTTGCGCGCCTGGTCGCGCAGCATGTGGCACACATGGACATGGTTGTGCAGGGTGGGTACACGTGGGTGCTTCTTTGCTCGCACACCTGGGGCACATGGTGCCTGCAATGGCTGCGTACGAGTGCGTCCCCCTTTTCGCACCCTTCTGTACGGCGGGTCTCCCTGCACTGTTCACACAACAGTGCAGAGAGAGAGAGAGAGAGAGAGAGGGGTTGGCGGTGGCAGTGGTCCTTCGGCATCGCACTAGATGTAAGGCGTCCCACCCTCGTCTCCCTCTCTCCATCCTAGTGAGAAAGAGAAAATTCACCAAATTTGTGCAAAATATTCATCTATAATTAAAAGAGAGTCATTCATGCATATACAGAAGGTAAAGCTAAACCTAACCCAACTCAGCTCCCTAAACAAATACTGGATTAAAATACCCCCATACTGACAAATACTACGAAACTCGCACCTAAAAATCCCTAAAAAAAAGGAAAAAAGTGTCTGAATGGGCCTCAAACGGGCCAAACAAGATATCAATGGACTCGTCACCTGATATCTATGCATCGAGCAACCTCTAGTGTCTCCGAGCCACAGGGACACTGGTGCAGTCCTTTGACGGCGGCAAACACACTCCAGGTTGCAGCGGACCCAAGCTCTAGTGCGCTCACCAGTGTGCTAGAGTCTGGCCCAAAGAGGCTGAGCACGGTAAGGTCTAAGGTGGGGAATCCATCTTTTCCAGCAACACCCACTGACCCTCTTGTAGGCCTGACCTAGGCTGGGCCAGAGCTTGATGCAAAGGTGAACTGGTGCTCAACCTCTATGTGGGGATCTTTAAGAAATGATGGTTTCAATCAGGGTTCTTTATGCATGTCTTTTGCCAACAGATCTGTGTAACATGTCCCCACAGTTTCTATATCCAAGTGCGTAAATGAAGATCTGTAGATTCATTTCATGCTTTTGCGATAAACTTCACCTTCTTTGGTCTCTTTCCCCCCGTATTGACTTCTACTCGGTCTTCAAGTTTTATTCCATTGTATATCATTCTCATGATTGTACATAGACATTGACCCATTCAGGGCATCAAAGTGGCCCTTTCCAATTCGTTAATTTTAGAAGTGTCTCTTGCAATTGGATCAAGCAAGTGCCTGATCTAATCCTTTTGGTATTTGTCCATATCTAGAATCAGAATGCCATATATCATTTTATCATGGGTTGTAGAAGTAATTTTTTTTTCCTGAAAGTGGATCGTACCAGAAAAAAAGTTTCATCATTTGGAAAATAATAATTTCAGTTGACTATCAGATACTGTATTTTCTGATTATAAAATTATTTCTGTATTGCAGTTTTGAGTTCCGCCTCAGAGTATCTCTTGGAACGGATGGTGATCTATCAATGATTTCACGTATTAGGAATGTTGATGGAAAGCCATTTAGCTTCTCATTTGCATATCACGCATACTTCTCTGTTTCTGACATAAGGTAAAAAAAAATCCTGCATTTTGATTAGAAATGTACATTATGTGCCTTCTTGTCTACTAGTAATAATGTGAATACATTGAGGTGCTTGGTGTCTACTTCTTTCTACTGGTTGTGAACGGGATGTTTGGCTTTACTTTTATTGGAACTTTAATAAACTTCACTTTTATGGGAACAAAGATCAAAGTTGATTGGTCAGATTCAGAGGATGACATTACCACCCTTGGCTATGTTTCTCACGTGACGAGGTTGCAGTGTCTTTTTGCTGCTTCTTGGAGATACCTTAATGTAACCAGGATAGCCTGTAGCATAGAGGCTGGTCGATAACTTAATCAATGCTTCATAGATGTGAATTCATGAGTGCACCGCTAGAATATGAACTGACACCTTTTCCTTCTGAATCAAGTGATAAGGATATCAAGGATATCCTTGTGATTGTGGTCGGGACAAAAAAAAAAAAAAACTGTAAAAGAGCTTCACTTGTCTTGATGTAATATTGGGAAGTATTCTCTAGTATCTTGTAGCCTTATTGTCTTGGATATTTCTTCTTTGGTGCTCAACTCAAAAGATCCAAAGTGTATGTTTATTGGACGCTATGTAAGACAACAGTTGATCTCAGAAGGCAATCCAAACTTTTGCAGGAATGTGGCTTGTACTGCATATGATATATAAAAGTACAAATCCTAAGGAAAAAAAATACTGGTAGGCTTTAGTTGGTTGGAAATCTGTCAACCCCTGGCCAATTCTGACCCAATCCTGATACTGATCCTTACTGGATTGGGCAAGGTCAACCCACGGAGCCCGATCCAATTCCATCATCCTTGGTCGTAAAATGTTTATGGGCTATTCCAAATCTTTAATACTTCTAGAGTGTGTAGTCTAGATTTTTGGTCACTTTTCAAATGCGCTCTAAAAACAGGGTCTTTCTTGCTCGATGAAAACATTCTCAATGTTGAGGCAGTGGTCAAAGATGGCAATAGTTTTTGCTTTCATTTCTCTCCGTCAGTTTTGTGTTCTGGGTGTTGGATGGTCTCCAGCCTGGGAATATTGGTGTGATGTTAGTTAAACAGGCATGAATTATTGGGATATTTAGAGGGGATTGAACCAGATGGCATTCTTGCTTTATAAAAGAGATGCTTTTAGTTTCATGATCCATGGGCATAAATATGTTATGGCATAAATTCCATTAGAGAAGCCACCTTGGTGGTTGATATAACTATTTGTCTCACCAAACTCTAAATTAGTTCCTCTATCCCCTTATTTCTTCACCAAATTACTATTATGATATTATCAAATCAACACTTAAACATCATTTCAATATAATGGATGTTTTTATTCCCCCTTGCCAGTATTGGATTGTTTCAAAAGCTATTCTTCAAATTGTTTCTAAATGCTGTCTTTGCTTGAAGTGGGCACACATGGCAGTTGGTATCATGTGAGTTTTACCTCAGGTCTTGGGATCAGAGTGTGTGGGCACCTGCAATGCATATCCTCAGTGGGAAACATCCATTTGCATGGCTGGCCATATGGCCCAGTGGCTTGAGTTGTGACTGCTACTGTATTATATCTGGTCTGTGCACCCTGGCCTTGTGCAGTTTCCTGTGAGGTGTGAATTCTTCGGCCTGGAGCTGGCGGTAGTCTTGTCCTCAAGTGGGTGGTTGACAGGGGAAAACAGTGCTGTGTTTGTCTTAGCTAACTCAAACGAAGAGCTGAGCACATAGTCTTGATGCTGAATAAACACTGATAAGGAATTTGAGTACTTCATCACAGGGAAAGGTGAGGAAAATGTGTCTGAATCAAACAAAGGAAATTGTGTTCCAATGAACACAGAAACATGTTTACTTCTGAAGCAAACTGGTACATTTGATGGTCTTAAAATTTGTTCCAAATTTGGATTCTCATGAGTGGTTCTATTTGTTTATGGTTTGGTTAAAGTCATATGACAGTTCCGCACACTCTTGTTAAGCCTTTCTAGGTAACTAAGTCGAATGTGAAGCGAACTGTCATGGTGCAGGAGTGCAGTCCTTATGAGTTGGACATGATCTGTGGACTATCATTTTTGAAACATGAAGGCTACATCTAAGGCATGTTTATGTTACATGTATGGCTAGAATGTAGAGCGTGAGAAACCTAAAGTTTGAAGGATAAGCTCACCAATGCTTGATTGATTTTGAATTAAATAACATTTAGTGAACATTCTTATGTGTAGATAAATATCGACGGAATCATCACTGTCAACAAAACTTGTAAGTCAAAGTCAGCATGGTGGGTGGCATGGAGGGTATTGTCCTGATGAACATTTGGAGTTCGCATCAAAGTAGGGTAAATTTTTTTCTCAAATAGCTGCCTCAACTCAATTCAAACGACAACTTGGGCTGCAAGTAGGGGGCTGACCCAGTTGCAGTTACTGAGTGAACCCCAATTCCTTTCCTCTTTGCTCTTGGTCAGAAGGCAAATGGTACGTATATTGAGCAAAAAACACAAACATAATTGCAAACGCAACAATCATATGTGATGTTGCAATTTATTCCTGTGTCTTTCAATTGTATTTCATGCTTTTGTTTCTACCCTCTGCACTAACCAGTATTCCTTTGTATGACTGTATTTTAACTTTTTGGGGGGAGAAAAGTTGGGATTGCATTTATCTACATTTTGCAATAGTATAATATTTTGCATGAGTTTTCATCTACAGTGAAGTCAGGATTGAAGGTTTGGAGACACTTGATTATCTGGACAATCTCTGCCAGCGGGAACGTTTTACTGAACAAGGAGATGCTATAACATTTGAATCTGAGGTAACTACTTTTAGGAGCTGTCTACTAGAAAATTTCTTCGAGGTACAAAAGTGCTCTGGTAGAAAGTATTTTGATCAAGATTTGTGTTGTTTTCATTGTTCCTTCTCAATTGAGAATAGAAAGTTGCCTTCAAATGCTTCCAGAACACATACCTTCCCCTTGTCATCATGGTGCAATCCATTATGGCTCTTTGCTAGATATCTTGAATGAGTGATGAATGATATTGACACATTCTCTTTTTTCAGTTTTGGGTGTAGAAACATGCTTCTTTGACATGCTAAAAACTTATGTCACTCCAATACTTGTGCAAGGAGTGCACTTAGCACTGAAGTGATGAATATATTTTTGAAAATTTTGGAGGATCTTCTCGGCAGAGAACATGAGACAAGGGAAGAAGGGATACACACTAGCATCCCAGTTCATGCATATTTCTGCTAGAAATTGTATCCCTATATTCTTTAATCAATCATTTCCAAAAAGAAAATATTTGATGTTAAGGCCGCTGAAATTGTGTGCCCCCCCTGAATGTATAACTTAATGATGACAAGCATGCTCATGAAATTTTGCATTTGCAGGTGGATCGAGTTTATCTTGGTTCGCCAAATGTGGTAGCAATTCTCGACCATGAAAAGAAGCGAACATTTGTTATTAGAAAGGAAGGACTGCCTGATATTGGTAAGATAAGTTTTAGTCTCAATTTTAGTCACTAGCATATTGTCTCTACTTGCACATTTACCCAGGATATGACAGAATATTACACCTGGCAAAAATCTTGGGAATTACATAAATCTGAAATACATCTGACAGCAAGAATCTTGGGAATTAGATAAATCTGAAATACATCTGAGTTCGAGGACACATACCAATTCAATAATAGACTGCTGCAAAAAGCAGAATTCAAGAAACTGAAATGAAAAGTATATTCTGTACAAATCTATACTCACTTTTTTGTTTATTTAATGGATAGTGGCCTTGGCCACCTTCGGAAAAATAGGGCTGCAAATGAACCAATATGCTCAACGAACAGCTCGTGAGACTACTCGGTAACGGCTCGACTTGGCTCGTTTATTGAGATAAATACACAAGCTTGAACAAAAATTTAAACTCGATTCATAAATGAGCTCAAGCGTGAACATAGGCGAGCCTTGACTTGATTACGTTTGTGAACAAGCTTGTTTAAGTCTCATTAAGAACCTGTTTGGGTATTTATGTGATAACTTATTTAAATATCATTTGTGTATCTATGTAATAACTTATTTAAATACTTGTGTAAGCATTCCTTTAATTACTTCATTCATTAGCATTCATTAAACTATTGTATTAAAAAAGAAACTTAGTTATTAGGATATTGAATACCTTATAAAAAAAAATTTATCAAACAATTTAAGGTTATGAAGTGCAATAGATAGGAATAAAAACTAGAAGACTTAGTGGTTAAAAAATAATTAATATTTAAATATTAATTAAGATGGGAACTTGGGAAGAACGGCAGGGGTTGAAGGTTTCACCGGCTGTGTGATGTAGGATAATCCTACATCGGAAACTTCGGAAAAGTGCAAGCCCGCTATCCCTTTAAAATGAGTCGCGCTGTGCGCCTCTGTGTTGGTAACTGCAGTGGGCAGCTGGGTCCAAGTGGAGGGCGTGGTGGCACGGCGTGCTGGTCAGAGGAATTTAATAATTAAAAACAATTGTGGGCTGAGTCTGGTTTGTGTGGGTTTACTCAAGCTCGTTGAGTTTAGCTCAAGCTCATTGAGTATCTAGACGAGCCGAGTTTGAATGGCGGGTCTAGATGCTCGATCGAGTTCGAGCTCAATAAAAGTGAGTCGAGCCGAGTCTGAGCAAGGTAAAACTCGACTCCACTCAACTTGTTTGCATCCCGACTGAAAAAGGAATGAGAACTATATTCTAAGTCTCTAACAGAATAATCTGAAACAGGAGGCATGGATTAAAAGAGGAAAGAAAAGGAAAACAGAAAACTCAAATCATGTTGCAAGCTTTTCTATGGATTCACCCTTTTTCTTTCCTGCATTTATCTTTGAGTAATACTTGCTGCACTAAATAAGGTGCAGCCTTTTTTTTTTTTGACATTTTTTTAAGGTCAGACCTGTCATGCCCGACTTGTCTGTACAATCCAATCTTTGATTGGACCACCAAAAGAAAGTCTAAAAAATAAAAACCGAGTGCCAATGAACAGTGGAAAATGCCCTTAATGGGCTGAGTCCAATAAAATGGGACTTGGTTTTTTATTTTTCAGATTTTTTTTGGTATGGACATGTCGGCCATGATGGAATTGACCTTAAAAAAAGTCAAAAATAAAAAAATAAAAAAATTGGGCTGCACTCTGTGTGGTGCAGTAAGTGTTACTTTTTTTTTTTCAAGTCCAATGAATACTTTTTTGGCCTTTTTTTCTTGTTGAGGTGTTCATTCCTTTTTGAGGGTACTCACCCATCTATCTGTGCTCAAGGCCAGGCACCTTCAAATTTCTCCTCAAACATCTTTTTCCCCTTTGTTAAGGCATTCCTTCCTCTTCTAGTGCCCACAAAGCACCCAACCATCTTTTTAAAGAGAGAAGTATTTTAACTATTAGGTTTTTTGTATATATATACCCCTTTGAACTACCGTATCTGTATGTGTAATCTTGACTCCCACATAATGTTATAAATATCCCTGACATCTTCAGAAAGGTTGCATTTATACCCTTCTTTCAAAATTGACTGTCAGACAGATTCCATCAATTCTGGTGCGTTCAGGGGTATATATGCAAAACTCTCATGAGCTTAAGGGTGTATATGCAAAAATATCTGATTTTTTTTTGGTATATTCAGTTGGAGTTAATGGCACCTTGGTGGGAAGGATATAACCGCAACCTTTATGAGGATGTCGGAGGTATTTATAACAATATGTGGGAGTTAGGGTTATATAGGGCTGGCAATGAGCTGAGCTGCTCGCGTGCTACTCGGGCTTGGCTCGAGCCAAGCTTGACTCCGCTTGACTCATTGAGTTACATGAGCTGATCTCGAGTAAGAGAGATGGCTCATTTAACCGAATGAGTCCGAGTTCTACCCAACTCAGGTTGGTTAGCTTGTGAGCCGGCTCGCATTAAAACATTTAAAATATATTTGTATTTATTTAGCCCGACATAAATTTAAACCCATTGAACCCGTTGATCTGCGGACTCACCAATCCACCCGGGCACCAATTCTTTCTTGCCTCTTGTGGGGGACTTAAGTCCCAGCTACAGTACCCCGCAGCTGGGACTTTAGTCGCACATCGGAAGTGGAGTTTGCTCTCCCCCCTCCGTTTTTCTTTAATTCACAGCGAACCCCCAGCTCACCTCCTCTCTTCAATGGTATGGGCTGGAAATAAGTAGGCTGTACTGGCTGTTAACAGCAGATTGGGCCTAAAAGAAGTGGACTTTTCACTGTAGTTTGGACTGAAAATAACAGGGTACTTGATCCAACGAGCTAGGCTTGGGATTGGCTCGAGCCTCAGTTTCTTCCACTGAAGCCCGAGCTCGAGCCTGGATCTAGGCTGAACAAAGGCTTGAGCTCGGCCCGAGCTCGAGCTGGGCGAAGTTCAGCTCAGCGTGGCTCGCGGCCACGCTTAGGGGTATACGTCATGCAAATATACTGGTTTACAGGGGTATTTATTCAAAGATCTCTTAACCATTTGATCACGCTTTCTGGATCTTGTGATGTTGTCATTCAACATTATAACATCATTATACTCAAGCCTGCTTTTTGTTGACCCATTTTTGTTAATGGTTCTTAGTTAGCAGCACACTATTGTCTATTCCTAAGTCATGTGCTCGAAATCATCCTCATATGAGCCTGAGTGCCCAAGGTTATCTATCAGTGATCTTTTTTAAAAAGGAAATTAGGTCCCCCTTAGCAACTAGGCTAAGGGGATTGGACTAACAGCAGTGGTTTTTTTTCCCCCCACAGAGCAGGGTGCTTAATAACCATTGAGTGATGCTCTTAATCTTACAATCTGGGAACTCCTGCAAGCTAATGGGGTCACCATCCTTCCATGCAATCGTGTACCAGTACTGCTTTCATAGAATTTCATGTACCTGATATCTTCATAAATTCATCACCGTTGTCATCAGGAGCGCATTTCATTAGATTGGGTCAATGTAAGAACTGATCCAGGTCCATCATCACCGTTGTCATCAGGAGCGCATTTCATCAGATTGGGTCAGTGTAAGAACTGATCCAGGTCCAAAGGGATTTGAGCAAATTTATTTCTGGCTGTCAGCCTGCCATCAAACTGGCTACAGCTAACGTCATGGAGTAGAAATCAGCCGGCTGGCATATAGGTGGATAGGCTATTGTGACATGAACAATATTAACCAAGGTTTGCAGAACCGGTACCGGAATCGAAACTGGTCAGGGCCGCTTCCGGTTCAGAACCAGCTGGAACCGCCCAGTTCAAACCGGATCGGGAACCGCTGGTTCTGATCCGGTTCTGGTTTGAACCAGCCGGTTCTGCAAACCATAATATTAACCCACATGCAGGTGGAATATTATCATAAGATAAAAAAAATATAAGAAATTAACAATGATAACAGTAAATAATTGAGGGAAAGAAGAGAATTAAAAATATGATAGAAATTTAAATTTTGGAAAAAGATGGAAACTTTTAAGAGTATCACCCAATTATCAGCTGAAAATTTCTAAAGCTGAGCAGTTTCTGGCATCAACATTTCCGGGGACTAGTTGGTCTTACAAAAGTCCACACATTGATTCGTTTAGAAATCTAACACTTATGCTGTGAAAAGATGGCAGCCCGAGATATGCCTTTGCCCATCAGCAGTGGTAATGCATTCTTAACATATTTAGTGTAGCTTATGCCTTTGTGAATTGACACTTCTTGCAATATTTCCATGATGCAAGTGTTCCATGGCACTGTTTTTACAGTTGTCTGGAATCCATGGGAGAAAAAGTCGAAATCCATGGTGGACTTTGGGGACGAGGAGTACAAACAGATGCTATGTGTTGACGGTGCAGCAGTCGAGAGGCCAATCACTTTAAGACCAGGTGAAGAATGGACTGGACGATTGGAACTGTCTGTTGTTCCATCTAGCTATTGCAGTGAGCACCTTGATCCTTTGAGAGGCATTTGAGGACATATGAGACTGGTGATTATCTGCTGTTTTATTTTCAAATATGCCGTGTCCCCAAACTGTATTTATATAAATAACGCTAAGTTACATTGTGATGTAAGAATCTGTTGAAACTCTGGGATGTATTATATTTTGGTCATACGTGCATATGGTCACAAGGTTCAGATCGCTTAGGCTGATTTCGCCGCTGCACGCCAGTCATGCCATCATCATAGGTCTTATCCCGTGAATCCGGATTTAGCTGGATCCGAGGATCCCATACTGGCTATAGTTGTGTAATTTGTTTTATTTTTTAAAAAATCAGAAAGTTAGTAGGGTTTTGATATGATTCCTCTTCTAGGCAAATTGAAAGTAGTCTCAATGTTTATCCTTTGTATCAATGGAACCTAAAAAAGAGGAAAGTTTTTTACTTTTTAAAGATTAGACCAATTAGAATGAGTGGAGTATAAGTGGTGTAGAAGAAATGGAGTAGATGATCTCAACCCATATTTGGCAGCGGTCACTGCATTACCCTACAGGATATCTACTTTTTAAAAAGGGATTCCCAGGAAATATCTGACGAAGTGTCCAAGCGTTTATGGTAGACAAATTGTGCTAGCAGTTGAATTCATTGGTAGTTGGAGTCTGATGTTGCTGAGGCGTGCACGGAGCAAAACCGGATGAGGCACGCTTGATAGTTTAAGGATGAACAATATCAATGTTCGAACTTCAAAAGCTCATCCGTACTAATCAAAATTAAATGTCCGATAAACCATTGTCATTAACCTATCTGAAAAATAATTAGGACCTATTTAGATGGCAACTTATAAGCATGATTAGATTTAAATAAGCTTATTCCCACAATAATCTTACTCTACATGCTAAAGAATAATTACCATAAACTCACTCAACTTTATCATAAATGCAAAACTAGCCCATAAGACATGTTCTATAAACATACTCAAAGTTTGTTTATGTTGAGGCTGTCTTATGTTGATCATAAACTCAGTTATGTTTCTATAAATCACTGAATACATTTATGATAGACAGATTTATGATAAATGTATTTCTTGTTTGTGTTCTCTTAAATAGCATTTAAAAATGGTAACGATAAGATTTCAGGTCATTGTATACTTGGTAGGTTGTTGGGTGCGGTTCCCGGGATCCAGAGACAGCACAACGCACACTCACACGAGAGAGAGAATGAGAAAGATTGACGGGAGAAAGCCAACTTCCTTTTATTAAGAAAAAGAAATGCTACACCATTTCTCTCCGGCGGCTCCCTGCACACTTGACACTATGGTGGTGAGTCACACCTTGGGGGTTACATATATTTATAGAGAGATAACCCTTCAACGGCCCCTCTCAATCTGAGTCCCTCTATGATTCTTACCTGGAAATCATAATTGGATTCCAACTCCTACCCGAGTCTCGATCGGATCCCACCCGTGGCTCTTCGAATCTCCGCCGAATTTTAAACCACCGCACAACATTCTCCACCTTGACTTGAATTCGCACACTTGACACTATGGTGGTGAGTCACACCTTGGGGGTTACATATATTTATAGAGAGATAACCCTTCAACGGCCCCTCTCAATCTGAGTCCCTCTATGATTCTTACCTGGAAATCATAATTGGATTCCAACTCCTACCCGAGTCTCGATCGGATCCCACCCGTGGCTCTTCGAATCTCCGCCGAATTTTAAACCACCGCACAACATTCTCCACCTTGACTTGAATTCGCAAGTCGTCATGGAGAACAACCTGATGTTGATTCTGCAACTTGTCTGTCCTCCAACTCCACTAGTATGGCCTGCATCCTATACCCGGATGCCCACACACCTCTTGGGTGCCCCACACAACTTTAGCACTGTTGTACAGCTCAATGTAGCTCTATCTCTCTTAGTTGACGTGAGAGACCTCAGCCACCAACGATATTTGAAGCGAAAGTGACTCGCTTCCTCTGCACTCCACCATCGGCAAGCCGAACTCATCGTCGATTTGTACTACTTGCCTAGGACACGTTTGTGCGAGCCACGCTTGTGTCAACCCTCCCTATGTGCTTGTACAAACGATCCTTCATCAGTCCTCGCAACACAACCCGTACTCCTCTACATACCCTGAGAGCTCCACCTTCAAGAGCGTATTGGTAACCTCTTGAACACAATACTCCCAGTGAGATTAGATTCCTCTTCAGATTTAGCACATGTCAGACCTCTATCAAAGTTCACACCGACCCATCAAACATGTGAATCCACATTGATCCCTCTCTGACAACCTTACAGACCGCACTATTTGCCAACTGGATTGAGCCACCATCATATGCTTGATACCTAGTGATCTTCCTGAAGAACACATGTGAGCCGAACAACCATAATCTAAAATCCAATCTGATCACCTGCAGATGTCACGCACAAGACCTCTGCGTATTCTCCATTGTTGTCTTCATCAGTTGCCTCGACTGATGATGCTTCCGCCTTCTTTTTTCCTTTTCTTTTCACAATCTCACATCCTCCCTTCATCTTAGACAGTCTCTCTTTATATTGCCTTTCTGGTCACAATAGTAGCACGTCCGAGGAACCCTTGCTTCCTCTGAAACTCTGTCTGTCATTAGATCTCTCCCTACCTCCTCCTACAATCAAAACATCACTCCCACATATTGCCCTTTCGTGGTTACTCTTTTGTCGTGACCTGTTCATGACCAATGAAGTGACTGCATCATCCAAGCGGAGAGTATCCTTCCAAAATAGCATTGTGGTCACTATGTGATCATATGACATAGGTGGTGATGCTAACAGGAGAAGTGCCTTGTCCTCTTCATCGATCTTCATGTCCAGGACAAGCACCTTCGTTAAGATCTTGTTGAACTCATTCAAATGCTCATCCAGTCATGCTCCCTCCAGCATCCTCAAGCCATATAATTTTTTCTTGAGAAATAGCTTGTTCGTTAGTGACTTGCACTTGTACCTTCTTTCCAACTTCTCTCAGACGTCCGTCGGATCATCCAAGCCAATCACCTCACGAAGTGTGTTGTCCGACAAGAACAGTTGTATCGTGTTGGTCACCATATCCCGCATATCCTATCACGTCTTGGCCGTCTGCTTCTCTGGCTTTTGAGATTTCTTATTGAGAGCCTTCACCAGTCCCTCTCACGTCAGGGTGTTTTTCACATGGTGATGTCACAAAGTGAAGTCGTTGTAGCCGTTGAAGGATTCTACAGAGAAGCTCGTGACCCTTTCTACTACTTTTTGATTTGTGACCTCCTTGTCCCCATCGACGCTTCTCGATCAGACGCCATCACTATCGATCGCCTCAATCTTCGTCGATCACCAGACCAACTTGCACAAATCAATTAAAAATAGTAGAATTTATCCAATCCGCATCGTCCAACGAATTCAGAGCGCCCAAAAACTTAGAGATGGACTTCTGGATCACCTAATTCTGCCACCGATTGCCTCTGATCAAGCCGAAACGCCTTCGGCTTTCCGATCGATGCACCTCCACCACTGGTGAGCTTTTGCCCTATTAATAGATAGAGATCCATTAATCCTGCTAACTCCACCTGGACCCAATATTCTCGATCCACCTGATGCCACCCAGATCCTCCACTCGGATATGTGTTCCACCTGCTTTTTCTTTTTCCGTCCTTTATTCACGCGAGAGAGAAGAAATGTTGCTGTAGATTTCTCTCTCTCCCTTTTTTTTTGTCTTTTCTTACTTTTAAATGACTGTTGGATCCACCACTTCTATCTAAGGTTCACCGACTCGAAGAGTGGGTCCGACTTGGATCTCATATGATTCGGTACAAGTCGGGCCGACTCGCACAAACTCGGCCGAGTTGCATGGAAAAGGGAGTTTTTTTTTGTTTTTTCAGATTTCAATATATTTTCAACAAAAAATAAGTTTTATGGAAGAATATTATTTTACAATCAATCTTAAATCATAAACTTTCTACGGTATGTAATGTCATAACCATTAACTAACATTAATATAATTTTTTACATTTTCTAAATTTTCATTCATTTTCAAATTTTAAAAGAATTAATTCAAATCAATCCTCAATCTCTTTAGATTCATGAAAAAATTTGTTTCAAATCTTTCTATGCAATCTCATAACAACTAATTAATATTAATATTCTTTTCTAAAGTTTTTATTAGGCTCGGACGACGCGGCCCGTGTCATGGCTCAGAATCACTATGACACGCTACTAGTCGCCCGAATTGAGACGATATGGTACGATACTGCAAACCGTGCTTCTATCTCCCGCCTCCTCCCGCCTCTTTTTCTTCTTCTTCAACTTCTTGTTCCCAACAGGAAACGTGAAAGGGGGAAACGACTTGGCCGGCGCAGGTCTTGAGAAGGGAAGGCTAGCCACCGGCCACTGTCGGCCCTTGCTGCAGCCGTCGGTCTCGTCGTCGACCACCTCCCGCCGACGATCACCGCCAGTCTCTGGCCCCTGCATCACCGACGGCCTTCTCCTTCTCTCTCTTATTTTTCCACCTCCGGTTCCAAGAGAAGAAAAGGGAGATCCGTCGACCAGCGCCGCCATTGGCCGTTGGCCTCTTGCAGCCCAGCCAACAGCCACTGCCTTTGTGCCCTCGCCGACACCGCCGCTGGCCCCAGGGCCACACCAAGCCTCTGCCCCGGTGCTGCTGTTGATGTCACTTGCTACCTCCGCTGCAGTAGCACCACGAGCGACGCCCTGTCGAGCACCTCCTTATCCGCACTACTGCCGGCTTGCCGCAGTACCACCACCAACGTCAGCACGCAACTGTCACTGGCCACCTGGTGCCGGTGCTGACCATGCACAGCTGCTGCCGTCCTTGCCTTTGTGCTCACTTGCACACCACAAGCACCATCCACTGGCCTCCGCGAGCTCCGGCGCCGCCGTTGATCACTGCGTCCACCACGCAGCAGTATCCTCCCGCCCACCGTGAGCGCCGCCGGGAAAATCGAGCCGCCGCCCCTTCTTGTCTCGAACTCCGGTGAGTGCTCCTGCATCCTCGCCTCCACCTAGCTCTTATACCACATGCGGTTCCCAGGACCCGGAGACAACACAAACACGCACACACACGAGAGAGAGAGAACGTGAGAGATCGATGAGAGAGAGTCAAGTTCTGTTTATTAAGACAAAGAAACTCTACACCCTTTCTCTCTGGCGGCTCCCTCGCACACGGTGGTGCGCCGCCCTTGAGGGTTTTACATGTCTACAGAGGGACAACCCCTCTCAATCCGAGTCCTTCCTAGACTCCCACCTGATAACCAGAATTCGCGATCGGATCCCACCCGTAACTCTTCGAATCCCTGCGGAATTCTAAGCCACCGCACAACAGTTGGGGTTCAATAGTGAAATCCTTAAAATTTGACATTACTAGTTCAAGACCAATGGAAAAAGAAATCTTTATTTTGGTTTACAGCTATGTTTGATCAAAAGTAAAAGCAGATATTATTTTGGAACATAGTTTACCACGATTCCAGATTTCCTGTTCAATCAATTCAAATAAAGCAAAGTTCAGAAATTTCCAATCTTACATCAATTCAGACGAAAGAGATTCTAGAGTCTCTGTTTTTTACGTCAATCACATGGCCCATTGATGAAAGATCCACTTGGTTTGGAGCATAATTTATTTCCCCCTTAAAATCTTAGGGAGTGGAGGCAATCATATGGGGCTCATCCAGATCAGATGGTTAAAAAATAATAGTAAGAAATAAAATCATGACTCCATATGATTTGATCCTTCAGATCACACAGGACACAATCCCATGGCTTGCGGTGCAGTGCGCTGCTGCAATGCAGCAGACATTACTCTTGATGAAATAACGTGACGTCAAGTCTTGTAATGATAGAGAAATATGTAACAGTACTATACTTACAAAAAGAACTTTTGCTTTTCAATCTTTACGATCTTTCAATATTCTGTATTAGCCACTATAATCTCATATTTATTTTAAACTTTGACAATTTTTAAATGCTTCTTAAAAAATGCCTCAAGTTACAACCTTACAAAAGAAATATTCATGAAATGTTCCTTCCAGACACCTTAGTTCTGTCAAACTATATTGAGATTTTTTTTTGAAAGTGGATAGTACCATGTAATATATAAAATGAAAATGAAACAATTACACTTGATAGAACCCAAAAGGCATCTTCTGATTCCCCACCCCCAAGTGTAAAAGACAACCCCAGCAGATATACCCAAGTCACCCACACCCAAGAGCAACACCCTCAAGACATAACCACCCAAACAAACAAACTTCCTCTCAAAGGGATCCCGCACAACACCCAACTCACCCCGCAGAACCCCAACAAAGAAATCATAATCCCTTTAATAAGCTTCCCTCTCAGCCCCTCGAGAGGATATCTACGGGCCCCTTTGGAACAGGAACTAGCTTGGGATCCATTCTCCCCTGCTCGCACGGTGCCGTTGACACGTTCCATCACTCGCTGGACACTCGATTCCGGCAAAGTATCCACAGAGATCCCCACGGCCACAGCTAGCAAACCAAAATATATTGGGATATTTTACAAATATTCCAAGTATATTCCTTTCCTTTGATGGTGGCACTCTCTCGGAGGGTTCAAGAATTAGAGAGGGTTCTAAAATAAAGAGGAGAATTGCAGAGACTAAGATTATTGAATGATTCGAAGGAGTGAAAGAGAAAAACCGTTACAAAAGCATGTTGATTCCGGATGTGGAATTGTATCAAATCCTGTTCACTTTCAAAGTGGATAATACAATGACTTCAAATTCCTATGTCCAGTGAAAATACTAACAATCGATTAACTCATAGGTTAACATTTGACCCCTGTACTCAGCACATAGCACAGGTGGCGGATGAGACAGGCGCGCAATGCTGTTGCACACCTGTTTCAGAATTCAGCTCAAATATCTCATCCTTAGTAGTAAACAGCTTGTATGTTCGATTGAACAAGGGTGCTGCACTCTGTGTGCCATCGTCTCCAGCGCTGTCGTTCGTGATGCCACCATCTCCTGCATTTGACATCTCCATCACCAGACGCCGCTCACATCTCCACTACCGGCACTACGTACGCCCTGACGTTTTCAGCACTATCCATACTGACATAGCCACAAGCATGGTCACCACCGCAGCCAGCTTCAGCATTACCATGGCCACAGTTCAATGCCAACGGTATTGCTACCGCCACATCTCCACTACGTACGCCCTGGACGTTTTCACCACTATCCATACTGACATAGCCACAAGCATGGTCACCACCGCAGCCAGCTTCAGCATTACCACCAATAGCCACGGTTCAATCCTGCCGCCACTGTACTCTGCTACAATTGCAACCATACCTGGCATCATTGTTGCCACCATAGTCTGTTGCCGCTGCTATTATTGTCCTCACCATTTCCACCAAGTCATCCCTCCTGCCTCAGTTGTCGATGCCGAAAGTATTGACATGAAGGTTTTACGATACGCATTCATCTACGATGGCACCGCTGCTAATTAGCTACCGTGATAATGGCACCTCTGCTGATTAGCTAACATGATGTGTCCACATAGGAATGAGTGGGAGGAATCACTGATGATTCCACGGCCCACGCCAACCAGATTGATGGAATGAAGGCATGTTCCCTGCCAATCTCTTTACTCCAAAAGAATGATGACTGTGATGGCAGGGAGACGGAACAAGAAGGGAAGTTATGGAACGAGATATTTTACCTTCTAATAAACATTCTTACAAGACTGCCATGGCATTTTCATCAAGATAATTCTACCTTAATTCACTCAACAGACCAATTTGCTTTCCTTGGTTTGTTACTGCCCGGCAAACTTTTAACCTCCTGAGATGATGCATGTTAGTGTAAGCTGAAAATGAGTTCATAGTCACAAATTGAAAAGATGATCATTTGAACCAAAGATGGAGCTGCTAAACTGTCTTGTATTCAAGTCTCCACCATCTAATGCAGAACTAAACCGATCGAGCCACTGTGTTGGGTTGGTATTTTCTGTTTCTTCCACCCATTCTGAAGTCATATCTGTCTCTTCAAGTATTATAGGGTCTATGTCCACAGGCTTTTCTCTTGCTTGGAGCTTGAGATTGTAGTGTACATAAAGGAGATCATTCAAAGTTTCTTTATCAAGCTTGTTTCGTTTTTCAGAGTGAATATGCTGAAATGTGCTGCAGTTTTTCTCGAAAATGGCAGTGCTGCAGACTTGACTCAGCACTCTAACTGCAACATGTTGCAAGCCAGGGGCTGAATCACCATATTGCTCCCACCACATCCCTGCGGGTGCCAAATCAAAGCTCTGTCAGGAATTCAGCAAAACATGTTTAGAGTTGACACAGTCAGTTTTGGAGCACAAACCTGGAGATGCAGTGGTGCGAGCCTCCCTGGCCAAGTTAGATCCAAACATTCCTTGTGCCTTCCTAAATACAAAAATTTGTGTGGTGATATCCTGCCTCAAGTCTGGAATTGGCAATAGCTTTTCCAGGACAGCAAGGAATTCTTCCTTTATATTTGGAATAAATTTTATTTCTGGGTTGTACTGTATACTGGGATTGAGATAAGCTGCTGCTGCATGGAGAGGTGAATGAAGGTGATGCTGCCATCTTTTATCAACTATTTCCAGGAATGTCTTGCACTTATTTTCATCCATGATATAATATGTCCTTATGGATTCTTTTGCCTTCATCATGGACTCATAAATAAAACCAATTGCTGGTTTCCCTCCAGAAACATCCCTCAACACTTTCAACAGAGGTTCAGAAAGAGCTGCTATTTCTTCAGCTGCTCTCCAGAATTGATTATCCTCAAGCATGTCAATACAAGATATGCCATGGGGTCTACTGGCGTATGGAGAAGATGAATATTCTTCAGAATTAAACATATGTTTCAGCCTTGATTTCTGCTTTAACACTGATTGCAAAGAGAGAAAATTTGATGCGGATTTGCTAATACTTGTTCTCACAATGTCCTGACCACCTGTGTATTGTCTCATCAAGTTAAGCACCCAAACATTATTGTAAATAAATCTAGTAATAGACTGTGCTTGTAGCATACATCTGTTCACCCAGTCAATCTTGCAGAAGTCATCCAAGATCAAACTTAAACAGTGAGAAGCACAAGGAGACCAGAAAATGGAGCCATATTTCTGCATAATGTAACTTCCCACACTGATATAGTTCAAGGCATTATCCACAATTACCTGAACAACATTTTCTGAGCCTACATCCTGAATAACTGAGTCAAACAGATCAGAGACATGCTTGGTATTTTTAAAATATGAAGACGCATCAACACACTTGTGGAAAAATGTCCCTGAGGGAGATGCCACAGAAAAGTTTATCAACGCTCTTGATTTATTATCTGTCCATGTATCTGCAATGATTGTACATCCTGTAGTTGTCCATTCTTTTTCAATCTCTTTTATTTTCAAGCCGACTTCAGACTTAAGCTTGTCCAACCATGTGGTCCTTAGGGCCTCTGCGGTGGGTCCTCTGAATCCTGCACCACCAAGTGCCTCCATCATTAATTGATAGGAAGTAGAATGAGCAACACTGAAGTCCAACTTGTTCTCAAAAAAGAATTCAGCAATACATCTCTCTACATCAAAGACGGGCTGAGGAGGCCTGGATGTTGCATTGCTGGGAAAAAATTTAGACAGAGAGGGCCCAGCTGCCATAGGTGGTAAAATCTTCAGAGCAGGAACATTAATAGAAGGAGATCTAGCTGCCTCTGCAAGCCGCTGTTTTTTTGTGCTGGCAGCTTCCTTCCCTTCCTCCTTTGATGCTATGATAGCTTTTACCCTCTCTGTAACATCATCTCTAACTTTGTTGCATGGATTAACGCCTTTGCTAGGTACACGAGACAAGTGGTGCTTCAACCTACTGATTCCACCATTCAAAATCTTTTGGCAAAAATTACATCTCACCTTGTTTCCTTCCAGTTTTTCACAATATTCCCAACAAACATCCTTTTCACGAACCACTGAAAAAGAACCGCCACCATGAAGCGACTCAGTTTCCAAGGAGCTAAAACTTTAAGGTGTCTTCTTTATGAATGAATAAATGATGTGAGAAATTGAGATGCAACCATGCAAAAGAACAACTTGAACACAACTTCCTCGCCTGATCATTTTAAGTTTGTCTAAATACTGTAAGAATGCAGCTTGTGAGTTAAACGAGTTCCTTTTTAAGTGTTATAACTAATAGATAACCCACATTGATTTCTACTATGTGCCAACAAAAAGCTAAAGGATTGACATTGAACTGTTGAAGAGATACTTACTGATATATTCAGCTGTACTTTTGAGCAAGAAAACCTACAAAAATATGGCAAAATATTATGAGGGGAAAAAAAAATCATAAGAAATAGAAGATTGGGAAGTCTAACTATGCTAGATAGTGGATATTCCAAAGTTGAAATATCTCATCACCAAATACCACAAAATGAAGAAGAAAGAACATAATGTCAAGGATGAGTGGCAAAACATGTGAGACAAATCATGCATCAGATCTAACAAGAAAAATAACAAGGTCCCTACAAAATTGAGAAAACAATAAGTCGTTAAATTTCTGAGCTACTAGAAGAAAAGGAATTCAGTAACATGAAGAGTATCCAGCAGGAAATTGAAGTAAAATCATGAAAGCCAATTGGGGGGCAGGGGTTGCATTTGGCACACATCACAAATTCAGTGAAAATGTGAACAAGCATGTCACTTCAAAGAAAAACATATTTTGCACTATTTTGCAGTACACTTTAATTATAAGCTCATGCTTGCACAATAGTCCTGACTATTACAGGAACACCAAGGGTTGGGGTGAGACCGAAATCAGGATGAGACAATTCTGGCCATTTTTTTAATTAGAAAAATCGACTTGGCCAACTCGGGCTAATTCAGGCCGGACCAGACAGTGATTGAGATGGGGATTGGCACTAGTCAATTCAACCTCTGATCCATTTGGACTTCCTCATCTTAAACTAAAAATGAAATCTGGAGCATTTTCCAAGACTTTGTTCTAGAACTCCAAAACAAATTGCAGTATTAATCTAACGTGAATGCCCGAGGAACCATCTCCTGAAATGTGCAAAAGTCAGCCATGCAGGTGAACAAATTTTGGAGTTTTGTGGACTTTGGAAGACCAAATCCTAGAGTAAATTAAATGTAACAGCAGATCTGGCATGTGTTCATACATATGAATGTACAGTATACAGAAAATAACTTCTTGCCCAATATTTTTACCCTTAGTAGCCATCCAGTCCTAGAAAAACCTAATTTCCAATCCTTCCCCTCCCCCAACCTTCATCTTATTATTTTAGCCCTTAGTAGCCAGCCATCCTTTTCAATACTGAGTTATAAATTATTGAAACTTTTGATACCTTAGCTCCACAAAAGTTTCTATCAGTCAGGCAACAGAAACAAATGTCATCAGACCAACATTAATGTTATGCAGATGTGGCAGCAAATGGCATTAAGTGAGAAGTCAGTAACAACTCTAGCAGGATACTTACCAATCTAACTCATATAAACCCCTAAGTGCCCAGAGAACCAAGCAGACTTGCAGGGGCAGGTTCCAAGGGACCCAAGTCTGCAAATGCTGGGAGTCATGCAATTGAACTCTACTATGAAGTAATGCAATGTCTTTTTGTTAATCATGCCCATAATATCATCTTGTTTCGGACATAAAATCTGGACCCTTTTATTCCCAATAAATTAACCACATTGTGGTCTATCTAGAAGCCAAAAATAAGCATAGAAAAATTATGTTGCATGGAAAAAGATTAAACCAGGTGAAAATGCCCTTTTACAAAAGAATTTCAAGAGTAATGAAACAAACATCAGGGTGTTGCAATTTAACATTCATCTTGACTCTTGAAATATTAAACAAACAGCAGCTCATTAATGAAGTTATAGGTAATCAATTTAAACCCTAGATGATACAGTTGCTAGGTAAAAGTAGCTGTGGCCAGCAGGAAAAACTAAGAAAAATCTGAGGAGCCTAAAACAGTTCCCTTTAACGCAATACCAGTCAACAGTTGGGTGTTCCAAAATTCTAAAGACTCTAGCAAGGCTTCCGGATGTTGCCACCATCACATCCAAACCCATTTTGTTATGCCTGAACCTGCATATGCCAGTTGGTGGTATCTAAGAAGACCTGGCCACTTAAGGATTTCCATGTTTCCTAGTTATAGCTAGTTGGAAAGTAGAAAACTAGCACATCATGCACCAAGCCTTTAAAAATCATGTCAAAATTTATGCTCCTTTATCCAGATATAAAGTTCATCCCTTGAAAGTTCTCATAAACATAATTGCCTAGAAACAAAACAGGCCACAGATCAACAGTACGTGAAGTTGGCCGTAATTCACAAACACCAAAAGCAAAATGAAAGAATAACTATAATTTCCATACCACTGCGATCAGGTATTCCTGATTACATTTTCAGCTCAATGAGGACATGAGTAATCAGTTGAATGTTGCTTCAAGTTATGAAAACATTCCTAGGATCAAGACCCATCCATAGAACCTGATGGCAAAAAGTCCATAGGATCCTAAATCCTTAGTTACATCTAACCACTAGTAATCCATATCAATCTACATCAGATGCACAATGTATTGAGATTCTCTTTATGCCAAAAACAAGTATAGCTGGCACATTTGTCTCCTACCTAAGGTTCCTTTAAGAAAGGGAATTCATCAATCAACATGAAGGAAACCAAAGAACTTTTCAGACTATTTTCCACGGTAAACTAGAAAGTCGATGCTAAGGGAATGAGGAACAGATAAAGGGATGCATCACATATGCAGCGGCAGTTCCTTTTGTGACATTTGGCTACTTAAAAGGATTTCACAAACATGACATGGAAAGAGCAATTGGCTATCAAAGATGTCCTTGTCCATTTTGTCATTGAGATTTCATAAATTCCTGAGTGAGGGAGGGCAATAATCATTTGATCATTGCCTTCCATTGGAAAAAAAAAATCCACAGGAATTTCTTGGATCTGCTTCTTATTGGTCTTTCTGTGAAGGACAATATATGAAATGTTGATTGCATCGCTTCTGACCTTTGTGTGAGTGTCATAAGACTACTCATTCATTTTTTTTGTTACTATGTGCCTCCACCATACATGCAAGCTCCCATGCAACAAGCAGTAGGCGAATGTACGCTCTAGATATATGAAATCGAGGAGGGTTCCATTGCCACCTGTGGCAAAACAAGAATGGTGCTGCCTAGCCTAAATATCACGTGATAGGTCTCTAATTTTCGGTCCACACCATCTGACCTTCTTCTCTATTAATAAACTATCTATGAACTCAAAATCCTATACTTAACAGATGAATATAAAATGATTGGCTCAACAATGTGAAATATGGTATTATCTTATAGGTGACTTTTTAGATGTCAGATTGAAACGATTTTTCATTTATAGATAGGTTATCAATTACAAAGAAAGTATGATTATATAAACAAAAAATCAGAGATCTACTCATGCAATTTAGAGTAGGTGGTGGCAGCCTATTTTGCCGTTTGTAGCAATGGAACCCTCCTCTATGAACTCCTCTTTCTCTTCCCTTGTAGAAACTGAAGCATGTAAAATAGTGAATGTGATGATCGACAATGCATAAAACAAAAATGTTAAGACCCCCCATATTATTCCACAAATGAACTTACTATGCCACCTTTTATGCATCACATTATTGTCCAGACTCATAGGATCATCCTATATTTTAACAAGCTGTTTTTTTTAATTAGCCTGGAAATGTGCATTCTAACAAAGGCCACTAAAACCTTGACAAGAAGAGACCTCCGGATAGACATGGATTTGTCTGTAATTGACGTCCGTGACATCCAAAATAAAGAGAAATATCAGGGTAACCTGCACAATGGTGAGATAATGGCCTGAATATCTCCTTGCCTACATGCAACTTTCTAAATAACAGCATCGAGCAATAATAAAGCAATTAAGATGCAGTAATCACTTTTCTTTGAGCAACTTGCATGTAGGACTCTGATCAACAAATTTGCACGTTAGATTTCATCCTTCACGTATCCCCAACTCAACATGCACAATCATGCAACATGCAGTCACAAAGCATGTATGCATGCAGAAACAATTCTACAGATACTAAAAGAATCTGCCGCCACAGAAAAAATACATATTTGCTTCACAAATAAAAATATTCCCAAACAATGAATGTAAAACTTATGCATGCACAAAAGGGCTACATGAATGAGGTTCATGTCACCCATTTTCTATGTACATTCTACAAAATGCTTATATGAGCTTTGATAAGTCAGTCCTGCAAGGTTTGGAGCACAGATAGGCTGCAACAGTTCATAATAGCAGCTAAAGTTGGGAGGTACGATGGAGCAGTGTATGAAGAGAGTTGGTATGCTTTGTATCAAGGAAGGAAGGATTGAGGATCGGGCACGGATCGGCCCGATCTAGACCAATCGAATCGGCCAATCCGATCCAATCCCAGAACAATCTGGTCCGATCCCCTTCTCCCTTATATAAATTATAAGGGTTCAGAAAAAAAAACTAAAAAATGTGTAAAAAAACTAAAAAAATATACAAATGATTATCTTTGTTTGAACCTTGATTTCTTCTCTTTACCTTGCTATCTAAGTCAACTCTATCTTATTTCCTTAATAGGTGGTCTCTCAATAACACACACACACAAACACTCTCTCTCTTTCATCTCTAAAATTTTCTTTCTCTTACTCTTTTCTTTCTTCTCATATATATATTTGTATTAATGGTTCTCAATAGTAAATAAATCAATAAGTTTACCAAGTTTTAATTTGGAAGAAAATTAAAAAAATATGCACCATTCCTCTTTTTTTTTTTTGAAGATTATCCGGTTCTCAATATAAATGACAATAAGGATACTGAAGTTTATTGATTTTTTTTTTATCAATGACTAAAATACATACTCTTTTGGTGCCAATTCCACATTCTCATAATACAAGATAACATCATACATTGATAAAAATATCATATGATACTGTATTATGGGAATATAGCACTAACACCAAAAGGGGTACGAATTCCAGTCATTGATAAACAATTTCAATAAATTTTAGTACCCTCGTTATCATTTATATCCATAACTAGATAGTATTCAACAAAAAAAGAATGGTACATATTTCTTAATTTTCTTGACAGCGCAACTTAGTAAACTTATAGATTTTATTTATTATTGAAGACTGCTAATATTAATGTATCTAAGGGAAGAAAAAAAAAAAAAGAGCAATAAAGAGAAAAATTTAGAGAGATTGTTGGAGAGAGAATGTGTGTGGGTGATAAGAAGACAATTTGTTAAAAAAAAAAGTGCCTTGAAGAGTCCACCTAATCATTGTAGAGTGCTACTTCTCATAAACAAGTCGATAGAAAAGAGAGTTTAGACTTTAGACCTTAGAGAGAAAAAACATAGATACATATGTATATATATATTAATTAGATAGAAAAATTTAAAGAGAGGGAGATATTAATTAAATAGACAAATTTAGAGAGAGGGAGATATTAATTAAATAGAAAATTTTAGAAAGAGGGGGAAATATTAAAGAGATAGAAAAACTTAAAGAGAAAGGGAGAGAAATAATATTAGATAGAGAAAATTTGGAAAGAGGGAGAAATATTAATTAGATAGAAAAATTTAGAGAGAGGAAGAGATACTAATTAGATAGAAAATTTTAGAGAGAGGCAGAAATATTAAAAACAGAAAGAAAAAACTTATAGACAGAGGGAGAGAAATATTAAATTATTAATTATATAGAAAAAACTTAGAGAAAGAAGGAAGAGAGAGAGAGAGAGAGAGAGAGAGAGAGAGAGGGCACTTAGATGGATGGGATGGAGAATGGCATTGGGGGGTTTATATAGACCAACCCCCCCTCCCCCCTCCCCCCACCCCCCACCCCCCAGGGCCCAAACTAGCCATTAGGAATGTTCCCAACGGCAACGACTACTTTGAAGTTAGCCGTTGGGGGCCAAATCGACCCGATCCAGAACGGGGATTGTGCAATCCACACCAACCCATCCGATCCTCCCGATCCCGGTGTAGGACCAGAGGATTGAGGAATGAGATCGGATCCGATCGACTAGAAACTAATTGGATGGGCCAATCTAATTCGATCTGTGCCGATCCGGCACACCATACTTTGTCTATGGTGGGTTAGGGGTTTGGGAAAATAGGATGGAAAAGTCTACTTTTTGGGAAAACTAGTTTTCTGTGAATTAGGAGTTTGAGAAACAGAAAATTTTTTATTCCCTGATTGGGAAAACTACCCCAAAAATTTTCCTACCTCTAGACCTTGGAAAATTTTGTTTTCCAAGAAAAAAAATCAAGCTTCTCTCCCACTCTCTGTAGATCACCCCTTTCCAAGGAATGGTTGAGATTTAACATTAATCCCCTTCAAAAAAAAAAAAAAACATTAACCCACATGAGATTTGACTTTTCCTAATAACCCCTAATGAGAAAAAATATGTTTTCTCATAATAATTTTTAGTCTAGGAAGAAAAAAGTTTCTTTTCCCAAGAAATAAAAAGTTTTCCAATACCCCTAACACACCCATAGTGTCTTTTCTTTCTAGGCTACGTACAAAGACTTCTCCTTCTGGGTGTGGCTGTGCAATTTGCAGATAGTTGTATTGTTTCCTTTATTACACCTGATCTATGGATATTCCCAGGCTGCAGCTTCCAGTGTAACGAATGACTGCTCCTTATGATGGTTGTGATTCTGCTACAGCCCCCCAAGCGTTTACCGGAGTTGTGCGGTCTCCTGACTGGGATGGCGACTTCCAACTCAATCAAATGCTTGTAAGCTTACGTCGCTAGTAGTGGATCGCCACAGGTGGCATTCTAGCCGCACTCCGGATTAAGGAAAATAACACCACACTCCCACGATTTAACCAAATTGCCCAACAACGAAGCAAACCAGAAACTCTCGATCGATAGATGATCGAAATATTCACAGTGGGTAAAGATAAACCAGCGAATTCATCAAGGGCCAAACAACTTTATCAACACTTCTAAGCCAACGAATCAACAAAGTATACTGTTCCGAACCAGTATCACTCGGCAAATCGGTCATCACCATGGAAAATCCTCACTCCTCAGCCTATCCGACACTTGATGCAGAAAACTAATACTACGCATCCACTTCCAACCCAAAAACCCTACAATGGAAATGCCATTTTCTTTCCGGAAATCGCCCACTTTGTTATCTAAATTCCCGCTCTCTTCTAAACCCACCACTCAGTAGCATCCACTGATTGTGAGCGCAGAAAACAAAACCCTAATCGGAGCTATCCAACCTTGGACGCCAGCATCGAATTACAGATCAAACAAGAGAATTTATTGCCGAATTCAGCAGGAGATGTACAGATCTGATGCGGGGTTCACACAGGGAGATGACACAGGAGAGGAGGGAAAATTATCTGTTTGAAGAACCTGCTCGCTGGTGCGATTTTCCCCTAACCTCAAGGAGCGAATATCGCGAGATCTCGCCGCTAGGGTTCTTGCGGACCTCGCTTTTCCTGCGGCTCGTTCTCATATATCATCGCCCGGCCTCTTTATTTATCACTTGTATTTTTTTCCTTTTTATCGAATGGGAGCACGAGAAATTGGCGATATTAGCACCGCACGTGCCAAGTGGCAACCAGGAGCTAAAGCGAGTGGAGGATGCCCTGTTCAGACTTTTTTTTTGGGTTTTCTATTTGATATATATCCTCCGTTTTATCGTCATTAACCGCGTCAACCCGGGAGTACGAGTAGCTCGACCGTGTCGTGATCTTTTACACACAAAATAAGGAGGAAAAAAAAAAGCGTGGCTCGCGAATCGCGAATATATCAGAAGTAGCCGTTTGGTGCCTTCTTTGCCCGGGCTTTTCTTTTTCTTTTTCTGTTTTTTAGAGGAATGATCCATCCAGCTATGTGTGTCACTGCTATGTTCTAACTTCTAAAGGCTAATGGGGTGTTTGGTTGTATTATAATACAATTTTTTTTTACAAATATATATTTTTATACTAAAAATATATTAAAAAGAATATTTGATGACATTATTAAAATATATTTTAATAACACTCTTCACTCATAAAAGATGACAAAATTAAAAAGACGGGTGTCCCTATTTTATTTTTTATCACGCACAACAGCCGGCAACCCTCTTGCCGCCGCCATTGCCCCCGCCACCACTGCCAGCCTCTTCCACATTCTGCCGTCGCATCAGTTCCTGCACATTGGGGGAGTGGCCAATGACGGAGGACTCGAACTCCTCCATGGTCAACTGCCGCCCTGTTCCCACCTCCCTCAGCTTGTTCCACATGCCGTCCTCTCTCAACTCCTTCACCACGAACTCCTCTCCATTGTCCAGGTTCTTGATCCTACGGTATTGGTCGCAGTTGTTGTGGTTGTGATACCCGTTCTTGGAGCCATCTTCCAGGACGCCGTCAGAATCCTCGTAGCTGTCATTGGTGTTGGCTCCTGAAGAAGGAGATTTCGCAATGGGCAGCTTGTTAGGGGACATATGTTGGTTATGTACAAGCGAAGTGGGCGAGATGCCACTGTTGGAAGGGTCCACGGCCATGGCGCCGTCAGATTTGGAGCGGCCGATGGCAGACGGCGAGGAATTTTGCAGGGGATGCCATCGCCGGGAAATCCCGTCGTAGGACGCCAACCTCCCCATCTTGCCCTGGCGAGCCACCCCCTCCACGGCCGCCTCACCGCGACCATTACACCCGTTCCCCTCGCTGTCCCCGTCGCCATCGCCACGACCCGCCAGCTTCCCGCGGGATAGGGTGGAGTCGCTAATCAGAAGAACTAAAGGAGGCTAATAAGAACAACTTAAGGAGGCTAAAAGATCATTAGAGATTTAAAATAAATATGAAGCTAGTTTAAATAAATATGAAGATTACACAGTGACGGGAGGAAATTAGACTGCAACCCAATTAGGCCCAATTGAAAGCAGCCGAGAGCGCTGCAACCAATTTAATGTCATGTGCGACGGGCATGTGAGTTCTTGCAAGCATCTAGCGGGACGGGCCAAGTCTGTGGGTGCATAGTAGCGCGTCCCCAGCAGGGCCCAATTGGGGGATCCATGTTCCTGAGAAAGTTAGCCCCCAACGAATACCCTCAAGACCACCCAAGAGTGCCAAGCTCTCAGGGATATTTGTCCCGACTTCTCGAGAGGGCTAGACTCTCGGGAAAAGTTCAACTTCCTCCTACTCTTCATTGGACAAGGCCAAGGTCTCCAAGGCCTAAATGTCGAGACCTTGACTTCCCAAGAAACTGGAAGCTCTCAGGATAATTCAAATTCTCTCCTTTCTGCTAGCAAGCGAGAATCACGGTCAAAACACTACAACTACCTATCGAAGGCAAAGTCTTATGTTCTCTACTTCTCATCAAGAGAGGAGATTATGTCTTCCAGTCAGAAAAAACCCATGATCCCCTGTATCAGGGGGTCTAAATCACGAGCCACCAGCGGGCCATTACAGAACTACCCTCCATCGCCTCACAGAGGGGGCCATATCAATATACTATCCCTCCGCCAGAACAAGGTACGCATACTTGCACCAAAAAAAATCCTAGCCATCCAATAGTTTTCTACTGAGGATTTGACTTAGGCATCAAAGAGATTTTCCCCCACCTAGACAGGAGACCCCTTGACTATCTTCTTTCTCTCACAGGTCCTTGCTTCGCGCGCATTCCTCTCCAAATATAAATTCTATTATAGGAGCCAAAGATTGGATCATACGGTCCTCAACGTTTACCAGTTTATGACCTCTACACAAAGATTAATATAGAATATCAAAAGATTGAAAAGATTGAAAAGTGAAAAAAAATTCAAATTGTAAAGTTTTGGAAGCAATCAAAATCTCATCGTGATTATTCCCCATCTATTTGTTGTACTTATATTTTAGTTTCTCCCCAACAATTTGACACTTTAAAATCTCCTCTTATATTTCAAACAAATGCAAGCTTAAGTAGGCACATTGTTACGGTGCTATGTCCAAATGAATAAAGCATGCCCTACGTAAGTTTGGCCATTCGATCTTTAGGTTAGATGATCAAATTTAAATACATTTTAAAAAGTCCACAAGACTTAAATTTAGTGCGTTTAAAGACGAGAACATTGATCTAATATCTGATCTTTAATTAAAACGACAAAGAAGTAGAATGATGTGTCAGGTCCTCTTGTTGGCATGTGAATCCATGTAGCGTATAGGGAATACTAACCGACCAACTTGCACGATACGTGAATCAACATGGACTTGCAGTTTTCCGCAGCTTGCATTCACACATTGAGTCGTTGAGGCACGCTAACGGGGATTGAGATCATTTTGACCCATTCCATAGATCTTTTCTAAGGTCCTAAAATCTTATTGGAGGAAATGTAGGGAATGTACCATCATTACAAATGCTAGTGAGCCATTATCCGGATTGAGATCATCTGGACCCATTTCATGGACCCTCCCTAAGGATCTAAAATCTCAATGGAGGAAAAATGGTATTTATCAATAGAGTAAAGTTGCTTATAGAGTTATTTTTTCTCTCCATGAGATTTTAGGGTCTTGGAAAGGGTCCATAGAATGAGTCCAGGTGATTTCAATCCTACTAACGGCTCACTAGATGGTACATATTCCCCACATTCTAAGTTGAGAAATATTGGAGAATAAAGATTAAAGGATGACTCTAACAATGATGAGCATAGACACACTGCCATTGCCCACCCTTATTTTTGAGACTAAAAACCTGTGATTTAGTGACATTAAACTTCTTTTTCATAAAGGAGATCATAAGTTCAAGTTTCACCTCTTGGCATTGCATAGGAAGAAATACTTAGCTTATGGTGAGGATCTATGTTTGCGCTCTTTTGACTAAGGAGGCCTTATAAATGCTTTTGACGGAAAAAAAAAAAAAAAAAAGAGGACATGAAGAGACGAAGTCCTCTACCTATTAGGTATTGGTACATAGTATCTAGCTTCTATAGATAGATAGATAGATTGATTGGCATGAGACTCTAGGTTTGGCCCACTCATTTATGTAGAACATATCAATTTGAATAGCTCTACGAGGAACGTATTCCTTTGGACTTGCAAAAAGTCTACCTCTTGAACGGCTTTTAGCTAGCCGTAGAAAGTAGAGTGTTGACTGTGATTACTTCATGTTGACCAGAATTTCACATGATATTCCACGGAAGTGAAGCTTGCTTTCAAGACGAGCCTGTCCACAATCATCCAATCTGTCAGGAAGTTTCATCTATTGTAATTGTGGCTGCCAAGGATGAGACTTCAAAGTTACCTAAGAATATTTGTGATCTTACATATATATATGTTAGCTAACGGACACGTTCTTGATCTCATAATTTATACATCTTGCAGACGTTTGAACTGTTTATGTACATCCCAAGGGTAGCATATATACCGCCTTGTTTTGAGGGTATACATGAGAACGGTCATAAGAGCAATGGCATATGCATAGTGGAAATTAGTACATCCATGCATATTTATTTATCCTTCCACGCTTTCAATAAGATAATTTTTTTTGGGTGTGTGTGTGGGTGTTTGCGTTATCACCTTTTTCTGGGGAAGTAGAGAGTCACAGAAAATATCTTTTCGAAAAGTAAAATTACGGAAAGAAAGTAGAATCATTAATCATGAGAAATATTAATTTGTTCATGGCAGGGGTGAGGAAATAAGCTCGAAAGAAAAAGAGAATATTCCGAACATATAAAGATTATTTTTTCACTAGCTTTTAGTACCTGTGTTTGCAAATTTTTTAGAAATCAATTGAACAAGTAATTTCTCTAAAAAATTTTGAGAATGCAAACACAAATTCGGAGAAGGATTTGAAGCTATAATTAATGAACATCAAGAGGACTAACAGAAAAGAACCATGGTTTTACAATAGACTAGTTGCAATCCCGTGCGATACACGGCCAGTTAACATATTTGAATAAAAAAATATAATTAATATAAGTTAAGTTAATTTTTTATATTTTTTGAAGGAATGAATAAAATAATTATATATATATATATATATATATATATATATATATATATATATATATATATTTATTTATAAGTGCTAACATTTTTTTCTATGAATATTAGATTAGTTATTTGGTAAACATTAAAAAATCAAAACTATTGTATTCAATTGAAATATGGATTGAGAGAGAAGACTAAAAAGTGAACTGAAGATTATTATTATTGCATTAAGTTATCCAAATAAATGTTGTCTTGAAATATAAATTGGAAGAAAAATAAGAGAGAGACTGGTCTCGTTAATAATAAAATTAGTTATTATTATCTCATGAGACTATCCTAATACTGATAATAAATATCACAATTTATTACTATTATTATCTCAAAAGATTGTCCCAATATTAATAATAATAACAATAACAACAACAACAACAATAATAATAATAATACGAGTGATAAAAGTGAGAGAGAGACTAGTCTCAATAATAGTAATTTTAAAAATAAAAATATCAAAATTCATTATTATTATCTTCTGAGACTATCCTAATAATAATAATGATGATGATGATGATGATGATGTCAAAATTAGTTATTATTATCTCAAAAGATTACAACAACAACAACAATAGCAACAATAATAATAATAGGGGATAGAAAAAATGAAGATAAAAATATTAATAGGGAGAGAGAAAAATATGAAAGAAGAGAATAGAAAAAATGAAGATAAAAATATTAATAGGGAGAGGGAAAAATATGAAAGAAGAGAAATAGAGATAATAATAATAATATCAAAATTAATTATTATTATCTCATGAGACTATTATTTTGATATTAATTTTTTAATAATAATAATATCAAAATTAGTTATTATTATCTCATAAAAATACCGTAATAATAATAATAATTTTAAGATTAGTTATTATTATTTCAAGAGATTGCAGCAACAACAACAACAATAATAATAACGATAGAAGACAAAAAAATAGGAGATAAAAATATTAATATAGAGAGAGAAAAATGTGAAAGAAGATAGTATAATAATAATAACAATAATATTAATAATACTTAGGTAGAGAAAGAGATGGGGGATATAGAGAGAATTAATGAAAGGAAAGGAAAGAAAGATAATTAATGAGAGAGAGTGGAGAAAGATATGATGAGAGAGAGAATTAATGAGAGAGAGGAGGAGAGAGAGATGGTGAAAGAGAGAATTAATTAATGAGAAAGATGAGAAGATAGAGAATTAACAAGGGACATAGACATTAATAAGAAAGGAATCAAGGAAGAGAGAAAGAGAATTTAAGAAGAAAATAGAAAATTTTGATGTTAACACGTGACATCATAAAACTATATTTTATATAGATCATACTTGTTGCAATCCCATGCGATGCACGGAGAATTAACATATTTAAGTGAAATAATTATAATTAATATAAGTGAAGCTAATTTTTTACTCTTTATGAAGGAATGAAAAAAATAAGTACATAAGAATATATATTTAGAAATATTAACATTTTTTCTATGAATATTAGGCTAGTTATTGGATAAATATTAAAAGTTTAGACTATCAACTTCGCGTTCTATGAAAATACCGTAATAATAATAATAATTTTAAGATTAGTTATTATTATTTCAAGAGATTGCAGCAACAACAACAACGATAATAATAATAATGATAGGAGACAAAAAAAATAAGAGATATAAATATTAATAGAGAGAGAGAAAAATGTGAAAGAAGATAATATAATAATAAAGAGAGAGTGGAGAAAGATATGGTGAGAGAGAGAATTAATGAGAGAGTGGAGGGTGAGAGAGAGAATTAATGAGAAAGATGAGAAGAGAGAGAATTAATAAAGGACATAGACATTAATAGGGAAGGAATCAAAGAAGAGAGAAATAGAATTTAAGAGAAAAGCAGAAAATTCTGATATTAATTAGTGATATTATAGAACTATGTTTTATATATATAATATACATGAATAGCCACTAAGAGGAGAAAAGAAACATGGCTTTAGTGCAGAGAAAAAGGTCATAATATATAGGGCTCTGATGCCTAGGCGGCGATATTGTTTGACCATAGAAGCCTCACTCTGACTTTATCCCTTAATGTATAATTTAACTGTCTAAACTTGGGAGAAAAGAACCGTGGCTTTAGTGCAAGGGGCAAGTATTTCTCTTTTTTCTAAACATCCATTAAGATCTCAAACATTTTGAAAAACTTTTGACACGCCTCGGCATTCCAACAGTCAAACTTTAGGAGTTGCCCTTTTCTCAATACTTTAGAATTTAAGACACGATAAACCAGACGAAACAATCCTCATAATTCGGCCATCATTTGACATGCCTCGCCCCACAGATTTGGTGCCATCTGATGCACCAATTTCTCAAATCCGGCCCACTTAAAGAGCCATTTAGCGGCGTGTACCCATCGCGTAGACCCTCTCCCAGCTATGTCCGAAGTACATTTATCAAGAGGATGGGTCTACGAGCACATGATGTGGTCGTTGGTAATATCATGCACCATTAACAAATAACGACGTCTTTAGATAATTCACAATGCAGTTCCTCGGGCCCTGTCAACACTACCTCACACAAAGACAGTAAGAAGAAACAAATAAAAACTCCATCAATCACATCATTCAGGTCAATCACATGTAATTAGTTATTTACTATAATTTCTTTTGCATTTTGGAGCAGATGGACCATCAGCATCGGTTAGGTGCATCGGATCACCTACTTCAGTCCGGTTTCTGTCACTTCCCAGCCTAATCAACCTAGTAGGAACCTCATCCATCAGACGGCGTGGGTCAAGATAGAGAATCCATTTTTCTCGGAAAATTTCGGGTCCAATCGACGAGGTCGGAAAAGGTGTTCCGCGAGCGTGGGTGGCGACGAGAGCTAGCAGACAGCGAGAGCGACGTCGCCGTCGCATTCCGAATACTACACAGTGCGCACGACGCCGCATCGCCAGGACAGAGACTACAAGTCTGCAACCGGGTTTATCCGATAAGCCTTGTGCAACCTGGTGCCAACAATGGCCAGGAAGAACAGAACAGCCAACAGGGAATGATTGGGTGTCATCCTTTACTATGGAGAGTTGCCTTTAATGATGGGCACAGTAACCACGCTCGGACGACGCCACTGAGGTTGGCAGAACAGGAAGAGTCGGAGGAGCGTTGCTACTTTTCAGCTCATTTATTGCATTTATACATCATATCTTACGCAGGCAGCCATGGCGGTATCTCCAGTTGAGGTAACAATTAACGAACCAGCTACTGCTAGTCCGGTAGCGGTGCCGAACCCCTTCCGCGGCCGCGTTTCTCTCCCTGGGCAGATGCACTGGTGATGGGTTCCTGTATCGGCCTGAGCAACCACTCCGCTACTCCTACGCTGCTGCGTCTTTTTTAAAGGCTTCTGCTCCTTCTCTCTCTCACGTCCACCTTTGCTACGCTTCCACGGCTCGATTTGACGGGATAAAAATGAGTTCCTTGGCTGCATGCTGCTCCCGCAAGCAAAGACTGGTCAAGTAGTGCTGGCCAGCGTAGCTACCTAGTACGTTGCCGTCACCCGTCTCTTTCTCTCTGCCCATTTCTCTGTTTAGAAACTGCGTCTGCCTCTGCTTCGTCTCTTTGCTCGCCTCCTTGTGGAGTTAACAACCTACCACAAGGTTACCTATAAGAGTACATCTCTCCCTCTCAAATCTCTCTTCTTCTCTATGTAAGTTTGACTAACGAGAAAGAGAAACTAAGGAAAAAGTGGTCATCGGTTGCAGGTCTCTCCATCTCTGTTGGGTTCGAGTGCACCTCTGTCCTTCTTTTGACCCAAGCAGGCAGGCAGGCTCCAAGTTTCGAACCGATCGCTTTTGCTTTTTTTGTTCTTTCTCCTCTTTTGAGGAGTTGCGGGCAGGGAGAAGAGAATGTGGACCGGCGGCATTAGTCGGAAGAAGAACACGAACTAATCCAACCGGGCTGTTTACGGTTTCGACGAGCTCGTGCGGGGGAGCATGGAGGCGTCGGCCGCCTTCTCCGTCGTGGTGGTGCTGCTGCTGCTCGGGCTGGCGGCGTCGCCCCCCGCGGCCGCCGAGCCGCTGCTCGATAAGCTCGCCCTGCTCGACTTCAGCCGCAGCGTCCCGCACAGCCGCTCCCTCAACTGGAACCCCTTCGCCCCCGTCTGCGACAACTGGGTCGGCGTCACCTGCAGCGCCGACGGCTCCCGCGTCGTCGCGCTCCGCCTCCCGGCCGTCGGCCTCGACGGCCCCATTCCCCCCAACACCCTCAGCCGCCTCACGGCGCTCCAGACTCTTAGTCTCCGCTCCAACGCGCTCACCGGGCCCTTCCCCGCCGAGCTCGCCGCCCTCGCCTCCCTCACCGACGTCCACCTCCAGTTCAACGCCTTCTCCGGCCCGCTGCCTTCGGACTTTTCGGTGTGGAGGAACCTGACGGCGGTGGACCTCTCCTTCAATGACTTCAACGGCAGCATCCCGTCCTCCATCTCCAACCTGACGCACCTCGCCGCCCTCAACCTCTCCAACAACTCGCTCTCTGGGAAGATCCCCGATCTCCAGCTCTTCAACCTAAAATCCCTAAACCTGTCCAACAACCATCTGGAGGGGCCGATCCCGGACTCCTTGCGCCGGTTCTCGCGCTCCTCCTTCTCCGGCAACGACCTGTCGGTCCCGCCTTCGCCTTCGCCGCTGCTTCGGCCCAGCCCGCCTGAGCCGAGCACCGGCAGCTCGGGTTTCAAGCTCAGCGAGTCAGCCATCCTCGGGCTCATCGTGGGGGGCTGCGCGCTGGCGTTTGTGATGTTCGCGGTCTCGTTGGTTCTCTTCTGCTCTAGGAAGCGAGGGCAGAGCTTGGACTGCGGGAAGCACTCGAGAGGGGACAGGTCGCCGGAGAAGGCGGTGCCGGGGAACGAGGACGGGAACAACCGCCTCGTGTTCTTCGAGGGGTGCAACTTCGCGTTCGATCTCGAGGATCTGCTCAGAGCTTCGGCGGAGGTCCTGGGGAAGGGGACGTTTGGGACCGCGTACAAGGCGATCCTGGAGGATTCGACGACGGTGTTGGTGAAGAGGCTGAAGGAGGTGGGGGTGGGGAAGAGGGAGTTCGAGCAGCAGATGGAGGTGGTGGGGGGGATTAAGCATGAGAATGTGGCGGAGCTGAGGGCGTATTACTATTCCAAGGATGAGAAGCTTGTCATATATGATTTCTTCAGCTTGGGCAGTGTCTCCTCGTTGCTTCATGGTATGATCCATTCCTTCCTGATGAGTAACTAGCAAAGTTCTACAGAATTTATAGCATCCAAGCGCCGAACAGTTTTGTTTGTTCTTTTTATCAATCTTTACTTGCACATTTCGTTTGTTGACAAAAAAATAATCTTCATCCATAATTCTTTCATGGTTTATGTCAAATGTGAGTGTAAAATCTTGTTTATGAGTTAGTGGGCTGTCAAAATATATGCTGGTTTTGTTAGTTTTTCAGTAGTTTTTTTTTTTCTAGAAGAAACTCATATCAGATTATCCTACATATAAGCTTGAAATGTTTTCTGTTACAAACATGGTATTGGATAGATTAAAGTGGCGGACCCCAAACAAATGGGATAAGGCTATGATGATGATGATGGGATCTTGAAAGTTTTCTGCAAGGAAACTTATGAGAGATTCTTCGACGCTAGCCTTGCAACTATTGCTCAATTACTTTTGAATGCTTTGGTGGCTTTTTTGTTGTTTAGGTGTTCTTTATTCTTTGATGTCCTGCGAAGTATCAAATGCAGAGTACTTTACCTTGCTTTGAAGTTATGCGTCCACTTGCTCTTTCTTTCTGTTTAGTTAATTAATTGGCAGATTTGAGGTTATATCTTGTTTGTTGTATCTAATTATATGCTGTTAGCCGTTTTTAGCTGGGAAGTTAGATTTTTACGCAGGGTTGTTGTTGAGAGTGCCTGTATCGTAAAAAGATGCACATTTCATTTTGTTCTTGATGTTTTCCACTGTTCTGATTATATTGGGACTTGTATCTTTGTGCCAAGATTAAACTGCTTTTTCCAGATTTATTTTTGCCATTGCAGCTTTGTGCTAAGGTTAAGTTGCTCTTCTGGATTTTTGCCATATTATTTTGTTTGCTGTAAGATAAATAGTGGGGACTAGTACCAAGTGAACAAAACGCCTATGGACTATTCAGAGCTTGTTTCCCCTGTCGTTTAAGGCTAAAATAGCTAAGGTACATTGAATTGGTCAGATGCTGTGTTATAGAACTCATAGAACTAGTGAGTGCTTCCAGCTTTCAATTTTAGAATGCATAAATAATCTTTTTCTGCCGTATATATTTTAAAACCTTGAGGTTTCAGTGATTACGTGGTACAATGTTGTAGGGTTCAGCATTTAACTGCTTCCAAGTGTAAACTTTGGAAATTAGCTAGTGGCTGGGACATCTATTCAGTTAAGATGTAAGATGTTGTCTTCTGCTTTTCCACCATAGGATTCTTACATGTTAAGATCCATGACCAAAAACTTGTGTTGACAAGTATTGTGGTCCTTCTTTTCCACAGGCTACTCCTGTTCATTTGATTCTATATAGATCTTACTATTCTTCTTAATCACAAAGAATGAAATCTTTATCGCCAGATTTGTGGTGAGTTGGGCTGAACCAAAATCCCTTTTTATCTTTGATCATCATGACTTGTAAGCACTTTCAACTTGGTTGTTTGCATATCAGGAAAGCACTTTAGAATTTCTGGAAAATCAATGATTTTGCACTTGTAGTTAGTAATATTTTATGAGCCAGCCCTTTTTATGATGAATAAATGCAATAAAGAACTTTGTTCTTGTAATTAGGAACGTATCAAAAGCAATTTATTCTAATGGTTATTATGTTGTGTGTGTGGAGTCCCTGGTTTTGAATTTGTCACCAGAGCAAGGGTCAAATATGAATACGAGGCATTTTGCTATTCATGGGAGGTTTAAAGGTTGAAAGAGATTTCAGATTTTCCACACACTGGAAATAACAACTGTGCAGTTTGCATTAATGTGCTAGAACAGCGTGGGCTTTGGCCTATTGGATTACTGTTGGTCAAAACCATTTGACCAACAAACCTTTTAGATTTTCTGCATACTGCAAATTTGATTAGGGTGATTTAAATAAAAATTGTGTTTGCATCATCTTTCCATTTGCATCCCAAACAACAGAATCTCGGGTTATATGGTGCTTTTGGTCAAATTCTGGTTGTCATGCTGGTAAGTGATTGATCTTGAGGACCAAAATTACGTAGTTCTTTTTTATTGGATGCCAAGCACCATACGAGAGGTGGGCTAGAAATTTGTAGACATTGTCATCAACTAGCTATAAATTGTTATTGTTGGTATGTTAAATTTAAGACCTTATTTTAAATTTCCCATTTCCTTTTGTTGTTGAAGTATGAATCATCTTTAAAACCATATTGTATACAGGTTATGAGTAGTTTGGCAACATGTGAACATGTGGATGGCATCTGTGCATTAACATGTGCTATTCAATGTATACTTGTATGAAATTGTGGCATAGATGAGCAAGAGCACCCAACGCATAATTTATTTAGCTGAGAACTGCTTCTGGGAAGGTTGGGATCTGACCTGACAAACTCATGGATAATATCGACCACCGCTACTTTGTGCTGATCTGCATATCATAAGGTAGACTCCCACCAGGATATGTCTAGCTGCACAAGATGGCCGTGGGAAGCTACTCATCATATTATGCAACCATAGGTTTTATATTGGGACTAGTTTAGGCTGATTCTCTTTTGGTAAATGGCTGAAAAGTTGTTCTTTCTTAAGATGTATTTATTATTTGCTTCATGTCATTTGATTATCTATCGTCCAGTTTTAGTGTCAGAAACTTCTGTAGAGGAGACCTAGGGGGATATAATATCAGGTTTCATCTTTTACAACAGACCACATTCTAAATGTGTTTCTTAGGATACCACCTTATGAATTATTTCTTAGTATATATTCAGAATTCTTTGCCATAGTCATCTTTTTATGTTAACATGATTCCAATAGTGACCCCTATGGGAAAATTTAAAACCTTGTTAGGGCTATTGCCTGACTTATCAGTTTGCGGTTAATCATCTCATGTATTTCCTGTTACTTTGTGACTTTCCTCGTTCTAATTTCTGAAATTCAAATATTTATTATTTTCAGTGTTCTACCTGCCATTTTACGTGATAAAGTGCAGCACTATGTGCCATAACACTTTCAAGTTTTAAACTGAGTACTGACAACCAAGTCAACAAGATAGTACCTTTGTATCTTGGTCTAGATTGAACTTCGCCCCACTAATAGATGTCTTTCAGACATCATCCCATCTAATGAAGATGATCTTATTCTTGATTGATAATGCCCTCTTTTCCATTTTCAAAATATCACACAGCATAGAAGAAATAACTTTCTTGAAATCCTCTTACTCCATTAGAATGTATACCCATAAAAAGGAGAATTGCAAAGCATTAAGCATATAAGAGATATCATATGTCCGGCGGATGGATATTTTTTCTTTATTCATTTTCAATTTAATGCTATGCATATCATGGTGATCTCATGATGGTTATTCTAATCACATGCATATCATACAACAATCTCTGGGAAGTCTCCTGAATGTCAGACTTAAGAATGCACATGTGGTCATGAGATACCAGCCTACACTATAACTAGTTTATGGAACATATGTAGCCCTGGGACACTTTTTCTCCCACAAAACATGTTTAATCTGGACCTCCTTGTGCGAAACACGGTAATTTCAGCGTGCAAACTTCACTTCAAGTTGAGGTACCCTCTTAATAAGAGCCACTTCAGACCAGAACCTTCTGTGTCATACAAGGGCTTCTCTTGCCCTGGTAAGATCATCAGATGTCAACACTGGGGAGATTTGTTCATAAATCTGTGAGTTGCTGGCTGAAGAGGAGTTATGCTGGTATAGGAGTGGTTTTTGTTGCGCTTAATATTAATTATTGCTATCACACTCTGGATAACAAAAATGCTGGAAAACAAGTTGTGTCTATTCATGATAGACTGGCAGGAGACTGATGAGTCAGCAAGGGGATATCATATTATCATGAGGCTTTTTTGGTTTGTTATGTGAGGAACACCGTAGATGCACTATTCCATTAGGCTTGGGGATTCTAATCTTGTGCACTTCAGAACAGAAGAGGGTGATGTGTACTGCAGGAATATGAGCTGGTCTTTATTCACTTGGTTCATGATCAGTAATGAGGTTGTTACATCGGAGAGATAACAGAGGGGTGTGGACCATGTGTCCTTTATTTTGACTGGCTTATTATGGATGCGATTGTGAAATCTTAAGATGGATGACAGGGTAAGGACTGCTATCCATATGGTCACTGGGGATGGTGGGAGATGGATCTCCATCTTTTTGTTTATTTCCCTCACCGTTTGAAGTTGTCAATTGACTAGAAGGCTTGTTCGCCTGATTTCACCATGGGGGTAGTGCAGTTTGCCAGGTTTCCAGATTTAGGAGACCTCTGGGTCAGAGGATTTATGTGATAAGGTGATAGATCCTTTTGGGAGGGAGAACTGATGTTGATGCTGTCGAGGGCTTGATTGGAATTAGCAGTAAAGGCTTCATTTCTCTTCATGGTCGATGGAAGTGGTAGATTCACATTGGTTAGGATTATTTGGGGCTGCCTACCTGTTGTAGAGCCGTTGCTTGTGTTGGTGATGAAACTGAAATTTCAGACATGCCGTCACTAGTGTCATTAATGCTCGACTTGTGGAGTGTGTTACTTCTGTTGATTGTAGAGTACTAAAATCATGTATCTCAGTTCCACTAGCACTGGGTTGTTGTGAATTTGATGATTCTATACAGGGTCTGTGAATGAGTTGTTGAGATTTTGATCTGGTGATTATCCCCTCTCCGAGATTGGCAAGTATGTTGGGTACTTTTTCTTCAGCCATGTAGGTGATGCAGTCCATCCTGGTCCTCTGCCTTAATGTCCAAGGATTGGTGAGAGACTCATTGGATTGGGATCTTGATGCACGCTTTCCATTCAAACATATAGGTGGTATAGTCAGAGACCAGTGACTGTGTCTTCTGGTTTATATCCATGGCCAGTTACAAACTGAACTCTTCGATTGAAGGTGGTTAGTGTATGGTTTACAGTTGATGTGGAGTTCAGGTGGGGTGGAGTTCGATTGACTATCATTCAGACTGGATCTGAGATGGGGGACAGGTGCTCCTTGTTAATGTTCTAGCCGATGGACAAAGGATTGGAGGTCCTATGTGATTTTGCTGTACGTGGGGCTCTGTTGTGTCCTTTTATTGATGCCTTGTGATAATATGGATTTTTTTTCCAATTATTACTCCAGAAAGTTAAGCGAATTTCATTATGCTGCATTGCATTCGTAAATGTACTCGTGTCATTGATCTCATATGGTAGTTCTTTTCATATAATGTAGGGAAAAGAGAAGACAAAACACCTCTGGACTGGGAAACTAGGCTTAGAATTGCTCTTGGTGCGGCAAGAGGTGTAGAACACATCCATGCCGAGAACAGCGGAAAACTTGTACATGGAAACATAAGATCCTCCAACGTCTTCCTCAATCGGCAGCTATATGGTTGCGTATCTGATGTTGGCCTGAACACTTTGATGAATCCGGTCATCCCTCCCGTAACTCGGACATCAGGATACCGAGCTCCCGAGGTAGTCGACACTCGCAAAGCAACACAAATGTCCGATGTATACAGCTTCGGCGTGCTCTTGCTGGAGCTGCTAACCGGGAGATCGCCAATCCAGGTAACTGGCAGCGGCGATGAGGTTGTTCACCTGGTCAGGTGGGTGCAGTCTATCGTCCGAGAGGAGTGGACCGCCGAGGTGTTTGACGTCGAGCTGATGAGGTACCCAAACATCGAAGAGGAAATGGTGGAGATGCTTCAAATTGCGATGACTTGCGTTGCAAGGGTACCCGAGAAGAGGCCCAAGATGTCGGAGGTTGTGAAGATGATCGAGGAAGTAAGACGGGTTGATACTGGGAAGCGGTCTTCATCAGAATGCAGGTCCGAAGGCTCCGGGAGCGCAACCCCGACAGCTGTCCGTGGGACGTCGTCACCATTCTCTGTGGAAGGGACCCTCCAACACCAATAGCACGGATTCTGATTTCTGAAGGGAGTCGCCTACTGATGTCTATCGCCAGTGGGTCTTGTTCCTCTTGCTGACTTCATGGTTCTAAAATTTATCCGGCAACATCTCGTTCGTCATTCAGATTCCATCTTTCTTTCTTCTAATTTGTTGCTCCCCATTGCTGAACGTTTGGTGGGTCCGGAATTGTGATTCGTTGGTCCTGAAGGATGTGAAGAACCAGTCAGAAATGGCTCAGAAAGTTGTTTATTTCAACAAGAGGTTTTTTGATTGATGTCCCGTGTCTTCTTTTCTCCTTTTCACACTAGTTAATAGAACGCCCGTTGCGCGTGTTAACACTGTAAAAAAGAATTGAATGTTTAATTAATGCAATGATAACATAATTCTTTATTTAGTGAAAGCCATGCGATTCTAAAAGAAGTTGAGCATACAACTTTTATCTTCATTTGAAAATATAGAAAAGATTCATTTTTTTCTCAAGCAAGTGCTCCCTTATTTAAGCTTATTAGCAATTAAAATTCATAGAGTTTAAAGTTCAATTTACACAGGTAAATTTGTTGGACAATATAAAAATCTTTTACAATTGGGGGTTTAAAGTTCACTATAAACTAAGTGAAGGTGCGACAACTTTGCTTTGAAAATGCAAATAGCGGGGATGCAGTACGAGGATCGAAACCATTCTAAAGTGGGATATGCTACTTAATTTGGAATATGGTAGATATCTTGACCTTCTAAATACAACAAAATAGAGTACCTACAATAAATATACAAAAGATACTAAGACAACATAAATTGAGACATCACTACGTATGTTAGGATCATATATATTTGTGAGTTAAGACACTATCGTATATTCTTTAAACCATAGAAAGTTTCAGTAGCCAGCATACTTGGTAGTTCAGGATAGGAAGTTTTAGTAACTAAGCCAAGACAACCTATGTTACGAGTTACGGGGCTTTCAAATTCTTTGTCATGTTATTTGGATTGACCAATGTTCAGGCCACATTTTGCATTCTCACAGAATGATATTTTCTATGAAGAAATTTGAACTGCGTTTAAAAACTTTTCCGCTGAGAGTTCTTTGTAGAACACATTGGTTAGGGATTTATAGGTCGGATCCTTAGGCCAATACATAGCCTTCCAAGTACAACAGAAAAATCCCATAAGTCTGAATAAATTATGGTCGACATCACCATATTTAAATACATGAGATCTAATCCTCAAAGCCAAGTCACAAAAAAACATCCTCTGAAAACCAAACACGGATTTGAATGCCACATCGGCACTTCGGTAGGCAGGCTTTTAGCAGAATGCAAAAACTTTTAGTAGAAGAAAGTATGTTGATTTAAGAGAACAAGGCCTTCGTAAAAACCTAATTAATAATGTTTTCTATCTCATCAGGATTACTAATACACACAAAAAAATCAACTTAGAGATAGGAACGCCTAAGTTTTTGGAGCAAACGACAAGGTCTGGAGTCTGGACAACCGCTCACCCTCCCAAGCACATAAGTAGCAATATGCAGATCCACAACTATATCTGGTGGTGGATCCAACATTGATCTAGTGGAGTCTTGAGACTCCACTAGATTTTACCTAATTTATTGACTCAGTCTAATGTAGTATAGTTTGAAATTCTATTGACTTAGTTTAGGATTCCATTAGTTCAACTCAGGACTCTATATAATTCAGTTCAAGACCTCACTGGCTCAACCGTATTTATGACTTAATGCTCATTCTACTGGACAAAATTTCTGCATCCGCCGTTAACCATATCTAATTGGTGATCAGCAGACCCAACTAAACTTGATGACCGGAAAAGTTTGCACCACAGCCATGGCCCATACGACAACAACAACAACAATGATTGCCATCGGCACCAGCACATCCACAGTCGAAATGACTCATACCTAGAGCAGCGCTTTCAGATGCATATTGGAATTTAACCAGAACGACCAAGAATCTGGTACGTAGTAGTATTCTCTTGAAGATGCATCTTTGTGCTGCGAAGGTTTCTCCCTCCCAACATAGCCACCCCAGGGGTTTGGGGTTTGAGTGAGAAAAATAAGGATGAAGAGAGAAAACTAATCAGTCCTCCCTGGATAGGAAGATAGAGCGCATGCAAGAGAGAGGGGTGCTGGGCAAAGCGCGGGAGAGACAAAGAGGAGAGGGGGGATGGAAAAGAAGGAGGGTTGAGAGAGAGAGAGAGAGAGAGAGAGAGAGAGAGGAGAAAAAGAGACTCCATGCGAACATAGGATTGCAATCTGAGTAGATGGCTAAACCAAGGTCTTCAACCGGGGGCGCGAGAAAGAAGAAAGCAAACCGGATGACGAAGAACCAAAGAATCTGCTTCGGTAATGATGTAGACTGGATCTATCACGACCGGATTCCGCAGACGGAATCCGGAAAAGAGGATCCGGAGCCGATCCGGACCGAACGATGGAAGGGGACCCGACGGGGATCCGCAACGGGGCGAAGACGGGGCTCCCTACGGGATGACCTGGATCCGCCCGCGGGGGGCGCAGTCTGCCGCCGGAGCTGCTCTTGGATAGTGAGCCGCTGCTCCTTCGGCGGACGGAGGCGCGGCGCGGGCAGGAGCTTCTCTCGGCCGAGCGGTCGTGGAGCGTCGGAGCCGAAGCCGGAGGGTCCGAGATCGGACGGGGGAACGGCTCGCTCTCCGATAGTAAGCCCGAAGGCTCCTTCAGCGCGAGACCGAGACTCCTGGCGTGGGGCAGCCGGCGGGCTTGCCCTTGGACGGCGAGCCCGAAGGCTCCTTCAGCGAGAGACCGAGTCTCCTGGCTTGGGGCAGCCGGCGTTCGGCGTCGAGACAAGGGAGGGGAATCTGAGGTCGGCGGCCGAGACCGACTCGGAGAGGTCGGCGACGATTCGAACCGAGCCCCTGCAGGAAGGATAGAAGAAGAAGAACCAGTCAGCAGGAGTCCCGGACGTCAGCCCTGTGGAACCCCCTCCGACGGTCAAGTTAGCTCCTGAAGAAGATTCGATTCAGAAAGCAAGAAAGAGCAGCTATAATGCTATTCGGACAGAAGTCCTTTAAGGGGTTTCGGAAGCTTGGGGAGGCATCCGTTTTTCCCACCACCCTCTTGGCCACAAATAGCGGGATATTTATAGCAGAGGATAGCGGATGGTTAACGGTGGCAGCCGATATAGGACTAATTGAAGGTTTACTGATAAACCGCCATAGCGCCCGATCCGCCACCGGAGTGGGCCGGATTCGGCTACCGGGCCGAAGGGGGTTGGGCCGCTGACGGGCCGAAGCCTGTTGGGCCCTGGGCTGCCGCGCTGCTCCCGGGCCGTAGGCTGGTGGGCCGCTGACGGGCTGAAGCCTGTAGGGCCGGGAGCGACGGTGCCGCTTATGGGCCGTAGGCTGCTGGGCCGCTGACGGGCCGAAAGCCGCCGGAGGGCCTGGTACTGCTGCTGTTGGGCTGAATGGGGTTTGGGCCTGCTTCAATGGGCCGAATCGGATTCTGCCTCATCAGGTAATATATCTGTTATAGATTACATGTTGATTGCGAATAAGTACAAGAACATGGGCCTGTTCCATGCTCTAATTTTTTGTTTGAGATTTAAGAGTAATATTTGTTGCACTGAAAGTCAATGCAACAAGTTGAGTTATCTTTAAATACAAGATAATATTGGTCCAAATAAGTAGGAGACACATGGGCAGGATAATTTTTGGGTGGATCACATACGTGTGAGAGTCCAAGATTTTGAATGTACCAAATGTGCGTACGTGTGACACATATTTTATAGACATGATAAATATTATTTGTTTGTCTACGAAATATTTGTCATACCTAAAAAATATTTGTTATTTCTACATATTTGTGTATAACTTTTTAATATTACAAATGTTTTATAGGACAAACAGTTCTTAGACCTGACAAATATTATTTATCATACCTACAAAGTATTCGTCGTGCCTGAAAAATATTTATCATCCCTACGCATATGTATATAGATTTATAAGTATGATAAATATTTTTGACGCGTGAAAAATATTCCGTAAACATGACAAATACAAATACTATTTGTCATGTCTATGTCTAGGGAGTATTTGTCTTGCGTATATACAGTTGTCACGTTTAAAATCTTGTACTCGCATTTAATACTTGTGACACCTAAAAAATTTGTCTAACCCATGTGCCCCTACCCAACAGATCAATAATATCTTATATTACAAGACTAGTTTTAAACCTGTGCGATGCACGCTATTTATGTGAAATTAGTTAAAATATATAATAATTTAATTTCAAAAGAAAATATCATATTGATTTAAATAATTTTGTTTTAATAAAATTTTAATTTTAAATAAATAATTAAGTATAAATATAATTTTGCACGAGGAATATTAAACTTTTAATTCTAAAGGCTCTAATCTAAAAGCACTTCGATCGCATGTTAAACTGTATTAGTTATGTGAGTTTAATGTAGAGATCTTAAGAGATCAAAAATAATGTTGAAAAAGAAAAAGAAAAGTAATAACATGCAGTAAATAATTAAGTATAAATATAATTTTGTACGAGGACTACGACGAAATCATAACAACGTGCAAATTAGATAAAATATTATTTGAGTACAATAAATGACCATGGTACTTCTACGTAATAAAGAATTTAACATCACTGTTAACAGATCATTCATGGAGGGTACTCTCCTTGAAGGTTGATTTCAAATAAAGATAGAGAAGATATGCCTCTAACTTTAGAGTTTCGAGTTGTCTTATTTGTTAGGTAGCTTACTGTATATATTAAAATACTTAAAAATATTAATATGTTATATGTTATAACTATAAATATTATAACTAAAAAATATTATATGTGACTATAGATATTAAATATTATATGATGTGATAGTTATTAATGTATAAAAATTAACATAATAAATAATAAATATAAATAATATACCACAAAAAAATATATAACACATGAGTTAAATAAATTTATAAGATAGTTAAATAAAATAGAGTAAGACAAATATTTAAGAATAATAATATTTTGAATTTTAATTTTTTATAATATTTTTATTATATTATAAATAAATTATAATTTAAATAATTTTAAAATAATAATTTTATTACCAACGAAGTTCTTCAATTTTGAAAGGGACCATAAGTCCTTGCTCTCCTGAGTCCGTCCATAAGAGAGACAGAGTTATGACCATTAATGGGTTATTTTGAAATAGGTGGGGAGAAAGAGTTATGACATTAATGAGTAATTTTGAAATGGGTGGAGTTAAGAATTATAATTATTAATGAGTTTTTTTAAAATGAGTGGGAGTAAAAGGGAAGCAATAATCATAATGTTTATGGGCATTACTGACTTCTCCTCACTTCTCCTAAGAATCGTTTAATAACTTTTTTTTGGCGAAAAAGAATATGAGAGTATTACATCAACTGGGTTAGAAATTCTATTTTATTAGTATAATATAGATACTTAAAAATATTAATATATTATATATTATAACTAAAAAATTATTATATGTGCCTATAAATATTAAATATTATATAATATGACAATTATTAACATATAAAAATTAACATGATAAATAATAAATGCAAATAATATATGACAAAAAAGTATATAACATATGAGTTAAATAAATTTATAAGATAAGTTTAATAAAATAGAGTAAGAAAAATATTTATGAATAATATTATTCCGCATTTAATACTAATATAATTTTTAATTTATTTTATAATATTTTATTATAATATAAATAAATTATAATATAAATAATTTTAAAAAATATTTTTATTACCATAGAGTTCCTTAATTTTGGGAGGAACATGGCCTCCAATCTTCGGCATCCATCTTCTCAAGAGTCCGTCAAGAGAGAGAGAGAGAAAGAGAATTATGACAATTAATGAGTGATTCTAAAGTAGGTGCTGTGGGAGTTATGAATATTAATGAGTTGTTTTGAAATAAGTGGGAGTGAAAAATATAAGGAATAAACATAATGATTATGAGCATTAATAACTTCCTAAGAATTATTTAATAATTTTTTAGAGGGAAAGCATCTCAAATTGCCACATCAGCAGGGTTAGAAACTTTACTTTATTAGTATAGTATATATATGACAGTTATTAACATATAAAAATTAACATAATAAATAATAAATACAAATAATATACGACCAAAAATATATAACACATGAGTTAAATAAATGTATAAGATAGTTAAATAAATAAAGTAAGACAAATATTTATGAATAATATTATTTTGTATTTAACACTAATATAATTTAAATTTTTAAATTTATTTTTTTATTTTTTAGTATAATATAAATAAATATAATTTAAATAATTTAAAAATACTATTTTTATTACCAACGAAGTTCCTCAATTTTAAAGGGATCATAGGCCCTTGCTCCCCTGAGTTTGTCCATAAGAGAGAGAGAGTTATGATCATTAATAAGTTATTTTGAAATAGGTGGGGAGAGAGAAAGAGTTATGACATTAATAAGTAGTTCTAAAATGGGTGGAGGTGAGAATTATAGTCATTAATGAGTTTTTTTGAAATGAGTAGGAGTGAAAAGAAGGAAATAATCATAATGTTTATGAGCATTACTTACTTCTCCTAAGAATTGTTTAATAATTTTTTTGGCGGAAAAAAATATGAGAGTGTCACATCAACTGGATTAAAAATTTTATTTTATTAGTATAGTATAATTACTTAAAAAAATATTAATACGCTATATGTTATAACTAAAAATGTTAAAACTAAAAATTATTATATGTGCCTATAAATATTAAATATTATATAATATTATAATTATGAACATATAAAAATTAACATGATAAATAGTAAATACAAATAATATATGACAAAAAGGTATATAACATATGAGTTAAATAAATTTATAAGATAAATTTAATAAAATAGAGTAATAAAAATATTTATGAATAATCTTATTTCGCATTTAATACTAATATAATTTTTAATTTTTAATTTATTTTATAATATTTTATTATAACATAAATAAATTATAATATAAATAACTATAGAAGTTATTTAATTTTGGGGGGGCTATGGCCTCCCGCTCTCCTTCGTACGTCCTTGAGAGAGAGAGAATTATGACAATTAATGAGTGATTTAAAATAAGTGGAGTATGAGTTACGGTCATTAATGAGTTATTTTGAAATGAATAGGAGTGAGAAAAGAAATGAATAAACATAATGGTTACGAGCATTAATGACTTCTTAAGAATTGTTTAATAATTTTTTTGGAGGAAAAATATCTCAAGTTGCCACATCAGTAAAATTAGAAATTTTACTTTATTAATATAATATAAGTGACTCAACTTACTGCACTGACTTTCAATGCAACAATATTACTCGATATTTAAAAAGGCCATATTTGGATTTGGCCTAATCTAGTCAAGGTCCAGCCCACTTAAATTAAAGCTCAAAAACGGGCCCACATGACTAAATGGTCTCCAGCACGCAGCCCAAGAGGCTGCAGTAGCATGAGGCAAATTTTCGAAATACCATCCGAGTCCCGAGGGATTGGCCTAGCATCCCCCCGAGTCTACCCTCAAGGAACTCCTCTAGATGGATTGTCGGGGGAAGCTCCGGAGAGGGCTATCCGAGAGGACTGCTCTGGGATTCCAGATCTCGAGAAGCCTGACTCGTTCTTAACAATCCTTGTTATGACTAGGGGCGAATGAATGAAAGGTTAGAAGAAGTTAGCTCTGCCTTCTATTAGTCACCACCTTTCTAATCATACAATAGGGAAGTCGACATGATCTCCAACTAATCATGCAATATCTTGTTTCGTAATTCTAAAAACTCTAGTCAATGAAAATTTTAATTCATTGATTCTCTCTTTTTAACGATTTCGACATCTATGAAATGAGATGAAATATCTTTTTTCAAAACAACGTAAAATATTTTCATAAATATTAAATGATAAATGTTATTTTTCATTTTCTTTATAGATTTGTTTCCTTTAAAACCTTATTTCTGTTTGAAAATTCGCATAGAACCAAGTGCATAGTTACTTTGAGAGAGTTTTGGTGTAACAATAAACCATTGTTCCATTCTGGCTTGGCATGGGTTTAAAAGAATTAAAAACAATCTTTTATAAAAGTAAGATTGTGTACTATTAATTCTCCTTAAAACCTATAAAGGTAAGAGATTCATGGCACTGTCACCGAGATACCTTTTTTTATTTTTATTTTGAGGAGGATATCAGGTCAGGTCTTAAGAATCGCTTATGTTTTCTCAAGTTATTGTACAAGACATAAGGTCGTACAAGTCATCTAAGTGATTTTAGTTGGTCTTTAGGTTCTAATCGAAAGTGCCGAATTGAAATTTCAGCTAAAAATGAAGTAGTTAGTAAAGACTTGACCAACATAACTATACAAAATTAGTTATATCTATTTCCACTCGAACTTTTTTCATATCGAAACTAAAAGATAAAGTTAAATTTCAATGAAATTTTACCAAACATATTATTATTTGTTTAGATGTCGAATTTGGGTGAGCCATGCGATTAAGCACTGCAGGTATCTGTTTACTCGGATGCTCGGGTATTTTTTAGGTAGGTGGTACGAGTCCTAGGACTGTCAATGGATCATGTTTATGCTGGGCTAATTCAGTTTGGCCCCATCCGAAAATCTCCAAGGGCTCCGGCTGTACTGCGGCAAAGTACAGCAAGTATTACTCCATCCTAAGTGGAACTTACAATTTCATCCATAATAGCTCTGCAGCTCTACGGTGGATAGTCTAATCTTGAAGATTAAGTGATTGATGAAGGGTGATTCATATCCGGCTTAATTAGGCCCATTTAGCTAAGAAGCTCAAGGGCATGCAGTCCGCATGAATTTGTACGAGGAGAGGGTATCACGTGAGTTCTCTCGGTATTCCGATTAACAAGTCGAAGGCAGAAACCTAGCATGTACGGGCTTAAGTCTCAGGAATGTCAGACCTAAAAGATTGACATATCAATCGGTAAGTTTTGAGACACTGCAGTGTCTCGGTTACGTCTACCGAATACCTAGAAGAGTCTACCCTCTCAATTAACCAAAAGTCTGCTACTTGTCTGAGGAGAGGCCAGGAGCTTAGATTCAAAAGCCGCCTCCTCTCGACTGTCCGAGAGATTGAAGGTCCTCTATAATCGATCCATAACTCTTCATCGCCATTAGGTGGGTCTTACATATTAACGGTATAACCGTCTACTTAAGATAGGTCTACACGATATGCTCTCCCGATCACGAGAAAATCTCTCATTATCCAGTATCCCACAATCCCTTCAATCAAAAGGAGTGGATCATAGACCAATTAACTCTCCCTAGGGTAAACGACTCCCAAGATGCTGCATTAAAGATGAACTATATATATTTCATTCCTTCTCCGATAAAAGGTATGTTGAATACGGACCTAAAACTCTAAAGAATCTATTCTCTTTTAGAACCTGACTCAGGTATCGGAAGTTTTACTCTCCAGAAGAATGAGGGGCTCTCAAACGTCTCTTTTTCATTTTGCAGGTTTTACCATGGACGTTTCTAATTTTGCAAATTCTATCAGGTAGTCAGAAAATTTGATTTAACGGTTGTCGTCATCTAATCAATTTTTGACCGCTACAGTCATCTTTTGATAATATTTTTTTGGAAACAATTATCAGACTTAAGATCCTTACAAGCTCAACATTTGAACCATATGAGCTCGAAGTGGATGACCGAAAAAGAAGAAGAATAATGTTAACACCTGCTTCGTTGACTCAGATTGTGTTAATGTGTGTCTGACGGTTACGGCGGCATGGCTATTTCAACTGTCATTTTTTTTTAAGGCCGGATGGCAAAGAAATGAGGGATATACAAACTATGTACAAGACGAACATGGTTCGATTTCTGTCAGAACATACCCGAAAATGGGTCAAACAAGGAACCAAACTAAGAGCATGGGCTGCCGCAAATGCTCGAAATTGCCTCAGGGCGTTCATCACTTGGCTACGTGCATGGAACAGCAAGTGTTATTCATTGTCTGGTAAATGATTGGGGGAGGGGGGGGGGAGTTGGTTTTGGGATCTGCTTCCCATCCAATTGAGATTGGACTTCAAACAGGCTTAGAAAGTGAATATTATGTCTCAACACCCATGTGTACTTGGAAAATGGATCTAGTTTTCGGACCAAATTCAGAGAAATTTAGCCAACGATTCCGCTTACAAACGGTAACGAACTTGTCATTGAATCACCGGGCATACCCGAACAGCTGAACTTGCCCTGTCATTCTTTTAAGAGATGATGGATCTTTCAAGCACGATAATGGAATCTAGCTCGGTGACCTCGAAGGGGCCAAGGGAGATAGTTCCCAAGTTCATCACGTAAGAACATATATTACGTCTTCCAAGTCTCTTTCGGTACGAAATATATTAAGCTCGAGCTCTCAGAATCAAAGTAGATTCAGAAAGATGTATGGAAGGGTACCTCAAATCCATCTTTACCAACCATTGTTCCTTGCTCTGTGGCAGAGTGGATACTCTCCATCTCCTCAGTTGGGGAAGTCGAAAGTTCGATTCCCGCCGTGTGCGGAGTAGTGTTGTTCCTGTCGTTTTTTAGTTTCTTTAAGCACTTTGTTAGTGTTTGTTATTGTTTCTCTATCTTTAAAAGATGAAGACTTTGTGAAATTCGATCCTGGCTCTTTCTATGATGTTTAAAAGTCTTGTACTACTGTGGTACTAGTCCAAAAAAAAAGAAAAAAGAAAAGGTACCAACCATTACCCCACAACCACGACACCTTTTGGTCACTTTGTCGAGAAAAGAGCCTCGCACCCTTCCCTTCTCATAATTCACTCTTTTTAGCGTCGAAATTACGCACTGTGGCCACTTATTAAAGCATCTTTTAAAAAGGTCATAAAATATATCTTATTTCCAAATAACGATGTTCCATGCCCACAGGACATGGGACGTATTCTAAATATTCGGCAGGAAGCGAAGGCAACGTGGAAACCCCATCATGGTCGACAAGCAAACTGCCGGAAATTTTTTTTAAAAAAAAAGACAAGATTTTTGTATAGATGCTCCTGTTAGTTAAAGGAATTATATATTTATCACATTTGTAAATAAGTTTACTCATATACCCTCACCAGATGATAATTACGTTTTGTCCTTGCCGTAACCGCCTTCTTAACTTAACTATGATTAGATCAACCCTTGGCTATAATTTTAAGCAATACAAATAAAATTATTATTAGCTCTATGCATGTTTTCTCTCTCTTAAGGAGGATAGGTGGTGCGGGACAGTGAACGGGGAGAATAGGAGAAAGGGCTCGGAGGCCTAAGGGAGAGGAATGACAGGGGTAGAAGACGTAGACGAGGCAGAGGAGGGGAGGGAAAGAACAGAGGAAGGAGAAGGCAAGGGCCAGTTGGCCCTTCCCAAGCACACGGCCTTCATCGGCTCACATTCTCACACGCATAGATAACTTTCCATTTCCCTCATTAGCTAATCATTGGATTTCCCCAAAAGGAAATACATGAGCATATATTGATCGGCCTCCCAAAAGGAGAGTCCTAGTACATGTATAGACCATAGTACCCCTAAGACTCTTAAAATAGACAAAAACATGTAGAAAATATAACAAAAATTGAAAAGACACTAAATGGACCTCTAATAGACCTTATTCATGCCCAAAGACTCAAATAAACATATAAAATACTCTAATAGCCAAAAGACGTGTCTTCAAGCCATCATGTGGCCTATTCTATGTTGCCCATTAGTTTGCTCCTACATCAATCCCCCCCTCCCCCCCCTTCGCCATGAATTTTAAAATGCGCTAATATGTAGATGCAGACGACTAGATCAACTGTGAGAAGCATCAAGTAGAGGATCATATCCAGAATTACATGTGAATCACAGAAGATTTGCCATATCAGATCAATAAACTATAATCCTGACTCCACAATTGACAAAAGATCTAGACTCTAGAGAAATTAGGTCATGATCACCAATGAGTAACAAGTTAGCATTGAACTAAAAAATATCGAATATGTGCAACCCAGAATCAACAAATAAATTGTGATCCTATGAATCCACATCAAATAGCTTACTAGCAATTGTCAACAATGAGCTATCCTCAAATACAACATATGATATCAAACAAAGTTCAGACTCAGCAAACAAATCAACATTTGAGGCGATCTCAACTGTAGGTGCAACACATGCCTGAGTTGTTGACTCTACTTTGGCCACGTTATGCGCCAGAGGTGTCTCTATTGATTTTGTAGAAACATGAATCTTAAAGAGGAAATTAAGTGTGGCGGTTGCAGAATGCACTGAGATTGTTCAGAATTTATAGTGGCATGTTGCTCTTGTAGCCACTCAGACCCCCACAATGATTGAGAAGCCTCTTGATGGATAAATCTTAGTCCAAGCTCCATCAAAATACATAAAATATGTGGAGTGAATGTGTTCGTGACATTTCGCATGAAACTCAACAAAAGCATGGTCATGCTCAACAACAATTTCACCAGTTTGGGATAATAAATCCACAATTCTTTGGAAAATATAGTTGTCACATCGGAGCAGATCAAATCTTAAAGAAACAACCTTCTCATTTGGCAATCGAACTAACGTATGAAAATAAGAGGGAACCATGATACCATATCTCAACTTGTACTATCCGGTGAGTGGAAGGAGCACTAAACAGGGTCGGTCACGCTGTAAGGAATTCACTGATGTGATCGGCTCATAAAATGGAGTCTAAACTGTAAGGAATCGCCATGAACGCAGCGGAAATAAAAATGATTCCATTGTATCGGTTGCTGGGGTCGTAAAATGGACATTAAAATAAATGCGGGAAGAACGGTTCTTCACCTTTGCGGGGTTTCGAATCTCCTGTGGATGATGCCGACTCGGTAATCGCGCACGCGCACGATCTCTAGAGGTATCCACACGAGTTCCCGCAGCAGACGCGATTTCCTCCTCGACTTGAGTGCTCCGACCAGATCTCAAATCCACCATGCGCGGAGAGAGACAGTTCCACTCCAAGAGAGAGAGAAGGAGAGAGAGAGAGGAGAAAGAGAATCTGGGGTAAACATTCGTCCAACCAACTTTTTACCCCTTCCCCTTGGCCCTCCTTATATAGAAATAAGGATAAGCATAAGGATTAATCCTCATGATTATCCCAGAGTTTGGCCTTGGATAATTCTCCATTAAATCTTCATGTTTATCCTGCAGCTTTTAATAAAAACCCAGATAAGTATGAAATTTAACATCTCTCACCGTCTGACGATAACTCTTATGTGTGTGACCCTCTAGGCCCATATATCAGTCCGGTTGCAGGCCCATTAAACTTAGAACTGTTTCTTGAGTTTAATATTTATTAATTAACATTTAAACATCATATGTTAAATGATTAATTTAATATACAAGTGAATTATCATCTGATGATCAAATCACTTGGCCTTCTGATCATGAACAACACCAAACACTACCTCATGATCCTAGAAGATATAAGAGATATTGTTCCCTTCAATTGAACCTTTCTGTCTGCAGATGCCGCACAGATATAATCCTTCACTCATGCAATGTCCCAATAACGCAAGGGTATGGTTTTATAGTCAAACCCTTTTTCGCATTATCCAGATGGATTCTAGTACACAGTTAATATCTAGAAAGACATCTCTTTCATTTGACCCTGGCCAGGAGTTTCTGTGTACACATCCATGGGACATTCTCTCTCCAGTCTTATACCAAGAGTGAGTGATCCCTTGTTGTTCACTCAATTACCTTCGCAAGCTTTCCACTGTATCTGAAAGACCGATTATGGTGGACTTGATGGTTAAAGCCCACGAGTCAGAGAATCAAGACACAATGGTCCACAAATAAGGTATCATTGGTGACTCAGGTCAAAGGACCAACTGTGCTACTGCAACAAATGAATTCCCTGGTTGACTAATAGGTATAATTACCATCCAGGAATTCTTATTTGGGTATGTTCAGTGAACTCATTCTCTAATGAGCACCCACTTGTTTGTCTTAGTGTCACCACACGAGTGAATGTGAGATCATTCACCCTCATCACATAAGCAGACATAACTTGTGTCGATCTTATCGGATATTTAATGTCCATTTCAAATATCCTATGATCGAGAACTATTTAAGACAATTGCCTTAGGATATTGATCTCACTATCATGATCTCATCATGATTCAATATCCCATACATTTGTCTATGGACCTTCATTACGATAGTCATTTGCGAGAACTATTAAATAAAGAAATAATTGTCTTTATTAATAATCTGAACTAGAATGTACAATGATTGGCTTTGAGGCCACCCAATTATAACACAAACGAGTGACCTTGATATGTGTGTAGTGGTGGCACACAAAACAAGGTGTTGTTTAAGTTGACGCATGCCGAAATTAGATTAGTCTCATTGAGACGAGACTAACGGCACTCAAATCGGAATCCAGGATGACCTCGAACGACGGACATAATGTCCTCGTAAAACGTACAAGTGCAACACGCAAAACGAGGCCCGACTGGCATATGTGATGTGTAACGAGGTCATCCTTGTTGAGACAATCCCAATGTCGCAACCAGTTTGCAAATTGGAGCATGGATGTGGTCCCAGTGCTGGCGGTGCGATAAGAACTCCTAGTGCACCTCATGTGCACTATAGCAAATCAAGTTGGAACTTGGTTCGGACGTTGGTGTAGGTGGCTCGAATCGACCTGGACCTAGTTGAACCCAAACTGCATTCCACCGTCCATCATGTTTGTCTACTGGTAACAAATCATATTTCACCATTCATCTATAATTTCCCCTTATTAACTCCTAGAAAAAAATGAGAGAAAACATTTCTTTACCTCTCCCATAATTAAAACAACTATATATATATTGAAATCTTTTACATCTCTTACATATTCCTTCAAAATCTTATATTTAATAGTTCGCTCACATTTTTAGCAGAATATTTCTTGGGTTGCAACGATACTAAAATTCAGAAAAGATGACCAAAATAATATTACTTACTGCAAGAGCATCGACGAACAATATGAGGAACGAAGGGGGCATAATAAAAAACGAAAGATACGGGGATAGTAGTTATATTTTTTCTTTAATATGCAAACCATTTTGTCATAAAAGTTAAACACGCGCTCTGCCTTATCACCGTCGGCTGCGGGCAGCCCAACGAATCCGATTCCTCTTTTGCCATTATAAAAGGCCCCTTCCACCCACTTTCCCCTTCCTTCGTGTTCTCGCAGAAACCGCGTCTCACATCTGCAGAGGTCCTCGAGGAGCCGGCGTGGTGGTGGAACCCCCGCAGCAGAAGAAATCCACATCCCTGCCCGCCTTCTGTTCGTTCTTCTCTCCCCTCTCTTCCTCTTCCTCCTCACATGCTTCGTCTCCTGCGGCTTCTGATCCCTTCCGGCCCTCTTCTTCCGTCGATCTCTTCTCTTCTGATTTGATCGATCTAGGTTCGGAAGGACCAGGTTCCCGCCATGGCCTCCAAGCGCATCTTGAAGGAGCTCAAGGACCTCCAGAAGGATCCTCCCACGTCTTGCAGCGCCGGTATCTTCTGATCCGAAACTCCGCTCCCTCGTCTTTGGATTTCTTCCGCGCGGATCTGTTGTTTCTTCGTGGACGGCCGCTTGCTTTGGCCGTGAAATAGACGTGTCGGACGTGGTGTGCGATGTTTCTTAATTTGATTTTGTAGGATAAATGTTAGATGTTGTGCTAACATGGGTTCAGGACTGGGAGTGGTGGTATATTTTTTTCGTAGGTAAATGATAGTTGGAAGAGAGATTCACGACCTTTTGAACGTGATTAAAATAGTGGGTAGATTGATCTTGGGGTTGCACTGGCTGCCATTAAAATCTTTGATCTCAGTTTGCTCTTGAATACAGAATGGAAACAACAGGAAGATGGGAGTTCGTTGGATGGCCTCGTAGTCGGTTATGGGTGGATATCCATGCGATAGTTTTAGGCGCTTTATGGTTGGAGATAGCAAACCGCAATTTCAGCATTCTTTTCTATAATCTTAGATGGGCTTCTAGCTGGTTTATGATATACGGTTCCTTATTCGCGCGATTGTGTTTACGGTGGTTGTTGCCGTCTTGTGCATGCATCTACTTATTTTTGTAAAACGAAACTAGATGCATTTACCATTGAAGTTATAGCACCTGTCAATATGTTCCCCAAACGGCTAATCGAGCAGCTTCTCTTCTCTTATATGTACCTATTCCACAGATCTCGGGCATTGAGAAACCACTGTGTGATGGTAATAGACCCATCATTTAAAATGTCCTTTGAGTGTGTTCCTTCTTCTTGTGACACTCATCTCCTATGTGTCCAATGGTGCATAGGAAAGAAATGAAAAATCATATGGAGGAGGAGAAGAAATAAAGAGTGAAGAGTATCCTTCAACAACTGATAGAAGAATGAAGCTTTAGATGGGAAGGAAAGAGGTAGTGCTTGTCGAAAGCAGAGTTGGATATTGCCTCTTGATCATAGAGTCTATGATTATTTGGAGAAAGGGGGTTGTGCATGTTGAAAGCAGAGTTGGATTTTCCATCTTGATCATCCAATATGTTACAGATGAGTTTATGATGGAGTCAGCACATTTGTAACGCTGTTGAAAGATCATCATTTTGGGTCAAAGCCATGTGAAGTCCATGGGCATTTGGGAAATTCTCAAGCCATGTGAACATCCTACAGATCAGTGTGGGGTGCCCGAGTTGTTTCAAACATGAGACCTTCAGGCATGAACCAGAGTCTTCGTGCCAACCGCGACACCCGCGTGGTCTTATTCTTTGTCTCTATTCCAACCTTTTTGCTTTTGTGCAAAAACTATGGATTCAAAGGACATGTCTTTTCCTTTGCCTTTCTATGCTATGATGACACTTTTTGATTCTTCCTACTTTTCATTAGCCTGTCAGTAGTTTTCATAATTTTGTCTGAACCAATGGGCTTTGCTGCCTCATATGAAAATGTGAAATGGTTCAAACTAATCTTCAAACCTAACAAATGAAGTGTTGTGATGTGACTGTTGCTTTGCCAAGCAAATTGATTATGTCTTGAGATAGCAAATCCATCCTATCAAATATTTCATGTTATCAAAAATTGGTTAGTGATTTACTGGGTACTCTCAGGATTCTGTTCCACATTTTGATCGTCTTTTATTTTTTATTTAATAGTAATGGTCGGACCAGAGGGACATACTAATATCCAGATAGTCTAAACTTCAACAGAGTACATTCCTAAGGCTTAGGTTTTGGTGACACAACTCTTTGGATTAAGAGACGTAAATATAACTTATGAACTGCACACTACATGAAAACTAATAGCTTTATTGTTTTAAATAGAGAATGAGTAAGTAAAATCAGGTGATTGCAGTCATTGGGCTTCTAAGTGGCTATTTTGGAATCTTTCTTTAACAAGAGTGGATGATGTAATTTAGGAACCTTGCTTTTGTTTCTCTCCATTGAGTCTCTGAATTCACAGGTCCAGAGTTATTTATGCAACAATATTTGTTATGCACTCTTATCTTTTCCTAGTTTAAAATTCACTGACTTTCATGTGAGTTACTTTTTGTCTAAGTATCATTCTTTGTCTATTTGACATATTGCAGGCCCTGTAGCAGAGGACATGTTTCATTGGCAAGCAACAATAATGGGTCCTCCTGACAGTCCTTATGCCGGGGGTGTGTTTTTAGTCACTATTCATTTCCCTCCAGATTATCCTTTCAAACCACCAAAGGTATTATCTGCTGTGCTTGACTTGCCATAAGCTGCTAGGCTTATTGTTTACTTATGTAATTGATATTCTGCTAGGACTTGAAAGTTTATTCGAGTCTAATCCTCTCCCCTCATTTTCTAAAGCTATGACACATGTTATGATGACTCTTATTAGAAATATTGCGCTCTTTATATAACATCCTTCATTTTCTCTCTTTTCCATCACTCCATCATGTACTCAAGGAATTCTAGCATGGATTAGGAGGTCAAATCGGGACCTGCCGATCCAGATCCGAATCGGGATCGGGTCGGCCAAAATCGGTTGAAATCGGCCGGAATCAGCCGGTGATTGGCGATTCCAGCCGGATCGGGACCCGCCGATCCTGATCCGAATCGGACAATCCGGATTGGGATCGGCCAATTTTGATTTCCATGCATGTACTTGACCTCGATGTTTGGTTGCCAAGTCATTTCATTTCTTCTACCGTACTTGGGTCTCCCCCTCTCTTTGGGACCTAGTACTAGTAGGTGCAAAGACTGGCAGCTGGTGATTCACATATTTGAGACTGGCAGGGTGGAAGGGCAGACTTCTTTCCTACAAAGGGAGATTGGTGCTTTGTAAAAATCGGTGTTTGATAGTCTTCCCATCTACTTCTTTTCGGTCTTCGGGATTTTGAGGATTGTGGTGGTTCACATAGATGCTATCAAGAGCAGATTTTTCTGGATAGGAAGCTGTGATTCATCAAAGAGGGATGGTTTGGAGGTCTGTTGGGGTAGAGTGTGCAGGAGCAAAGAAAATGGCGGCACTGGGGTTAATGATATCTTGACCTTCAATCTAGCGCTTCTCTCCAAGTGGCTTTGGAAGCTGGGAAAACTTGAGGGGGGTCTTTGGTGGGATGTGATTAGGGAAAAATATTATTGCAGACTCAAGATTTGGGACCTCCCTCCTTCACCCATACATAGGGTGTCTCTTGTATGGAGAGACATCCTAAGTGTTGTTGACATTGTGAGGAGGGTAGCCACCTTTGTTTCCTTGGGAGATGGTCACAAATGCTTGTTTTGGATGGATAAGTGTTGCAATTCAGTGCCATTTAAAATCAGTCTTTTTGCCATTTTGTCACAGCCTGAGGCTAGGGTGAAGTAGGTATTTGAGTTTGGCCATGGTTGTGGAGGGAGTTGGGCACCTCTGTTTAGGAGGGATCTACGTGAGGAGATCCAGAACTTGGGGGTGCTGCTGCTTCTGTTGCAGGATCACCATGCGGACATCTCCACTCCGGACCAAGGTTCATAGAGCCGGGAATGGGACTAGAACTGGTCAAGGCCGGTTCCGATTTAGAACCGGCCAAAATTGGCCAGTTCAAACCGGATCAGTGACCACCGGTTCTGCCGATTCTGGTTTGAACCTGCCGGTTCTGCAAACCATGCTCCAGACTCTTAGACTTGGGGTTGGGCTGCTTCTTGATTCTTCTTAGTCTCTTCGGCTTATTGTACTCTTGCTGATGGTGGTTTGAAGTACCCGTTTATTAGCAAGTATGGAAATCCCAAGTCACCTCTGAAGGTTCAAATCCTTATGTGGAAAATCACCCTCCGTAGGCTCCCTACTCGCAACAGATTAATTCATTTTGGTCTTCCTATATCATCAGGGTACTGTCTCTGTGGTGTGATGGATGAGTCACTAGATCATGTGTTTGTAGCCTGCTCCTTTGCTTGTGAAGTGTGGCATGATATCTTCGGCAAGATCAAGTTCACCTAATGACTTTGTTGACAACCATCTGCAAATGTGGTCTTCGGTTCCTCTTGTCCTAGGGATAGGAAGGTTAGGTGGCTTATTTTGCACACCACCCTTTGGCCCATTTAGGGTGAGGGGAATAAGATAATCTTTGAGCATGAGGCTTTGGTTGCTAGGAGAGTGGCTGCCTTTGTCTGTGTTAGATGTGAGAGAATGGATGAGGGCCTTTTGTAATTTGGGAATAGATCCTCCTCCTTTTTGTCGCGTTTGGAGGGTTATCACTGAGTCACTTCTCGGTGCTTTTGTATAGAGGGACTTTTGTAAGCAAATTGTTGATACTATTCTATATTCCCTTTGTTTTTGTTTTTAATATGCATGTGGTACTATCCACTTTAAAAAATGTATATATAATTTTAGAATAAGGCCTGGCTATTCTACGAGGGCTCGCTTTCTTCTCTCTCCATGCAGGGTGCATGATGTTTTGAGCAAAATATTTACCCAGCATGATGCCCATTTGGCATGATAACCCCACCCGGTGGGAGCAGCTGTTGCTGTTGAGCAGACCATCTGGCATGATCCGAATGCTGCCAGTTGATGAGAGTGCTCTGACCCCCTTTGAATCACAGCCCCCTCCCCTTGATTGGTTAGTCTGTATCATTTGCCTGTTGTGCCCACCATGGTGGTTTTTGTTCTTTTTTCTTTTTTTTGGTTGCATCCATGAAATGAAGACCTCACTCCATGTCATGTGCTTTCATGTTTTTAACTTTCATATGTATATATATTATCTTTCTTATGTTCTAGACAAATTTCTACAAATAATGCTCTACCATGTTCATGCACTGGTACATACAAATGTATCCACATGCATCATGTGTTATTTTTAAAACTTTGCTGTCTCCGGCATTGGCGTACATGTTAACATGATTCCTGTGCCCATGTCCCACAACCTGTAGGTAGATAGATCTACAGATCGATCGATTGATAGATAGATCGATCGATCAAACTAGAGAGAGAGAGAGAGAGCTGTGGTGTGTAATGTGCAGTTACCATAAAATTTTAAACATTCAATTATCCTACCTAGGTTGTTTATATTCCTTGAGCCTTAATTTTCACCCTGCGATCGCATCCAACTTGATTGTTGCCGTCCAATTGGGTGCGAACAAAGTGGTGATGAATACTAAAACTCCATGAGATGAGAACAACCTTAAGGGTAATTTGACAATTTTTCTATTTTGACTATTTTTTTAATAAATTTTAAAGATATTTTTTGCACGTATCTGATGGATGGTTACGATTGAGTTTCACAATTAGACACTATGGGACGGTGAAAATAAAGTCCCAAGGGATGGAAACAATCTTAAGGGGGGAGGAGTAATTGAATATTTAAAAATTAATAATGAATAATTTTAATTTTATTTAATATTGGGACGGAGTTAAAAGAATGCCTGCGGTGTGCACACCATATATGTATATATATAATATGGGAGAAAGACGACCTTATGTCGAAGATTGACGACCTTGAAGACAGACCCTTGTCAATTAAAATGTATGTATTTGATTTCTATGAAGAGAATCAGAATTGCCAGCTTTCAGGCACAATTACTGTACTGAATGGCGTGTTTATGATCATTACTGAAGTTGTGAGATCTAGAAGCTGCTCACTCTTTTGAAGGTTGAATTCCTCAAGTTGGGAGGAGCTTATGATCGACGCCCTACTTATGATAGGATGGCACATTCCTACAGGGGTGATGGTTACTTGTTATTTTTGTGATAGGTGAATGTCTTGATCACTTCCTGGTGCTATGTACCTGCTGTCAGTCAGTCTGGAAATCCATATTGCTGTGTTGGATTTTTTGTTGGGCTGCCATAGACCATGATTATTGAGGATGGATAAACATGTTTGGTGGATGCACTACATGATACTTTTTGGGCATTATGGGGCGAGAGGAACTTTCCTATCTTCCAGACTTCCACAGTAAGGGTAGAAATTGGGAGCCACTGGTGGTTGGGTCAGGGAGTGGGCTGGTGGTTTGGGAGGAGTGAATTGTAATAAATCCACATTATCTTGGAGTTATGCCTTAATGAGGTCATCAAAATACTCTTTTCTGGTACCAACAAGTACATGTAGATCACATTGGAGTGTTCTCCATCAAGGTGACTGCATAGTTTTATTTTGTATAAAAAATTATATTTTTTATTATTTTTTTAATAGACGCAACCAATAGACAACATCCTGCATGGGAGCATGCTACACAGTCCCAGGAGATCAGTAAATCATCATGTATATTGGTTGCATTGAATCCATTGACTAGCATTATCCATCAATTCACAGAGCATTAGGTGGGGGTATATGGAGATAGTGTCTTATGCCCAAGTGTGCCACCAATCGTTCTTGCAATTCTTATGTATAGTGCGACAAAGATTCAATACGAGTACTAGCTAAGCGACTTCAACTTCTACTGGATGTCCAGTATCCACAACTCCGGCTTCAACTGCAAGTCTGACTTCAATTCTAGCCTCTAGTTGCTGCTGATGAGATTGCTGAGGCATGTAGAACATTCTTTCTTGAGTTTGAAATATCCTTTAATGTTGTACATACTCCAGCTGTGCATATATTTAGATGCACACAAATAATCCTCATGCAACCTCACTTGGAGAGATTCAAAGGAGTTAGATATCTTTTCTTTGTTTGGTAGTGATGATGATGAGTGAGTGCTAATAAAATGAAAATCGCATTGGATTATTATTTAGAATGTTTTAGAAATATTATTATTATTATTATTTTTGAAGGAAGAGGACCTACAATTTGATTCAATTCTGCCGACAATTTCAGCTCGAAATGGCCCTGGATCAGATTTAGGGGGTGTTTGCGTTCGCTAAAATTTCCTTGGGGAATATTTTTTCAACTAACTTTCACATGTTTTACAAACACGAGTAAAAGTTAGTTGGAAAAATATTTCTCATATTCTCAGATGGGCGAAAAGAAGGGAGTTAACTTAGATGGGGTGGCAGTACCCCAAAGCACCTATTTCAAATATCTTGGTTCGATCCTCAAAGAAGATGTTAGTCATAGGATTAAAGTAGGATGGGTGAAGTAGAGACTTGCCATAGGAGTCATGTGTGACCGCAAGATCCTAATGAAGTTGAAAGAAAAATTCTACCGTACGGTGATAAGACTTGCAATGTTGTATGGTAGCGAGTGTTGGGCGGTGAAGGGGTAACATGTCTTCAAGATGAGTGTTGCCGATATGAGAATGTTAAGGTGGATATGCGGACATACTAAGCTAGATAAAATTCTTAATGAGTATATTAGAGAAAAGGTGGGAGTGGTATTAATTGAGGATAAATTGAGAGAAGGGAGATTGAGATGCTTTGGGCATGTTAGGCATAGATCTAGGGAGGTCTTAGTTAGAAAAGTAGAGTATATTAGGATAGAGGAAGGGAAGAAAGGAAGGGGTAGACCTAGATTAACTTGGAAGAGGATAGTACAATATGATTTGGAGGCTTTAAACCTTCAGAAGAGGTAGTCCAAAATCGTTTAGAGTGGAGATAGAGAATCCATATAGCTGACTCCAATTAATTTGGGACTAAGGCTTGGTTGAGTTGGTTGAGTATCATCTTTAGAGTATTCTCTTTTTCCCTGGAAAACTCTCCACGTTAGTTCCTCACGTCACTCTCTCCATATCTTCCTCTCATCGCGTGGGAACTTTAACCTCTCCATGAGATTTGCAAACACATGTTTTTCTTTTACAGGGAAATACTTCCCTTGATTTTTTGCTCCCTGGGAGACATTTCCCGCGATTCTCTACTTTCCGGGAAAATGTTAAGAACGCAAATGCCCCCTTAGATCAGCCTATCTGATTGGATCTGTAGCCCAGCTGATCCAGACACTGTTCCCATGTTTTGCAACCTTGATTGGTGCAATCTTCCTCTCTCTAAGACAAAGCTTTCAGCCCATAGAAACAAATACATCAATAATCCTCCTTAAGCACCATCCAGTGGAAGAAACCCCAAAATCTCAGCTCAGTAGAGGAGTCCTAAAAAGACAAAATGAGCATAAGCAAAGCACACAAGGACACGCTGACATGTCTCCCAATGATGAGAACGGCTGAGATCATACGCTGCCATGACAAAACAGTGTTCTATTTACAACCTTACTTGAATACCGAGAGCCAAACTCAACCTGCAATGAGGCAGCCCATTTCATTCTCTGCTCGCTGAAGCTTTCTTGTTTCCTTACTTCGTGAAGTGACTCGGATTACTAGGTTCCTCAGAACATAGTTGTTTCCTAAGCTTCTGGTGCTAACCAGCTTTGTTTTGAATGTTGACTGCCGAAGTTTCATACTAATCAGCTCGCCACATAAAAAATTATCAATAAAGTCTGACACTGAATCAACTTTACCTGGAGATAGAAGTGGTGGCTTTTTACCGCGGCAAATTACCTCCCACTTCCTCCACACCCAAGAGAGTCGTCTTTGAGAAAGTGCTTGTTCAGTCCTAGGAGAACAAAAGCCTGAAACAGACTTGGAAGCTCATTAAGGGATGAATTATCCAAGATTGAACAAATATTGGGCTTTATTTATGGGCATGATTGATTGTCTTTTCTTGTTTGGGCTATTTGTGTTACATTTATTAACTTAAAGTTAGCTTATTTCAGTATAAAATTTTAGTAAGTGGGATTTCAGAAAATAAAAGTCTAACAGACTCTTGAATGCTCTCTTGTGAGACCATCACACAACTCTTGTGCCTCTATTGCACTTGAGGGAGAGAGAGTACATATTTCTGGACAGACAAATGGGTGGGTAATTTTACTTTGAGAGGGAGATTCCTACATTGTTTCAAATTGCTGTTGCCAAATTGATTTTGGTGAAGGATTGTGTCCAGATCAATGGTGACCAGATAAGTTGGAATTTTCAATTGGGAAGAAGTCTGAAGGAGGATGAAATAGATGAGTTCCTAGGTTTGTTTAATCTTCTGGCTCAAGTACAGATGGATGCTTCAAAACCAGATAGGTTTACTTGGGTGACTGGCCTTGCCCCAGGGCGGGCCCCAGGGAACGATCTGGGCCCGTTGCTGTCCGGAGACCTGGGCCGGCCTAACCAACCGGGCCCTAATTGGGCCCGTACTCTTGGGCCTCGTCATCACACAGGCGCATAAAGAGGGCACATCACACCCGAAGCTTCTCATATTGTCGGACGTAGGCAGCCTACCCAAAGCAATCCTCCATACATGGATCTTTACCTTCAAAGGGGATTTGGGGTCCCTAATATGGTGGAAAAAAGGACGACTCCACCCACCGTCAGCTATGATATGCTACACTGGTTTGACGGAGTAGACGCCCTGCGGAGACCACATCCATCTCCAAGAGTCTACCATAGCTTCATTAACCATCCAGTCTTGAAGCAAAACCAACAGTCTAGCAAATTCCTGAATCTCCTCTTCCAAAGGTTTCTGCGGAAGATGGGGCTCCATACTCGAGTATTCATAGCCACCATCTGTGCGAAGACCACTAGTGGATCGAAGGAGGTCTCATAAAGCAAGGGGAACATTTGGGGAAGTGGAGTAGGGCCATACCACTTGTCAGTCCAGAAGCGACACCTCTTGCCATCACCAATTGAACCTGCATAGCTGCTAGGATAATGACTAAAGCTTGAAGAATACCCCTCCAAAACGCTAGACATTGTAGTCAAGTCAAAGGGGCAAAATCCCAACATCTGTTAGAATTGATTTTAGCATGGATTCTTCCGGCTGATTTTTAACAGGGTATCATGATTTCTTGGGATGTTCTTGGACCATGTTGGCCTGGAGGCCCAGCAGGTCCAACACCAAAAGTGCCCATCCCTCAAAGATGCCCCGTCCTGGCCTGGCCCAATCTTTGATTTGGCCAGGCCTGGACTTTGCAAGCTTTGCTCTCTGGCTAGGAACAGGGGTATTCTAACCATAGTTGTCAATCCAGTCCCAGTCCCCATCCCGTTTTTCTACTGGGATGGGAGATCCCGGTGTCCTAGACAATTCCGGTATCCCGTGCCAAAAATGTTCTCGTACATATTCCAATAAATATAGGACATATGTATGCTATAAATAATAGCAACATAAATATATCACAAAGAAATAACACAAAATTAATGCATTGAAAGTGTTTAGGATGGCTTTGTGGGCTTATAAATGAGTATATTTATCAAGTGAAACTCCGAAAATAAGCTTACATACAAGTAGCTTAAGGAATCTGGAAAATCTCAGGCTAAAATATAATTCTGGCTGGAAAGATCAGGACAAGTTGGGACAGACCCGAACACTAATTGGGACAGACAAGGCCAATTCCAGCCGAGATGGGACAAGATTGACAACTATGATTCTAACCTGGCCCATGGCAGCACTTTAAGGTTACCCTAGCCATTGCCCACCCCTGAAGCCCAACTCGGTAGGCAGCTCACCAAGAAACAATCCCCATCCATCAACACCCCCCCCCCCCCCCCCCCCCCCCCCCCCCCCCAAAAAAAAAGAAAAAAAAAAGAAGAAAAAGAAAAAAAGACCCAAAATAAAAAAGGTCACTGCCTACTGCTACCCCTCGGCCTTGCCCCCACCTGCAGACATCTGCATCTCCCAGGCGTGCCCAGCCAGGAACACCCTAATGATTTCATTGGAAGATTTCATGCTTTTAAATACAAAATCATATGAAAATTTAATATATATCTATAATTGACATCTAACCATGAGCTTCATTCCTTATTTGCCTGCCAGTTTGGGAGAAAAAAGGCCCTTAAACTTGTGGACATGAACATAAATTCCTCCTGATGCCACAAACCCATGCAGAATCCTCTGAACTTGTGTTGCTAGTGATACGACCTTGTTGCTTTTAGATCCAGAGAGGTAAAAGACAGCTGGTTGCCTTCATCTAATCACTAAGTACACCGTAGTACATTGTCTCACATGATAGATCCGATTCAATTGGCAACTTGATTGCATGGTCTATCTAGGAAGATAGTATATGATCAAATGGTGGTTTTTGTAATATTGCATATGATCGGATGAGCAAGATTAATGCATTTGAACTATTATAAAGTTTTCTTGGAGGATAAGGATGCATGTTTTGAAACTTTAAAATGATAACGACAATTTCCATATACTTTTATGTACTATAAGGAAAGGGATCCAAAGCTTTTCTCCTTAATGAATCATCTGGACTATGTATTAATCTGGTAACTGGGTTGTTTATCAAAAACACCTGTCAGATACGCTTTCATGACTTAAAACACTATTAAATGGGTATAGTTGCGTGTAAATTTAATTCTGACTCTTCTTCTCCCATAAGTGAGAGTTGTACAAAGATGTTATCAGAGACTTGACATCTCTCTCTTAATCTTCCCTCCCATTAATGATAAGTTTGCAGTAAAAAACCCTTCTTTTGAAGGCCTTTTAACAGGTATAACACAACGGTAAGCACGTTAAATTAATCTAAAATTCCGCCACGTTACATATTTCTTATCTACCCTCTGTTATTTCTTGTTTACCACTTATTGCTCGCAATCACTGTAGAAAAATCCTCAGAAAGATAAATATTCATATCAACTTAAATAAAAAATTAGTTACTGTGTGTTGTTGATTTAGATAGTGATGTTGAGGGGGGCTGTATATGGTCATGGTCATGCCTGACATCAGAAATCAAGTTGCAAGTAAATTAGATTTGTGTTGTTTGTGAGTTAGATAACTTTCTCATGGAATGTAGAATTTGCATCTTTAGCAAGATTTGTCCAAATTCTAAAAGAGGGATATCTGTTGAGAAATTTTTAGAAGCTTTTGGAGCTTTTAGTTTATTGGGTTGTCCAGCTCTGGTTGGCAGGATTGATGAGATCATTATTGTTGTGGACTTGTAGGTGGTATGTTTGTCATGCGTAATTCAAGGTTTTTTTTGGTCTTTTGTGACTCATTCGGCAGGATGGTCTTTTTTGTTTGTTTGAATATATTGCTTTTCTTTTGGCCATTAATCTGACGCTGTATTATCCTCTGAAACACCTAGCACCTTATATTCATGTCCATGTAGTTATTAGATTTGCCAGCAGAGAAAAAGGAAAATTAGATAATGACTTTATGTGGACACTACATGATTGAGGACAGATAAAAAATGATATTTTTTCAAAAATGATGTAGACAGATTTCCTTTTGATCAGTGGAAGATAAGTATCTTTTGAAGCTGTGATTGATTTTCCTTCACTGATACTGTGATACATAATGCATGAACCATATGATTTTTCGAGTGTCATTTGAACAGACTACCATTGCATGTTTTCCTAGAGAAATCTATTCACTCAATAAGTGTTCCAGATGTTGACCATAAATTAAAGTGTATGCAATTTCTTGTAATTATGCTTGATCGGGTAAATTTCTGCAGGTTGCATTCAGGACCAAGGTATTCCATCCTAATATTAATAGCAATGGAAGCATTTGTTTAGATATCTTAAAGGAGCAGTGGAGTCCTGCATTAACTATTTCCAAGGTTATTCTTCTTTCCTTTGACGTTTATGTTGTTTGTTAGTTGAAGAAAAGTTTCGCATTGGAGTCGGCGCTCATCTTGATGTCCCTGGATAGCTCTTTCCTCAGGGCATCGGTTCAACTGTTATTATGACGTGTAGGATAGGATTGGAATGACCTTTTTGTTTTTCCTATACAAAAAAGTTACTACAACCGACTTAATGAGTTGACATTTTTAGGAATGGAGCTATTGTTTCTGGTGCTTTTCCATGGGAAAATCTAGCTGCTAGCTCTACAATACCATGACTTGGATCTCATTAATATGATTATTTTTTAATTTGATTTTTTTGCAATTCTCTAAACTAGTCAGAATGTACTGAGTCCACTTGCAGGTGCTGCTTTCCATCTGTTCCCTGCTGACGGACCCAAACCCAGATGATCCCTTGGTACCTGAAATTGCGCACATGTATAAGACAGATAGGACCAAGTACGAGGCTACTGCCAGGAGCTGGACCCAGAAGTATGCGATGGGTTAGCGAGAACTGGGGAGGAATCTCAAGCAGGGGACCCTTCGCCTTAGATTGGTGGATTCATGTCTTTGTTCTATGTAAGATTGAATCAAATCATGTGTTGTCCTTCTCCCTCTTCCTAATGTTACCTAAAATCGGAATGGGAGGTGTTTATCACTTCCCCCAAACTGGGGATATTTATTGGTTTACAACATTTCGTATTTGTGCTAGCCTATCAATGAATTGTGGCATTTCTCCTCTTCCCTCCCGCTTGATCCATTGATAAAATTGATCGTCATGGGTAACGTGCTTGATTCAAGGGCATGGGATCCTTTGGAGAGCGTTCTTGCTGGAGTGGATTTCTCAGCCGCATGGATTTCTCAGCCACTCGGTTGTTTGCTGATAGCCTGCCCAGCGTACCCAACTTGCGAAAGCACTGTTAGGCCTGGACATTACTCTGCCTGACTGTTCTTAGACACTACAGTGACCATGAAAATGTGCTGCCTATGTGGTGTCGAAATGGTAGTTCCAATGCGGCACTTTTCAGAAAGAGATTGGAGCTTGAACTTTAGTGGTCGACCGTCATTGCCCTTCGAAGACGTGTCAAGTACGTTAAATTGCTGTTAGGATATTGTTCTCTTTAGATTTCCTTTCGTTAAATTTTGTTAGACATGGGTAATCTAATGTCCAATTGTGCAATCCATTTTTGGGATGACGTGTGGTGCATGCGCTTGTCTGAAAATTGACTACTGGATTAATCAATCCTGGCACTCCGCTACTGGTGTTTCCTCTGTTATTTGCTCGTTTTTTAACCACATAATCGAACGAGTCATTCTTTGTAGGCGATATTGGTTCTTGAATTAGACTGGATGCATTTTAAGGTCGTGGGGATTAAAGAACGGGCACTTGAACTTATTTTATGTGGCATCGTCTGGTAATGCAGTGATGATGTGGTCCGTTTTGTTACCGTTATAGCTCCAACATGCGGCTGCCTATCTAGACGTGTCAAGTATGACGGTACTGTGATTGTCAATGTGGATGGGAGGGAGTCTTTCAATGCGAGTCCAGCGTCAGCGATCAGGAGCAGGAGCACTCGCCAAGTATCATCGTTGCATATAATTCTCATCTTGTTTTGTTATTGAGCGTACAAATAAGCTGGTCGTCCTCCAAAATGTTTTGCCGGCTGCCAAGTTCGGGTTGAGAAATGTCTTCATTGGTCTTCTGCATAGCCTAAGCAGAGGGGAAGACGGCCCGAAGGTGACGGAAAGATCATCCGTAGAAGAAAGAGGGAAAACAAACAGGAAATCTCTCCGAGAGTTGCAGCGAGAACATGATGCCACTGCTTTGAGACCAGCGTGCAGCCGCGGATTCGTCTCGAGGATGCTCCCAGGACTGTGGGCCTGTGAAGAACTGTGGCGTGGTCCCTCGTTCTTGGCGGGGGCAGGAACCCATCCGTTACCCATCACCACACCCCCAATTTCCCCACCGTGATGAGAGTCACACTTTCCTCTCGTACTCTAGTGTGTGTTAGTGGTGGTAGGTGCGCTTCTTAGGTCCAGAAGGGAGAGGGGCCCCTTCTCCCTCGGAGGAATGGCAGATACAGGCAATGCATCCAATGCAAGGATGACGGCGAATGCTGCTGGTCCCTTATTCGGTTATTCCGGGGCTCATCTTGATTCCTGTGCTCACTGTGCAAAGGCCATTTGCCGCAGTGCTGCTTGTGCGTGCAGCCTTGCCGGCATGCGCAGACCCACCCCCTCCAACCTTTTCCTTCTGCCCGTTCTGTGGCTCATCTTCTGAGAGCACCTCACTACAACTTTTGTCTCTACGCTTTCTTTTCTTTTCTTCCCTACGAAATCTTTTGGCAACGACGCCGTGGGCAGTACTGTCAAACACTCGAACCTATGCCAACGACCAACTCCGGACCTTCTGGAACTTAACGCCTACTAAAACTAGCGACTTTTTCGTCTAACATTTTTAAACCCATGATAAGACCGCAAAAGTGATGCAAAAGAACAAAGAACAAAAGTCTAAACCCCTTTGGAGCACGAGCACCACTGCTTATTCCCAAAATGCACACCAGGGTAGTCGGTTATCCGGGCTGCTGCTCGCAAAGCATATGATTTTTCCTTAATCATTTGTTTCAAATGAGCAATCAATCACTGATCGGACTTGGACAGTTGGGCCTCATCTGGATTGGGCTTAACGTAGTTTTGTCCCCCAATTCCGGATCTCTGGATTTCTGCTGTAGTCTTTGTTACATTCGTCAGTTCAAGAATTGCTTCGGTGATAACTGAAAAAGACGCGTATGATTCCCTGAGAGGAAAAAGACTTCTCAAGTGCCGTCCCTTTCTGCTGCGTCAACGCTTTTCTTACTGAAGATAAGGCCGTTGTGATCACAAAGCCGAGTCATCAGACGATCCAACACCTAGGCTCCTTGTCCTTTTAACAAGCTAGCTACTGTTGATGTATAGGGATCTAACAAGTACAAGAAAGAAGACTAATCTGTCTGCAAAGAAGAGTGGGAGATTGATGAGTGGTAGAATAGTACTCTTCAAGTCACACGCACTTAGTGGGTCCAGGGACAAAGGCTTTTAGCCTTTTCCACCATATCATGGGGCCTCCCATCCCACTTCCACAACTCCCTTTTGGACAATAACCATGCAAGCTAAATCCCCAGTTAAAGTATTGCGAGATCTCTCAAGACTTATGACCTACTACTTGCCGATTATGGCAGGAAGGGATGCCAACTTCTGTTTTGCTAGCTAGCTAGTATTATAGTAGAGAGCGGGAAGAGTCCAAGGCTCCTACTTCTCCACTTCTAGACAAGTCAGAAGACTCGGCTATCTCCAACAATATAAAAGCCCATGGCGGAGAACCATGCACTCGAACTGTTCTCCACATACAACCCGGCCCTTACGTATGTATATTAATCCCGGAGAGGCACATTGTAAAAGGGTTTCAACGCCTAGGGCAACGGGGTTCTCCCAAGTTTAAAATGGCGTCCTACGTGTAGTACCGTAGGGCATCACCGACGGTCAAGGTCAATACTCTCCGGGCCGTGATCATCCCACCCTTCCCGAGCACCTCCGCGATTTAAAACCAGTGTTCTAAATCAAACCATTATAGTCATCAGCCGTAATAAAAGCAAAGATCCTTCTTGGACTTAAATGTAACTAGCGTGTTGCAGGAATATATTCTGATGTTCTCCTCCACTCTATAGTATATTTTGTCGTACCGGATCGACTCGTGCTGACTCAGGCGACTTATACTGTACCAGGATGAACTTGAGTCGGTACGATTCGATCGAGTCTATATGATTTAGAAGATTTTTTTTATGCGACTCAGTACGAATCGATCCGACTCGTACCGAATAATGAGAGATCCGAGTCGATTCAACTCTTCATATCGGCAAACCTTGCTCTATAGTAATCGTAGACTTCGGAGCAACCTTCTGTAGCTTTATACATGTACACATATACTTATGCACATGTACATATAGATGTTACATATGTTTATACGTGCAGCCTTAAGCTAGTGAGCCGAAAGTGCTCCGACACCCCATGAAACAAGAAGTTCACCACCCATGCACGGTTTTTTAGAACCAGCTCGATGGCTTTTTATATTTCCCACCTCACAGTGGTGCAGCCGTTGTGGCGTGCAAGTTCTGGTTCCCAACGGGACCAATTTATTGAGGCCATAGGGGTAGGGACTTGGAAAAGAAATTAAATTGGGAAGAAAAAGATGTTGTGTTTGAAAGTGGGGGACTCCGTGTCCTGTTTTGTTTAGCAACCTTGCGCTTGGCCCGCTTGCGAATCTCTGCGATATGTTTCTTCCATATACTAAGCCACTGGTCAGTGTTTTCTTATGTTGTGTTCCTCTAGGCATCATGGCATAACTTTACTACTCCAGTCTTTGTTTAGAGCCCTTTGGACTCCGTCCCTAGGAATAAAAGTTACACGTGTAAAGCCGAGATCCGGTAACAGGGTTCCACGAACCCACCCACACCGAGCAAACGGCTAAGGAGGGGTTGCACACACAAGTGGGCAGACCTGAACCCTGAAAACAAGGTCCCCGAAACCCTAAAAATTATATTGCGGCTGCAGGTACTTGCGACGTTGTGCCTGATGAAGACAATATCAAGAGCCACCAAAAGGATGAAGCTTTTCACAAAGGAAGAAAAAAAAAAAAAAAATCTCAGTGGGGGTGGTGTTATAGCTTTCCCTGGGTCCACACGTGCGAGTCCTTCGGGCTTAGCTGGAAGGCGTCGACCGTGGATGAACCAACGGCCTCATTCCAATCTTTGCTCTTCTGGATCTCGAAATATTTCAATATGGGGCCTCTAAAATGTGAGGTCCTTCGGGACTTGACGTGTCAAGCCAGGGCTTTCTGGTTCCGTAGATGAGCTCTCAGTGGCTATGCAGCCGAGCTGTGACCACGGCATGTAAAAGGATGAGCAACAATAGCATAGACACCCTTTGTTGTGTTGCTGTTCGCTAGCTCCTGATGTGTTTGGACGTGGCTGTTCTGCTGCTGTTGGCTCCTGCAGTGTGTTTGGTGATACACCTTCTTTTAACCTAAGAGATACTTACTGCATGGTGCGGTGCATCCATACTGGCGAGATTGAAAGGCGTTTGATCTCTACATCTCCTCACAGGGATGCAGCTGAGTTTAAGTTAACACATGCAGTCCAATCTGCTGACTAGAGTACACTTGTGGGTAGGGGTGTCAATCGGATTGGTCAGTCCCTGACCCAGTCCAACTCAATTCATATTAAAGAAAATTCGGTTGGCCCAAATTATATAAATTAGATTGGATTAAATTTAGATTCAGATTAGTTAAATCTAGACTGGATTGAGCTGAAAACAGACTAACCTAAATCTATTGATTCTTACAATAATTCATATAAAAGGTAAAACACTTCTAACAAATTATTTATAAATAAGGTCAACTCAACCCAACCCATATTGAATTGTGGTTAAATTTTGACTGAATTTAAGTTAAATTTAAATTGAATTTGAATTGGACTAAAATTAGGCTGAACTATTTTGAATTTGAGTTAGACATAAATTATCACATAACTTAGTTCCGCTCGCCTAACTTACATTTCTACTTGTGGGTATGCTGTATCGCCACAGTAGGCCATGCAACAAGTATTTCTTTTCAGTAATACTAAAGTTTCCCCAATTTTCTTACCCCCGTAATGTGTACGTGATTGGCTTGGATTTTAAAAGTGAAAATAACTGCAGCAGATAAAATTGTGAAAAAATCCTCGGCTTGGACTTCTCCCTCTAGCAAGTTAAGAAAATTTGAAAAACTTTTCGGTCATGCATGCTAACATCGCTCATTTATTTTTTGACACGATTTATGATACCAAAGGTAAAAGACTAGTAAAATAATCGTCAAGTGTAAAATTTGCCTTTAGGATTTGTCACTCATATAATACAGCTGAGAGTGTCTCTCTCTTTCATCCGCGTCAATGTGCCAAGAAATTGTGCTGTCAAACTGTTTTCACAATTAGATTACCTATGCTGCTTCTTTTCTAACTTTGGTCGTGCATGATTTCAGCTCATAATTATATCATCAGGCAACAGACTACGTAATGCCTGTCGTAGTTGTAGCCTCAATATATAAGCTTCTTTATCAATCCGAAAAAGCTAAAAGAATTGCAATATTAAAACTTGTGCCGGGCGACGAGATAAGCGGTGACATCAACAGCTAGCCACCAGCAGCATCCCTCGAGGAGCAGCCCCTGGCATGGATTCGACCATAAATGCCTTCCATCTTGGGGTCTACAAAATCCACGTTTGCATGCATGAGAGCAAAACGGCTTTCCCTTCACCACAAATGACCTGTTAAAAGCTTCAGTACTTGGGATCACTACTTCTTCGACGACCATGATTGGGACAAGCTAGCATCTGATCATGTGAGCCGTACCTTGGCCTTCGAACCCTTACAAAACTGTGCCTTTGGACGCTAAACCCAAGTTTCGAAGTGCGTCATACGTGGTATTCAATAATAAGACCCAGGGCAACAGCCTCTTCCTGGCCCTTCCTTCTCTGGGCAGACCTCAAAGTGGAAACATAAGCCCATTCTCTCCAAAGTTAGGGCACTGTAATATTAGTCATGGCTAGGGCTGGCAATGAGTCGAGCCGAGTCAAGCCGAGCTTTAGATGGCTCGGGCTCGGTTCGGCTCAAAGAAGGTTGGTTCGAGCTCAAGTTTGACATCGGTTCAAGTTCCAAATTTAGGTTCGAGCTCAACTCGTCTCGTTTTTGTCAGACTCGAGTTCGGCTCGATTCGCGCTCGAACCACTAAAATATGGACAGTCACACAATCATAGCTACACAAAATAAGAATTAAAAAATATATATTAAATATATCGAGTCAGCTCAAGAGTCCACAAGTCGAGTCACAGTAAACTTGAGCTCGACTGATTAAGTCATTCGAGCTTAAGCCTAGACTTGAATTTGACTCGTTTGAAATTTCGAGTCGAGTTGGAACCGAGCCGAGTCCGAGTGACTCGCAAGCGGCTCGGCTCATTGCCGACCCTAGTCCTAGCTATGTTTGCTGTGCCCCCATCCTGGTCCACGTCACCTCCACATGGGGAGTCAGCAGAACCTGGTCAACGCCCACTAGCTTCTGATGGTGGTGGGGTCTCTAGATGGGCCCCAAGGGCTGGGCCGGTCTCACGGGAGTCCAGACCCAGGAGACACGAGCCCATATGGCTCGGCAAATTGTTACGTGGGCTCTGTCACCAGATGTTTTAAAAAAAGAGGGAGGGGGGTAAGCATTTAAGGTGGTCGTGGAGGAGAGGTGGGCGTTCGTACGGTTCCCGATATGGTTCCTTCTCTCTGACCGATGTGTGTATTATTTGTTTTGTGATGTATATATTGCTGTGTTTTTGTTTCTTGTGTTAAAAAAAAAGGACAAAATCAAATGTTAACCACGGACAAGAGGACGTGGAGAGGGTGTGCAGCGGTGGGGGGGATTCGAAACAAACGGCTCCCTGTAACATTATCATATTCTTGGGCTCTTTACACGTTGGGACGATAGTTCCGTACACATGCGTTAAGAAGCTCGAGGCCTAAAAGATGCCCGTAGGCTGAACCGCGCGGTTATTTATTTACTGTACCGGCCCGGTCGGTGAAAAAAAAAAGGTAAAACTAGCTGTTGTTTACCTGATACCCTTAAATGTAGTTGATTCTAACATATACAGTAGTACTTACATGCAAAAATGTTTTAGCTACCTTCACCTAAGTTCTCTCCATATTCTTAACTCCACTTTGTTTGCAGAATTAGAAAAGAATAAGATTCTTTTATTCTTAGAATAAAATTAACTTTAATTTGATAGGCAGAATAATTTATACCGTGTTAGAATTATTTAAGATATATATACACAACTTTGGTGGGTGATATATATGATGAAATGCACAAGGTGACGACGAAATGCACAAAAACTAAAAAGAGATTTTTTAACAGAGCTGCTCAAGAAAAATCTTCGGTAGAAAGCCACTGTTGCCCTTAATTATTTGTCCAATTTCTGGTGTAGAAGACAATCTGGGTGCAGATAAGCACGTACATAGAGATATGTATCTAAATAGTTCGGGGAATAATTACTGTATCAGCAATCCAAGCCATACATTTATACAGCTCCGGGGATCGGAACTTTGGCCCTGTTTGGCAACATCCTCAGGGATTTAAATGTTGACTTCAAGGTTTTATGGGTTCCACTTCAAAATTCAAAAGTTACAAAAAGTTTAAATATGTAGATTTTTTTTCTCTCTCTATTTTCCTTTTTACTTTCTTTTCATCTCTCTCTAACCTTAAAGTCTCAAAAATCTTTTGAACTTAAAAAAAAGAGTAATTATTGTCTTTGTTCCCTTATATCTTTCCCTTTGTCTCCCACTATCTTATGAAAGCTGATTTCAAATAGTGTTACCAAACAAGACCGAATTCGAGTTCACTTCTGACCTCCATTGGTGTACCGACAGCCGACACTTAACCCTTTTAGAGAGAGAGAGAGAGAGAGAGACCCATCCCATACCTCCATTCGTGTACGTAGCTAACTAAGTTGGTGAGCATAATATGTATGGTTTCGTGATCCTGTTTCCATTTTCATTTAGGTTACTGAAGACCTGTTTCATGATCCTGTTTTCCGTTTTCCTCCGGGTTTCCTGTTCTCCTTCTGGTTTTCTGTTCGTTTTAATTCCTTTTGGTTTCCTGTTGATGATTTGCATTAGATGGTCTCCTGTTTTCCGTTTTCCTCTGGGTTTCCTGTTCTCCTTCTGGTCTCCTGTTCGTTCTAATTTCGACCTTTTGTTTTCCTGTTGATGATTGCAGTAGTTTAATTGTTTAATCGAAGTACGACCTTGCAAACAGGACCCACATCACTTACTCCGACGAGCGTGCCCGGATTAAAAACTTACGTGATGTTTCGGATACTATATTCTATAGAGTACCCGTTGCGGGTCAGATCCCCAGTATCGTTAGGCGGCTGTGTGGAAAGCGGAAGGCCCTCCTTTTCATAAGAAGGCGTGAAATTAGTACCCGAAGGTTTTCGGGATTAACTTATCGATGAAGCATGCACGGGGATTAATCCTACATCCGTTGCTCTCACTTCTCACCCTCCCAATAACAATAACTAGATCTCGTTTTGCACAGATAAGATTAACTTTGTTTTATGAGGGGACACCCAACCTGCAAGTACCAATCACTGGACCTTGTTACTTGCTCCTTGGCCTTCATTCTTATTTTCTCTTGTCCTTGCAGTTCTACACTTTGTCACTCTACCTTTTCTTGATTTTTGACCTCTTTTTTCTTTTCTGGATGCTGGGGCTCCATATTTTAACTTGTTTGCATTTTCCAAGTGTGATTCATATGTAATCTTATTCCCGGGCCATTGGGTAGCTTGGTAACAGTGCTCTAAAGGAGGCTGAAGCCAAGGAGAGAGAATATGTTAATATCACCATGCAGCTTCATCAATCCCATGTCCATTTGTAAATGATGGACATGGGTTAGTACGCATCGGTGATGAAATCCCACGTCCATTTGATGCTAACAGCCGCATCTGTGAATAAGAACTTGTCAAGCAATGCTAGTTTGACGGGATTTTTTCTCTACTTTTTTTACCGTTAATAATGGAAGGGTCTAAGTTAATATTGTTTTTTATAAATTCACATGCACCAATTAATGTAAAATTCAAAAGAGAAGCCAATTTCATTCAGTCACATAAGATGGGGAAGAAAAGTAGAAAAGAATTCTCGTCATCTAAGTATTTCCTTAACTTGTTAGGGTCATCTTGCACTGACCTGAAGTACGTCATTCAATCAGTTTGATCTGATGGTTGCGTCGATGATGTAATTTAAAAAAAATTCTTAAAACTTTAGGAGAGTGGGAATAATTCTAAAGGGGTCATTTATACTATTGAATTTTTGACCATATAATTAAAAAAATTCATAAAATAAAAAGATTGCACTCACTCCTACGTGATCCAACGCTTGGATCGCCCTTCATGTAATCTGACAGCACTGTGGCAAGTGTAACAAGTATTTCTCTAATAACTTCATGATAAGATCATTTAGAAAAGTTGTGTTGATGTCTATATATGATGTATGGTACTACAATCTATATAGGGGAAGGATCTTTTTTGCCAACGGTGGCATAATAGGCAGCATGTATTGGAAGATCTTAAAAAATTAAAAACAGTAAAAGACGGGAGAAATGAGAAATGCGGGCCATTTCAGGTGGGGACAGGTGCAGGGTTCGGTGCATCCGTACGCGTGCGGGCTCTCTGCTGCTCCCTTTGCCATCCGCCCTTTTTTAATATTTTTTAGCTCTTTTATTCTCTCGTTAAATTTATCATCTTGAATTTTAGGTACGAAGGTACCCCAACATTCTTAAAATTTAACATTCATCTAAACCTCAACCTATTTTCTTCAATGCACTTGTTTTCAGTGTAACAGATGTCAGCCGCACGTCAGCACACATAGACAAAGTCGGAGTGAAAAACAAAATAAAAAAAATTGAACCACAAATTATTCCTGATAGTATTTTAAAGCGCTCGAGAGTTTTATGAAATTCTCAAAAGCAACAAAAGTACTAAAATGTTGTCTATAATATCATACTCTCAAGAGTATCAAAAAGCCCTCAAGAGCATGCTCATGCTCTCGAGAGCACGATGAGCGTAAAAATAATCTCAAGAATTTTCTGATGCTCTCGAAAAATAGTGTAGCAAGTATATTTTTTATTTTTTTTAAATCCGGCCCTGCCCACATGACTTGACAATTGCCCAGTTAAGGCAGGTTTGCATGATCTGCTCCCTTCAATCGAGGGCAATCCCTCCTGGTCCTGTATTCCACGATCTCCTCAATCAAAGGGAGTGGATCATGAGCTGATTGCCTCTCTAGAAGTAACTGTCCCTAGGATGCCTCTGAGAAAAGGGACTATATAATCTCAGACCTTCTTCGGTCACATGTACGCAATATGGAGCCCAATAAACCTCTAGTAAGATCTCATCTTCTAGCACCTAACTTAGGTATCGGAGGGTTTTGTTCCCCAACAGACTGCGAGGCCCCTTGACGCCTCTCCTCCCTCTTGCAGGTTCTATCATGAGCATTTCTATCCGATTACAAATTATATCGAGTAGCCGGGAGCTTCGATCGGACGATCATTATGATCTGACCAATTTCCGACCGCTATATGATTGGCGCCGTCTGTGGGAATCCAAACGGATAGAAGGTCCTCTCGCATGGAAACAAAGTTGAATGCCGTGCGGAAGTCCCAATGAGGAATGACTTTAGGGTCTCGGGTCACAAAGAAAAAATGGTTCTTTCAAGACTTATGACTCGAGGCAGAGGAGCTCAGGCGGAGGAACAGATTGTGGGGACGGGCCTTCACGAAGAAGAACCCATCGTCGATCAACGTGTGGGGGTGGCGTTAGAACATGCAACAGAATAGAACGGCTGTGGGCTCGATGCGTCACTCATGACAGAGGAGGAATGGATAGATATAGAATCAAGCGTTCAATGTGAGCTAGGCTCGTGCCAGTCAATATTGGGCGAGAAGGCTGCAGACAAACCGAAGAACCGGAAGGCAGAACTCCGCAAGGAACATTTCCCGATAGGCTATGAAAGAGTTAGGGGACTCGGAAGAGAGTCGGTCATCGGGACTGGCCTCAACCAGACGGTACCTGTGGGGCACCCAGTATTCTTCCATCATCTTCCTCAACTTCGCCTACTTAATCAGACTACGGCTATGGCGGGCCAATGCAAGAGCCCTCCTCTCGGACTGGTCGGAGGAACTCGAAGCTTTATCTAAAGCCATGGATGAGAGGGTGGAAGATTGCTCGGTATAGAGAGAAGCCTCGCTAGAGAAGGAGGACGATGACTCCGGAGACTAAAAAGTAGTCCCAGAGGAAGATGGAAGCGAAGAAGTCCTAGGAGACCCTAAGGAACTAACAGAGCTAAGGGCCAGTATGGACTCACTGGAGAACACGAAGAAAGCATGAGCGACGAGGGAGCTTTTCCTCCACAACTCAAGTGTTCAATAGAGCTTCAAGTAAGCAGAGAGCGAGCTTGGTTCGCCCCTACGCACCTATTTTTATAGGGGAGGGACGGCCAGTTTGCTCGCCTCTCTTTTCGCCTGGCATCTCGAGAGACACCAAAACAACCCGTCATGATGACGATCCAGGCGTTTTGTCTGAAGACGAAGAGACGCGCCCTATGGCTGCACCCCTGGGGGTCTAGTCACGTACGGGACAGTGCCACGTGGACAACCGACACCGAAGGGGCGTCATCATTTCCCATAAGTGGGCGTCGCTTCGAAGTACAACCCACATGCCCAAGATCGCTCGGGGAGCATGAAAAGGCGTGAGTAAGCATCCCTGCAAAGGACAATTGGCTCCACGCGCCCTACGCCTATTGGCAAAGGCGACCCCTCGTCGGGCTTCCCGCTCAATTTCACTCCCATATTTGAAATTCAAATTTGGGAGTGAGGGGGCCAGTGATGAGGGGCGACTAGGATTCGACCCAACCAGCCCCGTTTGGCCCATAGGCCCAGGAGCCCGCAGCCAGCATGCACTGCCACAGGGTGCCATGTGGGCCGTCTTGATAACTCGACTGTCGAGTTGAAGGCAAAAATCCGGAGTACATATCCAAATCTCGAGAGCACCAGTTGGCCAAGCCCGAGACCCGTAGAGTCTCGGTCATGGCAATCGAGACTCGGGGATGCTGATGCTCTCAGCTCTCTGAGATCTGCAACCTGATCGGGTGGAGGTCGGGAGTATGGACTCGGAAGGCCACTTTCTCCCAACCTCCCGAGATGACAAAAGTCTCTCTCCCCCCCGCCCCCCTATAGCGCTTCCCCGCCATCAGGCGGGTCTTGCGTGCTAACGGCACAACTGTCCAGTTAAGGCATGTCTGCACGATCTGCTCCCCTCAATCGAGGACAAATCCTTCCTTGCCTGTATCCCACGATCTCCTCAATCGAAGGGAGTGGATCATGGGCTGATTGCCTCTCCGGAAGTAACTGTCCCTAGGTCGCCTCTCGGGCAAGGGACTATATAACCCCACACCTTCTTTAGTCACAGGTACGCAATAGGAGCCCAAGAAATCTCTAGTAAGATCTTATCTTCTAGCACCTAACTTAGGTATCAGAAGATTTTGTTCCCCAATAGATTGGAGGTCCCCCTTGACGCGCCTCTCTTCCCTCTTGCAGGTTCTATCATGAGCATTTCTACACAATTACAAATTCTATCGAATAGCCGAGAGCTTCGATCGGACGATCATCGTGATCCGACCAGTTTCCGACCGCTACAGTATGTTTTGAAGAGTGTTTTTAGGGAATTGTAAAGATAGTTTAGAGCCAAATTGAATTTTTTAAACTCAACTCTATGGTCGTCACTAGTCTTATTTTAAATTAATAAATGCATTATTTTGAACCAATTGTCACTTTTCATGAATAAATGGAACATGCAAAAAAGAAATCATCCTTTGGTACTAACAACAGAAATTATGTTTAAGTCTTGATCTTTTTTAAAAAATATATTAGCATGATAATATATCATAAAATCACAGGCAAAAAAGCAAAGAATCATAAATGTAAAATGCTACAACAAGTAAATAACATAAACTTGCAAAGTCCAATGCAATTGTGTCCAATCCTAATGTGAAATTTGTGATAGGAAAATTTATTATAGAGGAATGAATGGTTGATGTGTATTGATGTCTAACCATTGCCACTATGACATTGGGATTCGGAAAAGAAAAAGATCAACTTGATAAAAAAAATCCCAAATAGGGGGAAAAGTCTGAAAAATTTGATGAACAAATTGTAAAAGAAATATTAATATTTTAATATATAAAATATATTTTTAATATAAAATGTAAAAACTTAAGAACAACTGGTCTCAAAATGAGGGAGTTCCTTTTAGAAGGTATAATTTTCTTGAAAAATCCGTGATTAAATAGCTACTTGTAAATTTATGAAGATTTTAAAGGTTTTCCAATAAATTGGGATTTACTGAAAAAATATGATTAAATCTTAATTTTTCAAAAGAAATCACATATTTATTTTTTTTATCGCTGGAAATAATATGTGTGAAGCTGTTAGACACTTTCTGATATAAAAGATAGTTTGATGCGGCAGAATCCGATTCGGCCCAGCGAAGCAGGCCCAAACCCCATTCAGCCCAACAGTAGCAGTATTAGGCCCTCCGGCGGCCTTCGGCCCGTTAGCGGCCCAGCAGCCTTCGGCCCATAAACGGCCCCGTCGCCCCCGGCCCAACAGGCTTCAGCCCGTCAGCGGCCCACCAGCCTACGGCCCGGGGACAGCACGGCGGCCCAGGGCCCAGCAGGCTTCGGCCCGTCAGCGGCCCAACCCCCTTCGGCCCGGTAGCCGAATCCGGCCCACTCCGGTGGCGGATCAGACGCTATGACGGTTTGTCAGTAAGCCTCCTTTAGTCCTATATCGGCTGCCACCGTTAACCATCCGCTACCCTCCGCTATAAGTATCCTGCTATTTGTAGCCAAACAGGTGGTGGGAAAAACGGATGCCTTCCTAAGCTTCCGAAACCCCTTAAAGGACTACTGTCCGAATAGTGTTATAGCTATTTCCTCTTGCTTCCTGAATCGAATCTTCTTCAGAAGCTAACTTGACCGTCGGAGGGGGTTCCCCAGGGCTGCCGCCCGGGACTCCTGCTGACCGGTTCTTCTTCTTCTTTCCCTCCTGCAGGGGCTCGGTTCGAATCATCGCCGACCTCCCCGAGTCGGTCTCGGCCGCCGACCTCGGACTCCTCTCCCCGGTCTCGACGCCGAACGCCGGCTGCCCCAAGCCAGGAGACTCGGTCTCGCGCTGAAGTAGCCTTCGGACTCGCCGTCCGAGGGCAGTCCCGTCGGTTGCCCCGCGCCAGGAGCCTCGGCCTCGCGCTGAAGGTGGCTCCGGACCCCCTGGTCGGAGAGCGGTCCGTCCCCCCGTCCGACCGCGCCGGAGCAGGAGACTCGGCCTCGCCCTGAGCCACCCCTTCGGTCTCACTGCAGGGGAGCAAGCCGTCCCCCCGTCCGGTCTCGGACTTTCCAGCCTCTGCTCCGACGCTCGTCGACCACTCCGCCGACAGAAGCTCCTGCTCGCACCGCCGCCCTCGTCCGCCGAAGGAGCAGCGGCTTGCTATCCAAGAGCGGCTCCGACGGCAGATCGCGCCCCCCGCGGGCGGATCCTTGTTATCCCGAGGAGACCCCGTCCTCGCCCCGTGCCGGCCGGAGCTCCTGCTCGCGCCGCCGCCTTCGTCCGCCGAAGGAGCAGCGGCTCACTATACAAGAGCAGCTCCGGCGGCAGATCGCGCCCCCCGCGGGCGGATCCTCTTCATGCTGCAGTAGCCTCGGCTTCGCCCCGTCGCGGACCCGCCTCCGGTCATCTTGTCACCGTTCAACCCGGACCAGCTCCGGACCCTCTCTTTCTCTTTTCTCCGGGTCCCCGTTTGCGGGATCCGGTCGTGATAGACTCCGGTTTACATCATAGTTTATTCGTGTTATTTTGACTTATCCATTTTCTTAGAATGAGAAATAAACTACACTAAGAAATTTGAGTAAAAAGTTCAAATTGTTTATTCTAACTAGAATAAAAGTTTATTTACTTACTTGTTCTGTTTTGTACTTATGTTACTCAATTTATTTTCTTTTTTTACATATGGTGGTAACAAGATTATCAAAGCAAAAAAATACATCTACTCGATATTCACAACCCATTTAACATCTAAATATTGCAGATACTTGGCTGAACTTAAACTCGATTAAAATTTGAACAGGATAAGACTCCGACTCGTTTGCATCCCTACCGGTTGAGGCAAAAAAACTCGGACCCGATCGGATCCGAAGGGCCGAGAGTCCCGGCCCCAGGCCTAAACCCATGAGAAGCTTAACGGTAGCGTTGCCGCCGTGAAAAAACAACTCCGGATTCGTCTCTACAGGCACGACACGTTCCCACTTCCCATATATGCCATTTCGGATTTCAGATTTATATGGGGGCGGCCAGTGAGGAGGCGGCTTCTTTCTTGCCATTATTACGAACATCTAGTGCTTGATGCCCCCACTTACTTATATGCATATAAATATAAATCTTAGAACCGGTTCATGACCCACTTTTGCAGGTGGCCAGACAAGCCAAGAGGTGTCTACACATTACATCGATGCGTGGGGGTTTTGTTGTAGTACTCCTAAACTCCAAACCGATTGGTTTTGTCGAATCTAGTGGCTTTTGCTGGCCTGTCTCATTTGCAAATGGTTCGGACTCCAAGCATCCGCTACGTACGCCATTGCCGGTGCGAACCACGTACACGTATATAACCGGGTATCTTTCGCAATGGGATTCCAAACAGAATAAGGACATCTCGTAATGGCGGTAAAATATAGTTTCTGGTACCTCATCCAGCACCTGGTTATGTTTATTCTATGGCACGGAAGGCGCTTATGGCAATAATATTAAGATCTTTTTTGATTCCACATTAGATATGGACACTGGATATGTATGGTGCTGCGTTTTACATCAAATCAAAAAGATTAGTAAGCATTTTTTTTTAGCTATATATGAGAGATGGAGGTATATCTACTGTTTGGATTTTTGCACATATGAATTTTAAAAATAGTATATTTACATCTGTACCTCTAACTCCTACATAGTTTTCAATACTCCTTAAATCTCAAAAATGTTATGGTTATACTCATTTGCCAAAATAACGGGAACTCCAGCTGAATATGTCAAAAAATTATGTAAATCTTGATGACATCAAGATACGTAAAATTCTAGCGAATTGAAGAGTACACATGCAAAATATTAGCGAATTTAGGAGTACAAGAAATTTTTAGGTTTGATCTAATGGTATTTTGATAAAGGAGTATAATTGCAATATTTTTTGAGATTTCAGAGGTATTGAAAATAATATGCAGAACTTAAGGTATAGATACAAATATGACATTTATCAGGGGGCCTTTACCGTTTTGTGATTTCGTATCAAATTTATTTTCTAACACTGTACTCGATATGGACTGGTTTTACTTGGATTTCTCTATATTCATATATATAGTAAGTTACTTGGTGCTTCCACGAAAATTAAATTAGACTCACTTCAGAGAGGCCAATATTGATTTGACATGCATGTTCACGAGTTTTTAGCAGAAACATCCAAAATCACATAAATATAAGAAACCTCTAGCATCATCAAATGGCATATTGGCATGTCAAATTACTCAATTATAGTAAAGCCGTGGGAAACTTAGTTTAATTTCTTGTGATTTTATTTTTCTCGCCTATATCCAAGTTAACCTAGCTACCCGCATAAAAGCACATTGCTAATTTTGGAACCGCTGAATTGAAAAGCTTTTCACCATAAAGGTGAGCAAACTCGCTGCCATGTTCTATGAAACTATAAATAGAAGCCATCAAATTCTACCACAGATGTCTCTTCGCATTTCCATGGCATAATGTGCATTTGCCCAACACGAGATGTGTTCGAATAATACTCCCACATCAGATAAAGAACAAAAAAATAATATTTAATATATGTGGTATTTACTCCACTTAATGTCTTAAGATCTTGAATTGAATGGTTAATAACTTCAATATGGTATCAAAGTCCATAGTTACGAATTAGACCGCGCACCCTTTATTTATGTTCTACGCATATTTGTGTTCCACGTAATAGAACTTAAGTCGACTTGCACGTGAGGGGATGTGTTAGAATAATCTCACATTAGATAAGGGACAAAAGAAATAATGCTTAATATACATGGTGTCTACTCCACTCAACGCTTTAAGATTTTAAGTTGAATAACTCAAAATAGCTTCAATAAAACGAAAACAAATTTTTTAGACTTTAATTTTAGTGTACTTTTAATACCATGTCACGTGTTTTAAATATAATTTTGTTTTTCATATTTTAATTTAATTGTATCTTTTATGCTTTATCCCGAAGTAAATGATATGAATACTCTCAAACAATGTAAAAAATGATGTTGAGAGATGAATCAGAATTGAAATTCAAAAGATCTCATTCCTTCGCCCGCAAATACGATACAAAAGCAACTGAATCTGTGCAGTATAATATGTTTGCAGATCTGACGAGAAAAGTGCATCCATTCCAATGGGAATTAATTTCTGCAACTAAGATATGTACTTACGCAGGAATACAACACAAACGTCGCATACCACGGCTTAATGGATGGACTATACCCATGGACAAAAGCCTTTAGAGAGAAAAAAAACCAAGAGCATACTACGTCAGAACGTGTGTACGTATGTGTTTGAATAAGTGGCGGATCTATCATTAGTGGGTTCTGATATTTTACTGGATTTTGTCAAATCTACTTGTCCAATCTAATGCAATTTAATCAGGATCTCATTGACCCAATTCAAAATCTTTCTAACTCAACTTAATGTCCGTCATTGATTTGAACTTTGAAGAGGCATTCAGTGAAGAGACAAGCCAATAGAATTTAAACGCTACGAGATGAGGAATGAACCAAGATTATTGGCAAGCAAAGAGAAAAAAATATGCACATGTATGTATGATTAGGGGGCATAGACGGCTCGATCTGTAGTATGCGTCGACGTACTCGTACCCAGCCACACGGGGACCTGGGTTTTCTCCGTGACCATTGGCCCACTGATAGGAAAAAAAAAAAAGATCGATCATGACTTAATTCTCAATGTAGCTATATTTTTTTTTTATAAATATACTCCTATTTCGAACGCAGACTTGTCGTATGGTATGATTGGTTCGGTTGATGTTTCGAACGGGCGTGCAGATCCAAACCGGCCGGCAAGACCAATGATTTAACGGGCAGCGGGTTGAGCCCCGGCCTCAGACTTCAAATCTTCTAAGTAGGGATGTAAATTGGTTGGATTCCGTCTATATTTAGGTTAGATCTATGACCATATTTGTTAAGTTGTCGATTTAAAAATATTATTTATTAATTATTTATAAATTAACAATCGGTCGGATAATCGGATCTCAGTGTGCCGTATGAATTTGGTCAAAAGAATTTATATCAGTTATCTTACCTGCTAAGCATATCGATTTTATAAAGACTATCCGTTAACTGAACTGTAAGTTTAAGAACGGTTGAATAATCGGGTTATTGGTTCCATTGGCATCCCTATGTCTAAGTGCATATAAGGATGTGATTTAGTAAGTGCCGAGAGGGGACTTTTTTCAAGCAGCCCCTCTCATGCACCTTTTCCTATTCTCATGAGGGATTTTCATAAGAAACTTCCTTCTTGAGTAATATGTGATGTGTTTGTCAAAAGTTTTAATTTGACTTTCATTTTTTATGTAGAATAGGTTAAATGAGAATACTTGTAACTAATTTTAAATGAATTTTCACTTTGTAATTTTTAGTTGAAAACTAAAATACAATTGAAATATTGTATAAATGATTTTCAAGTCTTAATTTTTATCTCTTTTTGGACATTCTAATTTCTCTCTCAAAATAACCAGATGGAGATGTAAAAGTACTTTCAATTGGAAACGTCCCAAAGCACAAAGAAATATTTCAAAAAAGTTGTCTAGATTGGAAATTATGAAAATTTAATTTTTATATCTGCTTATTATGAATTGATTAATTATTAAAAAAGATTGCATTCTCACAAAGGTGAGATTCCTGCACTCGTGAGTTACCTATAGCTTTGGGCAATGTAACATAAATCCATGATTTTTTTTTAAAAAGACCATGATTTAATCACAACTTTTCATCTCAGAACAAATTTCGATTTATTAAAACAGTCTCTAAAATCTTCATAGAATTTAAAAAGTAGCAATTCAATCGCTACTTAATCACGTAGTTTTCAAAAAAATATCCCTTTTTAAAACGAACTCATTTATTTTTATAATATGTTTTTAATTTTTATATTATATTTTATATATTAAAATATTAACATATCTTTTATGATTTTTTTCATAAAGTTTTCAAATTTTTTACCGATTTAAATATTTTTTCTCAAACCGATTTTTTCCTGAATTTCGACTTGTGACGTTGCTTTGGGGGTACTCGTCGGTGACATATTTCCTGAATTTCGACTTGTGACGTTGCTTTGGGGGTACTCGTGGGTGACATATTTCCTCCGAGAGAGAGAGAGAGAGAGAGAGAGAGAGAGAGAGAGAGAGAGAGAGAGAGAGAGAGAGAGAGAGAGAGAGAGAGTTGACAGTCTTCACTGCACTTGATGTTTGGTCCAACGAAACGAAATGAAGAATCTTACCTTATTCAGCCCGTCGCCCACGCTCCTGACCACCCCTTTAAAGGGGAAGTCGGAAGTAGAAGTTTCGACCTAACATTTGCCCAAAAGAAATGGAATGCCACATTTGTCAAAAAGAGATGGAATGCCACATTTGCCGTAGGTGTGGGGACTGGGAATTTAGTCTCATTGAGATGAGGTATCGATGTGTTACATGTGTCTTCTCATACAAAGAGGAAAAAATAAATTTAAAAAAAGGTACCAATGTGGACTCCTCCATACACGTTTGCAGATTCTTTTCCCTCTAAAGAGGTCTTTTGATGGGTTTTGAAACAGGCATCTCTTTATAGGGGTTGCAATGTCCTTTAACGAAAAAAAGGAAAAAAAAAAGGTAAAATCTATAGGGCCGTTTTCAGAAAGACCAAGGGAGTTGACTTCATGTCGTGTTTGTTTCATCTAATGTTGCAATTTGACAACGACATTATTTACAAAACAAAGCAGATCAACATCAATCCGAATCATGAATCACAAATCATAAAAACTGATTCTAGCCCAAAATTAATTTCTAGTCATTGGCTAAAAAATTCTTAAACTTTACCCCTTGAGCATAAACTTCTCATGTTAAAAATATTATGAACCCTTGGATACCTTGTACAAGTAATTCATTCATGGTGCAAGGGCCTGTAGCGCAGTGACGTTGGGTGTGCACGCTTCTCCCACTCGGGGAGCCGGTCGCGAATTCGATCCTGCGGGCCTCTCTCTTTTATAAGAGGTTATCGCTACAGTACTCCGTGGACATTATGCTGTTTAGCAAGAATCTTCTCATTCGAGTGCGGAAAATTTTCTCTTGGAGGATATATATGACCTCAGGCCGACTTGATCCCAGCTCTTCTGAGTTCGGTACCATGTCCCAGAATTACTAGGTCACTGATAAAAAAAAAAAGTAATTCATTCACCAAGTATTTACGATACCTCTTGAGTGGAAAAATGTTTAAATCTTACGACTCCTTCTACTAGGGATAGTTCTGTTCGAGTATGAATTTTTTATCTAATTAAGCGACATTTTAAAGTCAACTTCACCACGAAAAGAAGTAATTTTACGAGTCACTCATAAATAGGAGGGGCATAAATACTGGTGGAAGTGGAACTTATGACCTCCCAAATGGAAAGATCATGAAGTACCAACTGATGAGGCAGAATCCGATTCGGCCCATTAGAGCAAGCTCAAACCCCGTTCAGCCCAACAGCAGCAGTACCAGGCCCTCCGGGAGCCTTCGGCCCATCAGCGGCCCAACAGCCCTCGGCCCGTAAGCGGCACCGTCGCTCCCGGCCCAACAGGCTTCAGCCCGTCAACGGCCCACCAGCCTACGGCCCGGGAACAACGCGGCAGCCCAGGGCCCAACAGGCTTCGGCCCATCAGCGGCCCAACCCCCTTCGGCCCGGTAGCCGAGTCCGGCCCACTCCGGTGGCGGATCAGGCACTATGGCGGTTTATCAGTAAGCCCGCATTTAGTCCTATATCGGCTGCCACCGTTAACCATCATCTATCCTTTGCTATAAATACACCGCTATTTATTGCCAAAGGAATGCTTCCCCAAACCTCCGAGACCCTTAAGGACTACAGACCGAAAAGCATTAAAGCTACTCTCTTTGCCTTCTGAATCGAATCTTCTTCAGGAGCTAACTTAACCGTCGGAGGGGGTTCCCCAGGGCAGAAGCCCGGGACTCCTGCTGACTGGTTTTCTTCTTCTTTCCCTCCTGCAGGAGCTCGGTTCGAATCATCGCCGACCTTCCCGAGTCGGTCTCGGCCGCCGACCTTGGATTCCTCTCCCTGGTCTCGACGCCGTGCGCCGGCTGCCCTTGCAACAGGGGATCCTCGGCCTCGCGCCGCCCCTTCGTCCGCCGAAGGAGCCTCGGCCCCGACTTCCCGGAGCAGGCCGGCCACCGACCGAGCACCCCTCGGGCTTCGGACTCGGCTCTGCCTCTGCATCCTTCGCCTTCCGGATCCCCGTCGGGCCCCTGAACACCGATCCGACCCAGCACCGGATTCATCTCTTCGGATTCCGGCTTCGGAATCCGGTCGTGATAGCTTCGGCTACATCACGTGGCGCCGTCTATGGGAAACCAACAAAACAAGTCATGTCTCAGCGACCTGTGACCCGACGGTCCGGACAAAGCGAAGCAGAAGCGCGGGAGGCCTCGGCACAGATGCTGCCTTCCGAAGGTGCCCCTTCTGCCCCGCCGAGCCTGCCTCTGCCAACCATACCGGAGTCTCTCGCCTCGGAAGACCGAGTGGGGGTGCTCCAGCAACAAGTGGCAACGCTGGCCGCTGCCGTCACGTCCCTAGCGCCTCTTCAGGAGATGGTGTCCGCCATCGCCCAGCGCATGGGACTGATGGGACAGCTTCCTCAGCAGGCGCTGCTCCCCCCACTCTACCCAGTACAAGATGCCCGGTTCCGGCCGGCGCCTACACCGGTTTCTCTCAACGAAACCGCGGCGACGCGCAGCGAGCCCTCGGCGCTACCTGCCCGAGCTCCTCGCGCTGATCGTCTTACGGAGCAAGATTATGCTTCGTCGGAGTACCGTCCGGCCCGGACCGGAGGACAATCCGTCGCCACCTCGACTGCCCCGGACCTGGACTTGCGGCTGACGGCAATGCGCAAAGAGATGCAGCAGATGGTGTCTCGGCCTCACGGGGCGCCTCTCGCCAGCAGTATCCTGGAGCAGACCCCATTCACGGCGGAGCTCCTGGCCACCGAGGTGCCCCCCAATTTCAAGCTGCCGAAGGGCCCTCTCTACGACGGAATGACATATCCGGTCTGTCATTTCCAGAGATTCAACGCCTACCTTCGGGTCCGAGGGATCTCCGAGGCAATCCGCTGCCGTCTTTTCCCCCTCACCCTTGAAAAAATAGCCCTCACCTGGTTCGAGACGCTGGCCCCCAACTCCATCCACTCCCTAGTCCAGTTGGGCCAGTTGTTCATCGACCAGTTTTATGATGCCACCCGGTAGTGCAAAACTTCCGCCAACTTGCTGGCCATCCGACAAGGCCCCACCGAAACTCTCCAGGAGTACTTCACCAAGTTCCGAACCGAGGCCGCCCAAATCCCGAACCTCGACAACTCGATCGCGGTCTCGGCCGTGATCAGCGGGTGCCGGGACGAGGGGCTCCTCGGCTCCATTGGGAAGCGCCATCCCCCTACCTTCCAGGACCTCGTGGCCCGGGCCCATAAATACATCAACCGGGAGGCCCTGATGCTGTCCAGGGGTAAAGGCGCAGCCGAAGCCACCTCGGCGCCTGCTCCCCAGGTGGTCCGACCTCGGCCAGAAGACCAAGAGCCCTCCCGAAAGCGGTATCACCGGGAGGACTGGGACAGGGAGAGGCGACGGGACCCGCAGCCGCGGTACCTACCTTTACCTGCTCCCCCTTCCCGGATGCTCATGGAGGTGAAGGGCATGCTCCGGCGGCCTGATCGCATCAAGACCGATCCTCGCCGAAGGGACCCCAGCAAATACTGTGAGTATCACCGGGAGATCGGCCACACAACGGATGAGTGCCGGCAGCTCCGGGAGGAGATCGACCGCATCATCCGGGAGGGGAGATTGCCGCAGTACCGACGGGAGCAGCCGCCGCAGCAAAACCGGGACGTCCCTGCAGCGCCCAGGCAACAACAGCCCCCGACAATAGAAGCCGCTCCTCCGCCGAAGGTCACCTCGGCCCCGGTAGAGTCATCCCATCAAAGACCCAGTTGTGGGTCTATCATGATGATATCCGGAGGGCCGGGGGAAGGATCAAGGCCGCGGCAGCGCAGCACCGTAGCAGCGGTTGACGGCGAACCGAAGCGGCCTCGTCTAGAAGACATCACCTTCGGCTCTGAGGACCTGACTGATGTTCAGGTCCCTCACGATGACGCCCTCGTCGTCAATGCTGTAATTAATAGCTATGATGTACATAGAATATTTGTGGATAATGGAAGTGCCCCAAACATCTTGTTTTATGACTGTTTTGAAAAAATGGGATTGAGTGAGGCTAATATGAAGCCTCACCGGGGCCCCCTCTTCGGTTTTAACGGCTCGCCCTGCCGAGTAGAGGGCATTGTCCGACTCCCTGTAACCTTAGGCTCCGCCCCCCGGCAATTAACCGTTGAAACGGACTTTGCCGTTGTAAAAATCGATTCAGCTTACAACGCCATATTCGGCCGAAGGCTCATCGGCGGGGTCGAAGCCGTGCCTTCGTCCTTCCATCAGAAGCTGAAGTTTCATACCAGCCATGGAATAGGCGAGGCCAGAGGAAACCAAGAAGAGGCCCGACAGTGCTACATGATTTCGGTTAAGGGGAAGACCGCAGCCGAAACCCTAACGATCGAATCATCGGCCGAGGCATCTCCGGGAGAAGCACTCCTCGCCGTCCCTATTCCGGGAGGCGAGGGACGAGTCCTGATGATAGGCTCCGGCCTAGAAAAGACTGAAGCAGAGAAGCTTACCGAGTTCTTGAAAGAGAATCTCGACGTCTTCGCCTGGTCTCCGGCGGACATGCCTGGGGTTGACCCGGAGGTAGCAGAGCACCGACTCCATACCGATCCCGACCAGCCCCCGGTAAAGCAGAAGCGGCGCACCTTCAATCAGGAAAGAAGGGCCGCCATCCAAGCCGAAGTGCAGAAGGGGCTGGACGCCGGACACCTCCGAGAGGTGCACCATCCGGACTGGATCGCCAACGTGGTAATGGTGCCAAAGAAAGATGGCAAGTGGCGTATGTGCGTGGACTTCACCAACCTCAACAAGGCCTGTCCGATGGATAGCTTTCCGCTGCCTCGGATAGACCAGGTGGTGGACGCAACTTCCGGCCATGAGCTTTTAAGCTTCCTCGACGCCTATTCAGGCTACCACCAGATTCGGATGCATCCGGATGATGAGAGCAAGACCAGCTTCACGACCGATTTGGGCCTGTACTGCTATACCCGAATGCCCTTCGGTCTGAAGAACGCCGGCGCGACATATCAGCGTCTGGTCAACAAAGTGTTTGCCCCGCAGCTCGGCCGAAACATGGAAGTCTACATAGACGACATGTTGGTCAAGAGCCGCGTTGCTGCAGAGCATCTGGCTGACTTGGCCGAGACTTTCTCCGTCCTTAGGCGGTACAAGATGAAGCTGAACCCGGCCAAGTGCGCCTTCGGGGTAGCCTCCGGGAAGTTCCTCGGCTATATGGTCACTCACCGAGGGGTGGAGGCTAATCCCGAGAAGGTTTCGGCCATCATGTAGATGCGCCTCCCGGCAAACCTCCGAGAGGTACAGAAGCTGAACGGGAGGATCGCAGCCCTAAGCCGCTTCATGTCCAGGGCGGCAGACTACTGTTTCCTCTTCTTCAAGCTGCTGAAGAAGGCTAATAGCTTCGACTGGACGGAGGAGTGCCAGGCAGCCTTCAACCAGCTGAAGGCCTACCTCTCCAAAGTCTCCATCTTGTCCAAGCCGGTTCCCGGGGAACCCCTGAGCTTGTACCTTGCAGTCTCCGAGACGGCTCTCAGCGCCGTCCTCGTCCGAGAGCAAGATGGCGTTCAGAAGCCAGTTTACTATACCAGCCGAGCCCTTCAAGGAGCAGAACTCCGGTATCTTGCCCTGGAGAAGCTGGCTCTGGCCCTCGTCTCGTCCGCGAGGAGGCTCCGGCCTTACTTTCTGGCCCATTCCGTGAAAGTTCTCACCGATCAGCCCCTAAGGCAAATTCTCTCCCGGCCGGAGGTGTCCGGCAGGCTGGTGAAATGGGCGATCGAGTTAGGAGAGTTCGACATCTCCTACGCCCCTCGGGTAGCAATAAAAGCCCAGGCGTTGGCAGACTTCATCGCCGAACTTACCCCCGGCGCCTCCGCGGCACCTCAGCCGGCACCCGACGTGGTCGAAGCCGAGGCTACTTCGGCTCCTGCGCCAGCAGACGAATGGCGACTTTTTGTGGACGGCTCCGCATGCTCCACGGGCAGCGGCGCCGGATGGATCCTGGCATCACCCGAAGGGGTCGTCACGGAGTACGCCCTGCGCTTCTCCTTCCCAGCAACTAACAATGCCGCCGAGTACGAAGCTCTCATCTCCGGCCTCCGGGCCGCGAAGAAGCTCGGCGCCCGGAACCTGAAAGCCTTCAGCGATTCCCAGCTGATCGCCAGCCACATCTCCGGGGAGTACGAGGCTCGGGACGCAATAATGACGTCTTATCTCCAGGTGACTCGCAAAATCCTCGCCCAATTCGATTCTTATGAAATCGTGAGGATTCCGAGAGCCGAGAATACCCGAGCCGATGCACTTTCCCGGCTGGCGTCAACTCAAGACGGGGGAGGAGGCCGAATGATCCTCGTCGAGGAGCTCGCCGAACCAAGCCTCGGCGAAGCCGAAGCCATGCTAGTCACTGAGGTCGAGCCGAGACGTGGATGACTCCCCTCGTCGCCTTTCTTCTCCGAAGAGAAATCCCGCCAGACCCAAGGGAGGCGAAGCACATTCGGCAGCGCTCATCCCACTTTCTCCTTCTGGACGGGGTGCTATACAAGAAATCCTTCGGCCGACCACTGCTGCGGTGCCTCAGCCCGGTTGAAGCCGACTACGCCACGAGAGAAGTCCATGAAGGGGTGTGCGGGGCGCATGCGGGAGGAAGGGCCCTGGCTCACAAGCTCCTGAGGCAAGGCTATTGGTGGCCAACACTCCGAGAGGACGCTTTAGCCCTCGTGCGGCGCTGTGACCAGTGCCAGAGGTTCAGCTCCCTCATTCACCAGGCAGCCACCCTTCTGACCCCCTTGTCCGATCCCTGGCCTTTCGCTCAATGGGAAATCAACCTCCTGGGACCTTTTCCCATCGCCACCGGCCAAAGAAAATTCCTCATCGTGGCGGTAGATTATTTCACTAAGTGGGTCGAAGCCGAACCCCTGGTGTCAATAACCGATAGCAATGCTTGGAACTTCGTGTGGAAGTCCATCATTTGCCGGTTCGGCATCCCTCGGGCCATCATTTCTGACAATGGAAAGCAGTTCGACAGCCGACGGTTTAGCGACAACTGCGCCAGCTTCGGCATACTTCACAAATTCACTTCGGTGGCGCATCCTTGAGCAAACGGCCAAGTCGAAGTCACCAACCGAAGCCTGCTGCAGGGATTGAAAACCCACCTCGGCGAAGCTAAAGGCCGATGGGTAGAAGAGCTGCCAAGTGTTCTGTGGGCCTATCGGACGACAAGCCGAACCCCCACCGGCGAAACTCCCTTTCGCATGGCCTATGGGATAGAGGCCGTTATTCCGGTGGAAATTGGCCTTCCCTCTCCCAGGGTCGTTGCTTACAATCCGGAGGCCAACGAAGGAGGTTTGAAAGACCACCTGGACCTCATTGAAGAGACCCGAGACAAGGCTCGTATCCGGCTGGCAGCTTATCAGCAGCGCATGGCCAAGTACCACAACACTCGAGTAAAGCCCCGAAGCTTTGAAGTAGGGAGCCTCGTGTTGAGGAATGCTCATGCTTCCAAACCAGCCGAAGCCTCAGGGAAGCTTGCCCCCAACTGGGAGGGGCCCTATCGGGTCAGGGAGGTGATCAGGCGTGGAGCTTATCGGTTGGAGACCCTTTCGGGCCAACCTCTCCCTCGCACCTGGAATGTAGAGCGCCTTCGGCGTTATTATATGTAAGTCACCTCTCCCCAGGCTTTCAGCCGGAGGGTATGAATAAAGATCTCTTTTTCAGGAAACCTGTTGGTATTCTCTCAAAGTCCGCGAGTCCTTCGATCCGACGAATGGCTTCGGCCATATAATCCGGATCAGGACGCGGCATGCTATTCTCTAAGTCCGTGTAAACCGTATCGGGAGTGGCTTCGGCCATGCAAACCGTATCGGGAGCGGCATGGTATTCTCTCAAAGTCCGCGAGTCATTCGATCCGACGAATGGCTTCGGCCATGTAATCCGGATCAGGACGCGGCATGCTATTCTCTAAGTCCGTGTAAACCGTATCGGGAGTGGCTTCGGCGATGCAAACCGTATCGGGAGCGGCATGGTATTCTCTCAAAGTCCGCGAGTCCTTCGATCCGACGAATGGCTTCGGCCATGTAATCCGGATCAGGACGCGGCATGCTATTCTCTAAGTCCGTGTAAACCGTATCGGGAGTGGCTTCGGCCATGCAAACCGTATCGGGAGCGGCATGGTATTCTCTCAAAGTCCGTGAGTCCTTCGATCCGACGAATGGCTTCGGCCATGTAATCCGGATCAGGACGCGGCATGCTATTCTCTAAGTCCGTGTAAACCGTATCGGGAGTGGCTTCGGCCATGCAAACCGTATCGGGAGCGGCATGGTATTCTCTCAAAGTCCGCGAGTCATTCGATTCGACGAATGGCTTCAGCCATGTAATCCGGATAAGGACGCGGCATGCTATTCTCTAAGTCCGTGTAAACCGTATCGGGAGTGGCTTCGGCCATGCAAACCGTATCGGGAGCGGCATGGTATTCTCTCAAAGTCCGCGAGTCCTTCGATCCGACGAATGGCTTCGGCCATGTAATCCGGATCAGGACGCGGCATGCTATTCTCTAAGTCCGTGTAAACCGTATCGGGAGTGTCTTCGGCCATGCAAACTATATCAGGAGCGGCATGGTATTCTCTCAAAGTCCGCGAGTCCTTCGATCCGACGAATGGCTTCGGCCATGTAATCCGGATCAGGACGCGGCATGCTATTCTCTAAGTCCGTGTAAACCGTATCGGGAGTGGCTTCGGCCATGCAAACCATATCGGGAGCGGCATGGTATTCTCTCAAAGTCCGCGAGTCCTTCGATCCGACGAATGGCTTCGGCCATGTAATCCGGATCAGGACGCGGCATGCTATTCTCTAAGTCCGTGTAAATCGTATCGGGAGTGGCTTCGGCCACACGAACCGCATCTAGGACGGCGGGATACCAACTTCCTATCCGAACCTACATCAGGTCTCGGCTTCGCGAACTATAGCGAACGACAGCAGGGTCTCGGATTTCTGAAAGGCCAGATCCAGTCAAGTCATGCAGAAGACAACGAGGTAAAATTCAGAAATACTTCCTATATTCACAGAAGGGGAAGTACAAAATCGGCCATCCGCCTGGCCGAAGGCTTACAAGAAGAGGAAAACAAAAACCGGGGGGGGGGGGGGGGGGGGGGGGAACCCTCATATCAGTCCTCGACAACCCCTTCCTCCTCCGCTTCGACTGCGTCTTGGCCAGGAGAGGGAGAGGGAGAGTCAACGATCTGCACCGCTTCAGGAGCTGCAGCCTCGACGGGGGCCTCCTCGGCGGTCACGGCTTCGTCGTCCGGAGCTGGGGTCGAGGCCCTCTCGGCCATAAGCTCCTTCCACCAGGATAGGAGCTCCCTGGCTTCCTCGCCCATCGGTAGGGCGACCCCGGTTAAATCGACGCTCGGGCAGGCCCTCTGGGCGACAGCCAGCTCGAGGTCGAAGACTGAAGAAGACGCTAGCAGCTGAGCTTGGAGGATCTCTTCGGCGTAGTCCGGGCCGGCCTTGTAATCGGCTACGGCCGAGTCCGCCACCTCCTCCAGCTCCTGTTTCAGAACCGATACCTCCTCGGCATGGCGGCACTTCTCCGAAGCCCGCCGGGAGTCCTTGTCCTGGATCTGGGTCTTGAGGGCCCGGATCTCGGTCTGAGCCGCAGCGAGCTCACGCTCGTCCTTCTCCTTCTCCCGCTCGGCCTTTACCTTGGCCTCGTCGGAGGCACGGGCCTCTGCTGCCCTCTCCTCCAGTTGCGCCCGCGCCCGGGCGTTCGCGGTTACCAGCCCATCGATCATGGGCTCTATGCGGGGCCCCGCCGAGGGACCCTCACCCGAACCGGCCGACTCCCCCTCGGCCTCCAGGAGCTTGATTCGGAGCAGCTCCTGATGGTGAATCAGGACGCTACCCGTCACCGCGGCCTGCGGACCGAAAGCAGACAAGGATCAGAGAAAGTCAATCAAAGAACAGCTAAGGAGAGCTAAGTTGAAGCGCACTCAAACTTCTTACCTGGACCGCCAACCGAGCGCTCATCGCTGCTAGGTCGGTGACCGAGTGGTCCCTCAGCTCTTCGAAGGCTGAAGGGAGAGTGAGGCTGCGGAGCAGGGGGAGGCACGTCTGCGAGTCCTCCATACTCTCGTCCTTGTAGATCCCCGGTTCGGGGTGCCACCACTCGCGCTGTGCCCGGGGCGCCTGCGACCCGGCGCCTTCGTCATCGGCCCCTGCCGATACGGCCGGAGGGGAGTCGCCCCTCGGCATCTAAGGAGACGCCAGCCTTGCAGCCCTTCGGGCCCCGGCACTTCTCCTGATCAGCGGAGCCAGCTCCGCCTCTTCAGCCTCTTCCGCCCGGGGGCGCTTCGACGGTCGGCCGCCCCTTCGAGCGGCGAACTTAGTTTTTCGCTCCCTCTCGAGAGCGGCGGCGGCAGCACGGCCTTCGGTGGAGGCCGCAGTCCTTGGAACCCCGCCTCGGGTCCTCGGAGCTCCAGCGCCTCGGCCGGGCCCGCCTGCCGCCTGCGGGGCTGGTGCCCGGCCTGGACCGCGCTGGTCGGATATCCGGGCGAGGAGGGCGTCGAGTTCGGACATTGCTGCAAGCAAGAGAAGACAGGTTAGAAACGAAACAGCGACCAAGTGCAAACTCAAAGCCGACTTACCCTCGGCCGAAACTTCATCAGCCTCCTCAGCCGGAGGAGCTTCGGCCGGAGGAGCGGCAGCCCTTCCTCCGCGGCCCCGCGGAGTCTCCCCGGGAGGAAGGTAGGGGAAGGCTCGCTCCGGATCGTACCGAGGATCCGGCCATACCCCGGCATTCACTAGCCGCTCTGACTCGCTGAGAAGCCCCCAGATGTTGTACGGGGCCATGATCTGAATGTGGCCCACAAGGGTGCTATGGACAGAGGTCAGAACAGGAGGATCCGAAAGGCTTGCGGCCAGCGGCGCCCATTCGGTAGGAAAGGGCCACACGCCTTTCTCGTTCTCCGGCAGAGAGATGAAGATGAATTTCCTCTTCCAGCCGTAGATGGACGAGGGCTTCCCGGAGAATATGCTTCGGCCGACCCGAGGGACGAAGCAGTACCACTCGGATTTCCCCTGCCTTTGGATTTTAAAGAGGTAACGGAAGACGTTGATGGAAGGAGTGATCCGTATACGGGCGAAAACGCTCAAAAAACCGTATACGGTGTGCCAAGAGTTGGGAAAAAGCTGAGACGGGGCCAGTCCGTAGAAGCTGAGAAGATTGATGACAAAAGTGGGAAGAGGAAGACGAAAGCCCGCCTGGAAACTATCTACGTAGATAGAGAAGGAACCCGGGCGGAGAGTGTTGGCCCTGGTGGCGGAGCCAGGCCGATGAGGGGACGTCTAAGAAGGAAGCTGGAAGTAAGAAACAAGGTTCCTAACCTCTGCGTCCGAAAGGGCGTAGGATGCTTCCGAGGCGATGTCGGGACGACGACGTCCCGAGGTGGAAGCCCGGCCTGGGTTCTGGACCTCCTCGGTGGCCTCGGCCTCGGAAACCTCGGCCTCAGAAGCCGCGGCCCCGGAAGCCTCGGCCTCGGAAGCCTCGGCCCCAGAGACCTCGGAAGCCTCAGCCCCGGAGACCTCGGCCTCGGAAGCCTCGGACCCCTCAGACCCAGAGACCTCAGGCTCTTCAGACATCGCAGAAGCGAGGGAATCCAAGGTGAGGGGATCTGACAGAGAAGATTTCGGAGAGTGGGAAGGAGTATACTCCTCGTCCGAAGGAGTAATCTCACTGGAAGAAGGACTCCGGACCATAAGGCCGCGAAGGGAAGAAAGAAGGCCAAGGCTTACTCGCAGGAAGGGGGAGGAAATCTCTCCTGAACCGAGCGCAGCTTCTCAAGCCACCCAGCTCCACCAACGATGCGCTCTGAGGAATGGAGATCCTCCCACGGTGGCCGGCGAGCTCGGACGAAGTCTTCAGAGAACTAGCCTTTCGCCGGAGGAGGGGAGAGCTCGGATGATCGCAGGGGAAATGCAAGCGCAGCAGCAGGAAGAAGAACAGTGCCCTGCTGAGGGCTTGCATTTATAAGCCCCTTCCGAAGCGCCTCCCGCCAAAGCCAACGGCCGGGATCATCCCCTTCGTCTCACCGCCCCTCTCGGATGCCCGCCACGTGCGCCGTCCTTCGGCAATGATGACGGGCCGGCTCCGGGACTTGAAGCAGAGTGATCAACGGCCGAAAGCGCTCCGACCCTTCGGCTGATCACTGTAGGTGCTGAAAATTTGCTCGTGTGATTAATGTGATAAACTAGGTTGTTTAGGGTAAATTAACCTATTAAAAAAATGCAACTAAGGTGCTTGTGATCGCCAGAAACTTTTAACTAAAAAGCTTCAAAAGAGTTTGATCGCCTACCTGTTTAAACGCGGAAGAATGAATCCTTGGTTCCCCTCCTTCAGCCGGCTGAAGAAAGAGAGCCTCTTCTTGTTCTTTTGTTCTTGCTGTTGAATGTTGAGGATCGTCCAGAAGTTCTCCTGGCTTCGTGCTTGATTTCCCTCTTTTTGATTTCTTGTTGTTCAGTTGTTGGATGCAGCAGAGATAGAAACAGAAAAATAAAGAAGAAATAGTGATGAGAATCTAAATGGAAATAATAATATCAAAGTTAACCATGATTATAAACATGTTTAAAACAGCAACTCACTTGTTTAGATGACTTTGAAACCCCTTTAGAACAGATGGTTTTGGAAAATTGATGAGGTGGTGTGTGTTGCATGAAGTGAATATGAGAGATATGAAACTAATGAATAAAAATGAAATTCAGATATGAAAAACTTATGCCCAGTTGGAGAAGCCTTGAAGGATGAAGATCTGGAAGAGGGATGCCGTCTTCTGGAAATGGCAGCGCTCCGGCGTGGTTGCTTCGATCTCCAAATTGCTATAACGCTGTGGCTCAATAATTTTCTCTCTCTCTTTTTTTTTTTAACTCCTTGATAGGCAAGGTATTTATAGGCTTTTTCTGCGTTCGCGATTAACATAGAAAAATCTCGGATTTATCTACCTTAATCGACAGATAATTACTGATTAATTCATCTTTATCTGTAATTATCTAAAACGCGTCCACCTTGGCTGACGCCTTTCAGATTTAATTAAGATAAGGATAAATATCCGGGAAAACTTATCTTTATCTTTATTAGCTAAAACGCGTCCACATGTGTAGACGTCTTTTACCCTAATTAAGATAAGGATAAACATCCGGAAGAGAAGTTAAAATAGCTTAGGAAACTTAAATCGCGTCGACCTTCACAGACGCCTTTTAGTTAATAAATCAATTAATTAAAATTCAAATTTAAACGTTAAAATAGGAATAAACTCTAAATAGCGTCCACATGGGCCGACGCCTTTTAGGATTCTTCATATTTCAACTGAAATTTGAACTAAAATCAATTCGATTGATTAACTTAAACATGTCTGTTTAACCCGACACTCAAAAATATCAATAAAAATTAATTAATGATTAATTATCAGACCATTCTGAGGCATTATTATATGATATGAAATTTACTCAAAATGACGTCAAAATTAGCGTGTCTACAGCTGCCTCACCTTGGCATCGTCTTTGCAAGGGAGTGAAATGGAATAGAATGTACTGAAAAGGTGATGCCAAGGTGTGATGAGACACGCTCTTAACATCACATGATTGGAATTTTTCTCAAAATCATCGATTAAGATAGCTCAATGAAATCAATGGAATCAATCCTGTCTGGATGAGGTAGACAAGGAAATAAAATAAGGTCGATCAACCTCCTCGGAGTGGGAAGTACCCCAGGTCATAGACACTGTAGGTTTCATCATGGGGAGCGTTTGCCAGCCAATGTGGACGTGCTGCAGCCATGATGGATCTTAAAAGAAAACAAGAATATTGGATAAAGAATCCAATCAAGGATAGAATTCCAAGGATATCTTCAAGCGAACCTCAAAGATAATCAAGATACTCAATTCAGAATGAAATATTTCATATCATGTTTTGAGTTATTTAATTTAATGGTCTGAAACTTAATCAGTAATTAATCCTTATCACAATGATTTCAAAGTCCTACATGATGCATGCTGGGCTAAAAGAAAAATATAAAGTCAAATAAAATATAAATTAATCAAGGATAATATTGTTAAATCGTCATTAATGAGTCAAGATACAAATTCTTGTAATCCAGTGCTAAGCCGAAGCTCGTTTATCCACGCACCGTTTCACAAAAGTGGAACCATCGTCCTCACTAATTAACAATCCAACGGCCTATCCGTGCGATTAAGAATCCTCTGGAATTATCACTGTTTTTGTTGTAGGGGAACTCAAATTCCAGTTTCATCAAAACTACAAGGTCCTTGATATAATCTAATAAATATTTAACATATAATAATAATGCTGAATGCAATATAATTACATGAAATAGTACAAGGGTAGAGATAACCGTCTTTTTAGCCACGGTCAAGACTTCTTGACTCCCACAGCGTAATCTTCTTGATGTTTTCAGCTTTCTTGAATTTTCTGCAATTAAAATCATTAGTAATTCCAAATAGATATTCAATTTAAAACATCAAAACATGGAATTTCGGACAAAGCACATAAAGATATGAAATGCGTCGTGTCAAGCAGACGCCATTCAACATTATTTTTCCTGAAAATTCAACAGTTCGGGTTCTGTAAAAGTGTAAAACGCGTCTAGTCAGAAAGACGCTTTTCAATAATAAATTCAATGAAAAAGTTAACAAGCGTCTTCAAGACATGACGCCTTTCAACCTTAATTCTTACTTTTTCCAGGATTCTGTCATTAATTCCATGATTATTTCTATGAAAACACGTCTACACAGTAAGACGCCTTTAATGATTTTCCTCTGTACGGTTCTGACAAAAATATTGAAACGCGTCTATCTAGGTGGACGCCTTTAATTCAAATTCAAACCTCTGTCAGTGCCGCCTCAACTTTTGTGCCCAAAAACGCGTCATTCTGAGTCGACGCCTTTCATCCTTTCGTTAACAGACCCGCGAAGGCCCCTTTCTTCCTCACTTTTCCAAAAACTCTCTCTTCCCTCTCCGGCGACGAAATCCGACGAACTCTCCCCCAAATCTCCCTCTTCTCAAACCATGGAACGCGGTGAGGGTTCCGGGAAGACTAAGACCCTAGCCAAGAGGAGGCGGAGGCAAGAAGAAGCTCCCGAGGAGGTCCCGGCGGCTCTTGCGGAGGCGGCGGCGTTCTTGGAGGAGGAACTCCCTCCACCGGCACCTATGGCGTTGGAAGAAGAAGAGGAGGGCGACCTCCACACGGTAAGCTCCCTGTGGGTGTGGTTGTATGAAGAAAAGAGAGAGAACGGGATTCTTCAAAGAACCCGAAATCTGGGCTTGAAAGGCGTCCAGATCAGGTGACGCCATTCAAAAGGCGTCACCATGGGTCGACGTCTTTCAAGATAAATTCCGGATTTTTTAAATAGGAGTAAAAATCTTGAATTGCGTCAAGACACGTGGACGTGTTTTGAAACACGTCTGTGTGTTCCGACGCCTTTCAAGACAGAAAGTGAATTTCCCTGTTCTTTTATTTATTACTGACCCCATTTTTATGTTTTTATTTGCAGGGAGTGATGAGGGCTAGGATTTCATGGGACTTAGTAATAGGGGCCTATAGGGGGCTCCCGGATTTCCAGAAGGCACGCTTGCGCCAGATGGGATTCGGTGAGGTACTGGACATCGAGCCATTTTGGCTTGATCTGGTCCTGCTGCAGGCCTTGAGAGAGAGTTGGCATGCGGAAAGTCGGGCATTCCTAATGCCATGGGGGCATATGGTCCCCACCCTAGAGGATGTGGCCAGGATTACTGGTCTCCGGGTAGAGGGCCGACCTGTGAGCGGGGTGACCTACCCCAACTATCAGGGATTGGCTGAGGCATTACTAGGGATAGAGGTATCCAGCATAGGTAGAGAGTCTAGGATGGTTCCTAGGGTAGAGGTAGAGGCTGCACTAGGTCTAGATGAGCCCCGGCGTCGATCTGACGAGACCGGGGAGGAGTTCAGGGATAGGCTAGCCGAGTCGTCCTCCTCAGTCTACTGTAGTGATCCTGATCAGGTAGAGGAGGTAGATAGACAGCTTAGAGTCTTCTTAGTTTTCTTCTTCGGTAGGTTGCTCTTCGGTACGAAGGGCGACCATATCCACTGTAGATTTCTTTACTTGTTAGATGACCTAGCTAGCCTAGGAGAGTATGCCTGGCTCACCTCTTTGCCGATCTATCTGCGGTCATGCCGGACCGCGAGACTACTATCAGTGGCTTCTCACCATTTCTTCAGGTATTAAAGTGTTTAATTATTTGTTATATGCAATGCAATATAATATGATGCTTTTTCTAACCTATATGTTTATGAATGCAGGTGTGGAGCTACTATTACTTCCCGCTCGGCAGAGCGAGGATTATCCGTCCGAACGCCGTCCCTTTCGCCTGCTGTTGGCAGCCGGTTGTGGACACGGCTCCACAGCACCACCAGCTGACGGCCCTCCGCCGTCAGTTTCTGGATTATTCAGAACTCCTGGTAAACTTTTAACTTATTTAATTTCATTAAGTGCAATCTTTGCAAGTTTATTTATGAATGCATCTAACCTATATGCAGGTGATATGGCGCCCATACTTGGGCATGAATGAGGAGGGTCAGCCGTGGGTGACGGCTGGCAGGAGGCGGTTCGGGAGGCAAATGTGGGTACATTGCCTCAACGAGATCGAGTTCCTCCGCCTCCGGCTCGTGATGAGGACCCTGGGCCTCCACCAGGAGTGGATTGACGAGGAGGTCCCGGAGGGCGTCGGAAGGAGCATGAGGGGGAAGCAAGCCCTCACCGATTGGCGTGCCAAGTTCTCGGAGCAGTACGAGGACTGGCACCGTCGGGGTATCAGAGTGGAGTCCAGAGCGGAGAGTAGCGAGGCCTACCTCCAGCAGTATCGGGCCCACTATGCCGATCAGCTTCGGCTCCTCCGACCACTCGATGTAAGTATGCATTCATGCGTCTTTAATTTTATTATTATCTTGATTTATATTTGTGAATGAATGTATGTATGTCATGCAGGACGCGCGTGATGCGGTCATCGTCGACCTCCGGGCCCGCCTACATGATGCGGAGGCCCATCTAGAACAAGTCCAGAAGGAATTGTATGACCTGGTATGTATGAATGAATATGAATGCATGTTTTAAATAATTAATTGTTTTGGCGATTAACCACTAACAGTTGTCTTCCGGTGCAGCGAGCCGTCTACACCCAGGCGGCTCCTCCTACTCATGGAGCTTCATCTTCCTCATCCACTCGTGACGCTGCTATGGCTGACCTTCGGAGTCAGCTCGCCTCCGCCATCCACCGGGCTTCTCTCGCGGAGGAGGACCGTGCTGCTCAGGTAAGTTCTTCAATTTTTGAATTCTGAAATTGATTACTTACTTGATTGCGGACTAACGAAATCTTCCTTTCAGGTTGCTGAGCTTCAGGAAGCCCTTCAGAGGGCTGAGGCGGAGATAGAGCATGCCCGTACTGCAGCGACTCGGGCAGAGGCTGATGCAGAACGGATCCGGGCTCTAGAGGAGCAGGTGGCCCGACTCTCGACAGGAGATCTTGCGCGAGAGGTTGCACACCTCCAGTCTCGACTGGGGTTCATCAACGAAGAGCGAGAGCGCGAGCGCCTACGACTGGAGGGTCTTCTGGGTCGGTTGTCAGTTGCAGAGCATGAGCGCAAAATGGTGGAGGAGAGGTACCAGCGAGCTCGACAGCGTGCCCATGAGCGTGGTTTGACCAGTGCTTTTACGGCCAGTGCCGCTGTGTCTTCCGGCCAGGCGGGTCCGAGCGCGATGGGACCACCTCCACCTCCTAGTCGAGAGCCAGCACTGGACGCACCTGACGAGGCCCAGAGCCAGTTGGACGAGGGCGGAGGGGAGAGCCAGCCTTGAGGACTCATGTTTCTTTTCTTCATGTATCATGTACAAAAACACCTTTTGATAATATACATGAAACTTTTGCTTCAATCTTGTGTTCCTGTGTTTATCCTGCATCCTGTACACACTTAACAAACAGGTTAAGTATCTATTTAGGCTTAGCCCCTTGCCTGACCAAATAAATGGTCAATCAATCCTTTCTTCAATAAATGGTCAAGGGGCATAGCCTTTATCAACAAAGGTAATGAGAATAATCAAACTTAAGCAAAGTGCAACATACAAGCAAACAGATGCTTACTGAAAAAAAAAAAAAATGAAACATACTAAATGCAACAAGCAGATGCTAACTGAAATATTTTTGTTTGTTTTGAAATATTCATTTTTTGTTTGGGGTTTTGAAATATATGCTTTTTTTTTTGTTTGAATTTTGACATATGTATTTTTTTTTGAATTTTGAGACATATGTATTTTTTTTGAATTTTGAGACATATGTATATTTTTTGAATTTTGATATATATATATTTTTTTGATTTCTGACATATGTATTTTTTTTTGGATTTTTGAAAACATGTATTTTTTTGGATTTTTGAAACATATGTATTTTTTTTTGAATTTTGACTAAAAGATCAGCATGGTACTCAGATCAAAAGATCATATTCATTTATTAACTTAATTCCCAAATTGTTCTTCAACAACTTAAGTTAAACCCATCGTGTTTGGATTTGTGTTTCCATTCGTGATCCCATTCGATGATTTGACCCTTAGTCAATCTAAACCATTCCTTAAGTTTGGAGTACATCTCTTTAGAAAGAAAAGAGGAATAAGTTTAGAAAGCCCATAAGAAGGTTCCGGAGACTTAAAAAGATGTCCCTTTCCTACCCTAATATCCGTTGGGGTTCGGTCATTTCTTTCCGGGGTATTTATCGACCTTGCGTTCCCTTTTATTTCATTTCATGGCCTTCATGTAACGTTTGTAATGTAATGGCCTTTTGATTTGACATTTGGCTTTTGCCTTTTGTTTTTTTTTTTTCTTTTTGCTTTTCTTTTTGTTTCTTTTGGGACGGATCTCCCCCTTTTTTTTATGACGGCCTCCTACTAAGATGGCGGGTATTCTTGGTAATCTATTCTAAGTCTCGTTCCGACATCATGGGCCGAGTATAAAACAGAATTTTTGCTTCAAAAAAAATGATTTGAACTTCGCACTTGTGGTCAAGCTTTCGATATTCTTCAGGACTTGTCATCTCTTGTTACTCACGAATCAAACGTGTCAGTGTGTGCATTAATGGGCTTAAAGTTAAGTTATTCAGACTGATAAGGAAATTTGAGTTTATAAATTTTCTGATTCCACTGGTCTTTGTACCATACTGATCGACTCTTTAACCTAAGGGTAGTATTTCTTAAGATGTAAACCATTCCATGGATGTTTTAGCTCTTCTCCTTCTGCATTAACAAGACGATAAGCATTACCAGGAAACGCGTGCGATACAACATAAGGTCCTTCCCAGTTGGGTTGGAGCTTAGAACGCGGACCACCAGGTTTTATAAAAATTCTTTTGACAACCATTTCACCGACTTTGAACTTACGTTCAATGACTTTCTTTTGATAAAAACGTGCTAGTCTATTTTGATAAACTTTTGCATGATTAGCAGCTGACCATCTTTTCTCGTCTAAAAGTTCCAATTGAGCAAGGAGTGCTGAACGATGTTCATCAATGGAAAATTCCTTATTCAATTGTACTCTTAATGACGGTATAAGGATTTCATATGGAACTACCGCCTCCATTCCAAATGTTAAGGAATAAGGAGTCTGCCCTGTAGGCGTGCGGATTGAAGTTCGATAGGCCCATAGAGCCTCAACCAATTTTTCTGGCCAATCTGTGAATTTGTTAGATTTGCATATCTTTTTGATGATTTTTATCAAAGTCTTATTTGTTGCCTCTGCTTGGCCATTGCCTTGCGGATAATAAGGAGACGAATGATGCAATGCAATTTTATACCTGTTACAGAGATCGTTCAGTTCCTGTGACACGAACTGTGGTCCGTTGTCGGTGACGATGGTGCTTGGAATTCCAAATCGGGTGATGATGTTCTTCATGATGAACTTGCAGACGGTTGATGCTTTGATCTCCACGTACGCTTCAGCTTCTGCCCACTTGGTGAAGTATTCCGTTGCCGTGAGAATGAAAGATTTTTGCTTGATGCCGGAATCTGGATTACCAAGAGGTCCAATGATGTCGAAAGCCCACATGGAGAAAGGCCATGGGGAAGAAACAGGATGGAGTGAAGATGCAGGAGAATGAATTTTGTCGGCATGAAGTTGACACTTAGCACACCTACGAACAAATCCTACGCAATCTTCTTCCATGGTTGGCCAATAAAATCCTTGTCTAAGGATCTTCTTTGCTAACATCTGTCCATTGACATGACCACCACAAACTCCACTATGAGCTCCTTCCATAACCTTCCAAAGCTCATCTTCGTCTAGACATCTCAGAAGAATTCCATCAAAACCTCTCTTATACAATGCTCCCCCAACTATGGTGTATCTTTGAGCAACTCTCCTGATAGCTCTCTTCTCCTCAGTTGTAGCTTCCTCAGGATACGATTGATCTTCACAATATTTTGCAATTTCATAATACCATGGCTTCTGTTCATCATCCATCTCTTCTAACAGCTCCATCAGCATGATTTCTCTTTTTTCAATGATATCTCCGTCTCTGACTTTCTTCAGCAATTTCTCCTTAGTTCTAAGAAATGAAGGATCTTTCACGGCGGGTGAAAGACGCCTATGAACTATGATTGACTCAGATTGTTTGCTGATTGGAAAATCAAGAGAAGATGCAAGTGAAGCTAGAGCGTCAGCTAAGATGTTCTGATTCCTAGGGACATGGACAAAGATCAATTTCGTGAAAAGCTTTGAGTAAGCAGAAGTAAGCTCTTGATAAGGCTTGAGTTTGGGATCGAGAGTTCGATACTTGGTCAGCACTTGGCGAAGAATCAGTTGGCTATCACCTACGATCCTGAGTTTGGTGGCACCATGGAAATGAGCAGCCTCGAGACCAGCAAGAAGTGCCTCGTATTCAGCAATATTGTTTGTGACTGGAAAATCAAGCTGAAAGGCTTGAGGAATGGTGACACCTTCAGGTGATAACTGAACGATACCGATTCCTTTTCCATGAGAATTCAGAGCTCCATCAAAATGCAGAGTCCACATATCATCTCTGATTTGATTTACGGACATCAGTTCCTCATCCGGAAACTCTGATCGGACTGGATCAAATCGAGGAAGGGGATGATGAGCGAGATGTTCTGCTATGGCATAGCCCTTGATCGCTTTCTGCTGAATATAAATGATGTCGAATTGAGATAGAAAGCTTTGCCATCGCGCCAACCTATCAGTAAGAACAGATTTCTCCAGAAGGAATTTGATCGGATTCATCCTAGCGATGAGATGGACTTCATGGGCTAGAAAATAATGCTTCAATTTCTGAACAATCCAAACCAATGCTGCACATGTTTTCTCTATCGCCGTATATCTCTGTTCAGCGGAGTTGAGAAGTTTAGAGAGATAGTAGGCTGCCCTCTCTTTTCCTTCCTCATCCTCTTGTGCTAAGACAGCCCCCACAGCATCATCCAGGACTGAAATATAAAGTATCAATGGTTTGCCTGGAGATGGTGGTCTCAAAACAGGAGGACTTGCTAAATAATTCTTTAATCCATCGAACGCCTCCTGACACTTATCGTCCCAATCAAATTTGACTCCCGGCTTGGTAAGCTCGTAAAACGGCTTACACCTTTGTGAGTGCTGGGAGACAAAGCGGCGAATAAATTGCAACCTTCCGGTTAATCCTCTCAATTCTTTCAAGTTTTTAGGAGGTGGCATTTCTCTAATAGCCTTCGCCTTGTTAGGATCGATCTCAATTCCCCGTTTGCTGACGATAAATCCAAGCAATTTTCCTGAAGATACCCCGAATACACATTTCTTGGGGTTCATCTTTAACTGATATTCTCTCGATCTTTCTAATACCCTTGCCAAAACTTTAGCATGCTCAGCCTTTGTTTTCGATTTAACCAATAAGTCATCCACATACACTTCCAAGTCTATGTGCATCATGTCATGAAATATTGCCATCATAGCCCTTTGATAAGTGGCTCCAGCATTCTTTAATCCAAATGGCATGACTACATAACAGTATGTTCCCCAAGGTGTAGCGAATGAAGTTTTCTCTTGATCATCTTCTGCCAGCTTAATCTGATTATATCCTGAAAATCCGTCCATGAATGATAACGTCTCATAGCCAGCGGTATTATCGATGAGTACATCAATATGAGGCAATGGAAAATCATCTTTAGGACACGCCCGATTCAAATCGCGGAAGTCAATGCAAATTCTGACCTTTCCATCTTTCTTCATAACCGGGACTATATTGGCCACCCATTGTGGATAAAGGACAACTCTAATAAATTTGACTTTATGCAACTTATCGACCTCTTCCTTCATCTTTAGAGCCATTTGTGGGTGGAATCGCCTTAATTTCTGTTTGACCGGGCTAACTCCGTCCTTTAATGTCAACCTGTGTTCAACCAAAGATGAGTCTAACCCCGGCATATCCTCATAACTCCAGGCGAAAGTGTCCTTATAATCCTTGAGTACTTGTACCATTGCTTTCTCATCCTCTGTAGAAAGATTTTTACTGACGAGGACAACCTTAGGTTCGTTTTCAGTCCCTAAATTAATTTCTTTGGTAGGCTCTTCTACGGCAGCTGAGGGTTCATCGAATCTCTTCATTCCACTGGCATATGCTTCAGCCGCGTCCTCGTCATCTTCAACAATGGGATCCTTTTCATGTACTAATTCATATACCCCGTACCCATCATTGACTAACTCATCGTCCATGCAATCTTCTGGCATCTGAATTGGATTTTCTAAAAGCTGAGGGATTAAAGAGCAAGAAGATCACTTATCAGCTAAGTCCTGGAGGTATCTATCTGGAATTTGCCTACCCTTAGGCTTCCTAGACTTCCTAAACTGACTAGACTGACTAGCTTCACTATCATAACCTAACGAAGATGAAGCAGGATGAAAATCCTGGGATACAAGTGGGAATACAAGAGAATCCTCCCGAGAGGAGGGACAGAGTAAATCTAGAAGAGAGTCTTGACCGAAGAACCCGCGCGGCGGGGTGCAATCGGACAAGTAAGATGTTTCTTCGACGAGGATTTGGGAAGAATTTGTTGCCAGATTGGCGTTTTTTTTTTTTTGAAAAATGAAAGAATTAAACATAAAGCAAGAATGAATAAAAATGGGAGGAGAATCAGACGGAGGAAGTGGCACCAAGGCCAGAGGGTTGGGGGGATCATATAGTAATATGTCCCAGATCAGATCATACAACCTCTCCTGATCGAGAGGATGTTGTGGTATAATGTCCCGAGGGGACAGAGTAATCATGACGGGCGGAGCCCGTGGAATATCTTCAATTATGACCCGCGACCAAGTCGGGGTCAAGAGTAGTGTACGAAATAAGGTATGGAGCATGAAGACATGTGAAGGATATGTCCCTCTCCAGAGCAGATCTGTTGTATAACCAGCTTCATAGGGGTCATCTGGTTCCCCTTCATCGGTTTCTTCAGATAGCAGTATCCGCTTGTCAAATATAGCACCAGGGCTTTCAATCAATTCATCAATCTGCGGCAGCCACTTAGGTTCTGCAGGATCCAAGAATAGTCTGTTCAGTGCAATATACAGGTCTCTGAGGTCGAACCATCTGTACCATTCACATTCAGGGTCATGGAATTTCCTCCTTTTCATAGGCCGCAGAGCCTCCAAGGATTGGTACGTAAGTAATTCAGAGCAATGCCTGGCCAAATCTCTCCCATATATATCATGGAAGTCAAAACAGGAAGTAATGACTACCGTATTATCATAGCTGAGTATGGGCCCTTTCACGAAGTGCGTACACAGGGTCCATGTTAAGGGATCTCGGCCTTCTTTAGGTGGTGTAGACATTGCCTCCCAGATCTTCGGGCCTTGTTCGATTTCTGCTTTCTGAACCGGATCTTGCTTCAGTTTTATTGGCCTATAGCCCAGACCACTTCCAGGTACTGCTCGATGATTTCTGACAGGAGTGGTCCTGCCTTGCAATTGCGTGCCCAGACCTTTCCCAGGCTTGTAGCCGTTCTTCATCATAATCCTCCATCCTGGGGTACTCATGCACTTCCCCCTTTTGATAGCATCTAACGGATATGGAGAAATAGTAGCGGCTTTCAGAGGATCAGCCACTGGGCGGTAGACCTGTAATACCGACAGAAAAGGTTGTCGGCCAGGTAAGACAGCAGATTTAATGTTCAAGGAATGAGCAGCAGCAAGGATCGGCATGCTCGTTACTTTAATTATTCGTCCTTTGTAAGGAAATTTGAGGCATTGATGATTCGTAGAGGGAATTGCCTCGAGAGTTTTAATATAAGGACGACCTAAAATGGCATTTATGGAAGGGTCGATTTCCAAGATGTGAAATTCGACCTCCGCATGACTTACAGGGCCCAGCTCCACCTTTAAATAAACCATTCCCAGAGGGGAACGGGTAGAATTGTCATATGCTGTTACTGAGATGGGGCTGGGCAGCCATTTCTCTCTGGGCACACCGCATAACTCCAGGGTCTTCGGAGGTAAAACATTGATCGAAGCCCCTGTGTCGACCAGGCATGCATCCACGGCCTTCTTACAGATGTTGACCGTGATACTCAGAGCCATGCTTCTGGCTGCCGGCGGTGCTAGTTCCGATGTATGGAATGTTATAGAGGGCTGATCCCCCTGAGGAACTAGTAGTGCTGCAATCTTCTCTACCGGCACGTCTTCATTGACCATCACCTTCTGCAGATATTCCATTAAAGCTTCTTGGTGACTCTTGGATCTTTTGATCAGTTCGAGTATAGTGATCCGTGCCGGTGTCCGATCCAGGTGTTTCAACAGGTCATATTGAGTGCCTGGTGCACTCTCTTCATTGTGGGCTTCCTCAGTCGGCTGTGATGGGCCGTCTCTGACTGTGGACTGAGGAAAGACCTTGTTGAAAATCCTTCCACTCCGGAGCGCGTGTTCCTCAACCGTGGAGGATCCGAGTGACACTTTAAGTACCGCAGAGTTGGATGGTGCGGATGGCGTAGAGGGTTGGTAGGTAGGTGGTGGCGTAGGGCTAGGTGGTGATGGCGTGGTGCGGATTAAAGGCCTAGAGGGTTGGATGGTGGATGGGTAAGTGGTTGGTGAAGTGGGGAATGGTACGCGTAATAGCGGTATAGATGGTAAAGGCATATCTGGATAGGCGGTAGTGGTAGCGGGTGAAGTAGGAAATGGTACGCGTAATAGCGGCCTAGATGGTAGGAGGGGTGCGTTATTGGTTTGCGGGGGGTTATATGATGGAGGCGTAGTGGTGCGGGGCGTAATGGGTCTAAGGAAGGCGGGTAGTGGTAATGGGTTATTGGGTGTGGGCGAGTGGTATGTAGGTGTGGGTATGGGGGTAATGGTAACGGGTTGTGGCCTTGGTATGTGGATGGTGCGGCGTGGTGGTCGCTCTGCGGTACTTTGAACGTGACCCGTTGAACAAAGAGAGGAAGAATCCTCTACTCTCCACTGCTGCCCACGACCAGCCTCAGACTGGCTGTTCGTCAGAATGGGAGCAACCTGATTTTGGTTCTGATGCTCCGGGAGTGGATTCTGCACTATACCCATGTTGGGTGGTGCTACTGCCTGTGCCGGTGGTCTTGCTTGCTGCTGCTGCTGCTGCGGTCTCCTTGCCTTCAGGGCTGTTATGTATTTCTTCATTTCCTCCCAGTCAATGCCGCCCTGCTCGTTGAGATCATGGATATAATCTCTGAATTGGAAGCAGGTGTCAATGGTATGCCCAGGTTGTCTGCGGAAGTAGCAATACCTAGACGTATCGGCATTTTGAGGCCAGACGGCCTTCTCTCTCGGCAAAGCTAAGGCATTGGCTGCCATTAAAGCGCTGAAAATATCCGCCAAGGATTCTGGGAGGGCCGGGTACTCTGCCCTTTTCGGGCCTGGAGGTCTCCTTTGTTGGTTGTAGTCACCAGGAGGAGGGACATTGTGATATGCCGGCGGTGCACGCGGCTGGTACTGTGGCTGTTGCTGTTGCTGCTGATGTGGCTGCTGATACTGCTGTTGCCGTTGCGGCTGTTGCTGTAGCTGTTGCTGACTCGGCTGCTGGGGCCGCTGGTACTGTTGTTGGTAATGGGGGTTCTGCTGCTGCCTGTACCCCTGTTGGCTCGGCTGTGGTGGCCTCTGGTACTGCTGATTCCTCACAAATTGGGGCGAGTTATTGTTCATAGTACTGACCTGCTCGTGAGAGAGCGTGCCCTCAGTAGTTGGACCTGAGCTAGGAGAATTTGGCACTGCAGGCTTCCGAGGTGGAGGCCTGTTAGGTCTGTGAGGATCAAAGACGCTAGAGAACGTAGCGTCCTTGAAAGCATTCTGGCAGTACCGTGCCCTTTCATAGAGCTCTGCCATGTTCGTCAAGTTGTTCAAGGAGAGGACTAGCTTGAACTGGGGAGTGGCGTTAGAAATCAACATTTTCACTTGTTCGGATTCGGACAAGTGATCTTTCACTTTTTCAGCCAGGCCCCGCCACCTGTCAGCAAAACTGACAAACTCCTCGTCCGGTTTCATCTTTTCTGCAATAAGATCCGTGATAGACAAGGAGGGTGCAACTCTGTCCTGGTATCGTTGGATAAATTTACGTGAAACGATACCGTAATCCTCTACTTCTGAGGGTTCCAGAGAAAAGAACCACTCGAGGGCTGGTCCCTCTAGGGATCTCCTGAACAAGAAAGCCAATGACCTCTTATCATTCTGCCAGAAAGAGGATTCGTACATGAACTCCTTCAGGTGCGTGAAGGGGTTACCAGTACCATTATACTTTCGATACACTGGCATTTCAGAGGGTGGCAGGTGGAATACTGGCAGGCTCGGTAAGTTAATTTCTGGCACAGCTTTAACCCCCATCATTTTCTGGAGATTGTTGAATTGTTCATCCATGCGCTCCATCTTGGCCAGCAACGTCTGCGTGGTCAGATCTGCCTGGGGAGGAGGAGGAGGAGGAAGTACCTGATAGGCCTACTGCCTAGAGTACGTTGGACAAGGAGGATAATAAGGATGAGGTCCGACAGAGCTTCCGCCATGCCCGAGGGCATTTTGGTAAATGGGCGTCTGCGGTCTAGCCGGTTGCCTGGATGAAGAAAGTTGTGGCCCAGTTGGCCGAGAAGTAAGATGAAGGCCTTCCATGGCCTGTTGGATATAAGGAGGAGGAGGAAGAGGTTGTTGAGGAACAACGGGGGGAGCCACAGGGTTCGGCTCAGCAGGCTGCATGGGTGCCTTCCCCTTCAAAATGGACTGGATCGCCTCGAACTGCTGAGGGTCCAGTCGGGAGGCAAGAACTCCCAGAGCATTGACAAGATCCATAGGATCGGAGGATGAAGGATCATGCTGATTCATGTCCCCCTCAAAGTCAGGATTAGGAATCGCATATTCATGCGGAGGAAGATCATGATATTGATCATGCGGATTAAAAAGAGGAGTTCGGACATTCCCGTCATGTCGAACTGGAATGGGGACAGAATTACGAGAGGCATCAGCATCTCTCCCGTTCTCGTAGTTGAAATCAGAATTGCGAGGGGCATTAGCATCTCCCTCGTAGTTGATAATGGCGTCTTGGGCCATACTCAAATCTCTGCCTGATCGCAGCAACATTATATTAGATTCTCTTTTCAGAAAATTAATCAAACAAGTTGTGCAGAGATTAATCAAACAAGTGGATGCTTAACGTGATTTCAGGATTCCTTGTTGAGTTATTTGAATTGGATTAAACCACAATTTCGCCCAGGGAAGGATCCTAGTTTCAGTTCAGTTTCCACCGTTATTCTCTAAGGTTTTTTCTCTCACAACGCTCTCGGAATCTAGCCGGGACTTCAATTGGTACAACCAGCCCGATGATCAAGGAGGAATTCCTTGATTTTGGGGACTTATGGAGGTCTCAACGTCAACTTCTCTAGTCTGATCAAGGGACCAACCCAATCAGAGAGAGTTGCTAACGTCGAGTAATGTGTTCCTAAGAAAAGGAGGGTTTTAGCCTCAATGCGTATGCCCTGCGACCTGGATGGCCTCTAATGCTTAATAGAGTAATGTGTAGCTAGCACTCAACACAGAAATCTGGAAACTGAAAAATAATTAAGAAACTGTCTTAATCGCGTCGATGATAGTCGACGCTATTCAGAACAGAACTTAATTCTTTCGCAGAGAACAGATGCAAACAGAAGAGAAAACCTGGAAAATAACTAAAAACTGTCTGAATAGCGTCGATGATGGTCGACGCTATTCAACACAGAAGTTAATTATTTCACAGAAACAGATGTAAACGACAGAGATAATCTGGAGGCTAAAAGGCGTCCAGGTAACCTGACGCGGTTTTGAAACGCGTCGCTGTTCCTGGACGCTTTTCAGTTCGCAGAAACAGATTTCCAGAAGGATTTTCTGGGTCGAATCCTCCTTAAACAGGGAAAAATGCAATAAATAATCGACTCATGCAAAGATTTTTAGTTTCAGAGTTTAAACAGGATGGTTTACTATCTAAACAACTAAGAAATCACTCAAACACACAGCATTTTATCACCAAAAACAACTTTTTAAACTAATCAAAGGGGAGGCAAGATCTTGCCACTGGGGTGTGCACGTGGTGCACGAGGGAAATTAAACAAACTAAACACTCACCAATTGGTGAGGACATGTCGAAAGACACAAGTGGTGCACCGTGGGTGCCCGGTATGATAATAGCAAGAACAAAAGAAATTAAAAGACGGCGAGACCAAGTCCCACCGTGATCGCCAAAAGAGCTGTAGGTGCTGAAAATTTGCTCGTGTGATTAATGTGATAAACTAGGTTGTTTAGGGTAAATTAACCTATTAAAAAAATGCAACTAAGGTGCTTGTGATCGCCAGAAACTTTTAACTAAAAAGCTTCAAAAGAGTTTGATCGCCTACCTGTTTAAACGCGGAAGAATGAATCCTTGGTTCCCCTCCTTCAGCCGGCTGAAGAAAGAGAGCCTCTTCTTGTTCTTTTGTTCTTGCTGTTGAATGTTGAGGATCGTCCAGAAGTTCTCCTGGCTTCGTGCTTGATTTCCCTCTTTTTGATTTCTTGTTGTTCAGTTGTTGGATGCAGCAGAGATAGAAACAGAAAAATAAAGAAGAAATAGTGATGAGAATCTAAATGGAAATAATAATATCAAAGTTAACCATGATTATAAACATGTTTAAAACAGCAACTCACTTGTTTAGATGACTTTGAAACCCCTTTAGAACAGATGGTTTTGGAAAATTGATGAGGTGGTGTGTGTTGCATGAAGTGAATATGAGAGATATGAAACTAATGAATAAAAATGAAATTCAGATATGAAAAATTTATGCCCAGTTGGAGAAGCCTTGAAGGATGAAGATCTGGAAGAGGGATGCCGTCTTCTGGAAATGGCAGCGCTCCGGCGTGGTTGCTTCGATCTCCAAATTGCTATAACGCTGTGGCTCAATAATTCTCTCTCTCTCTTTTTTTTTTTAACTCCTTGATAGGCAAGGTATTTATAGGCTTTTTCTGCGTTCGCGATTAACATAGAAAAATCTCGGATTTATCTACCTTAATCGACAGATAATTACTGATTAATTCATCTTTATCTGTAATTATCTAAAACGCGTCCACCTTGGCTGACGCCTTTCAGATTTAATTAAGATAAGGATAAATATCCGGGAAAACTTATCTTTATCTTTATTAGCTAAAATGCGTCCACATGTGTAGACGTCTTTTACCCTAATTAAGATAAGGATAAACATCCGGAAGAGAAGTTAAAATAGCTTAGGAAACTTAAATCGCGTCGACCTTCACAGACGCCTTTTAGTTAATAAATCAATTAATTAAAATTCAAATTTAAACGTTAAAATAGGAATAAACTCTAAATAGCGTCCACATGGGCCGACGCCTTTTAGGATTCTTCATATTTCAACTGAAATTTGAGCTAAAATCAATTCGATTGATTAACTTAAACATGTCTGTTTAACCCGACACTCAAAAATATCAATAAAAATTAATTAATGATTAATTATCAGACCATTCTGAGGCATTATTATATGATATGAAATTTACTCAAAATGACGTCAAAATTAGCGTGTCTACAATCACCCGGATGCTCGCCACGTGTCCCGATCCGCGTGCCGAAGAAGGGAGCGGCGGCAATCCGAGTGGAGCCTCGGGCAGAGAGCCGAGGCGATCCGCGACCCGCGGGCGGTCAGGATCCTTTTGTGCTTTTGACGGAGTGGCCGGATGCGCGACGCGTGTCCCGTGCTTCCTCGCGAGGCGACGCCCATCCCGTCCATTTAATGAAGCCTGACGCGAGTCAGAGGGCTCGGCCCTTCGGCTTCTGAGCTTTGAGCCTTCGTCGCCACTCCGAGCGAAGACGAAGCAACCGCATAGCCCTCGGCCGACCGAGGGCACCCTCTTCTCGAAGAAAAAGAACAAAGCTTCGGGTAAGACGCCTGTTACGCTATCCTCCTACTTGCTTCGGGCTATACTCTCGTCATCTCAGAACTGAGGAAGACAAGAGTGGGGGGCTATGTGATGAGGCAGAATCCGATTCGGCCCATTAGAGCAAGCCCAAACCCCGTTCAGCCCAACAACATCAGTACCTGGCCCTCCGGGAGCCTTCGGCCCAACAGCCCTCGGCCCATAAGCGGCACCGTCGCTCCCGGCCCAACAGGCTTCAGCCCGTCAGCGGCCCACCAGCCTACGGCCCGGGAACAGCGCGGCAGCCCAGGGCCCAACAGGCTTCGGCCCATCAGCGGCCCAACCCCCTTCGGCCCGGTAGCCGAGTCCGGCCCACTCCGGTGGCGGATCAGGCACTATGGCGGTTTATCAGTAAGCCCGCATTTAGTCCTATATCGGCTGCCACCGTTAACCATCCTCTATCCTTTGCTATAAATACACCGCTATTTATTGCCAAAGGGATGCTTCCCCAAGCCTCCGAGACCCTTAAGGACTACAGTCCGAAAAGCATTAAAGCTACTCTCTTTGCCTTCTGAATCGAATCTTCTTCAGGAGCTAACTTGACCGTCAGAGGGGGTTCCCCAGGGCAGAAGCCCGGGACTCCTGCTGACTGGTTTTCTTCTTCTTTCCCTCCTGCAGGAGCTCGGTTCGAATCATCGCCGACCTTCCCGAGTCGGTCTCGGCCGCCGACCTCGGATTCCTCTCCCTGGTCTCGACGCCGTGCGCCGGCTGCCCTTGCAACAGGGGATCCTCGGCCTCGCGCCGCCCCTTCGTCCGCCGAAGGAGCCTCGGCCCCGACTTCCCGGAGCAGGCCGGCCACCGACCGAGCACCCCTCGGGCTTCGGACTCGGCTCCGCCTCTGCATCCTTCGCCTTCCGGATCCCCGTCGGGCCCCTGAACACCGATCCGACCCAGCACCGGATTCATCTCTTCAGATTCCGGCTTCGGAATCCGGTCGTGATAGCTTCAGCTACATCACCAACTAAAGTAGGCACTCATGACACTCTAACCTTTGCATGAATGGCATTTTGCTTTTGCCATGTTATTTCAATCGAGATGAGGGAGGCGAGTGGAGAGAAGGGAGAGGTGAGAGAGTGGACAGTTTGGGCATTCTGCAGTAGAGGACATCTGCGATGGAAGGCGTCATTCGCAGCGCTTGATGACAATATGACTCACGTATGTGGGGAGTTTAAAACGGAGGCGCACAAGCGGTAGATATCTTTGTAGTTTCATTAGTACATAGCTGCATTGAGCACATATATATGATTTTCTTAATTGACATCATAATTGTTCTCCTGCTAACTTTGATGTTTGGATTTATTTACGGAGTTGGGGGAGATCCTCCAGATTGGCATTCGTACCATCCGATCTCAGATCAAATGGTTAAAAAAAAATTAAAGAAAGAAAGATCACACACTTGCACGATCTGAGCTGTCGGACACTGTGCCGCACGCAGTGCAACAAGTACTTCTCATTCACATAATATGCTGGCTTAAATAGGGGCATTTTAGGTCTCAACTGGAGTTAATGATCCCGACGGCCGGCAAGCAATTGGAATGGATCAGAAATTTAATTTTCGATGGCGTTTGGATGTTCCCTGTACAATAGTTGGTCCACTGGCGACAGGAAGTCAAGTTTTGCTTCGATTCAAATGGCCTCAAGCTATTAGCTTAGGTAGCACATATTACATAGTCCATTATGGTCAGCTCAACTTAGTTGGCTTGTCAACTTGTACGCGATGGCCTAGCGATCTCACCATTCCGCATAAGCGATCTCACCATCCTGCCTTTGTGCGGGAGATCCCGAATTCGATCCCGTACATGGTCTTAGGTGTCCCTTGTCCCTGTGCTCCATCCGGTGTTTTTGCCGTGATTTTCTCCTTGAGTTATCAAGAGACAACTTATCACCTTATCCATCTTTCCTGGTCCACATACTTCAATGACATTCCATTCTAGCTTGACTAGGTCCACCTCAGCCACTTTGGGTACATTTAATTCTATGTAAAATATATTCGAATGAAAAATATTTTCTAAGAAAACAAATTCACATGGAAAATGAAAACATAATTTGCCATTTAGTATCTATGAAAACATTTTCAGTTACTTTAGAAAAGAGTATTTGATCTCATTTATATAACATCTTTAAGTTTTGATGGTATAATTATAAAATTGTACATGCTTAAGTTCTAAGGGTATAAATATAGAATTATATATCTTAAGTTTTAACAGATAATTTCTAAAGTGTAACATCCCTGGTTCTAAATTATTAGATTAGTTTAATTAAGTTAGATTAGATCAAGTTTAGTTAGTGTAAGAAGCGTAGAAAACCTCTAAAATAATGGCAGTGGTCAGTAGGAAGATTTGCGAGAAATTTTTAAGTCTCAAATAATCGATTAAAAGAATAAAATAAGTAAGTAATCGAAGTTAAGCTAGGAAGGTAATCGACTTTTTATAATTGAAGTTAAAGTTAAGGCACCGATCAATTAAACAAGATAGTAGATAATCAATTAAGATAAGTCCACTAATTGGAGTCAAAACAAGACAGAAAAATCGACTAAATAAAAGAGTTGAAATAGATTAACATAAGGAAGTAATTGATTAGAAGAATAATAATAGATAATCAATATGACTAAGCTAAGTAATTGAAGCAAGATATAACTGTTAAATCAAAGTCAAGATAACTCATGAAATTGATTAATCGAAGGACTCCTAATCGATCAAAAGAAGAATTCACAATTGATTAAAGGAGGAGTAATTATGTAATCGATCCAAGTGAAAAGATATAATCGATTAGCCGAACAAACTTGTAATCTATTGACAGAGTAACCTAAGTGATCGGTTAACAAGAACAATTTGTAATTGATTAAGAAGGATAGCTCATGATCGGTTAAAAGGCAAAGACTGAGAATCAATTAAATATATAACATGTAATCGATAACTTGAGCTTGTAATCGATTAGTTGAAATAACGTATAATCGATTAACAAGGATGATATGTAGTCAATTAACAGAACAACCTATAATTGATTAGCAGAACGAAGTGTAATCGATTAATAAGAGCGGAAATGATCGATTAATCTAAAAACGTGTAATTGATTTAAGGGATAACTAGTAATCGATAATCAAACTGATTAACAAAACAAGTTGTAATCGATTAACTAAGTGAACTGATGATCTATATGAAATCGATTGACTAAAGGCATCGTAATCGATTAACTATAGACCCCGCAATCAATAGATTTAATACGTGTAATCGATGGTTGAGAACCCAATAATCGATTAAATAAGCTATAAACTTAATCAGTATACTGCCTGACGAATAATCAATAACTTAAATTTTGTGCAATCGATTATATAGCTGAAATTTGAAGGTATATGTTAACTCTAACGGAGATTTAAACAGTAAAATATAGATGATGTAAACTTAGCATGTACTGACAAGATTATGTGAGATGGTTTCATTGACTTTTATTGGATTTTCTGACTTGTTAAATGGGTATGCTTGGCACTTGGTGTCCCAATTAGTACAAGTGACATGAACTTACATTTGACAAGGGTTCTAGTGATACTTATAGGCTTTCTTAGTGGAGTTGTCTACATTCTTACCTTGGTTAAGTTGGAAGTTTTTTGCCAAGGCTAAGAGAGATTGTGAGTCTCTGAGCTCGAATAGCTGCAGGGTTAGATCTTCTCGGCGCTTTTTGAGATTTTACTTGTTTCAAGGCAGGTGCATGATAAACTATTCATGTTATTTACTTATGTATATTATTTTAAATATGTTTTAACTAATTTGAGATGTGTAAAATTGACATGTGTGAAGATTTAACTTCTAATTTGATAACAATTATATTAAACATATCACAATACAAAGTTACAGTAAACTACGTGTATTTTTGAGTTTTTTGTTATGAACTAGTAGCATATCATAATTCTAATAATTAAACTGCCATGCAATTATTTTGTAGAAGTTTTCTTCTCATCTGTTTTAGAAAGCTGTGATAACTGTAGTATTGTTTGAACTTTAAAAACATATAATTACGTAGACAATGCCATCTTAAGGTGATATGTATGGATGAATCCACAATAATTGTCTGATGTGGTAGTAGTCATATGTGTGGCTTGATGGACAACATGTATATAATCTTCAATCCTAACTAGTTGTATCAAAATCATGGCATTACAATCGTCTATATGCCGACACGTTATGTTGTAGTTTAGACATTTGTCCAAATACTTAAAACTTAATAAATATGGTATGAATGTGATCCCCTAGACATGATTTGGTCTGCTGGGATGATATGTGTGGTTGCATGTGTAACAGGTTTATGAGATGTAAAGATTCCTCTACGAAAGATAGAAAACTTAATGTAAGAATTGAGCTTATTTAATTTTAGATAATTTTAAAACTTTGTACTACTTATCTGTAACGACCCGCCACCCTATAATCGGAAACCCGATTACTAAATGGGTATTGGATCATTAACTACGGTCTCACACCCGGATCTCATACACACGTTTGGAGTAAGCGTTAAACAAGGCTAAATATAACATTCACACGGACTTCAAGGAAATTACAAGTGCGTAGGAAGGAAATTAACAATGTCCGTACATAGTCCAACAATAATTACATGGTCTAAAGAATTAAATAAGTACAGGCAGAAGTAAAGTACAACAACATCGAGGCATACCTCAGAATTGAGACAGCTGCTGGTCCGCACACCAAGGAGAACAGCACACGCCGCCACTCGCCAAGAAGTCCACACCTAAAACCGCAGGGAGTGAGCCACACCAGAATTGGGCTCAATAGGGATCATCCGATCCCCCCGCCTCCAACTCACACACCCACGAGTAATATAATACAGAACGAAGGCAATTAAGTAAAGCAGTAACACAATTCCTAAATTTCGATATAAAACACATACATTCGAGATATAACATGCACAACGCTGAAACCATTCTACCAGGGAGCCTACAACCAGTGTCTCGGCAAAACACGCCAACCACACAGCCGAACGCGGAAAACACCGACCCGCTGAGACCAAACAGTAATCCCTCGGATAGCATGCTAGCTACTCCGGCCCAACTGGCTCTAGGTAGTTACTACTTCCCTCAGCACGAGTGACACTTCACAGGTATCACTCCTACACCGGTACTAGCTAACCTCGGAGTACACCAGGTGACCCTCTCTCTAGGCGTCACCCCACCACTGCTCCCACTGGCGCTGTGTCCCACCCACACCGACACAGGGTGTCAAGCGCTACAACTGTCACTCTAGGTCCATGGTCGCACGAAACACAACACAGTACGATCCGGTCACGTAAGAAGTCCACGGTCACACGAAACACAACATAGTGCGATCCGGTCACGTAAGAATCCTTATCCTCGAGTATGATTTAAAGGATGCATTTGACTGAACTATCTAACAGTGTAAACACATATTAATAACATGAATTAATGTGATTTTGTCTTGAATCACGTCGCCCAAAGCCGACGCCATTCAAACCTCCTAAACTGGTTCATGAAATTTCGGCCTCAGAACATGGCCTAAAAGGCGTCGTGCCTAGTCGACGTCTTTAAAAAACGCGTCGTTGTCCCTAGTCGCCGGAGAGCGACATAAACAAAGACAGACTACGGTTAATTCATCTAAAACGCGTCGTCATGGGAAGCCGCCATTTGAAAGGCGTCGCTATCCCTGGACGCTATTCAACACGGAAATCTATTCTAACAGAAATCGCTTCTGGGACATCTCTGCCTAAATGACGTCGTCCTAGGAAGCCGCCATTTGAAATGGCGTCGTCCTAGCGCGACGTCATTTAGCGCCAGAACCTGGTTTCTGCATTCGACCCGAGGGTCTCCTTTAACCCCAATTTCACCCCAAAAATACCCAAGAGGGGGAAAACGAAGAGGGAAACCAAACCACCACATGAAACCCATAAATCCTCATTCATAGAAATCACAATTCCCATCAAGAAAGCCCCTTAACATACTCATTCTACCAAAAAAAAAACCCATACACGCATCATGCTTCACAACGGGAAACACGGATGAAACAAATACAATACATGTAAGGTTTGTTCCCCTAGCGGTTACTTGAACTTCTTCTGGCTCCGTGCCGCCGTATCGCAGACCGCCGCCGGTACCTCCGAGGACGTCGTCACTCCGCCGAGACGTCGGCCGCCGCTCGGAGAATGAAGCGCCGCGAAGGAAGTGGTGGTGGTAGTGGTGAGAGGTAGAGAGGTATTGGAGTGGTAGAAGAGGAAGAAAAGGAAGGGAAGGGAAAAGAGGAATCGGAGGGGGCGGAGTGAGGGAAGAGAGAGAATGAGAGAGAGAAAATGAGGGAAATGAGAGAAGGCTCGCGGGGTCAATCTGAAACAAGGTAAAACGTGTCGTGCGAGACAGACGCCTATCAAACGACAGGACGGGCCGTACCGTCAGAGACTCTAAAATGCGTCGTCCATCAAAGATGCCGTTCAGACGACAAGATCGGCGTCGTACACTGACAACTCAGGGTCCTACTCTGAATGGCGTTGTCCAATAAAGACGCCGTTCAGATGACACGACAGGGCCCCTACCTTGGCGGCCCGAAGCCCGCCCACGTGGCACAACAGCAACCTAGCTAAATGGCGTCCACCTAGTAAGACGCCGTTCAAAAGGCGTTGTGCATCCTAGACGTCATTTAGAGGGCACTCCCTAGACCCATTAGAGTCCAAACCAAGAGATCCAACCCAGAAACTGACCCAATAACTGGATCCGAAACCTCAGTTCTTACATTTATCCTTGAATCATGCAATCTGTATGCGTATAATGTGTGAGGATTTTACTATGATAACATGAAAATTGTAAGGTTAATTATATGTATGTATGTATTGGTTTTGGTACCCGCTGAATTTTACACTCACACAAGTTAGTAGGCTATATTTTCAAATGATTCCAGTCGGTGTCAGAGTGACTACTAATTGGAATTTTGGAAGGAGCTATGCATAAAATTTTTGCAGATCTAGAAAATAGGTTTATCTTGTATACCTTCAGATTTTTGTTGTATGTGTAGTTATACTTTAGACTGTTATTTGGATCTTGGCATGTAATTAACTTTCAGACTTTAGTTTGTAGTAGTCATGTAATTAAACATGTTTTAATCAAGAGTGGATATGGTATGGCTATATGGTATATTTTGGTTACGTATGAATAATTTGGCATGGTAATACTTGTAGGCTTCTCAAAACCACAACTTAAGTGTGTGTTAATTTGTGGGTCGCCACATAAGGTGCTTTGGTTCTCCAACGTTCACAGCATGCATTAATGCATCTAATGAAAAATGGCATTAGACATCTTATGTTGAATGCAAAAGTCGGGATTTGGCACTGGTTAATGAATATGATTTTTTGTTGACTGAGGTTTGTACGACTACCAAATAAGCAGTTGTATCATCTTTTCCCGAAAACATTTTCCTAACTGTCTTTTTACGAGCTATCAAACAATTGTAACTCTTTTCTTATCTTGGTTTGGATGTGGTTCTCTCACTTCATCTTGGTTTATGCTTTCCACAATTGTAACTCTTTTCTTATCTTTCTCTTGTAGGCTTAAGCTTATCACGTCTAATGGAATGGGTGATTAGCCATGTCAGCTCTAGGTCAGTCATATCTACTTGATGAAACCTAATCTAGGTAAGGTCGATGGCTCCCACTCTCTCTCAAATATTTATGGCCATGCAAGTCATGTCATTTAGCAGCCAAGTCAAATCTTGATGTCAACAAATTATAATCAGATGATATTCAAACCAAATACAATTATTGTCGGAATATGGTGAACTTTTGTTGATGCTAATTTCTAATATGTCCTTTTGGTTACGATATTACTTTTGATATACATCAATTTTGACTCGAGGCCTAATTTATAACAATTTAACATAGATTCTTTACTATATTAAATCCTCTATAGTAACAAATTCATCTAATATATGAATAACAAAATTGTATTACATAATTAAGCACCTATAGACTGTAAGGATCCGAGTGGGACGACGAATAAAGTAGTGAAAACAAAGAACAAAAAATAAAATCCCGTCGTTCTCGATCCATTTCGATAAAACTATAGTAATACGAATATCACCGTATGCGGATTCGAATCCGCGTTCGAATAGTTCAGACGAAGCGATATTGCTAGCTGCACAAGTGTCCGACTTCCATCAGTATCCATGTTATCCTCCTCGTAATGGTTTTTCTTCACTCTCTCATCCGGTTTTGTGAGCTTGGCAACATGTCCTCTTCACGATGGTGCTTGCGGAGTGTGGGCAGAGCTCTCGACGATTGGGAAGTGAAAGCAGCAGAGCAGAACAAAAGAGGGCGCCCTATATGGGGTGCAAGGCTCAGAGAGAGAGGGGGGGGGGGTAAGTGACTCTGGGGGAAACTCTGTTGCGTGGCCTAGAGCTCCCACTCAACGTTTATTTATATTAAGCCGGTATCACTTTTTACAAAAGTCTCCGAATTAGTATAAAAATTTACTTAAGTACCATCAGTTGAGAATCTATGTACGTGTGACCCTACAGGCCCAAGTACTAGTCCGGGTTTCCGATTAAGTTAGATGTCAAGCAACACCGCATGATTACAGAAAATAATGAGGTTCAACAACTATCTCGGAGAACCTATTCGTCAACAGTTTTTGCGTGGCTATAATCTTTCATTCGTACAATGCTCTCAAATCAATCTAGGATATGATCAACTGTCAAAGTCTATCCGATTAACTTATTTGGGTTAGATGCTACTGTACTATATTAGAAAAGTTTTTGATACATTGTCTGTTCTGGCCAAAGACTCCCGCGCATCACTCCCAGAACATTCTCTCTCTAATTAATGAGAGCGAACAATCTCGTATTGAACACAAGCACCTTCGAAGGTATTCAGTTGAATCCAATCACTTGATTAATTAGAACCCCATAGTTAGAGATCTGTGAGCCAATATCAAAGCCAAGAAGTCCACCGACAAGGTGTCTTTGGTGTCTTAGGTTCAGAAACCAACCACACAATTATGACATTGAATCAAGCTGGTTGACAGCTAGGTAAATTACCATCCAACAATTCAAGTTGGATTAGTTCAGTTAACTCATTTTACAATGCGCACTGGTGTGATTGCCTTAGTGTCTCTACACATATGACTATGAGATCGTTCACTTTCATTATATGAGCAAGCATAACATATATCAGTTTATCCGGATATAAGATATCATATATCTAATATCCTATGACTAGGAACAATTTAGGAATTATGGTCAGGAATATTGGTCTCATAATAGTAATCTCATTATGATTTAATACTCCCCACATAGTTCTAAGGACTTCATTATGTGCAATAAATTAAACTCCAATCAATATAATAAATTAATTGTCATTTATTAATGAGTACTTAGGCACCATATGATTGACTTTGAAGACACTTATTTTCAACATTCTCCCACTTGAACTAAAGACAATCACCTTTATTGTTTGATCTACATCAAACCTTGGTGATGCTCATAGGTAGTCTGAGAGTAAGGCTTAGTCAGTGTATCTACTATATTATCTTTAGATGGAACGTTGTCCATTACGATATCTCCTCTAAAATTGATCTATCTGATCAGGTGAAAATGCCTTAGAAGATGTTACGACTTCTGATGAGACCGCGCGTCTGTCACTTATATGATCATCTTATTGTGTGCATAATAGCAGGACTCGATCAGAGGTGTTTAGAACTACTCCTAATTCAGTGATGAATTCCTTCATCTACACCGTTTCAGCAACAATGTACTTCATTTCTGTCATCAAGTCTGTAGTGATTCCTTATTTAAAACTCTTTCATTCCAATGCACCTCTATCGAAGGTGAAGACAAAATCTAATATTGATTTGCCCTCAACCGGTTCAGATTTGAAGTAATAATAACATGACTAGGTCACGTTCAAGTTTCATCTCTTGCCTTCGACCATGGCAATAATCTCGAGGTCAAGCAACAAATCTGCCTCTAACAATTGGAACTTGGAAGTTCTCTCCCTTAGTCTTCGCCCTTGATCTATTTGCTCCTAGGGCATAGGTCTGCCTAGCCAACTGATTGCCACCCTCTTGTTGGTCCACCGCCTTGATCGCCCATTGCTTCCCACCAATTGGTTGTTGCCTTTCATGCATTGATAGCCACTTTTCAGCCATCAATCGTTCTTATCTTCTTCTCTCACCTTTGTAGGATGGGCCTCGCTCTTTCTCCTCTTTTTGAAGTTGTTTCAACAACAATAGTCAAAGTAGAGGGAGAAGACAGTATAGCTCTGCTCCACTGCATAACACCGGCGAAGAGGACCAAGTCTATAGTAACATGGCGAAGTGGGGCATTCGAGACATGTTGCTGCGGGTGCCAATGGCCTTGCCAGTGTATACAAGTGTTTGGATTAGTGACTCTCATGGGGAAGTGGGGTGGGGGGGAGTGGGGGGGCGCGCATGGTGAACCAATAGTGATACCATCTTTGTGACGAGAAGCTAGTAGCTCTTGTGTCCATAGAGGAGAGAGAGCAGGGGCAGAACCGAAGGGGGGGGAGGGGCATGGGCCCCCTTGCCCCATTAAAAATTTTATTGTGTTTATATATTTTGTATCTATATAGGAGACTTTTTATACTTGATTTTTTTAACTTGACCCCCTAAAAAAATCTCCTTAGTTTGGCCCCCCTTGTGCAAATTTTCTAGGTCCGCCACTGAGAGAGAGGGAACGTTGTTTTGGACAGGCTGTGGATGGTTGCATGGGAGGTCGATGATCTTGGAGAAATACTTGTTGCATCGCACGCGGGTGCGGTGCAACCCACTCTGCGTGCGGTTTGATCGGACGACTGCAGCAGCAATGTTTTTATTTTTATTTTTTTAGGTCGGTCCAATCATGGCCGATACCTTTGATACAGGCCGATCTCTGATCAGAGGACTCAAAAAAAATCTGAAAATTCAAAACCCAAACCCAATCAACAGTGAGAAAATACTGTTCATCTGCTCAAATTTTGAATTTTTAACTTTTTTTAGTCGTCCGATCGGAGATTAGATTATATGGACGTGTAGAGCATGATGGTGGGTACCCAAAAAATTTAAAAAATTCAAAAAAATAAAATTAGGTTACACCACAAGCGGTACAACAACTCGGTGCACCGCACGCAGTGCAACAAGTATTAGTCATGATCTTGTAGTTCTATCTCCATGAAATTGTCAAAATTGGACAACGATGTGGTTGTTTATTGGCATGGAGGTGAGGTCACGGAAGACGGATGGTCGGGGGATGAGCTCTCAAGGGTGAAGAGGATTTGTTTTGTTGTTTGTGTGATTAGAACAACAAAATTGTAAATAGTTATGAGCTATAGAAATTCTTCTAAACATAGTTGTAAATGTACCATTGCATCTTTCAAAATTAGAGAAAAATATTAAATGATATAATTTAAGCAAAATTGCTCCACAGTAAAGTGTTCCCGAGCGCTCTATAACACTATGCTTATTGTAAGATGGGAACAAGTGTAGAAGAGTAAATGATGGCAGGCCCCTTGCTTTCCCCATTTATTTACATTGAGAAGGGATCTTCTGAGTGCAGTCCAAACAAACCGTTCATTTGGAACTCTTTTCATTCCCAATGAAGGGGATTTTATAAAACTCTTTTTCCTCTGTTGTACTTATCTACTCCTCTCCACACTTGCACTTATAGAAACTCATTTACAATTACATTTGCAGATCAATACTGTCTTCACATAAAAGAAAATCCATAGAGTGATTTCAGAACAGAAATAAATTGCGGTTCTCTAAACTTAATTCAGGCAACTGTACAATAGAGGAAAGATAGTACAAGCAAACTCGTCAAAAGATCGCAGCTACAGGTAATTTATTCGGGACAGTAAAATCTAGCCTGTAATAACCAGCTTTTGGGGCATATTATAGTCTTTCAAATTTCGAATTTACCCAATCACTTCGAACCACTGAAGGCGCCTAAATTAACATGCACCTAAATTCTTGATGATGAGAATTCCACGTCATCATCGAACGTTGCCCTGATGAAAGACTGACAACTCCCATCATATATAATCGAAGTCTGTATGTGGACCGGCAAATTTAATCAAGCACCGCATCATAATAGAGAACTTCCTAATCCCATCTTATCGTAAAAGTTCTTGCTGAAGATGGCAACCACTGTGGACTGGTTCAAAGGGCGTGGGCCTTTAAACCTGATTAAAAACTTTAATCCCCCATTAAATATACACTTATTAACCTCCTAGATTAGGGGCAAGAAAACTTCCTCTTGGCTGCCAGGGGTGGGCGTTCATGTGAGAGAGAGAGTTCCATACCAACATTACCATTAAAGCATGGCTAGCAGAGACCTGTTTGGCAACGTTAGCTGGATTCTGCAACGTGGAAGAGGAACACTATCATGGGTTGTCAAACTTAAATGGATGGAGAGGCCTTGGGCGTAAAATGTTACCGGGGTGCTTTGTGGTTCAAATCGCCCTGACGCTTGTGCCCACCCCAAGGATTTGACCGCATTAGTTTAACGGAACGCCAGCGTCCCCCCTCACGTGACTCCACCCGCCCCCTTTTCCTCGCCGGGAGCCTTCGCGGACCCCGAGGCGGGCCGGTCCGAGTCACCAGTGGCGCCCCGCCTCGCGGACCGGGGTGGGGCCGCGCGGCTGGGCGGGTGGCCACGTCACCCGGGGGATGCGGCGGCCGGGGGTGAACCCGCACGCGCAGTAAACCAAGGAGGGGCGGAGCGATTTTACCGCGATCCCGCGTCTACGTCACCAGATTTTTCTGCTTCCTCGCCGATTAAATATCGGCTGGCGGGCGAGGAGGAAACAGAACAGGGGCAGGAAGGGAAATTTAATGCGGAAGGGGCGGGGAGCTGGTGAGAAGGAAATAATTAATTTGCGGGCGAGGGAGTCGGGTTTCCCGATTTCGGCTGTTGGGGGGGATCCTATAATACAGCAGTACAGCCCAGCACCGTTTCAGTGTTTCCTACTGCAACTCTCTCTCTCTCTCTCTCTCTCTCTGTGTAGGGAGCTCTCCTCCTCTGCGTCCTTCTCGCCATCCCCACCTCTCTCTCTCTGTCTCTCCAGCCAGCAACTTGTCTCTCTTTGTTTTCTCAAGGGGGGCACTCTTCTCAATCCACCCTTTGGCACCCTCCTTTTTCAGCTTTATTCCATGCTGCGGAGTGAACAGGGCACTAGTTTTATGAGAAAAGCACGAGGAAGTTTCTTGCCGAACCTGTTGCTGGCTGCTGTTGCCGTTGTACACTGAGCGAAGTACCATGGCAGCAATCTAGCTAAGGGGCTCTCTCTTGCTCTGCTATTTCCCTTGTTGCAGGTAATAAGGCCGTCTATCCTCCTCCTTGCTCCTTCTCTACCATCAAAACTTCTCTTTTTTTTTTTAATCTCTTCCCCCGCTGTTCGTATTCCCCCCTGCTTGCTTTCTTCTGCTGCTCAGTTCTCTACCCGTCTTCGCCCATCCGTATGAAGTGCTGTGAGGGAGAAGTTTCTATCCATTTTGGTTTCCTGTCTCATATTAGCGTCTCACAAGTTTTAATGAAACTCCTGTTCCTTGTCTAACGATATTTATGTTCTTCTTACCTATGTGTTATTCTTATGAATCTCCACACCCTCCCTTCCTTGCGTCGCGGATTCTTATTCTTATTCTCTCTTTTACTTATTTTATTTTTATTTTTCAGCCCCTGTTACTTTTCCTTTATCCCCGTTTTCTCACTTTTTATTTTACAAACGAATTTGGTTACCTTTCTCCCCCCTTTCCCTTTTCCAGAGACGTCACTTTTACGCCTTTTATTCCTCCCCCCCACTTAATACGTGCGTCCGTTTGTCTCCCTCCCTGCTCTTACTACTACTCTCCTTCACTTTTATAGGTCGTGGGCTATGAGAATAGCGGCAATCTGAAGATAGAAATATTTCTCGAGAGGAAGGCCAGCACAAGGAAACATGTTAGAAGGAAGCAGCTTCATGGCGCCTCCTAAGCTCTCAGAGTGTCGCAGGAAGGTAACCAAGTTTTGCAAGAGTGGCTTCAAGTCCCGTGCCATGGCCAGCGGGCGAAGCTGCGGCGACGCCCCCATTCCCAGAGTCGTTCGGATATCCGTGACCGACCCTGACGCCACCGACTCCTCCGGCGACGAGCAGGAGCGCTTCCCCTCGCACCGCCCCCGCGGCAAGCGCTACGTTGATGAGATCAGCATAGAGACCTGCTCCAGCAGGAGTCACGTCACGGCGGCCGGGGACGCGGTCTCCTGGTCCTGCAGACCCGGAAAGGCCCCCCGGAAGAGGCCCGGGAATGCCCCCGCGCCCCGGAACGCCCCCGCCTCGGGTAGGAAGTTCCGAGGAGTCCGGCAACGGCCGTGGGGCAAATGGGCCGCGGAGATCCGCGACCCGTCGCGGGGGATGCGCATCTGGCTCGGCACTTACGACACTGCCGAGGAGGCCGCCAAGGTGTACGACAACGCGGCCATCCAGCTGCGAGGGCCTGACGCCATGACCAACTTCACCACGGCGGCGGCGGCTCCTCCCCTGCCGGCGACTAACCCAGCTGCCTCGTCGGCGTCCGGCGGGTACGAGTCCGGTGAGGAGTCCCACAACCTGTCCTCCCCGACGTCGGTGCTAAGATATTGCTCCAAGGAGGAGGCCCCCGAGGAGGGGCAGCTGCTCAAGCGGCCACACCACTTACCAAAGCAGGAGGAGGAGACACTGCTGCCGGAGGTGAAACAGGAGGAAAGGGTGGCGGAGGAAGGTGGAGCTCGCAACTTTAATGGTGGCATCTTTGAAGACATGGACTTCACAGAAGACTTGGGGGCCCTGCTACCATTCGAGGAGGTGCCATTCTTCGACAACTATTTGTGTTTCGATGACACGACGAAGAAGGTTTTCGACCAGCCGGCGCAAGACGGCCTCTTTCTTGACGACGGTCCCAGTAGCATCTTCCTCGAAGATGACGGTGTGGATATGGACATCCTCTCCAATTCAAGACAAGCTTCGCCATGGCGGTTCGACGACTTCTTCCAAGATATTGGCGATTTTGGTGATATGTTTAGCTCAGATGTCTTGCAAGTCCTCTGAAAAGGATGAGAGGATTTTTTTTTGAAGGTTGGAGGTGGAGTTGGGGGTGTATTGGGAGGTTTTCCTGCTTTTTCCCCCCCTCTTGAGGCCGACTAATCGGCAAATTTTGTAGCAAAATAGGAAGATGCGGCTTTCCTTTCTATTTTGTTATAGTTATTTTTTAGGCTTATTTTTTCATATTTTTTTGTATCCTTTTAGTATTTAGCTAGTGAAATATAAGTTTCCTTTAGGGAGGACCGAAATCAAGTCAAGATGTGTATTTGTTCCGTGCTCATCATTGTGGGTTGTTGAAATTGATCTTCATATTAAGGGAGATCAAACATACGCATTTAAGTTTGAGGTCCCTTGCTTTGCAAGTCCAAATTAAGCTACTTTTGAGGTTTCTAAAAACGTCCGGTTAAACAAATAAGGTAATTTACAGCTTACTAAAAGAAATTTCATTTTTGTAAAAGAGTAGAGAAAATTTATAAAAAGGAAACAGACGCACGAGCATAGCACGTGAGGACATTTTTCATGTGAAAAATAGTATAGGGAACACGTGCGCAGGAGCTTCTCGAGGCCGACCAAAATAGTTATGCTGCAGAGTAGTAGTAGATTTCATAAACCAAAGAAGAGTGCTGTGTGGTCTCATTTTTAACGTTAAGGGTGATGGATGCACACCTTGGCAAGGCGGTGTCGACCTCCGGATTTGGTTGCTTTCCTTCCTGGGAAGATCCGCATCGGCGTCTAATTAGAAGCAACCGGGAACTTGCTTATGAACGCTCTGCCGATCGATGGTGACATTTGAATTCAAAATCTTCCCATTGTTCCCATATGAGATGGAATACTGGCTCTGCATAACTATATATGTTTTTTTTTAAAAAAAAGGTTAAATGTTAAAGTGGAGATTTTGATTAAGTGGGGGATTCGGGTCTGATTAATTTGGTTATAGTCCGGACCCGATAGGATTGGACCTTAATTTACTGATTTTTTTGGTTTGGATTTTTTACTACAGCACAAGGGGGTTTCTACGGTCGGGTTAAGTTTGCCCGTGCCGCTAACAAAGCACAACGGATCGGATCTTCTTCAAGTTGAAATTACATAAAAATCATTCTTCTGACATAAATTAAATAGCATATATAGCCCCACGGCCAAATTCCAGCACAAAGTTAGTCTATCTCCTTACATAAATTAAAAAGCATGTATGCCCGTGTGCTCAATTTCTAGCGCAAAGTGAACGTATATATCTACTTATTTTAAATAACGAATATGCTGCACGATCAAATCCCAGCACAAAGTGAATCTATCCACTTATTTTAAAATGGCAAATATACCCAAACGATCAAATTCCAGCACAAAGTGAATGAATTGTGGAGTGGGTGGGGGCATGTGTGTGCATGTATGTGTGTGTGTGAGAGAGAGAGAGAGAGATTTTGAATTATATTTTGTCACTTTTAGTTAGTTAGCCAAGCTTAATTATGTTACGCCTACGATAAGTTATAATTTACAAAAAGAGCATATATGGCACCTCGATTGTGCAAGGAGGGCTATACGTCTAAATATAATCAAAAGATATATCTCACCGCAATTTTGCTTCCAAGAATTAAAGGCACTGCAGAAATTCGACCTATGTATTTAACAAAAAATTTCTGTAATCTCGCTTTTATTTGAAAAAAATTCTAGAAAATTCGAAAAAAAATTCTTTAAAATTAAAAAAACCCTTTCTCAGTGATCCATCTATAAATTTGATTTAACTTGGGTGTGCTCTCTCTCTCTGATATTTACTTTGTTCAAGAAAAACAGTAATTTTCTCTTTCCTGTTTGACGATCTATATTGGGATATCCTGATGTAATGTACTGTTCATCGTCTTTCTCGAAAACATGGATTCACTTGATCAGAGCCTTTTGGGACCACAGAGGCCTATCTGAAGCTTGTCCCTAGAACAATGTATAGGATGCAGCCCGGCCCTGTCAATATATGGTCTGTATCACCAAATATAGGATTTTGATTTATTGGACTATGACAGCCAGTGCTTTCTAGCCAGATGTTATTCTCACATCAGCTTTTGGATTGAGAAGACAAAACCTAGATGAGTTCTAAGCAGTTTGCCGCGAGCATGGGAGAGGACCAAAAGTGAAGTGCACTGGCTCCATCTACTAGCTGGGCTATGTGATGATTTGTTAAAAGGAACCAAAAGAGGCATGTTAATCCATAACAGTACTGGTCGATACCATCTTTCTGTTGGCAGCCTTATTATGGGGGATAAAAAGAGGTCTACCCTTTCCACACATGATTCCACCTTATCAATACAATTGGAACAGGTCCTTCTCCTTCCTGAGAGGGAAGCCACGCTTCTGCAATGGGGAGCTTCTAACTGGAATTTTTTGATATTTTAGAATCATGTTAAAACAAATTTTAATATGTGGGTGTGCATTGAAGTTGCTTTTAAATCGTAATTAAAACCCATCAATAGAAAGAGATGAATTCTCTTTCTAAATTCATCTTGAACAGGTTTTGTTGGAGAAACATCCATGTCTTCCTTTTGTCAAACAATAATAGTCAACATTTTTTTAAAGATAAAACATGTTTGTGTCGGTTACACTCAGAATTTTTTATAACTACAAATATATACTCTTTATAAATCTGTTAAAGAACTAAGATATATAACAATCTGATTATGTCTGCAGCATTTCTAAAAGTTGTGTTATGTTGACAAAACTCCATGCATAAAATAATGAAATAAACACGGCGGAAGTATGTATGGAGGAGGTGTACCATGGCGGAAGCATGCATAGAGGTGAACCATAGCGAGGGGTGATAGGTTATACCTTGAACGCCAATGTGAAGGAAATGACGAGAGGAAACCTAAGAGGATGAGGAAGAGACCATGAGGAGGATGCCTTCCTAGTATTCAGGTTCCAAAACCAAAGGCCAATGTGGTGATGGCCTCTTCGGAGAGCAGCCCCATAGAGATGACTTGGAGTGGAAGAACAAAGCCTGCAGGAGAAGGCGGAGAGAACTATGGGAAGAGAAACTTTCATGCGCATTTTTTCTCTCTTTCTCTCTTTCTATTTAAACAAAGGGGAGGGAACCGGTAGAGGGAGGAGTGTGTTTGCGGTTAGAACCGCACATCTCAAATTTTCTCTACCTCACTGTCTCTATTCAAAATAAAAAAGATGAGAGAAATATGGGGAGTATGGCGGCACCATGCATTTTCCAACTGCATGGTGGTTTCACCACGTTGGAGACTCCTCGTTGGAGTCAATCTCCCCTCTCATCCACATTTCCCGTCTCTTGTGAGCATCAAGGATGGGTCCAGCTCAAGGATTAACATCTCTCACTTGCCCACAATAAACAATCAACAACAATTAATCTCTTTTTATGGCTGTTGCAATCTTTCTGTCATAAAGAAAAGTAGAGCGTGCGACCTCATGAGTATAATTCAATTATAAGTAGTGATTAATTAAGTAATCACTAACACTAATGAAACACACAATACTCTTAAAAGTCTTGTGGTGCCTCAGACAACTTTATATTCACATGATTTAATACTTCGGATCTCTCAAATAAATAATTAACATTATCAAAATCAATCAAAAGAATAAAATATATTAAAATATTTTTTTACTTTTAAATTTTTTTCTAAATGTCAAAATAAAATGTGACTCGTACAGATGTGTAGGTCAACTCGTCCTCGACTTAAAAACGTAATTTTTTTAAAAATAAAACATAAAAATATTTTGGTACACATCAGAGATGTGCACCAATAATACCTAATGTGCACCAATTATCTCTCCTCAACTTATATCCCAAGTTAGCAAGTGGCAGCATCACCCCCTTGCGGCACACGCCATGTAACCGCCTCCAATGCCTTCCCTTGGGACACGGCGACAAAAACAGCCCTAGCGTCCAGAGGCATGTGTTAAACTCCCTCGTCTTGGGTTCCTCGCCTGCCCGTCCCATGCGCCAACGATCCATCCCTTTCACCCCTTGTCCAAACGGCGAGTAGGGTTTAGCAATAAGCGGATAGACTAGAGTATATATAGCAATAACCTAGGTAGTTGGCACTGATCACCAGTAAACCTTCAACTTCCAAGGCATCCATAGAGTTACATATATAATAGGTTAGAAGAAGGTTAGAAGCTACTTCTCTAATAGGTGTTTAGGGGAAAAGGGTTAGCCGTAAAGATCAGCTGATATGCAGACTTTGGAGACATGCTCTGGGTGGCTGGGTAGTCTACTTGGTTTGTAGCTAAAGAAAGTGAAGCGTAGCCGATAATTTGAAACCCTGTTTGGATGTAATTTAAGAAAACACAAATAAATCTATCATAAACATATTTATCATAAATGTATTTTTTTAATTCGCATTTAATAATTTTACATAAGTTTAAGTGAGTTTATGGTATGTCTAAGAGAGACTCCAGCGTAAACCAACTCTTAATGGGCTCCAGTTATTTTAAATTTGTGGTAAACTCAAGTAAACTTATGATTAATCTGTTTTTGTACCATTCAAACTAAAGTTATTATAGAAAATACATTTATCATTAACTTAAACGAGTTTATGTTTGCATCCAAGGAGGGCAGTCCCTCTTTCTCGTGCTTTCTGCAGTTTGTTGGATTTGCCTGTTGTTCACATTGAAGGCCCGTCAGAAGTCTGCTACCTTATCTTTTATCCTAATACTTATTTGTCGGATGCTGAACCAAGGTTTTTGCACATATTGTCCTATAAGTTCCGGTTTCCAACTTTCTCCTGAAAATTTCAAATTTGCACTGGCGTTTCTTAATGCATGCTTTATCCTTCATGATGATTTATCAGTGAAGGATGGGATAAGATCGCTGTAAAAGGAATGTACATATAAAAAGGAAATGGTGGATTCCATTCTATCACTCTAACATGCGGTTTAATGTTCTTTTCTATAGTTGGGCAAATGTACAAGCTTAGTACATAGGTCATATGGACTTGTACGTGTAATCCTATGATTGTTGATAAACGTGACGGTGCAGCTAGCGAATTGATCGTGATCCTGATGTGAATGTATATATGTGGTTTCTTCTCCATTACTTTTAGAGTAACGTTTTACTTCTCATTGTTGTGACATGTTCCTTCTTGTTCGACTGTAACATTAATGTAATGAGTCACTTCTCACATGCTAATCTACATCACATTTACTTCTATACCGTGTGTGGAATGTATCTTTCTAATGGATTATTCTAACTACGGTTCATATTCGTTCTTAGCTGTAGTTTAGCCGAGCAAGAACCGCATCAACATATAAGATACGAGACCTGGATTTCCAAATGTGCATCACCCAACTAATTAATTGCCCGCTTCATCGTTCACATACGGAATAAAAATATCTTAAATGGTAACCAGAATCAGATATCTATATATCCAAACAAACATCATCTTCTTACAAACCACAAAATCCGGATTTTGAGTTTGAAGGGGCCCAAGATTATAAGCACTGACCACAACTGAAATTATCCGATGTAAGACTAATATATAGCTACTCCAATACTCCCCCTCACGGTCAAGATGGACCGTGGAAATTAGATAATAGGAGGTGGCGCAAATTAGAGATAAAGTTGGGTCAGGCCCTGCTCTGATACCATCTTACAAACCACAAAATCCGGGTTTTGAGTTTGAAGGGGCCCAAGATTATAAGCACTGACCACAACTGAAATTATCCGATGTAAGACTAATATATAGCTACTCCAACACATCTTAAATGGCAACAGAGTCATCCACCCTCTTGTGTAGGTATCATCCAGAATAGAGATCCTCTCAGTACTTGCTTGGACAGGAGTCCAACAGTACTGAGAGGGGGAGAGGGATCAAAACTCTCAAATTTTACTATCACGCGGGGATGAGAGGGGGATGGAGTCAAATTTTACTATCACGTGGGGGTGGGATGGGGATGGGGTTTTACCCTTTTTAGCCTCCTCCCCTTCTCAATAGTGTTGGATTTCTTGTTGAAGTTTAGTTCTATATCGGATTTTCTATGGACGCTTTCTCTCTGTATATGTTGAGGATTCTCTCAACTCAATACCTAGGTTTTGAGTTCAAGTTCGGACCTCTTTAACATGGTATCAGAGGAAGTCTTTCTTAATGGACTGTTTTATTCCACCCGATCTGTTCTTAACGTCAATTATGTCGTAACCATTTAGATTCGGCGCCGGAAGGATGTTGAAATTTAATCTTATATTAGATTCTCTATGAGCGTCTTCCCTCTATATATGTTGAGAATTTCCTCAACTCAATGCCCAGATTTTGAGTTCAAGTTCGAATCTCTTTAACACTCATATCCAAGCAAGTACCGAGAGGATCTCCACTATGTCATCCAAGTGTGTGCATTCTGTTAGTTTAGGTGGCCTATAAGTTAATCTGACTATGTAAATCTCGTTCAATTTATTAATAAAATAACATAATATTCATTATGTGTAAATCGCATTAATTATCGTTTCATAATGAAGTCCGTGGATATGTGCTATAGTTATCAGATTATGATGAGATCATACTAATGAGACTGATCACTTAAACACACATATTCTTAATCGTTCCTAGTCGGAGGATATCCGAGAAGGACATCAGATATCCGGATAGACTAGTACAGATTACTCCTACTCATATGATGATGGTGACTGATCTCATAAGTCACTTGTGTGGAGACACTAAGGCGAATCTGTAGGTGCTCATTGGAAAATGAGTTCACTGAACTGATCCGACTGAATCGCTGGATGGTATTGTACCTCACTGTCAACCAGCTTGATTATATTGTCGCAGTTGCGTGGATGGTCTTCGGATTTGAGACACCTAGGACACCTTGGCGGTGGACTTCTATGCTTTGACCTTGGTTTACGAATCTCTAGCCACGAGATTCTAATACGCCAAAGATTGGGTACAACGGAATACCGTCGAAGAAAATTGTGTGTCAATAAGGAATCATTCGCTCTCGGTACTTAGAGAGAGAATGCTCTAGGAAGGATGCGCGAAAGTCCCTGGCCAGGGCGGACGATGATATCGGGAAAGGAGTTTTCCGATATTCATCAGCGGCATCCAATCCAAGTGAGTCGACCGGTTAGGGTTTGACAGCACGCCATGCCCTGAGTTGACTCGAGAGCATTGTACGAATGAAGGATTATATCAACGCGGTAACTGTCGGCGGAAAGGTTCCAAGAGTGGGTTACTTAACCCTAAATATCTTCCGGGTTCACGCGGTGTTGTTTGGCACCCAACGTGATCAGAGGCCCGGTCGAATTTGATGTGCGACAGCAATTCGATTGATTAATTAACTAATAAAGGGTTATTAATTGATTAATAAAGTCAGTGAGGAGTCACTGGAGTTGTTGGGCCATTAACTGGACTGGTACTTGGGCCTAGAGAGTCACACGCAAATGATTCTCAAGGCGATGGATAAATAAATGGATTTTATATAAACCGGGGGTTTTTATAAAAAACCGCGCGGTTAATATAAAACATAACGAACGGGCTGAGCAGGCCAAGCTGCTGCTAACCCTAGCCGTCTCTCCTTAGTTTCTCTCTCTTTCTGACGTCCAGGCAGATCCAGATCTGATCCACCGCTTCTCAGAATCCCGTTCGACGGGTAATCGTCCGCGCGTTGCGGCGATCAGTGCGGCGACCGGCGGAGGCTTTGTGGGCTGCGAAGAACGAGGAACGTGAGGATTTCTGTCGCGGGGAGGATCGCGTGGACTTCGCTAGAGGCCGGGCACTTGCGCGGCTTGCGGTGTCGTACCGACGGAACCGAACGGTTGCGGATTTGAATCCGCACACAGTGAGAACTTCGATAATTCGATTATCGTATTTTTATTTTTCGAAACGAGAACGGATCGCTGTATTTTTTTTGGTTTCCGCTGCGTGAGCGATCCGGAGAAACTGAGAAATACCAACACATTCGTGTGTCCCTTCGACCCCTCCCTACCTGGGCTTTACATCTCTCCCATGCGCATCGAGGCATTATTTCTCTATCTCACAATTCCCTCATAATGCCCCGACAGACATACTAGGAGGCTGGAATCATAGCTCCGGTGACTCCTCTAGACGAGCCAAATCTAATTTTAATTCCTGCAGACATTATAACAACAGCCATCGACGGCCGTAGAGAAAGCTATAGCATGGGCTTCCCCATGTTTTAGATGTGACTGTTGAACTGAACAGTCGTTATCGTTGCAGGGGCATGCGCGTATGTAGAGAGCAGGCACGGAACGGGGTTCCTTGTACTCAGATGTGGCAACCGGCCAGCTTATTTCTTACAGTAACAGCCCATCCCGTTGGCCCCGGCTCTTCTCCTTCCTCACATGTATACGTGGACGAGTATTATGACGAGACTGCAAACACATGAAAGCATATGCTGGGGCAGTCACGGTAGACACCGCATAAAAGTTCAAACAGATAGATTTTCTCAGAGTATGACTTTTATGTGTCAGAATATCCCCTCTGTTCGCATGGCAGCACAGCGAGAGAGACGTATGAATTGGCTCTGTCTTCTTCTAGTCTGCCATGGCTCACAGGTCGGGCAGGAGGGGTACGTAATTGGGGTGGAAGACGACTGGACGAGAAGGGGTGGTGGTGGGGAGGATAAAATTCGGATTTCCGTGTGGATGGAAATACTTAGACGTGAAGGAAATTTCTGGCAGAAGGGTAGGAAAGGGATAGAAAAATTTACTGCATAAGAAAGCCACTCATGGGTGGAAGGAAATGGACAAAACGCATTTAATTCCACAATTCGGCGTCCACTGCTACTGCTCTTTCGAGCCGCAGAATAATAGTACCCTGCATGGGCATGGTGGCCCTTCGAGGAGGCATTAGCCACGTCGTGTATAACGTTGCCGGTGTTAACCAGGATTTGTCGTATCACATCGACTCACCTATATTCGGATGACTCGTAATGGATCATGATAAACTCAAGTTATAATACGGCACGACTCGTCCGGATCAAATAGACCCGTCCAGATCTTCTCGGACCGGATCAACTCGATTCGTGTGATTCGGCCCAAGACGCTGGTATGATTCCGTACAGTTTGATCCCATTCGATCCAACGGCGAAAACCCCCTTTCTTCCTTCTCCCTTTCGGGCTTCTCCCACGCCACTTGATTCGATCATTTTTTGCGGCGAAATTCACTCTAATCATGCAGGAAATCAGCTCAAAGCTTCAAATGTAATTAACCTTCGAATCATTCCTTTGGGTTTTTTTTTTTTTTTTTTTTGCATTTTTTGAAGGATTCTTAAGATTTTTTGAAAGATTCTTAAGGTGTAAAACTTTTTCCTAGAAATTTTATTTTTTTAGTTCGATCCGCATCAGATCAGTTGAAAACTTGAGTCAAGACTCAAGTTACTTGAGAGAGTAATTGCAAATCAATTTTTGCAAGGTACAAACTTAGATTTGGGTTTTGAGAAATTTTTTGAATCTTGCATATTTAAAGTATTTTGATGGTTTGAAGTTTGAACTATTGTTTTTTTTTTTCAATTTGATCCACATCAAAAGGTTCGCATCAGTTTGATTCGCATCAGATCGGTGCATGCAGATCGATTTCTTACAAGGTTTAAATTTAGATTTGAGAGTTTTTCTCATGTTTTATTTTTTAAAAATATTTTTTAAATTTTAAGTTTAACATTGAATTTTTTTTTTTGGTAGTTCGATGTGCATCTGATTGATGCATGTAGATCGATTTCTTATAAGATTTAGGGTTAGATTTGAGCCGACTAGTACCAGATTAAGGTAGATCCGAGTCGGGCCGACTCTTCAAGTCAACGAGCCTTGGTGTTAGCTGCCTCACATGTTTGTGTAGGCTATCAAGTGTGGATTGCGATTTTTAACTTTATTTTTTTATGTTATTGGTATTCCACTTTTATCTTAATTCACTTATTAGAATAGAATATAAGTGAAACTTGAAAAGAAATACTTTTTCATTTTTTAAAAATTATGAACTAATCACATTGAGTGGAATAACGGAAGAAAAAGTGGAGTAGAGGGTAACCCTAGATTTAGGACCCTGGAGCTAATGGGCGAAGGGGATTCCTCAGTCACCAATGCATGGCTGCTATGCACGTGCATGTGTCCGAATGCGTATTTGGCGGCTATGTATCGATGATTGGAGTTCCCCCTACCTAGGGACTACGGCAACAATCCGAATAACCAATGGAAGGTTGGGAAATCTACTATTCTGTGTAATATGCTCTTGTATGATAGATAGCTACCCCTATGGATGCCTGTTAGAATGTTCTTCTTGTACAACAGATATTTTCTAATGCAAACAAGAACTTGGAATAAGAGAAAAAAAAAAAAAAACTTTCTCCACGAAGGAGCTAATTAACCTTTCAACTCCTACATGCATGTGTCCCGCTCTTGACTCATTTCCACTAAGGCACGTATGAGACATGGATATCCAAGACTCAGGATATTATGTGGTGCGTATGGACAGGAAGCCATGCATAGAGGAGCTTATATATGGCGAGGAATCAAGTTTTCCCGGCATTCAGTGAGAGCTGGACCCAACAGGTGAAGAGATAACGATCCGGTAGATGTGGATGTGAGCTTGTCCGAAGATTCACGAACTTTGGTGTGCAATTGCGTCCGGACAAAGTTCACGATCCTGCAAAGCTAGCAAGTTTGGCTTCTACTGGTTCCTCAAAATTTTGTTCTTGCATGACAGATTGGCATAATGCATTTACCTCCATTGATACCCCTGTTAGCTTGGGTCATGATATGTTTGCATGAAGTTTACATTGACGTTTAGGACTAATGTAGTCTTTTATTAATAACATCATATATCATATTAATTAGGTCAACTACTAAGTTCATGTTAGATTATCTTCTGCCTAGGGATGTACATTGGGCGGCGGGTTGGGCTGGGTTTTGTGATAATTTGGGTCTAATCCAAATTTCAAAATAGTCCAACCCAATTTTAGCCCAACTCAAATTCAGCCAAGTTCAGCCCAAATTCAATAATGAGTGGGACGTGTTAGGTTGGGTTGGGATGGCCCTGTTTATAAATGATTTGTTAGAAATTTCTATCTTATTTTTTGTATAAATTATTATAAAAATCAATAAATTAAATTGGATCAGTCCATTTTCAGTGCAACCCAGTCTAAATTTAACTAATGTCAAGTCAAATTTAACCCAACCAATTTATATAACTTGAGCCAACCCAATTTCTTTTAGTATGGACCCGGTTGATCAGCTGGGCCAAGGGCTGGCCACCCACTTGGCACTCCTACTTCTGCCAATGACAGTAAAAAACCAACCCTCTTGGAATATAGGAGTGTGAGGATAGGAGCTTTTTAATTTTTTCTTTTTTTATATAATTTGTTCTAAGAAGAACAATCAAGATTGTAATTAAAGGTCCAATGAAATGTTTTTTTTTATAGATGATTTTTATTGAAAATTTACCAAAAAATGATCCATTTGTTTTTTCTACTGATTCTTGTAGTTCGAAGTCAAAATCAAAAAAATTAGAAGAACTGGTAAGATATTTTGGGTGATCCACATTTAAGAGGCCAAAATGAAAAAGTAATACTTGCTGCAACGGAGATATCCGCAGTACTGTTTGATGGGATAACCAATTCTGGTTCAGAATATCAATTCCTCCGATCCAAAAAGAATTAGTCTTATTCTAGAAATAAGGGGCCTCATTCTTCTCTATTTTTACACACAAAGTAGAGCTTAAACTAAAATTTCAGGGGTGAGACATTGACAGCAATTGTAAGGATTTATTTGTACCATCTGATCTTTGATTAAATTTAAAAAAATATAAAAAGGATCTTACTCAATGCAAATTGATGGCTCAAGTTGACTGCAATGTAGTAGGTATTATTGAAAGAGTAATACTTGCTGCAATTTGGATTGCAATGCATGGCACAATAGCCATCCTATCAGGTCCGATCGGACAGCTGCTGTGCAACCCGTCCAAAAATTTAGGAGGCAGTTTGGGGGCATTTTTCAATTTTTTTTAGTTTCTTGTCGGATTTTTAAAAAAAATTTGGAACGTCTAATTAAAAATCGGAAGATACATCCGGATTGTTCGGGTCGGCCCAGACCCGAATATATATTTTTTTTTTCAAAAAAAAAAGGACACAAACCTTGATTTATGTGCAACATTTTTTTTTTTTGAAAAAAAATATACATTCGGGTCGGGGTTAGCCCGAACAATTCGAATGTACCTTCGGATTTTTTATTGGACATTCTAAAAAATTAAAAAAACTTCGACAAGTAAACAAAAAATAAAAAATGCCCCCAAACCGATCGGACCCGATTGGACAGTTGCTCGGACAGCTGCTTGCCATGCATTGCAAGTATTACTCTTACTGAAATCACATATAAGATTAGGCTTTTTGCGTATACTCCTAAAAGATACCGTATTTGTATACACACTCACAATCTCGCATATTGTCATCAATACCTCTTAAATCTTAGCAAAAGTTGTACTTATATTTCTCCATCTAAAGATTTAGTATAGATATCCATAAATTCACTAATAATTTATATATATACCCTTCAATTCACTAAAGTTTTGTCTATGTACTCCCGACAATTCCAATGTTATCATGATTTATGAATCTTTTTGATATTTCGTTGAAATTCACATTAGTCTGACATAGGGATATAAATGCAGCATTTTGAATATTTCAAGAGTACTTATGACAATATGTGAGAGTTTGGGATATAGATGAAATACGATATTTTTCAGGAGTATGCATGCAAAATATCCCATAAGATTTTGGAGTTACGGCGGCTTTGCACCGCTGGACGTCCACATCAGTTATTTATGGGCCATTGGGCGTATTGTCCCCTCAAGTCTCTGAGGATACTCCTTAAAATGATATCCGTCCTTGTATCCTATTTATCAAGTATGAATACATATTTTATATCCATTTCAAGTGTGATACAAATATATTTAGATATACATTATCAGGATTGCAACTAGCAGTGTTCACCATTCGGTTCAAGTCAAAAAAATAAGTTAGAACCAGTCAATTGGGTTCAGTTTGATTTGGTTTGAACTTTTGAAACTTTTCGTTTAGGTTGAAACCAAACCGAATTAAGAATTTTGGTTTGGTTCAATTTCCCTTGTTCATCTTGAATAAATCGAACAAGTTAAAATGGCATAATTACAAAGAGTAAAATCCCAAATGACTTTTAGATAATACTTTTGGATCGTCATCTCTTCCAAAAAAAAGGTGTTTGAGTCTTTAATTAAGTAGTTTAACTATAGTAGACATTTTAAGTCCCAACATCCAAATAATTTTTAAATAATATTTTTTGAATAGCCATCTTTCTGAAAATAATGTTGAAGTGGTCTGTGTAACTATTGTGGCCCATTATAAGGGTCAAACCGCTAACCAAACTGAACCACACCAATTTATTTCAGTTTTATTTGATTCAATTTTAAACTTTTGCAATTTGATTTGATTTGCTTTGGCGCTACATTTTTGGTTTGATTTCATTGCTAAAATTTTACCCTTAAACCAAACAAAACTAAATCATGAATACATCTAGCTACAACTTTGGACGGGTCAACCGAAATCTGAGTGGACAAACTTGATGGTTGGATCGGGTTGAGCCAAGTTAGAATTGGGTTGGGGTAGAGTCAAAGTGGTCCTTCAAATTGATTTCAGTTGGGTTGGGTTGAAAGTCACCCAGCCCGACTTAACTGAGTCTGACATCAATATATATGAATGATAATTTAGATCACTAGAATATGTTTCGTTTGAAATTCTTAAAAAAAAATAGTTTAACAAAGATGTTCTCAAGTGGTAACCATGTAACTACATTTGTCCTCCTTTATTACTTTGTTCAGGTAGATAGTCATTCATATCTTTCTACACATAATTTTGGTATTAAGATTTTTTTTTTTACATTTATTTATACCTCCAAACTCCCACATATTATTTTCAATACCCTTGAAATCTCAAAAACAGCTATAACCCTCCATCAAAATAACGTGAAATCTAACGAAAATGTCAAAAAGATTATGTAAATCATGATAACGTTAGGGATATATATGTAAAATTCTAGTGAATTTAAGGCATCTATAGACAAAATATTAGTGAAATTAGGGGTATATATGTAAAATCTTTAGGTTTAATTTAACCACATTTTGACAGAGGGACATAACTACAACATTTATGAGATTTCAAGAATATTAAAATATGTGAGAGTTGGGATATAGATGCAAATATGATATTTTTTAACAGTATGTATAAAAAACTTCCAAAAAAAATACTTAAAAATATGTACTATCCGTCCTCAACTGACCTAGCCTAATGAAGATTATATGGTTGGGCTGGGACATTATTGCATAAATTAGGTAAGAGGTTGAGGAGGTTGAGGCTCTTGAGTTGGGTTAGAATTGACTCTAACCCATCCCGAACTGCAACCCTATATATTATTCATATTTATTTAAGTCTTATATTATAAAATCATATGTTTAACATAATTTTTAAGATTTTTTTATATATAAATCATCTTTGAAAGTGAATTAACAAAAAAATCATTCCTGAAAACGTATTAACACACATATCACTACCTTTAGCAAAATATTGCAGAAACATTTTGTTAAAGGTAATGATATGTGTGCTAATATGTTTTTGCGAATGATTCTTTTGCCAATTCACTTTTAAGGTTGATTTATATGTAAAAAAGCTCTAATTTTTATTCTTGAAAAGTTGACCACACGTTCAAAATTTTACTGCCTAAGGTTACTTCGTGTGAGCTTTTCACTACATTTGACTTATATCCCCATTCATTTACAATAAATATGAATATTAATTTTATAGACCGATGATCATTCACATTCAACTTCTTATTCTCACATAAAATATAAAAAAAACATAGATATATATGTATTAGTTCGATATTCGGTATGTCTTAAGGGTGCGTTGGGAAAGGCTGTGTGGGCAGAGGAAAAGTCAAATAATCCAAAATCCACCTTGAGTATTTTCAAATGAACCAGCCCTCTTTGAGTTGTGTGTAGGAGTGAATTATGAGGGTGAAGAGAGAAATAGAGAGAAGGAAGTAACGATAACTTACTTTAGAAAAGCAAGAAGGAATGTGTTTTTGTATGACTTTTGGATTATTTCACTTTCCCTCCACCCTACAGTCTTTCTAAACGCACCTTAAGTATCAAATGGTTGATCAACCATTGATGCTTAATGGTCGGACCATGGGATTGACAGCCAATAGTTGTCTCCATCCCATAATATCAAATATTATATAGCATATTTGATATAATTTAAAGGAGGCGGATATAACGCGCCCTCCCTAAAATCCACCCTCTCTATTTTAAAAAATCATTAAAAAATTTAAAATATTCAAATATCCTTCCCCTCCTCCGGCGTCTAGGATGTTCCCCTCTTGAAATTTAATTTTCACCGTTAGATTAAAAAACTTAACCATAAATTGTCCAATCAAGTCCCTCATTATTTGAGGATCAAAACGAAAACCACAAAGAATGAGATCAACCCTAAAGATTAATTTGACGAATTTTATTTTTGTATTATTTTTTCAAAATTTTTAGACATTTATTTTTTGTACTTACCTGATCAGACAGTTTCGGTTGATCGTCAAGATCAGACAATGAAAGTTAAGACCACGGAGATGAGATCAACCCTAAGAGGCCTATTAATATTTAAAATTTTATGATTTTTTTTATTTTTCTAAATTAGGGGAGGGTGAATTTTCGGGTGGACTTATATTCTCAATTTTTAATATAATATATGTTTATCAATAATATTAAAAATATAAGGTAAACTATACATACACATGGTTTAGCTCGGTGAAACTAAGGTTGAACTTACCAATGGCTAACTCAATTCAACCTGATGACCATTATATGATTGTAGTGTTATGGCTGGTATAGTTGGCACTCATTGCTTGTGGTACCTGTATTCTTACAGGTCAGAAAATTATTGTTGTTTGAAGTACTTGCTGTAACGTCCCGAGGCATTAAAATTTGGAATCCATATGAATTGCAATGCCCCAAGGCTGCCATCCGATTGGCTGCAGTCGAGCGTCGGGCTCATACAGGTAGAGCACAGGCCATGCTTTTCTTTTATTTTCTTTGCAGACCTTCTTTTTAAAAAAAATTTAGAGCATCTGATAAAAATAGATAGTAAGTCAGTGAGTTCTGGTCAGTCCCAAGCTCGTTTTATATTTTTATTTAAGAAAATTGTGCATCCCATTTTTTTATGTGCACAAAAAAATTCAAAAAAAATATACAATGAACTTCTGACCCGAGCTTACTAATTGTATTGTCTTTTTTTTTTTTATGGGACCTTATGCACCTAGGAGCGTACGAGCATCTTGCTGCCCTGCTATCCGATTTCCCGATCGGACAGCAGCTCATCTAGGAAAACGGTTTTGTAATTTGCATATTTGACTCCACATTTGACACCACATACATAGCACACACAGTACAAGTGAGAGTCACAAATTTTACTCATGCATTTGCCATTCATTTATCTTAAAATTTGTGTTGTGGGTGATGTCAAATGTACGAGTGACAAAATCGTTTTGCATACAACTACAGCCGTACTTGTGTACAACTGTAATTGTACGACTACAACCGTACTAGTATACAATTGTAATTATATAACTACAACAATAACAGTACTACTACGATTATACACACCCATTACAGAAAATGCGTGTGGTAGAGATGAGAATGTGGAGATGAATGTGCAGAAATAGTAGAACAGACAATATACTTCTGTTGTCCCACCACTTCGTACTATTAGGTCAAGTAAAAGGCATCTCCTTGTTACTTTAAGGAAGTGCAGGGGGAAAAGAAACCACATGTCCTCAACAGGACGAACCATCCCACAACAAAACACCATGATCCCCGGTTGTCAAGATGGGGTCCAGAGACCAATCATAGACATGTCCTGCAGTAACTTATACTCAATTCACAATAGGCCCGTCACACCATCGGCCATTAAACTTACACCTCTTCAATAGCTTCTTTAGGAATTACAAGAGTCAAAAAATCTAAGGGAATGAAATAAGTTGGTGTTTAAATTAAAAGAGAGTTTCAGTATCAAGGATCTCAAATAAATCTGTGGAAAATCTAGATTCAAAGGTGGTGCTTATGGTGGAATATATGGAACATTTCATTTTCTTTACCAAATTAATCTGGTCTACTAGAGACACTAGAAAAATGAAACTTTGACATTCTCTTCTTCTAGAAAGTTTCAGAGCTGCTGGTGCTGTCGTGCACACCACCCGTCTCTCTTAACAGCATAAAATTAACTTATGATGGTGGCAAAGTTCTCACAATAACTGAATGTAGTTAAGTAATTACATGCAAATTAGATCCTGCCTAAAACAATGGAGAGAAAAAAGATGGTGGCAACTATTAAGAAATGATTTTGACCAGGAAGTCTCGCCCTTCCTACGACCAATTTGACCACAATCCAAGATGAATCCGGCAGTCCGATTAGGGATCATCTTCCAGGAAACAATAATTTCCAGTTCGGAACTACCCTCGGACTCCCATCCTCCCAGGCGAAATCGAGCTTCTGCTAAGGCTCTGTACTATCATAAAAGGACATCCTGTTCAACAAGCAGAGGTATGCAATTTCTAGCCCAGTTCTCTCTAGCTTCTCTCTAGAATTCCTCAACTTTTCAACTTAAGCATCGGAGGAAGATCTCTCGGATTACTATCAGGGGCCTTGAACAGTATTTTCTTTTGCAAGAGCAACTGAATTTCCTCCCTTCGATCACAAGTGAAAGATCTTGATCGTGGTGAACGAGATTTTTGCCCATCACATATTAATAAGATTATATTACGTGACTATATAATTTCTTAACTAATAAGATTTTGCATCAACGTGTCAATTGGCCAAGACAATGACTTGCTACACCGCCAGGGGCTATTACGCCTCCTGGAGGTGTTTGAATTAAAAAAAAAAAAAAACTTTTAAAATTTTTTAAGTAAGCTCCAACCCATCTTACATGGTTGTACAGTTCGATCTTGCACTGGACGACCCTAAAAAGATGAAAAAAAAAAAATTTATGGATTGTCCGATCTAAGATTAGATTGTACGATTATGTAGGATATCATGGGGCCGACTAAAAATAATAATAAAAAAAGTACCGCTGAGAGGTGCAGTAAGATTTTCCTTGCTTTTGAACTGTCAGCAAGGTTTTCTCATTAGGCAATTGCCTGATGACATTATGGCACGCTTTAAAATTCCCTTCCCCCCTTTTTTTTTGAACTCTCAAAATTCCCTCACGTTCACAACGGAGAATTCCATTATTCCACTCTGCATTGCCCCTTGGCAACATGCGACGCGCCCTTTGCCACACCGAAGGTAGAGCTACGGAGAATTAGTCTTCTTCGTGCAAATAGGACATGACCTTTTTCACAATGCACGAATTTGAATGCACGAATTTTTCCGTTGTTCTAGTGTTCTCATCAGTAGAGATATAGCTAGATTGACCCCCCAAAAAAAAGTAGAGATATGGCTAGATTTCTCTAGAGTAAATTAACTGCTCTACCCTCTGACTAAAAAATATCTACTGAAATGTATAATTCTGGTTCTTACTTACAAAACCTCATTTGTCTTTTCTTTGGTTTAGATGTTACTTGATGTGTTATAGAATATTGTAAAACATCATAAATAGTTGTAAAACAACATGTTTCTTATTATTAGACTGTTGTAAAAAAATTTATGTTAATTTTCATACATTTGAAACATCTTAGTTATTGTATTCCAAAATTAGTTGACTTTCTTTTTTTAACTGATTATAGTACATCCAAATCAATAATTACTCACCGTTAACAGTTGTAATTTTAAAATCAAAATTTTACAGACATTTTACAAGACACAAAATGTGCCCTTAGTTGGGTTCAGAATAATTAAGGAAGCGACTAGGGGTGTCAATGGGCCGGGCCCAGCCCAGCCTAGCCATGGCCCAAGAAAGGCTTGAATTTCTGAACTTTAGCCCGGCATGGCCCGACCCACATATTAAATTCAGCCCAGCCCGGCCCATCCCGTGGTTTTGAATTTGACGGACACTTAATTGTACATTATAACATCACCTGCAACTCAATGCGATTACCATCAACTTATGAGCCTCCTGTGTGTAACCTAAAATCATTGAATTGCAAATGGCCGAATCCCACTCTGTTAGTCCACTGAAGAATCGAATGGAACCATCCAATCTGCCGTATTGCGAATACACGTCAATGACACTGCTTGAAATTATGAGAGGTAACCCATCTTGAAGCATAAGGTAAATGTTTGCTCACCCATACACAGATTTCTCTGGTCTGCACAAACATTGAACACAATTGACATGATGAACTTACCAGGGAAGAGACCAGCACGCCACATTTAACCGAAGCAATCTAGTGCCGCCCATTCCATGTAACCTGATCTCTCATAGGTTAAGATCATTGTGTTCCAAGATATAACATCCCACGTACCCATGGAAAGAAACACAGCGCAGGCATAATCCACAAGTATGAGCCTCTCATGCATCTCAATAAGAGCATTGCCAAGCACAACATTGGAGAAAACTAAATAACTCCTTACGGCATGCCCATGAATTTGCTTAGCATGATGGACCGAGGAGACGCATGCGCAGCAACCGAAAGTGTGAACCCGCTGGCCCCAACACCGAGCTCCAGCATCCGAAAGAGAACACCAAACCCCTCCCCACAAGACCCATCGCCACATAGCTAGAAAGCATCGTTCCAACTGACAACATCCCACTTGGGCATTTCCTCGAACAACTGGAGTGCACTCTCCATGTCCCCACTCTTTGAGAATGCCGCGAGTAAGATATTCCATGTGAACCTGTTCTTGTCCGGCAAGTCCTGGAACACTCTCAGAGCACAGGCGACCGCCCCCAGCTGGAAGTAGAGGTTGACGAGGCGGTTGCCCAAGAAGGTGCACTGGTGTTGGCCAACCTTGATCAGCTGCGCATGGACAGACTCGGCAGAGACCAGAGATTGCAGGGAGAGACAACAATCTATGAGTGCGGAGCAGCAAGGCAGTGTGTGCTTGCCTTTGCTACGTGCATTAGAAGAGATCATCTCTAACAGCAAGAGGTGTTGCCACGGCTGTTGTGGTTACATGTAACCTAGCCCCGGCACCGCAGCACCCAATAGGAGGTGAGCAAGGGGAACATCGAAACAGCAGTAGGAGGCGAGCACATGCGCCAGCAGAAGGGGAAGGGAAGGCCAGCGCGTGCGCGAGCAGGGGAGCAACGCAGCAGCCAACGGGAGCGACAGGGGCGGCCGGATCTGAGCGGGGTACGAATCAGGGGTGGGAGACGATGGGTTTTAGGGCGGCCCGCGGGCTTACGGTTTCGGGCAGATGATAGTTGCGGGCTCGTTGGCTAGGCCGACTTTGGCCGGCGGGTAGAAATCATCGGCCCGAAATTATCCCTGCAACAGGTCCAGCCCTAAAGTCCGCGGGCTGGCCCGGGTCATTGATAGCCTGGGAAGCGACGCATAACCATTTAGCTCGCCCCGTGTACTGTTATTCTTTTTTTAAAAAAATTTACACATAAAGGATCCCTAACATCTTAGAAAGGTCAACAATAGGAACTAAACGACGGCTAGCTATTGTTTGGGCTCGTGATGCATGGGTTTGGGGTCCATAGTCTCGTCAAAAGTGGTGAATAGCATACTTAATGCATTAGAAAAGAGGATGGCCATGGTACCAATAGTAGTGAATAGTATAATTAATTAGTGCAATAAAAATGAGAATGGAGCTTATTAATAGTATTAATTCAGATTGAAAGAAAAATAAGATCTTCTGAATTTCATCTTTTGCAACCTATGTCCTAAAATATTGACAAAGAACAAGAATGATTTTGATATTTCATCCATCCATCTTGTCTGATTAAATTCATTTTGCGAGTAAGAGAAGTATTTGGTCACAATCCTCCTGGAAATGGAGGTCCATAGAGGTGGAGGGGACTCGAATCGTCTTCTCTAATCCCTATATATGCTCCCTTTGTATTCGCTGAACCGAGGTATCACCTCCAATTTATTCATTTATTCTACGGCTTTGCATGCCGCTGGTGTATTTTAATTGGATATTAAAAAACTTTCCATTTTCTCTTCCCGTATTTCTTCAGAACGTAATTAATTAATTTTGACCCGAGTATAAAGTATATACACACATTCCGGTGGAACATTTATTTTCTTTACTGAGCCTGTTATATGTTCGAGGGACTCATTAAGTATAAGATCCAAATCCAAAACGCTCCTCCAGGTAAGGAAAACATAATGGTTTGGCTAGACGTATGCAAACTCCAAGGCAGAGAGAGACGCACACATGTTTGATTTCTCCTCACAGCCGCCGGAGCGCATCACCAAGATACAACCACAGGCGAAGTCATCGAAACGTACGCGCCCTGCCTCCCTTCAGATGAACAGCGACACAGACAAAGGTATCAACCACCCGGCAATCGCACCACCGACACGGCGAGCTGCAGCGGCGGCGGACTTGGCGGTCCCATTAACATGGTTCGATACCTCTCGCACCGTGCCGGTGCTGTCGCCAGCCGCAGGAACGGTCAGGCCGTCGCGGGCGGGGTCCGGCACCGGCGTGGCCAAGACGTTGATGCTGAGCTTCTGGCCGCCCTCGCAGTGGGTGCCGATGCCGCAGTAGTAGTAGTGGGGGCCGGGCTTCGTTATCTCCAGCACCGTGGGGCCTTTGTAGTACATGTCCACCACGTTATTCTGCGTGCAGTCTTCGAAGTCCTTCTCCGACACCTCGAGCACGTTCTGCAGGGCCGGCGTGTACATGAACACTGCAACATCGAACAACAGGGAGTAGTTACACATGATACGAAAGAGGAAGAGATCGAGATGCCCTATATGTTAAGAAGAAGGTGCAACGTGAGATGGCGGGGGAGAGGAACACACCCAGCTTGTCGCCGACGACGAAGGTCTTGTTTCGGGTCCATTCCTGGTAGTAGGTGGCGTTGGGGGGCAGCCGCCACCCTAAGCTCCCCCCCACGATGTGATCCAGGGAGGTCCCCACGGTCCCCCCCGGAGCGTTACCCACGGCGACCACCACGAGGAGGAGCAGGAGGAGATGATGCTTTGCCATTCTTCTTCACCCCCGTTCTCTTCTCTCTGTGCTTCCACCCTTCTCGTGTTCAAGAAAGATGGGGAGAGGTCATTCCGCAGGGCAAGATGTTGATATATGACTGGGTCCTTGGACGCCTCTTCCTTCCCTTCGTTGTAGACGTTTTTGAGCCCCCCGCGGTTCTTCTATAACAGGCATGGCGAAGCCTGTCGTTTAACTTGGCGTAACAACCCCAACAAGTGCTCGGTGGTAGAGAAAATTCGTGAGGAAAGGACCCAAAAAAAAAGGAAAGAAAAAAAAATAAAAGAAAAACGCGGAGAACTTACACGTCTCTCTCTAACTAAAACTCCCTCTCCAATCTCTCTCGTCCAAGACGTTTCTCTCTCTCTCGCTCTCTAATATCCATTTAAATTTATCCTATTCTAATAACATCAATACGACTTATGTGGGGGATCTTGACGTAAAAAACCTATTATGACAACTCCAATCCATTTAGTGGGGAGTTCAAGAGGTAATTAAGAAGGGTTTACGTACATCTCATCTGAGTTTATGAGTGGGAAATGGATCATCTCTCTCTCTCTCCCCTCCCGGCCCCTTAACAATGTCCATATCCACCACGGTCCACCACTCCGAACAACCTCCAGCGCTAGGACTCTTAATGGTTCTTAATATCTAATGCAAGAACTCACGACACTGGTTATATGCTAATTGTAAGACAGGAAGCGGTAATTTCTTAGTCAGACATTTGATGCACTGGTCAAAAGATCGTTGAAAATGATCCCACGTATCCTGAAGTCGTCCAACATTAATTTATGGATGGAAATAAATCATCATTACGATAAAGTGAACCAGTTTTATTTTTAGAGGTTGTTTAGTATCAATCAGACCAATCTAACTACAGTTCGATCCAGCAAATAATTCAAAAGAGTAATCGGATGTTTAATTTTTAAGATGTGATGAGGTGATTGGGATGCGGTCCAATCAGCCCCAATTAGCCGAAGGCCCACGGGCACGCGGCCCACAGGTTCACAAGCATGGGCACCACGTGAGTTCCTCCAGTACCCAGACAGGTAAGCTGCAAGCTGAGACCCAGAGTGTACCTGTCCTAATTTTCAGGAGAGCCAAACCTAACAGGATCAACATCCCAGTCAATAAGCCCCGAGACCATTGGCGTCTCGGTCGAAGCTCTCGAGTGTCGAGAGGAGCCTATCCTCTTAGTAATTTAGAGCCTTCACTTCAAGTAGAGATGGCCAAGTCATTGGACTCAAAGGTCACTGCCTCCCAACTGTCCGAGAAAGTGGAGGCCCCCATGGTCGATCCGTAACTCTACTCGTCATTAGGCAGATCTTACGGTCTAACAGCGTAACCGTCAATTTAAGGCAGGTCACTATGATCTACTCCCTCCATCATGAGAGGAGATCCCTCCTTCAAGCCTAGTATTTCACGATCCCCTCGATCAAAGAGCGTGGATCGTGGGCCAATCAACTCCACGAGGGCAACGACCCCTATAATGACATATGTAAAGGGGGTAATACATACCCCAGTCTCTCTCCTGAAGAAGGTAGGTCCAGTGCTACACTGAACCCTAGAGTATTATCCTTCTGCTCTAGAGCCTGACTTAAGCATTGAAGGGTCTTGCTCCCCAAGAGAACGGAGGCCCTCTGATATCTTTTCTTCCTCTTGCAGGTTCTATCTTGGACATTTTTTGTTCTACAAATACTATTGACTAGTTTATCTGTCGGATTAGTGCCCCCTCGGTCAGTGCTTATCGAAGAACTCAAACGACCAAGTATCCAAAAAGAAGCCATGCAAGTTATTAGGTGAACCGTGTCGTGGATAGAGCCAATAGCATAATTCCTAGCTCACGACAAACTACCAAACGACTGACTGGAGACAAGAAATGTTAGGAAGAGGATCCGACGTTTCAGTATGATAAATAATACCTTCTACCGAAGGTCTTTTACCCAACTCCTGCTCAAGTGCCTCCACCCGACAGAGGTTCTAAAGGCTATAGAGGAAGTCTATGAAGGCATGTGTGGAAGCCACCGAGAGGGCTATTCATTAACCCGCATCTTGTTCCGACAAGGCTATTAGTGGTCTACCCTGCAAAAAGACGTATTGGAGTACATCAAGAAGTACAATAGATGCCAATGCTTCGCAACAACTCCTCACCAATCAATTCTCCCCATGACAAGCCTTCTCGAGCTATGTCCTTTTGCAACATGGGGAATCAACATCCTTGGCCCTCTGTCTGAAGCATCAGGACAGAGGAAGTTCGTCATTGTGGCAATCGATTGCTTCTCCAAATGGATCGAGACGGTGCCACCGACTAAGATAACTAACAGAGCAGTCTGGAGCTTTGCATAGAAGTCCATCATATGCAAATTCGGTATTCCGAGAGCCATAGTTTCGGACAATGGAAGGCAGTTTGCTAGCACCAATTTTCGAGAGCAGTATGAGCAGTTGAAAATCAAGAACTGCTACATGTCGGTAGCTCATCCCCAGGCGAATGGCTTAGTAAAAAATGCTAATCGAACCTTACACTACAGAGTTAAGACTTGATTAGAGGGGGCCGCATGATCTTGGATAGAAGAGTTACCTAGCGTTTTGTGGTCACATAGAACAACTGCCCGAACAGTAATAGGAGAAACTCCCTTTCACTTAGTGTATAGAGTATAAGCCGTGATCCCCTTTGAAATAGGGAGCCCCTCGTTACGGGTCGAAACCACAGAAGCAGAAAGCCACCACCTACTGAGAGAAAATCTCGACATGCTTCCAGAAGTCCAAGAGAATGTATTGCTAAGAATGGTGGAATATTAGCAAAGGATGGCCAAACATTACAACCTCTAAGTGAGAGAAAGATAATTCCTCCTAGGAGACCTAGTCCTGAGAAAAATTGAAATCTCAGCACCACAACTTGTTGCAGGAAAGTTGGCCCTCAAATGAGAAGGTCTTTATCGCGTATTAGAAGCTATCGGTGAAGGCTCATATCGACTCTTCACATTTGATGGCAAAGAGGTACCCCGCACTTAGAACTCTGATAACCTAAGAGCCTATTATTGTTAGGACCTTCTGGTTTATCAGTTTAGTAGAATCTCCTTTTTCTGAGCAAAAAGGAACTTTGAACTTTGTATTAAGTTGAGAAATAAACGATAGTCTTTCATCCCCTAATTTGTCGGTGTTTAATATTTTTTCTGAGTGCTCACATTCATAAATGACTCTTAAGTCAATCTTTTCTCCGAATGCTCACATTCAGAAAGGGCTCTTAAAGCCAATATTTTCTCCGAATGCTCACATTCGGGAAGGACACTTAAGCCAATCTTTTTTTCGAGTGCTCACACTCGGGAAGAGTTCTTAAGCTAATCTCTTCTTCGAATGCTCACAGCCGGGAAGGGCTCTTAAGCTAATTTTTTCACCGAGTACTGCAGTCGGAAAAAGCCTTTAGGCCAGCATTTTAATCGAGTGTCCACACTCGGAAAAAGCCAATTGTCCTCAATGTTCGCTCGAAGGAAATAAGCAGATTGCTCGGTTATCAACACATTGAGACATGTCGGCAAGCAACACAACATCAAGAGAAGGAAAACAAAGTTTCTTTTTTTATACAAAGAAGTGCCTAGAAGGCTATGTTATAAGCTTACGCCCAAGGGGCTTACAAAAAAGAAAAAAGAATGAAGAACCTATGGTGGACAAACTGGTCCGCTCCCTAACGAGACTTGAGATACAAAATGGGACGACAGGTGGAAAAGGAGAATGGTTGACAAGTTTAACAAGGTACTTCGAATAGCTTGTCGGTTAACATCCATCCAATCGGGATCCGGAGAAAAGGAGATTGGTTAAGGGTCAATGACACCCTTAGCAGTAGCAACAAAGTCCTCACGGCGGGCTCTTGGAGGTTGTCGGGGGAGGCAGTGAGATCCACGCCTTCGGGCCTATCCCCCTCAACTTCCTCAGCTTCGGCCCCTGACATGTCCTTACCGGAATGGTAGGCCAAGTCGCCTTGTTCGAGCAGCCCCAAGCCCTCGACCTTCAGAAAGAACATTTGGGTCCAAGTGACCACTGCCCGAAAGTCGACGGAGAGGCCCTTCATAGTACCCTTTTTGTAATCGACCATGTAATGTTCCAAGATAAACTCGACCTTTTCGTCGAGGCACTCACTTGAGGCTTTGTATAGATTTACCACTTCAGAAGCCGCCCCTTCCATCGGCTGAGTGCGAGCCTGCGCCAGGTCTACTCCTCCTCGACCTTCTTCTTCCTCTCCTTCGATTCGATGACTTGGGCCAAAGCCTCCTTGAGGCTGGCCCCCAACTCCTCCTTAGCCTTCACCGCTCACTGTGTTTCCGCCTAGGACTTGTCCAATGCTCACTGAAGGTCTTGCTGTTCAACTTCAAGCCTTTGCTTGTCCACCTAAAGTTCAAAGAACCTCTACACCATGCAGTAGGTCTAGACGATCGTCCTCAAGCCCGACTGCAGGGCCCAAATGGAGAGTTTCGAGTCGGGCCTCTACTCCTCTTGGGCCCTCTTTATGTGGATGCACGCGACCAAGTCCAAGTCATGCCCCATGTCCCCATCGGCAAAGGAGTTGTCATGTAAAACCTTCACATAGGTGGGTGCCATGAGGCCGACTCTCAAGCCGATGAAGAGGCCATTGGCTACCTCGGTCCAGTCAGGATGCTTCGGATGACCACACTCGTTGTCGGCCGAGGAGCTTCGATAGTTGCCTCCCCTTGGCTGCTCACCACGGGGGCCTTTCCTATGTCCGTCCGGTGCCTTTTCTATCGAGTCTCGCCCCCCTCGATGGCTTCACCTCACTACAACAAACTTGGTCTATACTTACGGCAGATAACCGTAAGTTGTGTACCAAACACCGTTAGTAGATACATTTACTTACGAAACCCCCTACGGCCACCAACCGTACGTGTAGCAACCTTTCCTATAGATTATACCTACGGTTATGCAACCGTAAGTTGACAAAATCTATACCGTCGGTTTAGTAACCGTAGTTACAGATTGATCTATACTTACGGAAAACACCGTAAGCATACGCAAACCAAATTGTTACCATATAATATTTTGAAAAACACCTTATCATCTGTACTTACACAAAAAACTGTAAGTATTTGTTGGTCAAACCGTTAGAATATAACTTATCGAATAATACCTAACAATTTATATCATTTTTATTTATACAATTTCACATAAAAGGAAATATATTAATTCTCTGTAACAGAATCATGCACTCATTCTACATTTCACGTATAATGTACGCGTAACACATTTCTATCATGTGCACACATTATATCACACATTGAATAAATTCTTTTGTATAACAAAATGTATACTTGTGTCAATATATTTCACCTGTAAAGTTTTGAAACATATCACAACATCAAACGAAATCGTCACAAGAAGAAAATTTATATCTATCTATCAATTACATAGCTCATTCGTTTTTCAAAAGTACAATAAAAAAAAATTTAAATACATAAGAATAAAAAATATCCATAAACCATAAGACCATAAAGTTGATATCTCCTTCATCCAAACTACACTATATATGGTTGAACCTGTAAGAAAAAAAAATTTCACAAGATTATTTTCAAAGTCTAAATAAACAATTACATCTAAAAATTTAAATAAAAGAAGAATCTTACATACTCTTTAAACCAAACAATGTGGCTACCCACAGCATCTCTCATATTTATTCTTTCTGCATCCTTGACAAACAGCGGTGCATCTGGTTTGACTACTAAAAGAACATATACCTCACAGAAAGTATCACCTAAAACTTTTCCCATCACAACTTTATCTTTTTCCTCACTCATAACTATGCCATTTCCAACTTCTTCTCCTCCCATATCCAATAATTTGACTCGTTTTCCTTGAATCTGTGTAAAATTAAAAAAAAAAAAGAAATACGAATGAACAAAGTATTATTTTCTATTAGTACTTAATTTTGCCAAAAGATAATCAATATACCTACATATCATTGGCTGCCAACACACTTGCAGATGACTGGACACATCTTGATAAATTTGGATTTTTCTCCCCATAATTTTGTCCCTGTTAAATGGTTTGATCAAACTAACTTCCAATAAGAAAGCATACATCAAATGTCTAGTGATAGTAAAAAAAGTTGCATTCATAGTAATGAATGCACACATTCTCTAGTATTTCATCCCAACAAAAAAATTCCTCACTACAACAAGAGATGAAAATTACCTGAAGTACAAGTGACTCAACTTTATTAATTTTTTTAATCAATTCTTTGACTATTTCAGTCAACTGAAAATTATCCTGTGCTTGCTGGGACGATCCACCCCACAAAGTCTTTGGTGTTGGACCGATGCCAACTCCACGTATGCGTCCTGCCCGATCTTTGCCAAATACTTGCGTATATACATCATCAACTGTGGCAATCGAGGGATTAGATGAGGTTGACGCTTGTGTTGACTTTTGGTCTTGAAGTTTTTCCTGTAGTGAATACTAAATTATCACTTTTGAAATTCAAGGACTATGAACTGTGATTAAAGAAATGCCATCTTAAACAACTTAAATGTCATACAATCATAGCAGCACAGTCTTCATTAACTGGTTGTCCATTCTTTTTGATGCGGGTCTTAATAAATAAGTCCCCTCGATCTAATTTAACTCCATATTTTTCAAACTATAACAAAATGAAAATATTCATAATAAGAATCAACTCAATTTTTGATATAAATTATAGTGAATTAAAAAAGTTAAACATATCTATGTAGAGTTTACAACTTAACCTCTTTTTCATTTATGTCAGCAAAACTCTTTGTACCAGCACAATGGAAGAACGTATGCTTCTTTTTGTTTTCTTTATTGATCTCGCTGTACCTCTACAAGATAACCCAACATTTAAATTTGAATTAATAAAAATGAATAGAAATAACAATCTAGGAAGATACAGTTATAGTTGAAGATTACCTTCCATTTTGGCGTACACCATGTAGCCACCACCTTTCTCCACTGCTCTTCATTAACACGTGAATCATCTGAAATTTTTTGTTGACTTGCTTTTAAACTATGATTAAAATATTTGTTTCTCAACTCTTGTTTTCATGATCTCCATTTTTGGTCCAGATCTTTCATTATCAATTCTCTTACATATTCAGGTATGTCATATTTTCTCTATACAAAATATAGAAAGGTTAGGGAAAGTAAAACAAATTCAAAAATGAAATAAATCCACATGAAATTATCACCTTAATGTAATCCCACACATCATCTTTGTTATTTTTTGGCATTGCCCTCCAATTTTCTATGTCAATCGGCGTAGACCCAAGCTCAGGCTCGGCTCGTTTGATCAAACGAGCTTTGACTGGAAATTATCACCTTAATGTAATCCCACACATCATCTTTGTTATTTTTTGGCATTGCCCTCCAATTTTCTATGTCAATCGGCGTAGACCCAAGCTCAGGCTCGGCTCGTTTGATCAAACGAGCTTTGACTGGAGCTTGGGCTCTACTCCTTTGATTAAACAAGACAAGCTGAGCAATAAAATGATAGAAAAAGTAGGCTCCATTCTTGTCAGATTGGAGCAATAAAGAAATGGCTGACAAGGATGCTATCCTGAGCCTACAAACTCAAAATAAGGTAGGCCAATTTTCATTAAAGAAAAGCTAAAGGGCACAGGGAACTCCAATGTTGAAATGATCTATAGATGGGCACCGTCAATTTTTTACTTACTAGAAGGATTATTGATCTCATATGGTATGGATTTGATTAGTCTTTTACAGAGTTTAAACAGAAGTTATTTACTAGTAAAAAGTAAATTTTAGGAGTATAAACAAAACCGTTTACCATTATTCCAATCACACGCTCCCATCCAAACATCATGCTCATCAACCACCACATGGAAATCCAATAAGAAAAATACAAAGGAAACTACATAAGGAGGCGCAGTCACAATTCCTCTGATGGCTCATTGACAGATTCAGAAATTCAAGATAACATATTGACACTGATAATTGCAGGTTAGGCTTCATTCCGTCATTTTTCCCTTTAATCTGTTCATGCATAAATTGTCAGAATCCAACCAGGTAAAACCCCAATTTGAAGCTAGTCTCTTTCCCTTTTCAACTGACTGCCTGAACATTTCTCACTTGGACCAGCAATAAGAACATGTCATATTTGAGACTAATCAGGAACTCATAAAATAGAAAAGAATAGATAAAATCAGCAACATTCAAATGTGAACATCATGAAACTCACTAGATTTTAAGGAGACAACATTTTAAACAGGAATGAAAGAAGGGATCTCATAAAAGTAGTTGGTACGTCACTTGTGACTTCTTCTGTTTTAACAGCGGCAAGACACCTATTCAGCACAAGAATCTCAAAGGAAAAAAAAACTACTTAATGGCTCAGAATTATGTGAATGCAGCTTGTTGTGGCCACGTGCTGTATTTTTTAGTCCCCAGTGCATAGCAAGAGGTGAACCAACTGCACTAGGCAACTGGTTCATAGAAGAGCCAAGCCAAGAGATGAGATGAAACCAACTTATCTCTTGTTTCAAATATATTTAGGATATTTACATAGGATAGTCTGAATCATCTGATGTAATAACGAGATGGGATGAAACAAACCTTCTTTTTTTTTTTTTTGAGAGAGAGAGAGATTTTCCTTGGCTTGCACAAACTAAAATGGGAAACCACCATGCGGGTAGTTAGAAATAAAAGTCTGATCTCGTATGTTGGTAATGCTGAAGCAGATGGAATGGCATAACTAATATTGTCATGCACACCACAATTGCTACTGCCTACCATGGAACTGAAAGGTGGGAAGGGAATGCTTGGGCTCGTAGGAGTGAGGTGGCCGCTGTTGGGAAGGCCTACCTTGAGGAACTGCCACAGCCAGTTAGCCACCAATGCTTCCCTTGGTGAAGCTAGAGAAGATGGTGGTGGCCGACAGTCCAATGCCAGAGAGGATAGTGGCGGCTAGGGATCCAGTGCCACAGACACCCAATTTAACCCACAAACTATGAGAGTCGGATTGATCCGACTACAAGGCAACATACATCAAAACGTAAACTTCATCAAAAACACAATTTTCTCCTGGAGGCATATACAATATGGCAAGGCAAACACCGGCATCACTCAAATTAAAAGTAAAAGAAGCCCTAATACGAAGTAGACGACCAAGCAGTTGCCAGTGCAAGACTATCCCCATCGCATTCAAGAAAGTATAGTAGTTCATCTACAAATCAGACCGGCTATCCGCCCAGAAAATGGAATTCCCTTAATTTAGAAACCACAAGGGATCTAGAACGCCATCAGCTGTTGTATTGAGTACGGATCCCCCAATTTGGAAACCCTAACCAGTCCGCCCACGCACCCCACAGGACTAGGAATGAACAGCAAGAGGGGGGGGGGCGCAGAAAAGGGCGGTGGAGGATAATGCGGGGGATGGAGGGAGGCCAGATCTGCTCACCTCCGCTGGTCTGCTTGCTCTCAGGGATTTCCTTCTACAGGGCACGGTCGATCATGTCTGCGAAACTGTCCATCTTGCCGGACGCCTCCGTGGCATTGCCGCCGTGCTCTAGGAGGTCATCACCGTGGGCGGGGGAGGAGGAGAGGAGGGTGGAGGCGGTGAGAAGGAGGAGGAGGATTTGGGGTCCTTCACACTGCAGCGGCTGGGATTTGGGGGTTTTCGGCGGGTTTGGGCCGGGGTTGTAGAGTGGGAATAGTCTTTCGGGGCGCGTGGGAGTTATTTTTTTTGAATCAGTACTTACAGAATTCTATTTCTAAACGAGTAAAATGTAATTTTACTTACGGACCCACAGCTACAGTTTAGTATTCCGTAATTATATTTAATATTTCATAATAAAATCGTAAGAATTCATTCTCTATACTAATACTTCACAAAACAGTAAGTATCATCCGTTTGTACACACCAACTATGTTGTAGTGCCTCCTTGAGGTTGCCGCTCGGCTGCACTCTTCCGCCACCTCATTTCCTCGAGCCTCGCAGTCACGTCGGCCCGCTCGCCATTGGGTCTGCCAACGGGATGCCCTTGGAAACGTTGAAGTATCCGAGAGAAGGGCCGACGTCGAGCCCTTGGATCTCTGCAGGTGGCAAACCTATCGGGGCTACCTCATCATCTTCCCCCTCGGCCTATGCGTCCTCCCGCGTAGCATGGGTGGCCTGAATGAATGTCTCGTCTAAAAAGCAAAGCCTCACCCCGATACTCCCGCGGGGCAAGGCGAGCTACCAACAAGGCCTTCTCGGTAACTTTGAGGTCGGAGTTTGTCACGAGCTGGGACTTGAGGGCCACTTTCCTCGGCTCCACATCTAGAGGAATCCGATAAGGCAGTGGAACATTCCACATGGGAGTGAAGTTGAAGGTGCTGCGGAAGTCCCAAGGGCGTATCACCGTAGGGTCTCGGATCATGAAGAAGAAATGGTTCTTCCATGATTTATGGCTCGAAGCAGTAGAGCTAAGTCGCAGGAATAGGTTACGGGGACGATCCTTTATGAAGAAGAACCCGTCGCCGATTTGGGTGTGAGGAAGGCATTGGAACATGCACCGAAAGAGGAGAGTCGAGAGAATTCCCTTGTTCATGGCAAACGAGGAGGAAGGTGTAGATGTAAAACCAAGCATTGGAAGTGAGCTGAGCAAGAGCCAGTCGGTACTATTGCAAGAGGTTACTAACGAAACGAAGAATCGAGAGACGGAAACGCACAAGGAACATCTCCTTGTAGGCTATAAAAGAGTAAGTTGGGGGCCTCAGAAAAAAGTCGGTCACTTGGACCGGCCACGACCAGGCAGTACCTGTGGGGCGCCCTATACTCCTCCATCATCCTGCCTAACTCTACCTACTTAACTACACTACGACTATGATGGGCCAAGGCAGAAGCCCTCCTTTCAGACTGGCCGGAGGTACTAGCAACCTCGTCGAAGGCCATAACTGCGGTCAACAGGGAATCTTTGGACCAAAGAGAAGAAGGAAGCAAAGAAGAAGTAGAAGACTCTGAGGACCAAGAAGTGGATCCAAAGGAAGAAGAAGAAGAAGGCTATGAGGAAGTCATAACGGACTCTGAAGAATTGACAGACTCGGAAGTCAAGGTGGACTCACCGAAGTAAGCACAGGAGATGCCCAGATGATGGAGAATCTCCTTTTCCTCAACTCCGATGAGCGACTAGGATGCTCAAGAAAGTGTAAGAGGAAGTTTAGCTTCCCTCGAACCCTACTTTTATAGGAGAAAACCGACCAAACCCATTGCCTCTTCGTCCCGCTTGGGATACCGAGAGGAATCAAAATAGTTTGCCATTATGATTGACGAGGTGTATCGTCCTAAGTCGAAGGGACGTACCCCATCATGACGATTCAAGACGTCTCGTCACCCGTGAAATAGCGCTACATATACAACCGACAAGTCCGAAATTGTTTGGGGATCGCGAATGGCAGGGGGATATCATCTCCTTCCTTAAATAGACGTCCTTTCAAAGTACAATCGACTCCTTGTTTCTTGCGCCTACTAGTATTATCAACCCTCTTCGGGCTTCCCACTCAATGTCACTCCCACATTTGAATTTTGAATTTGGAAGTGAGGGGACCAGTGATGGAGGGTGATTGGAATCCGTCCCAATCAACCAAAGGCCCAAGGGCCCGCAGCCCACAGGCTCACACACATGGGCGTCATGTGAGTTCTCCCGGTACCCCAACGGGCAAGCTTAAAGCTGGGTCCCTAAGTGTACGGGCCCTGGTTCCCAAGAGAGTCAAGCCTAAGAAGACTAACATCTCAGTCGATAAACCCTAAGACCACTTGTGTCTCAGTCGAAGTTCCCGAGTGTCGAGAGGAGTCTATCCTCTCGATAACCCAGAGTCTCTATTTCAACTAGAGATGGCCAAATCCCTGGACTCAAAGGTGGAGAACAGCGGATCTTCTGATGTCTCTTCTTCCTCTTACAGGTTTTATCCTAAGTGTTTCTGATTCTACAAATACTATCGAGTAGTCAGAGATCTTATCGGACGGTCATCGTTGCCTGACCAATTTCTGACCGTTACAAGATGCATATATAAATCAAAGCATCCAATTTGAGATTATACATATTAAGTATGTATCACTAGTCTTCGGACATAAAAAGTTTTAAGCGAAGTGCAAATTTATCAACTGCGCACATGATCAACGAAAGGTTTCACATGATCAACTAAAGGTTTCTATTATTTTGTTTATATAGCTAGATAAGCAGCTGGCCAACAAGGTAAAGATATATGTCTTTTTTGAACTGAAAATTTTATATAGTAGTTAATAATCTGAGTATCAGCAGATTACTTATAGCTAAACTGATAGATGATCTTTTTAAATTAATAACATAGCAGATAAGGTCATGTATACATACATTCATCCATCTTGGATGGATCCACACCATATCCGACGCACCCACTGTCAGTATTGATCCTAAACAAGGCAAACGATCGATCTCATGCAAGAGACCACCTGCAGACACCAGATGGACAGATAGGTAGACCAAATTAAGTGGTTTGATTTACAATTTCTAGGGACAGATACACCAAATTGCTCAATGTCACTCGCGAATATGCTTACACATATACGTAGGCCTCTCTTGACCCTATCAATAACCTTCAGTATATATACTTACCCAAAGACACATCTTAGATATAAACGAAACGCGCACCTATTAATTAGTTTTCCTTCCTTCTCATTCTTTCCGCCCTGCATATTCCTTCCAAGACCATGCTGTTGCCATATATAAAATGCCCGCCATGCATGTTTTGCTTCCAAGCCAGCAGAGCGACCAAGGCAGGCGCTGCTCACCAACTGCAAGGATGTCGTCCCCCAACCCCAACCTCGCCGTTCTCAATGCCCTCGACACAGCTCGCACGCAGTGGTACCACGTCAAGGCCATCGTCATCGCCGGCATGGGCTTCTTCACCGACGCGTACGACCTATTCTGCATCACCACCATCTCCAAGCTCCTGGGCCGCCTCTACTACTATAAACCGTCCACGGGCGATCCCGGGAAGCTCCCCCACGGCGTCAACAACGCCGTCACTGGCGTGGCGCTCATCGGCACGCTGTTGGGCCAGCTCGTCTTCGGGTGGCTGGGCGACAAGCTCGGCCGGAAGAAGGTCTACGGCATCACCCTCATCGTCATGGTCTTCTGCGCCATCTGCTCCGGCCTCTCCTTCGGCTACAGCCCCAAGGCCGTCATGACCACGCTCTGCTTCTTCCGCTTCTGGCTCGGCTTCGGCATTGGTGGCGACTACCCGCTCTCTGCCACGATCATGTCCGAGTACGCCAACAAGAGGACGCGGGGGGCCTTCATCGCGGCTGTGTTTGCTATGCAAGGCGTGGGGATCATCTTCGCGGGGATGGTCTCCATGACCCTCTCCGCCATCTTCCTCAGCAAGTATGACGCCCCGACCTTTACCCAGGACCCCATCCTCTCCACCCAGCCGGAGGCCGATTACATGTGGCGGATCGTGCTCATGCTGGGCGCGCTGCCCGCGATGCTGACCTATTACTGGCGGACGAAGATGCCGGAAACTGGGCGTTACACGGCGCTGATCGAAGGGAACGCGAAGCAGGCCGCGCTCGACATGGGTAAGGTCCTAGATATCCAGCTACAGGCAGAGCAAGACAAGGTGTCGCAGTTCAAGGCCGCCAATGAATATACCCTGTTCTCGAAGGAGTTCGTCAGCCGGCACGGCGTCCATCTCGCCGGCACCATGAGCACCTGGTTCCTGCTGGACATCGCCTTCTATAGCCAGAATCTAACGCAAAAGGACATCTTCCCCGCCATCGGCCTCACCAAGGATGCCAAGGACGTGAACGCCCTGCGGGAGGTGTTCCAGACGTCGCGCGCCATGTTCATCGTCGCACTGTTCGGCACCTTCCCGGGCTACTGGGTCACCGTCCTCTTGATTGAGAGGGTGGGGCGCTACCTCATCCAGCTCCTCGGCTTCTTCATGATGTCAGTGTTCATGTTCATCATGGGCATCAAGTACCAGTACCTCAAGAAGGACAACCCCATGATGTTCGCCATCATCTACGGCCTCACTTTCTTCTTCGCCAACTTCGGCCCCAACAGCACCACCTTCGTGCTGCCGGCCGAGCTCTTCCCCACCCGCATCAGGTCCACCTGCCACGCCCTCAGTGCCGCCGCCGGCAAGGCCGGCGCCATCATCGGGGCGTTCGTGGTGCAGACCTACACTCTGGACGGCAAACCCAGCCAGATCCGCGGGGCGCTCATAGGGCTGGCGTTCACCAACTTGCTGGGCTTCTTCTGCACCTTTATGATCCCGGAGACGAAGGGGAAATCCCTGGAGGAGATCTCCGGCGAGGACGGCGGCGGTCGCGAGGCCCTGCCGGTGCCTGAGGAGAGGAACCAATAAGAGACGTGCGTCTCGATCGCTTACCACCTCTATTCGTCTTTCAGATACGTAATATATATATATATATATATGTATATATATATATATAAATATATATATATATTATTCGGAGCCAAATAAATCGTCGAATAATTAAAGGTACACTGTACGTAGTACTATAAACCTGGAACTCGCAGGGCGTACGCTGTCATCATATATATTGTGTTATTGCATGTTAGATATAAGCGATTTGGTGTTTTATGCTTGTGAAGTTATGAATTCCGAAGTACCTTAAATTAAGTAACAGTTTATGATATTTGTATTCTCGCGCTTGCTGTCTGTCCGCAGTGCTGTGTATTAACATACATTCTGGCGTTCTGCGTACATCGCCTACATGGCTACATATCAATAAACAGTTTGATTAGTTTGGTCAAACTGATTGACAGATTTTCATTGACCGAAAAAGAAGAGTTACACATATTTTCTAATATCTTAATTTATGCGCACTCACATGATCTAAGAACAGCAAGAAGTACGTAGAAAAGAAAATCCTGATGGATATTGTGCGAAAAGATAATTAAAAGATCTACCAAATTAAATTAAAGATTAAATGATCGCGTTTGATCAATTTGCTAAATGAGACGTGCAGAAATTAAGCAGTACTTAATTGATGTGAAAAAAAAGAGACGTGAACTTTGGATGATCCAAGTTCGAGGTAATAGAGATCAGAAGCAGAAATTAGCGCTATTAAGGGAGCTAGCTAGAGAGTTATAGTTGCCTGTTAATAATGTCGACACAGAATGTGTGAATCACACAGTTGCAGTGCTAATTTGTATTAAAATGGGTCTAAATTAAGCCTTCTTACAAGGTCGACCGGTCTCTGATCGAACGAGAAAACGTCCAAAGGCCTTCTTTTTAAACCTGTTATCCATACATTAACTTATGAGAGAGAAAAAAGAGCCTAATTGGTAGACGAGGCAAAACTCTATAGTAGTTGGGCTAGTGACACGAGAGGGTTTGAATTTCGTCTAGCTAGATGGGCTGTGCTCCGGTTGAATAAGCTCCAATATAATTAAACTCATTGAATTAATAATGATGTCCTTTCCCTCCAATTAAGCATGGAAAATGCTAGGAAGACAGAAAATTTTCTCCAGTTTTAAACCTTGGTGATGTGGAGGTGAATAGTTCACTTTTAACATCAGCAACTCCCTTCGGTAAATTTGTAAAAGAAATCTTCGTTTTTTAATCCGAGTCCTCTCGATCCCATTAATATTGGCCTAGACTATATGTAGTGATGAGGCAGAATCCGATTCAGCCCATTAAAACGAGCCCAAATCCAGTTCAGCCCAGCAACAGCAGTGGAAGGCCTTCAGGAAGCCTTCGGCCCATTAGCGGCCCAACAGCCCTCGGCCCGTAAGCGGCACCGTTGCTCCCGGCCCAGCAGGCTTTAGCCCGTCAGCGGCCCACCAGCCTACGGCCCGTGAGCGGCGCAGTAGTCCTAGGCCCAGCAGGCTTCGGCCCATCAGCGGCCCAATCCCCTTCGGCCCAACGGCCGTATTCGGCCCACTCCGGTGGAGGATTAGGCACTATGGCGGTTTACCAGTAAGTCCGGAACATAGTCCTATATCGGCTGTCACTATTAACCATCCTCTATCCTCTGCTATAAATACACCGCTATTTATTGCCAAAGGTATGTCTCCGAGACCCTCAAGGACTATAGTTCAAATAGCATTAAAGCTACTCTTTGCCTTCTGAATCGACTCTTCTTCAGAAGCTAACTTAACCGTCGGAGGGGGTTCTTTAGGGCCGAAGCCCGGGACTCCTGCTGACCGATTTCTTCTTCTTTCCCTCCTGCAGGGGCTCGGTTCGAATCATCGCCGACCTTCCCGAGTCGGTCTCGGCCGCCGACCTCGGACTCCTCTCCCCGGTCTCAACGCCGTGCGCCGACTGCTCCTCGTTCGAGGGAGTTTCGGCCCCGCCTTCCTGAGATAAGCCAGCCTCCGACCGAGCCACTCTCGGCCTCGGACCTTCGGCTTCGCCTCTGCCTCCGTCGCCTTCCGGATCCCCGTCGGGCCTCTTACACCGATCCGACCCAGCTCCGAATCCATAACTTCGGATTCCAGCTTCGGAATCCGGTCGTGATAGCTTCTGCTACATCACGTGGCGCCGTCTGTGGGAAACAAACAAACAAGTCATGTCTCAACGACCTGTAACCCGACGATCCGGACAGAGCGAAGCAGAGATACGGGAGGCCTCAGCGCAGCCCCTTCATTCTGAAGGCGCCCCGTCTGCTCCTCCACAAAGCACGGCTCTGCCTGTCATACCAGAGTCCCTCGCTATTAAAGACAACCGGGTGGAGGAACTCCAGCAGCGAATGGCGACGCTGGCTGCCATCGTGACTTCTCTGGCGCTCCTGCCAGATGTGGTGTCTGCCATCATCCAGCACATAGGGGTACTGAGCCAGCTCCCCCACCAGGCACCACCTCCTCTCTTTTACCCTGTTCAAAACGAGAGATTTCGGCCAACGTCTCCGCAAGTCTTTTCCGACGAAGCCATTACGGTGAACAGCGAGCCCTCGGCACCGCCTGCCCCTCTGGCGGCTCGCCCTCAACTTACGAATCAGGAACCTTCACGTAGGCGATATCGAAAGGAGCGGGACCGAGGCAAGCGACGGGGTCCGCAGCCACGGCACCTACCGCTACTTGCTCCCCCTTCCCAAATGCTTACGGAGGTGAAGCATATGCTCCGGTGGCCACAGCATCTCAAGACTGATCCTCGCCGAAGGGACCCTAGCAGATATTGTGAATACCATCAGGAAACCGGCCATTCGACTGACGAATGCCGGCACCTTCGGGAGGAGATAGATCGCCTCATCAGAGAGGACCGACTGCCACCATATCGGTGAGAACGGCCTCGACAGAGGCGTAACCGGAAGCTCTTGTGGCAGCAAGGCAACGTCCACCCTCGGACAAGGAAATATCGTCTCAGCCGAAGCCATGCTTCTAAAATGAGCAAGGGGGTGATAAGGGAAGTAGTCCAACGAGGGGCCTATCGATTGGAAACCCCTTTAGGCCAACCTCTCCATCATACCTAGAACATGGAGCGCCTTCGGCACTACTTCCTGTAAATTACTTCCCTCGAAGTTTAGCCAGCAGACATGAATAAAAATTTTTCTGTTCAAAAATATCATGTTCGGCATGGTTTTTTCTAAGCCCGCAGGTACCCTGATCCGAGGGTGGCTTCGGCCACGTATACCGGATCGGAAAGCGGCAAGGTATATTTCTAAGCCCGCAAATAACCCGTACCGATCGGGAAGCGGCATGGTTTTTCTAAGCCCGCAGGTACCCTGATCCGAGGGTGGCTTCGGCCACGTATACCGGATCGGGAAGCGGCAAGGTATATTTCTAAGCCCGCAAATAACCCGTACCGATCGGGAAGCTGCATGGTTTTTCTAAGCCCGCAGGTACCCGGATCCGAGGGTGGCTACGGCCACATATACCGGATCGGGAAGCGGCAAGGTATATTTCTAAGCCCGCAAATAACCCGTACCGATCGGGAAGCGGCATGGTTTTTCTAAGCCCGCAGGTACCCTGATCCGAGGGTGGCTTCGGCCACGTATACCGGATCGGGAAGCGGCAATGTATATTTCTAAGCCCGCAAATAACCCGTACCGATCGGGAAGCGGCATGGTTTTTTCTAAGCCCGCAGGTACCCTGATCCGAGGGTGGCTTCGGCCACGTATACCGGATCGGGAAGCGGCAAGGTATATTTCTAAGCCCGCAAATAACCCGTACCGATCGGGAAGCGACATGGTTTTTTCTAAGCCCGCAGGTACCCTGATCCGAGGGTGGCTTCGGCCACGTATACCGGATCGGGAAGCGGCAAGGTATATTTCTAAGCCCGCAGGTACCCTGATCTGAGGGTGGCTTCGGCCACGTATACCGAATCGGGAAGCGGCATGGTTTTTTCTAAGCCCGCAGGTACCCTGATCCGAGGGTGGCTTCGGCCACGTATACCGGATCGGGAAGCGGCATGGTTTTTTCTAAGCCCGCAGGTACCCTGATCCGAGGGTGGCTTCGGCCACGTATACCGGATCGGGAAGCGGCAAGGTATATTTCTAAGCCCGCAAATAACCCGTACCGATCGGGAAGCGGCATGGTTTTTTCTAAGCCCGCAGGTACCCTGATCTGAGGGTGGCTTCGGCCACGTATACCGAATCGGGAAGCGGCATGGTTTTTTCTAAGCCCGCAGGTACCCTGATCCGAGGGTGGCTTCGGCCACGTATACCGGATCGGGAAGCGGCATGGTTTTTTCTAAGCCCGCAAGTACCCTGATCCGAGGGTGGCTTCGGCCACGTATACCGGATCGGGAAGCGGCAAGGTATATTTTTAAGCCCGCAAATAACCCGTACCGATCGGGAAGCGGCATGGTTTTTTCTAAGCCCGCAGGTACCCTGATCCGAGGGTAGCTTCGGCCACGTATACCGGATCGGGAAGCGGCAATGTATATTTCTAAGCCCGCAAATAACCCGTACCGATCGGGAAGCGGCATGGTTTTTCTAAGCCCGCAGGTACCCTGATCCGAGGGTGGCTTCGGCCACGTATACCGAATCGGGAAGCGGCATGGTTTTTTCTAAGCCCGCAGGTACCCTGATCCGAGGGTGGCTTCGGCCACGTATACCGGATCGGGAAGCGGCAAGGTATATTTCTAAGCCCGCAAATAACCCGTACCGATCGGGAAGCGGCATGGTTTTTCTAAGCCCGCAGGTACCCTGATCCGAGGGTGGCTTCGGCCACGTATACTGAATCGGGAGCGGCATGGTGTTCTAAGTCCGTGTAAACCGTACCGGGAGTGGCTTCGGCCATGCAAACCGTATCGGGAGCGGCATGGTGTTCTAAGTCCGCGTAAACCGTACCGGGAGTGGCTTCAGCCATGCAAACCGTATCGGGAGCGGCATGGTATTCTCTCTAAGTCCGCGTAAACCGTACCGGGAGTGGCTTCGGCCATGCAAACCGTATCGGGAGCGGCATGGTGTTCTAAGTCCGCGTAAACCGTACCGGGAGTGGCTTCGGCCATGCAAACCGTATCGGGAGCGGCATGGTATTCTAAGTCCGTGTAAACCGTACCGGGAGTGGCTTCGGCCATGCAAACCGTATCGGGAGCGGCATGGTATTCTAAGTCCGTGTAAACCGTACCGGGAGTGGCTTCGGCCATGCAAACCGTATCGGGAGCGGCATGGTATTCTAAGTCCGTGTAAACCGTACCGGGAGTGGCTTCGGCCATGCAAATCGTATCGGGACTGGCATGGTATTCTAAGTCCGTGTAAACCGTACCGGGAGTGGCTTCGGCCATGCAAACCGTATCGGGAGCGGCATGGTGTTCTAAGCCCGCAGGTAACCTGATCCGAGGGTGGCTCCGGCCATGTATACCGGATCGGGAAGCGGCAAGGTATCTCTAAGTCCGTATAAAACCCAGTCAGGAGTGGCTTCGGCCACGCAGACCGCACTGGAGAGCGGCATGATATCCCCTCGGATCATGTGGATCACGTTAGTGAAGGCCCCGGCCATATCAACTTCCTATCCGAACCTACACCGGGTCTCGGCCTTGCGAGCCTCAGCAAAAACGACGTCAAGATCTCGGATTTATGAAAAACCAGATTTAGTCGTTCAGGCACAGCATCAAGGTAAAGCCCAAAAATACTTCCTGTATATATACTTAAAAGGAAGTACAAAATCGGCCGTCCACTTGGCCGCAGGCTTACAAAAGAAGAAAAATAAAAACCGGGGCAGGCCCCCGCGCTAGCTCTCGGCATTCCCCTCGTCCACATCAACTGGGCTTCGGCCAGGAGATGGGGAGGGAGAATCGACTATCTTCACGGCCTCAGATGGGGTGGCTTCGACGGGGGCCTCCTCGACCGGAACGACCTCGTCGCCTTCCGCTGAGGCCGGAGCCCTCTCGGCCGCAAGCCCCTTCCACCATGACAGGAGCTCCTCGCCTTCCTCGTCCGTCGGCAGAGCGATCCCGGTCAAGTCCACGGTTGGACAAACCTTCTGGGCGGCGGCCAGCCCGATGTAGAAGACCGAGGAGGCCGCTAGAAGCTGGGCCTGGATTATCTCCTCGGCGAAGTCCGGGCCGGCCTTGTAGTCGGCCACGGCCGAATCGACCGCCTCCTCCAGCTCCCGCTTGGAGGAATGAGACGGAGTATACTCCTCGTCTGAAGGGGTAATCTCGCTCGAAGAAGGACTGCGGGGCATAAGGTCGCAAAGATGGAGAAAGGAGATCGAGGCTTACTCTCAAAAGGGAAAGGATCTCTCCTGAATCAAGCGCAGCCTATCAAGCCACAGAACTCCCCCAGCAAACGCTCCGAGAGATGGAGATCTTCCTGCGGTGGCCGGCGAGCTCGGACGACGCCTTCAGTGGGCTAGCCTTTCGCCGGAGAGGAAGGAAAGCTCGGATGATCGCAGAGGAACGCAGGCGCGGAAGCAAGAAGAAGAACAGTGCTCTGCGAGGGGTTCCTATTTATAGGCACCGTTCGAAGCCCTTCCCACCGAAACCGACGGCTGAGATCTTCCCCGTCGTCTCACCGCTTTTCTCGGATGCCCGCCACGTGTACCGTCCTTCGGTAATGATGACGGACAGACTCCGGGAGTTGGAGCAGAATGATCAACGGCCGAAAGCGCTCCGACCCTTCGGCTGATCACTCGGATGCCCGCCACGTGTCCCGATCCGCGTACCGGGAAGGAAGAGGCGGCGATCCGAGCGGAACCTCCGGCAGAGAGCCGAGGCGACCCGCGACCCGCGAGCGGTCAGGATCTTTTTGTGTTTTTAACGGGGCGGCCGGATGCGCGACGCGTGTCCTGTGCTTTTTCGCGAGGCGACCGTTCTGACGGGAAAAGCGACGCCCGTCTCGTCCATTTAATGAAACCTGACACAAGTCAGGAGGCTCGGCCCTTCGCCCTCAGAGGTAATGTAAGGACTGAGGTTTCGGGTTCGGTTTTCGGGCCGGATCCCCTGGGTCGGACCTTGCGGGGTTTGGAGAATTTCCTCTGAATGGCGTCGGAGGATCACGACGCCTTTCAAACGGCGTCTTGATAGGTGGACGCCATTTAGGCGAATTGCTGTTGTGCCACGTGGGTGCCACGTGGGCGGATTTCGGGCCGCGAGAGTACGGCCCCTGTCTTGTCGTCTGAACGGCGTCCATGATGGACGACGCGATTCAGACTGCCACCCTGCGATGTCAGTGTACGGTGCCTGTCATGTCAGTTGAATGGCGTCCATGGTGGTCGACGCGTTTCAGACAGCTGTCAGTACGGCCCGTCCTGTCATCTGATAGGCGTCCTTCTCGCTCGACGCGTTTTAGGTAGTTTCTGATGACCCCCGCGAGCCCTCCTTTCTTTCCCTCATTTCTCACCTCTCACTCTCTCTCCTCTCCCTCTCCGCCTCCTCCGATCCCACTCTCCGCCATTCCCTTTCTCTTCTTCCTCTCCCACCACTCCAACGCCTCCCTACCTCTCACCTCTGCCACCACCACTTCCTTCGCGGCGTTCCATTCTCCGGACGGCGGCCGACGTCCCGGCGGAGTGGCGACGTTCTCGGGGGTACCGACGGCGGTCTGCGGCGCGGCGGTTGGGCGACACGAAGCCAGGAGGAGTTCTAGTATCCGGTAGGGGGACGAACCTTGTATGTGTTGCTCGTGCTTTCCTGGGCGTGTTTTGATGTGTTTTGGGCTAGATTGAGAATGTTTAGGGGGTGTTCTTGTGGGAATGGCCGCGTTTGTGAATGGGGTTTCGTAGTATATTTGTGGTGGATCAACTGCTCTTCCTCCCCCGTTCCGTTTTGGGGCTTTTCGGGGCATTTGGGGTTAAGGGAGAAACCCTCGGTTCGAACCAGAGAACCAGGTTTCTGGCGTTAAACGGCGTCGTGCCTTGTCGACGCCTTTTAGAAGGACGTCGGAGCAGTACGACGCGTTTTAGGGCAGAAACCTCCCCTGTTCGAAGTTTAACAGGCTAGGGGTTCTGGCGCTAAATGACGTCATGGGTGGTCGACGCCTTTCATAAGGACGTCGAGCCACCATGACGCCATTTAGGCAGGAAATCACCCCGACTGAGGGTCCGTCAGCTCGGGATTCTGGGACTAAAAGACGTCATGGGCGGGCGACGCGATTTAAATGGCGTCGGGAGACCATGACACCTTTTAAGGCAGAAATCCCTTGGGTACTGTTTTCCTGAAATTCTGGATTTATCAACTGAATGGCGTCGTAGGATGTCGACGCGTTTCAAAAGGCGACCACTTGGGTCGACGCCTTTTAGGCCAGATTTCCGTGGCCTCTGTTTTATGAACCAGTTTAGGGAGACTGAATGGCGTCGGCCTTGGGCGACGCGATTCAGGGCAGAACAACACTAATTCATGCCAGTAAAACGTGTTCATACTGCTAGATAGTTAGTTAGTGCATGCCTTAGTGTACTTGGATTCTTCATGACCGGATGGCACTGTGTTGTGTGCCATGCGATCGCGGGCTTTTCACGTGACCGGATCGTACTGTGCCGGGTTTTGGTGGTTTTGTGTTACTGTGGACCTGGAGTGACATTGTAGCGCTTTATCACCCTGTGCTGGTGGGGGCGTGAGCACAGCGCCGGTGGGGGCGTGGGAGGGGTGACGCCTAGTGAGAGAGGGTCACCTGGTGAACCCCGGGGTCAGCTAGTACCGGTGTCGGAGTGGTACATTCGGAGAGTCACTCATGCTGAGGGAAGGAGTAACCACCTGAGCCAGTTGGGCCGGAGTAGCCAGCGTGCTATCCGAGGGGTTACTGTTTGGTCTCAGCGGGTCGGTGTTTCCCACTTTCGCTTGTGTGGACGGTGTTTCCTACTTACGGCTGTGTGGTTGGTGTGTTTCCCACTTTCGGAGGCGTGGTTGGCGTGTTTTGCCGAGACGCAAGTTGTAGGCTTCTTGATAGAATGATTTTAGAAATATGCACGTTACATTTCGAATGCATATGGTTCATATTGAGATTTTAGGAGTAGTGTGCTACAGCTTTACTTGCCTTATTACATGTACCTTTGTCACTGCACTTGTGGGTGTGTGTGTGGGAGGCAGGGGATCGGATGATCCCTACTGAGCCCAATTCTGATGTGGCTCACTCCCTGCGTTTTCAGGTGTGGTCCTTGTGGCGTGTGGCGGCGCGTGGCGTTCTCCTTGGTGTGCGGACCAGCAGCTATCTTAGTTTCCGGGGTATGCCCAGACGTTGTTGTACTTTATTTCTACCTGTACTTAATTAATCGGTTGGACATGTAATTATTGTTGGACTGTGTACGAACATTATTATTTTACTTCCTGCGCACTGTACCCCTTGTAGTCCGTGTGAATGTTATATTTAATCTTGTTTAACGCTTACTCCTCCAGATGTGCGAATAAGATCCTGGTATGAACCTACAGTTAATGGGCCGACATCCATTTAGTGACCGGGTCTCCGGTCATAGGATGTCGGGTCGTTACAGGTAAAGACCTTCGTCACCATCCCGAATGAAGACGAAGTGGCTAATTAACCCTCGGCCGACCGAGGGCTCCCTCTTCTCAAGAAAAAGAACAGAAAGCTTTGGGTAAAACACTTGTTACGTTATTTCTCAACAAGCTTCGGGCTATACTCTCGCCATCTCAGAACTGAGGAAGACAAGAGTGGGGGGCTATGTGATGAGGCAGAATCCGATTCAGCCCATTAAAACAAGCCCAAACCCAGTTCAGCCCAGCAGCAGCAGTGGAAGGCCTTCAGGAAGCCTTCGGCCCATTAGCGGCCCAACAGCCCTCGGCCCGTAAGCGGCACCGTTGCTCCCGGCCCAGCAGGCTTTAGCCCGTCAGCGGCCCACCAGCCTACGGCCCGTGAGCGGCGCAGTAGCCCTAGGCCCAGCAGGTTTCGGCCCATCAGCGGCCCAACCCCCTTCGGCCCAACGGCCGTATTCGGCCCACTCCGGTGGAGGATTAGGCACTATGGCGGTTTACCAGTAAGCCCGGAACATAGTCCTATATCGGCTGTCACTGTTAACCATCCTCTATCCTCTGCTATAAATACACCGCTATTTATTGCCAAAGGTATGTCTCCGAGACCCTCAAGGACTATAGTCCAAATAGCATTAAAGCTACTCTTTGCCTTCTGAATCGACTCTTCTTCAGAAGCTAATTTAACCGTCGGAGGGGGTTCTTTAGGGCCGAAGCCCGGGACTCCTGCTGACCGGTTTCTTCTTCTTTCCCTCCTGCAGGGGCTTGGTTCGAATCATCGCCGACCTTCCCGAGTCGGTCTCGGCCGCCGACCTCGGACTCCTCTCCCCGGTCTCGACGCCGTGCGCCGGTTGCTCCTCGTTCGAGGGAGTTTCGGCCCCGCCTTCCTGAGATAAGCCAGCCTCCGACCGAGCCACTCTCGGCCTCGGACCTTCGGCTTCGCCTCTGCCTCCGTCGCCTTTCGGATCCCCGTCGGGCCTCTTACACCGATCCGACCCAGCTCTGGATCCATAACTTCGGATTCCAACTTCGGAATCCGGTCGTGATAGCTTCGGCTACATCATGTAGGTAAATTACTACTCCGTATTTCTATTTTAATTATTTTAACCTGACCCACAAAAGCTCATTTTCTCTTCATGTGAAGGCCCGTGTAAAAGATTTTGCCCAGTGCTCACGCGTAGGGATGCAAAGGGATCAAGTAAATTTGTGACTGTATATGTTATGTTATTGATTTAAAAAAACTCTTTATTAATTATCTTATAAGATATTTCTTCAGGTAATCAGATCTTCAATATATTATATATATTTGATTGTAAAAAAATTATATCTGCTATCTTATCTGTTATTTATGTGGGTTTAAAAAAATTATCTATTAATTGACCTGTAAGAGCTAACGGTCGGTCAAATACTTTGGGTTATGGGTTTCCCCTTTGCATCCCTACCCACCCGGACTCGCAAATCGAGCGCAAAGAAGAATCCCGAGTCTGACCGAGTTCCAACCTCGGTTGCGCTGGGAGGATCCGGATTCCGCAAGGAAAGAGTCAGGGAGCGCCGCCACCGCTGCACCGCCCACCTTTTTAACTCCTCATTCCAACTTTCAAGGCGGGAGGAGAACCACCGCGGCGCCCACAGGCGTGTGCGAAGCAAAAAAAAAAAAAAAAAGAGCAAGAAAAGGAAAAAATCCCCTCCGATCTCACCAGTCTCCGCATCGAAGCAGCCGAGTCTCGCTTTGCATTCCAGTCCCCCCCCCCCCCCGGAGTCGGGGTTGTCCATGGAGATGGAGAAGGTAACCCCTCAGCCCGTATGCGCAAAAGAGGCGCTCGATCTGCTCAACTGCGTCTCCGGCGACCCCTTTGACCGGGAGAAGTGTCTCCGGCTGCTGGACGAGCTGCGCAAGTGCGTGCTAGATAAGGTCCATCTCAATGTTTGATTATAAACCTATCACTGATTCATGCTTTCGTAGGATTCCGAGGGTCCCGAGTACTATATTGTTCTGTGTATAATTTTCTTGTGGGATTGCCCGCATGGTCGCTCCTGCAGCGAAAAGAAGAGGGCTAACGGCGAATCGGATGATCCTATGCGCTGTTGCTCGTTGTGGGTCGAATAGTGTGTCTTCTTCCCCAGGGAGAGTTCTGGGAAAGCCGAGATTCTGACTTGCCAACTTAATTTTAGCATATGATTGAGAAGGAACTCCATCAATTAAGACTTTTATTTTTTTTTGACGCATTTTATTATAAATAATAGGATTATAGGTTACCCGTGCTATCATTTGTGAAGCTTTGTGTTGAGCACCTGCAAACATTTCCTTCTAATTGGACTCCATTTACTCCTTGGCTGGTTAGAACCTGATGGTTGTTTAATTCCTGTCTTAGGAAGACCTGTATGACCCGTCATTCTTCAAGTCATCTTCCAGCATAGTTATGCTACACGTTTTTGTCCTTGGAAAATGTAACGTGGACATGGGAGATCTGTGTTTAAGTTTAGGTTCTATGCTTAGTCCAAATATGTGATTTAGTGGACATTGCTATTGGCATAAATAAGCCATGTCAAAACATGACACGGCAAGACACTCAGGCATGTGTCAGCATTCTATTTAGGGTTTTGAAATGAGCACTTCGGGAAATTTTAAAATTAATTGCATGGATGTTAGCACTCAATAGCTGGATTAATATTATATTTTTTACATTTAAGACAAATTTGAGTTTATTGTACTTTACTATATGCATACGTTGGTACACATGAATATGCTGTGTTCTCTATCCTCGTGTCTTGTTTCTAAAACTTTGTCCTATCCAACATGTGTATCCATGTCAACACCAACACCTGATGTTCTGTCTATGTTGACACTTGAACTTCATGTCAACAACCAACAAATCATGGAACCAATGTTCTTCAACACCATGGAGAAGGAAAATATCTTCAGGTTGAGCTTTTATGATCTGATAAGTCAACCACATTCAGATCCTCCGGAGTATATAGCTCTTAAGAAGGGGTTGTTATTGGCCAGGTTTTTAATGTTGTAATTTTGCACTGAGGACAGCTGCTCAATTGGTTATTCAAATTTTGTGAACATGCACTATACTGGCTATACTGGGATTTCATTCTTCATAGACAATCTTAATTGAGTAGCCAGTGATAGGTTCATTATTTTTACAGGACTTGTGATGATTGTGGCTTTGGTAACAACCACTACTTTTTTTATGTAACTTGTAACTGGTTCAATTAAGAGATAAATCTTGGGGAAATTACTAGACTCACTTATGACTCAACTGGAGGCAAATACTTCATTTGAGTCTAGACATGAGGTCTAGTTACCCGAATGAGGATGAAAAAGCATTCGGTGGAGGACAAAGAGGGAAAAAAAATGTTCGGTGAGTAGGCTATCTTAGTATCCTAATGGGGACTGTTGAAGAAAAGCTTGGTCTAGTTCATTCCCAAGAGAGATTTTTTCAAAACCCAAAAATAGGAACCTGCGTGGCCTGGTCTGATCATATCCCAGTATTGAAATGTTTGGATGATGTAGGTTGGTTTTGAATGGTTGCTGTGAGAGAAAGGAAACAAGAACCCTTTTTTTGGGTGGGGGGGGGTTGGGGAACAGAAAACAACGGAGAGTGAGGAGAAGGGAAAGAATCAAGAAAAATGGAAAAAATAAACCTACATTTGGCAATAGATGAGTATTCTATATGTCGGTGGTAGCATACCAACAACCCGTGTTGCCACTATTTCTGCTTCCTTTCCTCTGCCTGCTACTTTCAATGAATTTGGTGTCAGGGGAATCCTTCTGCCTCTAATCCTTTTTGTCTTCTCCAAGACATTGTTGCTACTGCTCAAAGCCTCATTTTACAAGTCCTCTCTATCCTAAACTGGTGTGAAAACAGGTGGAATCGGGCTGTTTTTTGTTTATATTATTTTCTTTCATTTTCCCAAAGCCACAAAATTGGGCTAAACCCCTTATCTAATTCCTCTTGGTCTCATCCAGAATGATGTTTTATAAAATCTCGCAAAAAAATTGTTACTTCTGGAACTATATTTTACAAGCTTCTGGGAGGAGCACTCTCACATAGATAATTAACCTAGTTTAGGAAAAAATTATGGCCAACTGACCTTGTGGAAAGATTTTATCTTAATGAACATTTTAGGGGGGGTCTCTGGAATTGGAGTTAGTTTGTAAGTCATAGCTGTCAGATGAGAAAGCAAAAGCAAGAATTGTTGCCTCAACAAAATGTGGGAAGTAAAAACTAAGAAAGACAGTCAGCACTGTAGATCTTGCATTACAGATTTTTAAATCAGTTTAGATTTTTTTTTTTCCTATACTTGACAGGTTAAATGTAAGTGTGTAAAATAATTGTTCACACACTTTTGTGCATATGTACTTGTTTTTTGTATGCACTTTAAACTTTAGGATTTAAGTCAACTTTTAGTCCCTCTAATACAGTCAATTTTGGAAAAATTCCTTACGATCTGTCTATTTAGTCAACTCTCCCCAATTCCCATAATCTCACTATTACTCGAAAAAGACCCTTTTCGGGAGATTTTTTAAAATAATTAGGCATTTGCTGAATTTTCTGGGATGTTTATCAAATGACCCAAAGTTTCAGGGAGGTATAATTTGATAATTAGAGTGGATGCTTATTCTGTGGAAAATGAATGTTTTTAACAGTCAAATCTAATAACCCAATTTGGAAATACACAACTTACTAACAGGTAGCTATAAATTTATATCTGATGTCATTAGTCAGGCAAGTGGACTATTCTTTGTGAAAGCTGTTTGCCTCTTTAATTCCCCTTGCAAGCCCCAACACACCCCCTTCCCCCCTTTTCTCTCTATGCATTCTTCATTACTAGTTCAGTTTTTAACAAAGCAGACTTGAATTATGTTCTAGACCAGGGTTACACCGCACACATCCACAGATTGTAAATGTATGTAGTTAAACGAAGAAAGCAAGCAAAAGCAATATACACATCTTACCAACAGGTAGCATTAGCTGTGCCACTGGAAAAAAGATGCGTGATGCTGAATTATTCACTTCACTTCAAATTTCCTGAGTAGATGCCTTCATACTCTCAATTCAAACTTTACCTTTCAGTATGATTGTGTTGAACAGTTTTTTTTATGAAGAAAAAAAGAAGAAAGACGGGGGGGGGGGGGGGGGGGGGACATGAAGATTGAAAAGAGAACGAAGAAGGGCAAAGAGAAAAAAAGAAAAAGAAAGAGGGAGAGCCACTGGTGGGGGTGCCACCGGTGGGAGCCTACCGCACCCCCTTCTCCTCTCTCTTTCTCACACCTTTCCCTCTTCTCTCACCCTTTAAATACGCCGTAGGGAGGGGGGGGGGGCTGCTGCTGCAGGGGGTACAAAAGAGAGTCTTTTGGAGGAGACTCTAGAGGTATTTTTCTTGAAGAAAAAGGAGAAGAAACGCTCCCCAAGCACTCAAGTTCGGCCCGTGGATTGATTTGAAGCCTCAACACCATACGTGGAAGACTTGGACAATGACATTTTTTATGCAATGTAAAAAAAGATAAAACTACGGTCCATTCTTATTGTTAGAATGGCCATAGATTTAATAAAATAATGGTCCATTCTTATTGTTCAAATGACCATAAGTTTAATAAAATGATGGTCTATTCCTATTGTTGGGTTGGCCATGAATCTTCTTGGTTCACTCTTATTGTTAGGGTGACCAAAACTCAATTCTTGGCTCATTCTTACCATTAGAATGACCTCAAGTTTGGTCCAATCCTACCGTTGGAATGACCATAAAATTCTTGGTTCATTCCTATGGTTGGGATAGGGGTGTCAGTCGGATCCTTTAGATCCAGAATCCGATCCGAACCCGATGCTATAATTGGGATTCGGGTTAAGTCATGATCCGAAAGTTTATTTTTTGGTCAGATCAGATTCTATTTCGGATCTTATTTCGGGGCACCTGTAAACTCGAAATAAAAGAAGGACTGGGGCCTAGCTGGATCTCTTTTCGGGGCACCTGTAAACCCGAAATAAAAGGAGGACTGGGGCTAGGTTTTGCACGTTGTCTCTTCTGCCGCCGTTGGAGTTTGAGAGGGGGCTCTGACGGTGGCCGGAGCTATGGAAGGTGTGGAAGTCGCCATGGGGCACGATTCCTTCGGCGGCCCCTTCCGGCGCCTCTTCTAGGGCCCCGCGGTGTTCGACAAGTCGCGTGCTGTCCCCTCCGCCTTGGTCTACAAGATTGGCATCCCCGATAAGCTCTGCCTCTCTGCTTCCTCCTTCCTACTGCTAGGGTTAAGGTTAGAGCGGGCTTACCACCACTTCTCGTCGTCTCCGGTGGCCAATTAGGGTTCAGGAGGAAGCCGTCACCCGGGGAGGCGGTGTGGGCGATGACCGAGAGGGGGAAGGGTGCGAAGGCCGGCCAGATCAGGGCACAGGTGCAGGACGGTGTGTTGACAGTGGTGATGGCCATGGTCGCAAATGTCCCTAGCCCAGGCGGTGTCGCCATCGCGAGCAAGCTTTGAAGAAGATACCGCAGCAGAGAGCCAAAGGGAGACACCGACATGGAAACAGAGGAAGAGGGAGACTGCCCCTCTTTGATCTGTAGATAACAAATGATAGGTAACAACGCATGCTCGAGGAATCCGCCCTGGGGGGCTTCCGTCACGTCTTGTTCTTCTGATCTATGTGGGTTCGATTTGAGAAAGTTATCAGCTTTTGCATTAGCCAGTCCCAGTCTGGTGTGGCCACCGAGGCATCGATCGTGATCACGGCCATGGCAGCGGATCTGACCCCTTCCCCATGATCTACCCCCCTCCACCTGCGTCAGAGGTTCACAGCCTTCCCATTGCCTTCCTTGCCCAGCACCATGAACCCGATGGCAAACCCCAGGAGGAAGCATCAGTCATGGAGTCGTGCATATCACCTTCCGAGTCGATCCGAGTGGGATTCAAATCCGATCCGATTTAGATAGAAATTTCGGATCCAGGTTCTAACTGGATCATAGATTTCGGATCTCATAAGATCTGATCCGAATCCGACCCGTTGACACCTCTAGTTGGGATGACCAAAGTTTATGTCATGACCCATTCCTACCATTGGAATGGCCATAATGTTCTTGGTTCACTCTTATTGTTAGGGTGACTAAAGTTTAAATCTCGGTTTATTCCTACTGTTGGAGTAACCAAAGTCTTTTTCTTGATCCATTCCCAATGTTGGTTTGGTCATAGGCTTGTAAATTTGTGGTTCATTTCCATCGGCAGAATGACCAAAGTTTGATTTGACCCAATGTAATAATGACCAAAGTGTAATTGTGAGGAACATGCTTAATGAAATTGTGCATGGCTTATGGATGTGTTGAATTTGACTTTCATGTGTTTAAATCAGATTTGAAGTTAATTAACTTCGGTCCCTTCATATTGGTTGGAGGGCCATTGTTTAAGGAATTGTCTTGGTTAAGTGGTGGCCATCATGCCCCATTGCTCAAGTCTCTTTCTTTCAAATCTTCAAAAAGATAAAAGAAGGAAAAAGCAGATTTTGACACTTAAAATAATTCTCATGAACCCTTGGAGTTTCATAAAGGATATTCGAATGATACTATCAAACCAAAATGAATCCTTTAAGGGTTCTAAGAAGAATCTTGCCCAAGGCATGTCCTCTTGGTATCTTTTAAGGGTCTCAAGCTCATATGCACTCCATGTGAAGTGATATCCTTTAAGTATCCTTTAGAATTCTCAAAAGGGATTCAAAATGAACATCAAGTTCGAAGGTGTTTAATACAAATATCAACCAAATGATTTGTTTGATTTATGGTGTGATTTAATACTCCAAACATTAGTGCGTTATTATTTCAAGAGCATCAAGGGACTGTTAATCAAGAGTTGCCAATCGGTGATTGGCGTAATTAACATTGATCGAGGTCAGTGGGAAGAGGTCAAATTCACATATCTATTTGCTTGATCCAAAACCCTAGACTTCCTGAGGGCTAATCGTAAGTTCTCAAAGTCTACACTTAAAACAAAAAAAAAGGATTCTTTTGAAAATTTTCAAAAGAAAAGATTGATTTCAAAAAATCAAGTCTCACATATTGCTATGGGAGGTGGGGCTAAAGTAAGTTTCCTTACCAAGGTTCCTTGGATGTATTGGTTGCATGCAATCACATGAGTGATTGCTGCTGCCGGGCTATTAGCAGAACCATAGTGGTGTCCTTTTATGAATATGGACAGGGCAGGCATGGATGACAAAAATAGTTCTGTCATTTCCACTAGAATATCACTGGTTTCCTCCCAGCAATTTTGATAGAAGTTAGTAGGGTAGCCACCTAAGCTAGGTGCTGCATCTCGACTTGGACAATGGACCACTGCATGCGTGTCCTCCATGGAGCACAAGCAGAGAAATGAAGCCTCCTTGTGTGAGAACCTGAACAGAAGGCCGCCTCAAGCCATTGGTCATTAGTAATTGTTCCCTATAAATCCTCTTTTCCTAAACCCTAGATTCTAATCTGCCATCCTCCTAGCCAAAGCCATCTGTTGAGAGTTGAGACATCATCCACCTATTTTATGCCACCCAACCAAAGAAAGTTGTATCTTGTGTTCCCTCTTTATACCATAGAATTTTTCGGTCGCTTCTTGTATGTATCCTTTTTTATTAGTGGATCTGCATATTCTTCAACTTCCCCTTCCATACACTATCTGCTATGTTTAAACCGCAAACTTAAATACAACCGTAGCTTTTCTCTACTCCAGCAGGAAGGCTTTTGCTTCATATTGAGACTCATGAACAACTAAAGCTCAGAGCACTTCATCATATGTAAGAGAAAACATTCCTCTATGGCTCTAAACTTCATCATGTGTAAGAGAAAACGTTCCTCTATGGCTCTATCTCAAGATATATGTAGACTTTGTATGATACAAAGGAATTGTTTAGTTTCTATCTCTTGATCAAGTGAAATGAGCATTATGAAGACAGACATCAAACAAGAGTTCCGTTTGCAAAAGATTAACAAAGATCATTCATCTCTTCTAGGCTTGCTTTACATTCATACACTCTAGACAAAAAAAAAAAAAAAGCATCGAAATTTTCTTGCATGCACTATGGATTGCCAGAAATAGTGCTTAAAGGGTTCATATCCTCCTATTGCCTCTGATCCTCCCTATGGGCATGAGGGACATAAGCCCCAGAGATTCCTATGTAGGTCTATCATTAATGTTCTTAAAAGTAGTGGACAGAAAAGAACCTTGTGCAATTTTTCTTGTCTTCATGTAATCATGATTTCCTTTGTTGCATATTGATTTCATATCAACAAATTACCACCACCTGCATCTTTGCCTTCAAGCAAGCCTGGCTGGCGAGTGGTCCACCCTCTGCAAAATCTGTCATCATCTCCCGAGATATTGCAGCCACTTCATGTCCTACAAGTGAAGGAGACTGGCCTTTTGTGGTTTAACTTAAACTTAAACATTCCCTCTTTGTAAGCTCTGTAAATTCTCCTCGCATGAGAATAAATGATCATGAATTGGCCCCTGAGTCAGGTACATATTATGAGACAAAAATCACATCTTAGAGCCAAATGTCTTTGAGTGCCAGGTGCCATCTTCTATGAAACTGTAATACAAGTCATATGTGACTTCGAAAAGGCAGTTCTATGTCTAAGGTGGTATTTCACCATGGCAATTTGTGATGCACATCCATGTCTAGTTGGACTAGTGTAACAGGAAAAATCAAGGTGTATATAGATTCGGTGATAGGCTGGGCATGACCCATAATAGGTTAGGATTCTAGGTTATGAGCTTTGGAGCACTGCTACACGGGGGTGTGAAATGCTGATATGGATTTGCATGTCAAACCTGCTGAAATTTGAAAACAAACACATGGAAGGGGCATATGCATGTGTACATTTACTCATACATGTCAGGAAAAAAATCAATTAAGCTATGTCCAAGATATAAGTAGAAGGTAGTTGTTGATTCTAGATGAAAGTGTCTGTTCTCGCACTTGTAAGTCTTGAAAATGTTCCAGAGCTCATTGTTTATCTTGTGTTCATAATCCTAGAAACGGGTGTTGATATGTTAAGTTTCTTTTCTCTTATTTGTAAGCCTTCAAAATGTTCTGGGAGCTCATTGTTTATCTTATGTTCATAATCCTAGAAACAAGTGTTGATATGTTTGACATACATGTCTAATGCAGACATGCGCTAATATGGATGATTGGAAGTTTCAAAACTTTCCCTGAATCATGAATTCTAGGTTGGTTGCCTATAGATAGTTTCGTGAGATCCTGATGTATTTGGCAAGGAGATACATAGCCCATGAGAGGGTGAGAGATTGCCATAGAGAGAGTGTGAGGAGAGTGTAAAAGATTGCTAACTAACTTTAAACTGTAATCTAGCCATATCACACTGTAATTTCTACTTTGGTATATCTCCGATGGATGTTGGCGTGTCAGCTCTGAACCACATGAATCTTGTCTCTTCTTGTACGTGCATGCTTGAATCTTGTCTCTTCTTGTACGTGCATGCTTGAAATCTTTCATTGTTTATGTTTACATCTTCAAGTCGCATGTAAAAGAACAGGTTCCGACACAATGTGATCAGCTAAAGGGAGTCATTGGTCATTAATTTTGGAGGTGGGTTGGCTATTGGTCTTTGGGCACCCATTGAGGGATTGGCTTCCCTACTCTACACAACCTTCTTGATAAAGAGTACAAGAGGAGGGTCTGTTCTGCTGGTTGACTGAGAGATGACCTTTGCCATCATTGAAGTATAGTTTGCCGTATCATACGGGATCGTGCCAAGTCATAAAAGTTGACTCATATCCGGACAAGTCCAATCCGCTAGCATGCATCAAGTCAAACCGGATCATGCTGACTCATGCATGCATAATGAGTTATTTTAGATTGGGTTTTTTTCCCTTTTGATAAGTAAAATTACACTTTTATATCAATTAATATGTTATATTTCTCTAAAATGTGGTTTAAACTTATTACTATTAACAAACTCATTGGCCTGATCCGGCCTGACTCGTGCAACTCGTACGAGTCGGAGGCAAGTCGGATTGATATCATATTGTATCTGAGAAGATACGATCCGTTATGGATCAGCGATGCAGCAAACTTCAAAGTGCACGGCTGAGGATCCGACCGTCTCTCCTCTCTCAAGTCCCCTCTAATTAAACCTTTAGTTTCACCAACGTATATCACCAAAAAGAATTATATTGGTAGTCTTATCATTTGTGTAGCATGTCAGCACTTGCTCCCCATGAACAAGTGCTCACAGGAGTTGCTTCTTGCCCTCTGCATAGCATGTCAAATGGGGCAATGAAGGTTGTGGATTGCATCCAGAAGGACGATACTGTCCTGGCTTTAGGTACCATGTGGATCTGTAAGGTTTGATCCTTTTTTGTTCTTTTTTTTTTTGTCATTGTTACACCTCTTTTCCTAAGGTTTGGCATCTTTTTACCCATATCTGATTGCATTCTTTACATGTTTCTTGAAATTTCATTAAAAGTCCATTTATCTTGGAAGAAGAGCAATATTTGGAAAAAAAAAAGTCAACTCTGTAATTGATAGTTTTGAGAGCTGGGCCATGTTTGTGTATGAGCCCTTCCCTGAGCGAGGTAGCTGGCCTTGGAAATTCTGGAGAGTAGGGATGAGCTGATTCATGCTGTTGTCTAACATCAATCGCAAATAAAAAGGGCTAGTGATCTGCAGCTGGGTGAGTGAGAGCCTATGTAGTCAGAGGCGAGAGGCGACCGAGGCGACCGGGGGGTCGCCTTAGCCTCAAACGCCTAGGCGATGGCCTAGGCGTTTGAGGTGACATTTTTAAAAAAAAAATATAATTTACTTATTATACAAAATAGCCAAATAATCATACATAATGATATTTATTCACTCAAATTATCAAATATAACCATATAATTTTAAATCAAAGTAATTGAAATAAATTTTAATTACTCAAATATGTAATCAACAAATTCATAGACATTTTACTATTAATTAAATTCACCATAATGAAATTTATCAATGAAATGCTAAGCAAACACAATATAAATGTACAAATGTAAGATAAGTCTATTACAACATTCAAATGTTCATTAAGAAAATAAGTAGCCAACATTTCCAAATAAGACTAACAAGCCTATGAATACATTCCTTTCACAACTCTCAAGCCTCACTCATTCATCATTCTCAGAATCCTCATCTTGCTCAAGTGGAAGTTCACCTTCAGAGTCCTCCGTTGTATCATCAAACCCAACTTCAAACTCATCAATAGACTCTAATGTAGAACTTGTTGCAACTGCTTTCCCCTTCCCTAAACAACGTTTCTTTGATGTTGTCCTTGTACGTGGACCTTCTTCTTCACCAATTCCTGCAGCAATCTCAACATCGAACCATGTGAGGTCTTCATCCTCATGTACAACATCTTCATTATCATGAGGATGTGCTATCCACTCATTACAATCATCAATATCTTCCAAGCTAATAGGGTCAAGTTCACTTTGTTGGAACGTAAAAAGCGATCTCGAAGGCGTTGGTTGTATTGCACAAACACGAGATCATTCAGCTTCTTTTGCTCCAACCTATTCCTTTTCTTAGTGTGCACCTAGAAAAATATCATTATTAGATTAATATAGAATAAAAAAACATAACATGTATTATTCAATGAAAGTTAATAAAAATCAAAACATGTTCAAATGTACTCCAATTGCGTTCACAGCTAGATACACCACAAGTGAGGCTCAAGATGCGAATGGCCATCTTTTGCAGATTAGGAGTTTTGCTCCTAAAATCCACCCACCAATTAACTACATAAGAGATCCAAATAGTATTTAATTTTCACATCAAAAAGAATTTAATGAATAAATGTACTAGTAGTCCATATAGAAATATACCAGGATTAGATGTGGTCCGTTGTCTTATGGCCATTTCTCTCCTAAAGAAACCCATAGCATTCCTATAACACGCCAATTCGTTGGTAATCTCATCTTGTACATTAGGATCAGGAACTAACTTCTCAATGACATTATATAGTCCTTGCTTCACTTCATCATCTGAATCAATCTTTGGATTTGCATAATAGAATTGAGGGTTAAGGTAAAGGACGATGAAGCTGAAAATCCCATCTCCTATCAATGATCTCCCAAAGTGGACCATACTTGTCCACTTATCCAGAGCATTCTTGATACTTTCCTTGGCACGTTCCATGGCTTCATAAATGTAACTCATTGACGGCTTCTCTTCATCAACCAAGCGCAGAACCATGACAAGAGGCTTGAATATCTTTAGTGCATAAATAACTCCCTTCCAAAACTGAGTCTTCAAAATTATATCTTGTGCTTTCTTTCTTTCAATTTTTCTTGCCCACTTATTATTGCTTGTCCATTCACTAAATGTAAACATTCTTCTCAAACTATCTTTACAATCCAGCAAACTTTGCAGATTCAAATAATTTGTGGCAAAGCGAGTCATAGCTGCACGGACAAGATTCTTTTCATTTGTATGCTTCCTCATTATAGCAAGCATCCTCGTATGTGCATAAATAAATGTAGTAACCATCCTTGCCCTTCGAATGGTTGACTTGATTGGAGACACCTTGGAAATGTCCTCCAATATCAAGTCTAGGCAGTGGGCAGCACATGGTGTCCAAAATAAGTGACGATGGGCTGCCATCAACACTTTTCCTGCAGCAACATAGCTTGCTTCATTATCTGTGACAAGTTGTATCACGTTCTCCGCACCAACCTCTATAATTATCTTGTTCAATAAGTCAGCCAACAACTTTGCATCTTTGACATATTGAGATGTATCAATAGACCTCAAAAACACAGTTCCAATAGGTGAATTGACCAAAAAATTTATCAAAGTACGGCCTTTCCCATCTGTCCATGCATCAGACATGATAGTACAACCAAACTTCACCCAACTGGCTTTTTGTAAATCTACTATTTCTTGAGTCTTTTGAATCTCCTTCTGGAGAAGGGTCTTACGAATGTCATGGTAGGTAGGACCTTTCAATCCCGGACCGAATTGTCCTATAACTTCTAACATTGTTTGGAAACTATTTAGACGTACGATATTGAATAAAATTCCAGCTTGATACATCCACCTAGCTATGTATTGGATGACCCTTTCTCGTGCTTCCTTCTCATGCTTCTTATTTTGCCCTTTGAATCTTCAGGATTAGGAGTACAAAATCTATCTAAAGGACCTTTCATCCGATGAGGCTTTGCAAGAATGTCGTCAACTTGATTCACCTCAAAGGATGAATCTTTGGAAACTGAATCTCTAAAAATATCATCTCAACTTTCCGCTTCCTTAATCAAACATTTCTTTTCAATCCTTGCTTGTTTTGATTGCTCCATATATTGTTTAATTTCTTCTTTTGCCTCGAGTGTCACCTTCAAGCAAACTGTCACATTTGTAGAAGTACCTGCTAGATGTTGTTTCAACCGGTGGATCCCTCCTTTACAATCTTTCTAACAAAAGTTGCAGTTTACCCAGTCCCTATTATTTGGATTCACCAAAGTACCATATTTCCAGCCTGGATCTTTATTTCTCCTCTTCCCTTCGGTAGGCCATTGATTAGACGAATGAGACGAACCTTCGGTTGGTGTGGTCATCTTAAAAATTAAATCAATGTCCACAGTCCACCTGTAAACAGTAAAGACAGAGAGCAAGAGAGAGTGAGCGAGACAGAGAGAGATAGTAGGGGTCGGGGAGGGGAGAGACAGATTGAAAGAGACAGACAGAGAGATAGAGATCAAGAGAGATAGAGTGGGGGTCGGGGGAGGGGAGAGACAGGCAAGAGAGAGTAAGAGAAAAGGACAGAGAGAGTGTGGGTCGGGGAGTGGAGAGACAGATAGAGAGAGATTGAGAGACAGAGAGACAGAGAGCAAGAGAGTGGGGGTCGGGGGAGGGGAGAGACAGAGACAGATAGAGAGAGATTGAGAGAGACAGTGCGTAAGAGAGACTGAGTGCAAGAGAGAGTGAGAAAGAAAGACAGAGAGAGTGGGGGTCGGGGAGTGGAGAGACAGAGAGCAAGAGTGAGTGAGAGAGAAGGACAGAGAGAGTGGGGGTCGGGGAGGGGAGAGACAAACATAGAGAGATTGAGACAGAGAGTGGGGGTCGGGGGAGGGGAGAGACAGAGAGAGAGTGGGGGTCGGGGGAGGGGAGAGACAAAGACAGACATAGAGAGATTGAGAGAGACAGTGCGTGAGAGAGACTGAGTGCAAGAGAGAGTGAGAAAGAAAGACATAGAGAGTGGGGGTCGGGGGGAGGGGAGACACAGAGAGACAGTTAGAGAGAGAGCAAGATAGACAGAATGGGGGTCGGGGGAGGGGAGAGACAGAGAGACAGAGTGGGGGTCAGGGAAGGGGAGAGATAGAGACAGACAGAGAGAGATTGAGAGAGACAGTGCGTGAGAGAGACAGAGACCAAGAGAGAGTGAGAGAGAAAGACAGAGAGAGAGAGTGGGGGTCGGGGGAGGGGAGAGAGAGACAGACAGAGAGCAAGAGAGAGTGAGAGGGTCGGGGGAGGCAGAGAGAGAGGGTGGGAGGAGGGGAGCGTGCGTGAGACAGTGAGAAAGGGGTGATGAGTGAGAGCGAGAGAGAGAGAGAGAGAGGAACGAAGAGACGCTTACCTTCCACGGCCGTCACCGTCACCGTCGCAGTCGCCGGAGAAGTACTCCGCTGTTGCCGGAAACACTTCCCGCCGCTGCCACTGCCGCTGCCAGAGATGCTTCCCGCTGCGCTCGTGTCGAGGGGCTCAGGACGCAAGGAGATTAGGGTTCGATGGCCAAGAGGGGGGGTTAGGTTACATCGGCTGGGCCGGTCGTATGGGCCGATTTGAGCCCGAATCAAACCGGTCGTATTGGGGGTTCGGTATGGGCTTAGGCGTCTAAGGTTGGCCCATTAACGCGCTTGAGGCGCTGAAGGCGTCTAAGGCGTGCCTAGGCGAACGAGGCGTTTCCCGCGATCGCCTAGGCGAAAAGCGGGAACGCGAGGCACCATATCAGCGCCTCGCCTCGTCTCGTCGCCTAGGCGTTCGCCCGGGCGCTTTTGATAACAGAGGTGAGAGCAGTGTTTTTTGTTGGTTGTAGTATACGGTGATTATGGTATGCTAAGTTGGAGTACCTGGGGTTTTTTATTGTTTGAAAGTTTGTCTTTTTGCTGTAGGATTTTTGTTAAACAATGAATGACTATTTGAAACTGGATCTGTTTGTACTGTATATGTCCCGACAATTTGTTGGGGAAAGCCCACAAAGAGTCAATCCAGCTTCCATAGAGACAAGTTTTTGCTGCTCATAAGCAGTATGCATGCTTAACGTCTCTTTCTGACCCCAAGTATTTTTTCTTCCTTTTTTCTTCTTTTTGGCTTCATTGCCGTCATATGATGTTAGATTTTCAATCTTGTGTGAGTGGCTTGTGAAAACCTCAGGGTTTTGATGCTCTACTTGATTGTCAATCTGCAATAAAGGGAATGTGCCTTGTTGGTGATAAATAGGTGAACCGGTGAAGATATTGACCTTCTGTATCAAGATTAGACATGTTTGTGTGTTAGCAAAATTTACCCCCCCCCCCCAAAAAAAAAAAAAAAAAAAAAAACCATCCCTTCTGCCCAAATGATGAATACTGTTTTCCTTTTTTGTTAGGGGGGTGGTCATGCACACCTTTTTTGGTTAGAGGTAGTCATGATGAAATTACTATTTCCTTTTTTGTAATGGGGGAGGACATGCACACTTTTGAAAATGTCAATTTTTATAAATGCCCATTTTAACACCCTGCTTGCATGTGACCCCCATGCTTTGTCAAATATAGTGTAATGATTCCATTCAGGCTAAGGCCTGTCTCTAAGATCAACATGTATTATTATTATTATCGATTACTTACCTATCATCAGAAAACATGCTATTAATTTTGGGGTTAGTGTTGTAATTTTATGACAATAATTGCAGTCTAAACCCTGTATTAGATTGGAGTTTATTATTTTATCGAACACTTACCTGTCATCAGAAAACATGCTATTAATTTTGGGGTTAGTGTTGTAATTTTATGACAATAATTGCAGTCTAAACCCTGTATTAGATTGGAGTTTATTGAGTATGGTACATGCATTTTTCTTGGTTAAAAAGTTATAATACAGATATTCATAAGTAAGCCTATTGATGCTAGTTAACATTTATAATGTATGCACAAAAATAGTGTGTTTTTGTTTTGAGAAATGTGGAAATTAGGAAACAGGTTCCCAAATGCAGCTTGTTTGTCTTATGCCATTTCCATCTGGAAGAGACTTGTCTACAGTTCTTCTGATTACATCGGTCTGAGCGGCCTTTTCATCATTTTGATTTATGTTGTGCTTGTTATAGGTGCTTGCGTCGGTGTTCTCTGTTTCTGGTTTTTGGTCGGCCTTTTGCTTTTCTTCGCTGCAACCTTTCATTTCATAGATTTCTAATTTAATTGCTTGGATGTCAAAGAATAGATTCTTGTTTGGTTCTTCATTATGTTGTTATTTAGCTGAGAGGATAGCTTGTCCATTTGAAGTGGCAAGAGTTTAAGCTACATCTTCTGCGGCTTCATTTAGCACTTTCTTGCGTATAATTCGAAATCCAAGTGGCTCTCATTTATTTGTAAAACTTATGCATGAGCGGGCAAATCCTAAGCGAAGCTTAAGCGGACCTTGTTATCTAGACGAGAGAGGGAACTGTTTTCCTTGTACCTGCTGTCTATGCTTCACATCTAACAATCTTTTTTCTCTTCCCATCCAGAAAGTGAAGAAATTCTCACTGGCGGAGCAGAGCGCTCTAGGTGGCGAGCCCACTGGCAAGGGGAAACAGTAACTTCGTTCCGCTCATGATGATTTTGATTGATTTGGAATTTTGAGAACCGCTGCACACGCCATACAAGCCAGAGACAATGTTTTACACTTTTGTTCTAGCAATTTCGTGACCTTCCCCCTCCTAGTGTCTTTGGATGGGACGCCTCAAATGGAATCTTTGTCGCTCTGTGTCCGTCGGGGGACATGGACTAACGTGGGTACCTCTAATCGGGCGGCTGCAAATGTAGTTGATATCAAGGTTTGCCAACTCAGATCTCGTGATTCTGTACAAGTAGGTCCGAGTCGGGTTGATTCACACACACTCAACCAAGTTGCATGGAAAAGAGTCAAAGTCGTACAGTTCAAATCAATCCTAAGTTGCTTTCGATTCACGACAAATTTTGTTTTAAATCTTTCTAATAGTCTTCCAAAACAATTATAAATATGTTTCATACATCTTAAACGATAAAGAAACCGAATCTAACGATTTTTTAATAGAATCATTTGGATTTGGGTGATTTGACCGTATCTTGACTCGAGTTTGCATTGATACGGTATGAGTCTCACAAGTCTGTATAGCAAATCCTGGTAGATACTTTACACACATTTATCATTAGGATTTATTGGTTCCAGCTTAAAATTAATTATGTTAAAGAGGAATCACCATCTGGCTCACTAAAAAAATTAATTGGTTCTAGTTCAAAAGAGTTACTTTTGTTGATGACAGGGACATCAATTTGAAATAGGCCATGGAATCGATCAACTTTTGGATGTTGAAATGATCATTTTGGTCATTTAGATTAGTTCTTTTATCATGTTTTGTTTTTTAAACAAATACATCAATTTAGTGACGGACTGAGGGGACATGGACATAGTAAATCACGTGCATTGCAATGTCTCCTGCTTGCAATCTGATCTAGTTCTGATCAGATGGTAGCAAAGGGGATACATGTACTTTTTTTTGAAAAAAAATGCTGAGTTTGGGTATAATTCCAGTTTGGTGTTATGTAGCATACGATCTTTGATCGGATGGTTAAACCAAAAAAAAAAGGTGATCTCCATCCATCTTATGACTCACCTGTATGCACCTGGGCACATGCCAAGTGCGTACGGGTACGCATTCTGTGCTGCTGTCTGAGCTTTCAGATCGGACTGCAGTCAAGGTCATTGCAATCTAGTTTGAATTATAATGTTCGAGGCATTGTGGCAAATCTTTCTTTTTGTAATGAGGGGAGCTTAAGAGGGCGTGCTTATTTGAGCCTTCGTTGCTCCGACGTAGTCCAAGATCCACTGCCCTAGAAACCTTCCCCCTACCCCAACTAAGCTGCTAGCAGCTTGAGAGAACAGAAGAAAGACTAACATAAATACCTTGCCCAACTTTTGATGGATGAGCATAGTAGACGGCTATCTGATTCGAATGCGAGATACTTGTTGCAACTATGACAGCCATCTGATCGACTGATTAAGCGGCGTGCAGTGAGTGCATCAACGGGTGCAATGGTTTTTACAAATCTCTCGTTTTCTGGTCGATCGTCTAATAGCAAGTATTTGCAATTCTAATACGAGCTGATGCTTGGTCAAGTGCTAAGCCACGCCCATTTGCAACAAGGTTGATATCAAAACTGATGTGTCCATCGGCATTTAGGTGGTTCGGGACACGTTTAAATTTGTTGGGGGAGTGCATATCTGAATTACATTTTTATTTCGACAATATTATTGTTAATATTAAAAAAATATTAAATATGTGAAAGCTATAGCTTTTACCATTATCGTATCACCTGACATGTTTATGCAACATGTTAAGTGATTATTTGCAAAAAATAATTTTGTTGTGATTATTTATTTAAGTATTCTTAATAATAATTATCTAATAAACATCCCAGCCCGCATGGGTCCCCAGGGCAATGGCATCGTACCGACCAACGCCGCCGGAGGAATCAGGTGTGGGTCCAATGGGCTTGTGGCTTTTCCGCCAGTTCCTTTTGGCTGACCTAGGGGATTGCTTGTTGCACAAGCACCCTCGTCAAAGCGTGGGTCCTCTCTGGCCGCAAAGGAACCCAGCTACTAATAAGTTTTTTTTTTTTTGGACAATGCTACTAATAAGTTAATAACTAATTATTCCCTATCCAATGATAGAGTCACTTAACCAATCGCGGTCATGTTGTCACTTGTGAACAAGTTTTTAAATAGACCAATGTTCACGTGATAATATTTTTCTTAAAAATAATAGAGATGCAATAAAACATCATAAAATAGTGTAACACCGTAGCCGATACTAAAAAGTGTGTTTGGTAAATTTTTTTAGCTCAAAAATATTTTACATTCACTTCTAACGTGAAAAATATTAAGCAAAAATTGTTATATTTACTTTTGGATGTTCACGATTACACGAGTCTAAGTAATTCTGACAACTCTATTGTTTTTATAATCTAAAAGCTCCACTATTTAACAGAGCCAAATTATTAGGTAAATAGCTTCCAAAATCTGATTTTCTTGTAAACATAATTGACTCAGCACTTAAAAATATTGCTATTAGAAACTGTTCCGAACAGGGTTACAGGGACTTGAAGCTTGGTTGACACTTTGGAGGGCAAAAAAAAAAAAAAAACATCCCTCCCTCACGATAAGAGCCAATCGGATTGGCATCACCCAATATGATTGACATGACGTCAGCCCTATGTATTTCCTCCAACCGGCCCCGCATGGAAGCCAAGCCCGATTGCGTGATTCCTTTGAAAGCGTGGCGCCCAAAAGGTTCAAGAAGAAACCCCAGGCGAGATGAGGCGAAAGGGTGTACTCCTTTCCCTCCCAACACGCTGGGGAAAAATTTTGTGGCCCGGACTGCTCGCGACGACCACGTCACAGCTTCCTCTATTCCCCAGACCAGGCCCTCCAATTTCTTTTATTTGAAAAAAAAGGGCCAAGAATTTCGAAGAGGCGGCACCTTCCCTTTTCTGTGATAAATCCGGACGTTAGACCGCTCATCACGCCTCCCCTCGTTTCCTCCTTCTATTCCCGTTCTCGGATGCGTTCTACTATTTGTTAGGTTTTGCTAGCAAGCTCCACAGCAGAGTGGGAGGTCGCGGCGGCCGCCACAGAGCGTTCTTCGCGGCACGGGCTGACGTCGCCGATGAGCGCCGCGCCGGGGACCTATTTCCATTGCGGCGGAGCGGCCAGCGAGTCGACCGCCGCGCACGCGTCGGCGCCCGCTTCGTCCACGTCCGGGCGGTCTGCCGACTCGGACATGAGCTTCGGAGAGAGGGCGGTGGCCGCCGGGGGCGCCGCTGTGCTCTCGGCGATCCTTGTGAACCCCCTCGATGTCGCCAAGGTACCCCTTTCCGGTACCCCACTGTTCGGTTAATAAATACTGAGTTGAAACAGCGTCGAACGAGATAGTGGGTTTCTGGTGGAGCCATTTCTGTTTCTTCTTTGTTGCAAGTTTTTATATGATCGCAGAACCGTTTGTTTTTTCGAGTGGTTATTCTTTTAAAAAATGTTTTTTTTTATTCGTATGGTTCTCTTGTCCATCAGCATCTTCTCGTTGCCATTGGGCATGTTGCGGTTTGTTGCTGGGGTTTTCTGGGAAGTCTTCGTTGTATTTAAATGCGTTTTAGTTGTGTTTCTTTGCCTTTGTTTTGGTTTGTAGAGTTGGGAGTAGCTTCAAGGGGATTGCAATACGTGCATTAAGTTTCTCAAGTGATGTACGCTGATGTTATTTTCCTTGTACAATGGTGGTTCTCTTGTCCATCAGCATCTTCTCGTTGCCATTGGGCATGTTGCGGTTTGTTGCTGGGGTTTTCTGGGAAGTCTTCGTTGTATTTAAATGCGTTTTAGTTGTGTTTCTTTGCCTTTGTTTTGGTTTGTAGAGTTGGGAGTAGCTTCAAGGGGATTGCAATACGTGCATTAAGTTTCTCAAGTGATGTACGCTGATGTTATTTTCCTTGTACAATGGTGGTTCTCTTGTCCATCAGCATCTTCTCGTTGCCATTGGGCATGTTGCGGTTTGTTGCTGGGGTTTTCTGGGAAGTCTTCGTTGTATTTAAATGCGTTTTAGTTGTGTTTCTTTGCCTTTGTTTTGGTTTGTAGAGTTGGGAGTAGCTTCAAGGGGATTGCAATACGTGCATTAAGTTTCTCAAGTGATGTACGCTGATGTTATTTTCCTTGTACAATGGTGTATTACCTTCTCTCCAGCACGGGTTTGTGATTCCCGTCCAGCTTTAGTACCACCCTTTGTTGGAAGTTCGTGGGCTTGATGCCATAATTTTGGTATCAGATGCTTGTTTCCAGCGTGTCTTCAGTAGCATTTGTTGTTTTCCCTCCTTGTTCCTGTGCCTGGAGGTTAAGTTACTGCAAGGGTATTTTGTATGTATGCATCTGTGATTTTATATCAGATACTGATGAAACATCTGTTCATTACCAGACGAGATTGCAAGCACAAGCAGCTGGAGTTCTATACCATTCTTATGAACGACAAGTTCACAGGCACATTGTATCACTTGGGGCCAATACGGTATGGTGCTATCCTCTCTTTAGTTTATCTAATATATTTGCATTGATTGATTGGAGGATTATATCATGCCGGTTTAAGATGCGTGCATAAATCTATGATTTGTGTCAAGAAAGAATGAAACACATTCAATATTTGTCTTAAGAAAGAAAATAAAATATAACAAAGATTTTTCTTTCGGATTTGAATCATTCAACAGATCACCAATTCATTGTCACGTTTCACAAATGAACCACTGGTCTACAGAACGAGGCCAAGTGGGTTAGGTTCAGATTACAGACCGGGGCTTGCTTGTTCTAAGTCTGACCCAAAGGGTCTGGGAGTTTGTTCTTTAATTGGACCAAATCCTGAACCATTCAAATCAAGGGTACATTTCCTTTCTTTTGTGTGTGGGGGAGGGGGTTTGTGTTGGAATTGGGACCTCCTTGTCCCAAGCTTAATCTGAGAGGTTTGGGATTTAGAAATTGGCCTAGATCCATTCAATTTACAAGTTGGGATTGGGTCTAGGTCCCATAAAAGGGGAAAGATGATGAGTCTTTGGGTTGCAACTCTGTTTAATTGGCCCAGTCACAACCCAAAATAACTAGTTCTAGTGTCGGAGTTGGGTTCGTCCTGGGCATTTGTCAAAAAGAAAATTGTGAGACAGACATGTGTTACATAACGAAAATATCCATTAATTTTCTCCCCCCACTATTAACTAATATAGATATAGATAATAGCCTAGCAAGTATGCAACACTAACTTGCTATTAATTCATTCTAGAACTGGGATTGGGTGGGGTTTGAAGTTCAAATTTAGTCAACCTAATCCTGACAAATCCTTTTTAGATGGGTCTACATTAACTTAGGCTCTATTGTACGGACCACTGAATAGGATTGGTTTGGGATCATATTGGGATTGCTCCTTGGATCTTGGCTACACTTCCTTCTTTGGTTTACGCTACCTATGCTTAACTATGACTAGGGATTTGGTACCTTGTTCTCAAGATTCCTGCTTCTGTGCTAGCCAGGTTGCATTTGGATTACATGCTACAAAGAAGGAATGGTAGGTGGGAGCATGAAAATTATTTGGTTAGAGGAATGAAGAAACAAAGTTCATATTTGTCATTCATTCCTAAGCTGAATTTGGTGGTGCTTGCTTGCCATTGGAACTGTGATGGAAACAAGGATTTAAACATGAAGAGAAGCCCCTTTTTTACTGCCAATCATTGATTTAAAAGTCTGCCGCCTAGACGATTAGGCGGGCCGCCTCGTTGGCTCGCACTCCATTGCTGCCTAGGTGGAAGCCAACTCGTCTTCTCTTGTGAGATTTTAGTTGGACGTATTCTCCTCTTGTTAAAAGACCTTTATACCCCTACCAATAACTCATATGTGGCTTTGTAAATTGGTAATGTGCATTTAAGAATTGTTGATGTGCTCAGCGGGTTCTTATCTTAGTATGTTGGTTTTTTTAATATGTTTGCATAGGAACCTGTTCAAGCAGTAATCTTGCATTGCATGTAGTTTTTAAAGGATTTTTTTAGTCATCTAGTCAATCCACTTAGCTTCTTTTATGGGACTATAAAAATTCTGCATTATAAAGTGACATATACTTCATCAAGGTGCTTGCCAATGAAGATCATAGCATAAATTCTGTATAAGTATACTATTATAAGATGAGTATGGTTTCTCACCAGCTGTACAAGTATTCTTTATGAGGTTGTGTAATGGTTGTTGGTTTTGATTCAAATTTGGATGGTGTTTCTCAGATTTTTTCGGACATCAGATGTTCTCCATCATGCAGTCGTGGTGGAATATTTGGAACTGAAATAGTTTGTCCTCCTGATTGTTTTCAGTACAAAGGAACGTTCGATGTTTTCGACAAAGTTATTAGACAAGTAGGTATTTCTATCCCTCCTTCCCCCATTCCCTTTTTGTCTGTTTTCCCCCTCTCTTATTGCCTTCTCCATATGTATGTTAGATTTGTTAATCATTTTACAACTTCAATGTCTTTGAGTTGTGAATCTATTAAGATGGGTTTTCAGGAAGGATTTGCAAGACTCTGGAGGGGCACTAATGCAGCACTAGCATTAGCTATACCAACTGTGAGTTATTTTCTCATTCCACACTTGATCTAGTTATGCACAAAAGAATGAGGCAACCTATAAGTTTAATGTCTTTTCTAGTTGACAGAATTAGTAGTTTTGCTTGTGTGGTTGGTGGGGGGAGATGGGCTGGGGGGGGGGAGAGGGAGGGAGAGGGAGAAAGATAGAGGTGGAGGGAGGGAGGGGTACTTATCATCCTTTTTCATGTAAGCTTAGACTACCATTGTTAGGTTTAGTTGCCATCCAAAACCAAATGCATGGTTTATTTCTTAGCAGTAAAAGTTTATTCAGATTTGGCGGACTATTTGATAATATCGAGCGGTTATAATGAGTTTTTACTGCAAATCCCATTAAGCCTACAAATACCAACATGGACACTGATTCCACCCTACTAAATTGTAGTAGGCAAGCTAGGCGCATGCTGTCTGAGCTCTAGAATGACACCTAGTGACCTAAATTGTGTCACTTCTTTCTATACTTGCGTAGGCTTGAGTTAACTTTTGACATACTTGCCTAGATGGCCAACATAAGACTGGAATAAAAGCAGATATGGAAGGGATTTTCATCATAAATGTGATGATGTCTGCTTAAATATATTCTGAAGTCTATCTTCATATGAAGCGAAGTTCCAAGACTCCTGGAATGAATCTGAGGATTGTGATTTATAAATGATGGGTCTGGCAACCTTGCTAGATTAGATATGATCTATCTGTTGAACCATTCTATGAATTTCAAGCTTTCTTAAGCAGAAATGTCAGCGGGTAATATGAGATATTATGGATACAATCTGCACGAATAGATGGATTTATTAGATGCTGTAGCAGTTCCTTCAATGTGCTCCTGTGGTCTTATGTAACTTTGATAGCTAGGGAGCCGGTTTCCTGTTCTTTGTGGTGCAAGGTATCAAACCTCAGAAAGCTGCCCAAAATCGGCCAAGTCAAAACAAACCCTGTCCCAATCATTGGTTCATTCCGGGGCAACCTGTAACGACGAATGACCTACCTATATTTTCTTTTCCAACCAACTTTCTGGCAAAATATTGGGTTCCGAGTATAACTAATAACTTAAAAAAAATGAAATGTGAGAAAATAAAATGTAAACAATATGATTTCAGAAAAGATAAAGGCTTGAGTTTCTATTATTGTGTGTACCTTGTCACCCTTTGATTGGGGGGAAGTGGTGCTGCCACTGTGCCACACCACTACCAGACAGACAATGTTCCCCTAGTTGTTGCTCTCTGTGGGGCCACCTCCATCCATAATGGCTGCAGATTAATATCAGACTCATAAGGAGGCAGCCAAGAGGGGAAGTTGACTACATCTTTGTCATTTGTGTGTACTTGCTTTTCTGATTTATATCCTCTTCTGGTGCAAATTAGCCAATGAATATGCCATAATCACTTAAAATAATTAGGTTGAAGTTGACTTTTGCGTCTGTAATTGATGGTTTAGTCAGTTGGCTTTTGTGAGCTGGAATTTAGCACTATCATTTTGCATGGTTGCAAAACATGACTGATTCAGTGGCACACGCTGAGTAGGGTCAACCTGGCCAATCCACATGGAATATTGCAATTTGTTACAGATATGTCAGAGAAGCACACCTAAAGCTGAGCTGAGTCAGTTGGGCACACAAACAGTTTATGTTTTCTTATTTAAGAGTCATTAAAGATTGGAACATCTTGATTGCATTCAGTTTTGTCAATTGAGTACTTCTATGTTATCTGGGGAGAACCAAGGATCCGTTAAATTGGCCTTGTTCGTTCAAGTTATTGTTTCAGTAATAATTTGTGTTCTTGGATATGCAGGATTCCTGTCTGTTCATGTTTCCTCTAAAATCTTTCTCTCAATTCATTTTAGGTGGGTATATACTTACCTTGCTATGATATATTTCGCAACTGGCTTGAGGACTTCACAACCTGGAATGCTCCTGCTTTGACACCATATGCCCCTTTGCTTGCGGGCGCAGTTGCACGCTCATTGGCATGCATTGCTTGCTCTCCTATTGAGCTTGCTAGAACACGGATGCAGGTACATCTTATTTCCTTTCACTCTACATCTATAAATGTCATGCTTAATCAGACAGAATTCTGATGCACATACAACATTGCTCCCAAACGAGCTTGCTGCTATAACTTTGTTAGAAATGCTTGTCTTATTTCTTCCTGATCACTTATAAGCACAATGAAGTATGATAATTTCACCTAAGGATTCTAGAGTTTTGTTTTACTTGATGTGGACTAAATTTAGAGGGGAATGTTGGTTCTGCATCCTATGTGTAGAACTAAAAGGGGGTTGGCGAATACAAAGATATTATGTAACTTATTGGCTAACCATTCAATCTTCCTATGCCTATATCTATTTATATCGACATCTGTGTCTTCATAAATATCAAGCATCAAGTCTTTGATCCTGGGAGAGGGAGAGGGATGGAGGGCATGGATTGTTTATGGAAGTCGGGAAAGGAATGTAGGAATGGAGGGCATGCTTGAAGTATTCATGGAAAATGAAATCAGACAAGCAATGTGTATGCTGATCTCCATCCATGGTTCCGATATGATAATTTCATGGAAATCTGGGTGCTCCAGTGGGATCAGGTTTAAAGGATTCCAACCAGCTGAAATCCCTACAAAATCTAATAGTTTTGATTGTGGAGTGGAATCATGTAAAACAAAATGTTGAATTGGACTGCTGTCTATGCGGTAGCTTGATCGCTCACCTCACTTATTGCTGGCTATAGAGATGGGCACACCCTAAACATAAAAGAAGAAATCACAGGAAGCAAATAATGAAGCCATCCCACAGCAAATAATGGATGGGTTCATGTTGTTTTTGGGTGAGATTTATCGTTGAATTCCTCCTCACCCAAGCATGCAAGCAAGATTGAGTGGCATGTAAGTAATATACGTATACAAGGATTACAGAGCTCTGCAAGAGAAACAGGGGTCTAGAGTAAGGAAAAACAGGTTGATCTAATTAGACTTATCATATCCCTGGCTTGGGATCAGCTGAGTGGGATATGTCCCTTGGAGATGTGGTGTATGTGCCAGAGATGTGGTCCATGCACTGGGTAAGATGTCGAACTCAGCCATGAACTCAGCCACATGCCAAAGGGGGTTGATGGTAGAAGTTTATCAAATAAAGAGAGTAAGGACCAGAGTGTCCTTGAAGGTGAAGCCAAAGTCGTAGATACAGGGGAAGGTTCTCTGAAGGGCAAGCTGCAGAATTCAGCTGAGCGGGCCTGGCATGATGCTATTCCTTCTCCTCTGCCTCTCAGGTAGTGGAGGGGCTCCAGAAAAAGTTGAAGGGTGCAAGCGAAGATTACATCCAGTGTAGGTCTAAAAAAAAGTTAGAACGGTGCAAGCGAAGATTACATCCAGTGTAGGTGTACAGGAGAGGAAGGTAGCAAATTGAGGTGATTTCAGGAACTTGTTGCCAGGTTTTGCTCGTTGACGAAGCACTGGCCCTGAAGACAGGGTTGCATGGTAAAGGCTGTTCTTGAAGACCTCCTGAAGGCAAAGATGGTGATATTTTCCCAACTAGCCGAGGTGCATCAGATGCTCTGGCTGGTCTGGATCACGAATGTTTGCCACAAATCTCGACCTCCACTTTGTGCCACTGTTAATGCAATTCAAAACCCTCCAATCAACCTGGTCCAAGGCTTCCATTCTTGCACCTCTGCATCTCTTTCTTCCAGTGAAAAAAGGAGTGAGGCCGAGATGGATGGAATTATTACTTCATCTTCTTTTCTATCTGATTGTGGCAAATGAGAAGATAGCAGAGAAAGCAGGGATTGTTGGCATTTAGGTTAACAATAAGGTTGGTCAGTTCCACAAGCTTTGGGATAAGAATTCAGAGAGCCAAGGAAAAATCATGAACATGGTAAGAGGACATAGGTAGACTCAGAGTCTAGTGAAGAACTTAAATGATGGTCAGTAGGATGGGGAAAGAGACCATTAATTGATTGCATAGGAAAGTGTATTTACTTTGATGGGCCGAAATCTCGTCCACCGCGATCAAAACCTTCTATTTTGAATCAGAGGGATGTCATCCGATGGTCTTTGCAAAACAGAATACCGTCAAAGGGTCCCCGGTAGCAGTCCGAGGGAGCCCCCTCCGATGCCTAAGTCAAAAGGCTGGGGATTCTTAGAGAAAGACTAGGTAGCTTGGACTCTAGAAGGCGTATCTTTACCGATTGGGTGCTGGGTCCTTTATATGGCGGAGGCAAGAGAGTCCCATCAGAGTAGGCGAGATCCATAGAGATCCCCTATGTTGATCCTCAGTCGGAAGGGGCTATTCTGGGATAGCAGGTCCGAGATGGATTCCCGGGTCTGTACTAATCCGGTCGAGGGTAGAGGGTACTTTCTTGTGGGGCAGGGTCCTTAATTGAGTAAGTTTCCACCTTAGGCCCGTCTCCTCTTAGAAAGGCATGAGTGTCCGGTTGCAGGTTGAATCCTGCTCAAGGCAGGATCTTGGGCCGGTTGGGTCGTCCTAAACGCCTTGTCCATGAACGGATTCGGACCCCCGATCCGTGTGGCCATCTCTATATGGGTAAGGTTTTTGCGGATAGGGACCGAGCCTTCCTCAAGTAACTGGGCCGGGCCCATGCGCCATCTGGGCTGAGCGAGATTTTCTCGCTTCACACTCAGATGATACTTCTAACCCAGAGCATTAGAGGTCCATGTGATGCAGCAGAACAGACTGTAGAGCTGAAGGTGAAGTAATTTGGAAGCATTTGCCGTTTGAGGATCTTGGGATTCAGAGCTGCGTAATTACTTACTGGATTGTTTGGGAGAATCTTGCAATTCAGAAGACTATTGTAGTCCTCATGGAATTCTGGCAGATTCCGGCATGGAGAACTGGAGTTTGTTGAGGCATTGTTATTACTTCTTTGGGGTTTGAACCTATGCTGACTTCATTTGTAATTGTAACAGGGACGGGCATATTCTAACTTTGTTATTGAGGGTGTATAAGGGTAGTGAAAGTCTGTTCTTTTTAAATCTTCTCTATCTGTACTTGTAGGTGGGTTCTGATAGTGGCGGTTAATTGGTGCAATCCAATTGTTTCAGAGAAAAAGAATGGGTTACAAAGTTTGTACATCTTGATACCTGAACAACTTGTTATAGAGAATAGCAAGTGCCTTGTTCTGAAGAGTAGCACTTGCTGCACCGCAGTGCAGCACGTGCACCACAATTTTTCTTTTGAAGTTTTTTAAGGTCAGCCCACATTCCCCACATGTCTATACAGCGGCACAGCCCCATCTCCGATCAGACGACCCAAAAAATCTTAAATAAATAAAAAATCAATTGAAAATCGGGCTATATGGACGTGGGGGCATGAGATGCCGACCTTAAAAAAATTTGTTGCACATGCTGCGCAGCAAGTGCTACTCTATTCTGAATAAAGACAGTGCAGTGTCGACATATTACGTTGTCTTGATGCAGGTTTTGGGTCTCAATTGTGCTGCTTTCTTTAGTTGGGTATCACTGGTATTAAGTCTTGTCTTTATGCTGTAGTTTTAACATAAAATAACTTCGCTTGATAGCTCTTTTTTTTGTTTGATTCATCAACAACAGGCATTTAAAGAGTTTAGAAATGGATCAAAGCCTCCAGGGATGTGGAAAACTTTGCTCGGGGTTCTTTCGCCACTCAGGAACACCACTAACCCTCAGAACTGTATGTTCCTTGTCTAATGCTTTGTCTTAAGAACCATGAAATATAATTTATTTCCTAAGCAATGAAGTTAATTTCTTTTCCCCAGATTAGATAAACTATGTATAAAAGGGGGAAAAAAAATCTTTTCCCAGGATTGGATGAACTATGTTTCTCCATGTGCTTTCCTTGAACAAAAATGATAGGTCCACCTGAGGCCAGAAAAAAGATTGTTGAAAACCCTGTGTTAAAATACTAAAGATTTTAATGAGTCTGTGGTCAATATTGCATGATGCTAAGTATCCAATAACTTCACGTCTTGTACATTTTTTGCTGGTATACAATTTTTACAAAAAAGATCTAGAGGAAGCAGCAGTTTTTGGCTATGCTACTAAAAGAACAATCAAATTTTATACTGTTAATTTTGATTTAGTTTAGGAATCTTAGTCTGTATCTTGTGATCTCTTAATATGTTGGTTTTGACAACAAGAAATGCATTAGAGGTTTAGAGTTTCATCCATTATGTTTTGCTACCTCCAGGACATGTATCCCAACACATGCCTACTTGACTTTACCTCCTGTCTAATTACTGGAGACTGGAGGGGAAGAATATGCAATGCTAAAATTATGCACCGTTATTTCATGGGTGCTATAGAACTTCAAACAGCCTGCCTTCCATTCCCGGAATCAATGAGATTTGGCTCTGCGACATCTATTCTTTTGAGCCTGTGCACAAAAAAATGATTCCCCAAGTTCCAAAACAAACATTGAAATGTCTCTCCATTGTTTTTTTGCTCATTATCTATATGCTAATACTATTTATGAAATCAGTACAAAATTATCGCATCTTGTGGACCGGCGTGGGTGCACAACTTTCTCGAGATGTTCCATTCTCTGCTATCTGTTGGTCGACCCTTGAGCCGGTAAGATCTTCCAGCATTTACAATGCTTAAATCAGGAGACGATTACCAATTTCTATTGCTAAATCTCGTGTTTAAATTGTCATCATTTGGCACAGATCAGGAGACGATTACTTGGGCTGGTTGGTGAGGAGGCCAATGCAGTAAGTGTCCTAGGGGCCAATTTTGCAGCTGGCTTTGTTGCAGGGAGCCTCGCAGCTGGAGTTACATGCCCACTTGATGTTGCAAAAACTCGTAGGCAAATAGAGGTATGTTTATTACTTGATTATGCCATTGGCATGGATATTATTTGTGAATATTGCATCTAGTCATGTAGATATTTATGTTTTTTATTTTAATTATTTGAAAACTAGATTCATAGGCCTTTTTCTTTTAATTGTGCTATACTTTTCCAAGGTCAATTTGCCAGCAGTCACCTGTGCCCTCCAGGCCTGACCCACTTTTGATTGGGCTCTTGCTGGAAGCTTGGCTGGTGAGATGGGGCTGATGGATTTAGCCCCTCACTTAGCAAACAGGTTGGCCTCAAGCCAAGGACACTGGCTCAGTGGTTATGTGACCTCCAGATAATTAAAGAAAATGTAGCATAACCTTGCCTTTGGATTTATCTGATGCACCTTTCTTGATGAATTCAGAAATTTGTGATCCTTCTTTATGGAAGTTTAATTAATGGGGCATGCATAGAATAGTTCAACTTGAAAGTGAATGGGTCAGGACTGGGTCTGCATAATTAATTGAAAATTGGCCCAGCTGTAATCATGCCTACTCCTTGTTGATGGACCAGGCATGGGCTTACAGTCTGGCTTAAGCCCAGCCCATTAACACCTGCGGCTTCACCTTTTCTGAAGTCCCCCCCCCCCCCCTCTTTTTCTGCATCTGACTTTAACAAGAGATGGTGTTGTTTATTACAGAAGGATCCAAATAGGGTTTTGAAGATGACAACAAGGCAAACATTAATCGAAGTTTGGAGGTACATTTCTTCGTTTTTCTTGCGTTGGGTTGACAGCGTAGTATCTTATTGTTCTTTATTTACAACTATCATCTCCTTTTAGTCAGTTTATATGTCACAATGGTTGTGCAAGTTTATACTGTGCGTGATGGCCCGCCTAATGCAATGATTGTGCAAGTTTCAATGATTTTATGTCGTTATGCCATTGGTTTCTGAAAAACTTTGTTATGTGCTGGAAACTTGCAACAGGGATGGAGGCATGAGAGGACTTTTTACAGGTGTTAGTCCGCGTGTAGCACGGGCTGGACCTTCTGTTGGAATTGTGGTTTCCTTCTATGAAGTGGTGAAGTATACCCTACATCAGAGACATTCAAGTTGATGGCGGGAACTATTGATGAGCTGGATTTTTTATCGGTCCCCTAAAAACAGCCCCATATATGCTGGCACTTGACCCACTTTTCCTCCGTCTGGATCAATATTTTGATCCGCGAGGAACCAATAAATTGTCATCTTAGTGCACTGTTACTGTGCACCAAAGAGTAAGATTCCGTGATTTTTTTGCAACTTTCCAGATATACATGAGCTGGTGTCTTGTTCTTACCCCAAGTTTATATTTAAAGGAAGGGATCCTCTGGAGCCTTCCCCTATGTCCGTGTGCGCCTCAAGACACAATAGGAAGGGGTGAATGGATCATTTGACGGTGAAAAGATGGGTCTTATCCCATCATTTGACTGTTGCCTGTAATCACTGCATAGACATCCAAAACTGTGACATAAAGGAGTGTAAAAAGACAAGAATGGCACCACATTGATGAACCAAGTTATGGCCGTTGTCCTGGATAACGGATTCATCAATTTTTGTACTAATTTTTGTCTTCTAATGTTTGAATGCTGATCCATATCTACAGTGTTTAACTGTATCTTGCATGGACCTTCGTACATGGTGAAAAGCATAGCGAGCCTTCAAACTGGTTCCGTATGTACATGAGAGAGCCGTGCGCTACCGTCAGCTTTATCTAGTCTTGGAGTTGTGTGCATTTTCTGTATTTATTGAATTTGGTCCTCAGATACAACTTAAAATAAAGAATTTTCAAGTGGAGATCCAATTTCTAGAATAGTGTTGGAAAGTTCTTGAAATGGCTTTTGAGTTGTGATACTTTCATGGTGGAAACACAAGTTCTTAAATAAAGATGCGCAGAATCGTCCAAAACTATGAAAATATCACTATATAATTTTTTGTCAAAATTTTTCATTGTAGAACAAAATTATATTTCAGTTCTCTTTTCTTATGTAGAACAAGATTATATTTCAGTTCTCTTTTTTTTATTAGAATGTGATTTTGTTGTCGATAGGATATATGCATTTTGAGTAAATTTTGTTTATTTCTCAAAGAAAGCAGAATTCTTTTCTTTTTTTGAACAGAAAAAAGAGGGGCTTAACTCTCATATCAAGTAGGTGAAGTATAGAGAAGCCACACAAGCGACCATACCCGTTTGAAACAAGGTCAGAAATGACCGTTACATGGTGGGTGAAGCCCCAGACCAATATGGACAATCTTCTAGTCATCCTGGTCTCACTTCTCTTGGCTAAGAAAATAGTTTAGTAACATCATTTTCAGACACATTTTCTTAACACAGGTTTTTAAATGTCAGAAAAAAGTGTTTTCTCTCGTATAGCACCTAGACACCGAATCTTTGAATATCCTTTTTTGTGTTTTATGTTCGTGTCAAATTGTTTGTTGACGTTTTTTTAATTATTCTTTTTTTCCCTTTGTATCTCTTTTAGTCAGTTCCACAGGCGGTAACCAAACAGGGCAATTACTTGCTAGAATTCGTGAATTTGTTCTATTCAGAGTTGTTGATATGGAATATACAACCAGCTGTTGGGAGTTGAAAAAAAAAATCTCCCCAAAGTTCTCCATGCTCCCAATTTTTTCTCCAAATTGGTGTTGCCGAATTTATTGGCACTATTTTTCCTCACACTGTAACTAAGATGATGGTCCAAGTTTTATGTGCTTCACGTGAGGATTGCAAAGATTGCGCCGCAAGGACTTGAATTGAAGCGGGATCTAATGCCGGAGGCTAAATTTCGACGTTAAAAACACATTTTTAATCAGAAAAGGCCATATCAAAAAGTGACTGCCTTGGCACCACCTCCTACACCGGGGGTAGACACTGAGGGTGGATTAACCCTTTTCAGGCAAAACAGAGGAACCACCACGTTCCTCTATGCTTCGAGGAGAAATGTAATAGAAAGTCGAGAAAATAATGGAAAAGATACATAAACTTTCAAAATATTTGACAAGTGCACGAGAATTTAAAATATTTAAAAGGAGATGAATATCTTCTTCTAAAGTTCATATCTGAATGAGACAGAAGTCATATTTTTTTAACATGCTATCTAAAATGTATATCACTTCTATTACATCCATCTACTAAAAAAATGCATTTCAATAACTTTTTTCCTAAAATAATCGGCATTGAAAAATGAGGGTGCACATTTTGTAGAGTCATTGAGACAAACATTCTAATCGCTTACTACAACTTGGAAGCATCCATCGACTGACTTCTAACCATTAATGGCATTTTTATAGGACTGTGTCAATCCTTTTCATTTAGCTACGAATTTCTGAAGTAACCCCTGAACAGTTGGGATTTCTTCTAGCGAGAAACAGATTATACACGCAAGGGGCTAGAAAAACAAAATAAATGACCTACACATTTTTCTTAAGATTTTCATACAAATTAACACGGTTATCAGAGGGTACATGCAGAAAACCCCAGAAAATAACTTACACATGTTTCCGTCAGGAATGTCAAATAGGCACGGCAATGGATTGATACAGGCAAAACACCCCGGAAACAAGTGGTGTTTTCCTTCTCTTTTATGGAAGAGGAGGGAAATAGCCCCGTTGCTTTATGAGACTCTCAGATCAAGTGAATACGTACGACATCAGTTTATGAGACTCTCAGATCAAGTGGACCAGACCATATTTGATCATCACAAACATAAGCACGTTCTCTCCCCTTAGGTTAAATGGGTCTTAAATTTTCACGCGTCATTTTTTTTTTCTTTTTGAACGACTTTGCCCTAGTCGTAAAGCAATTAGAAACCGAAACATGCCACCAGGGATCGAACCCTGGTAGCTCTCTCCCACCCATGTCAGGTGTCTTCGTATGCCAACTCAGCCTAATCGGCCAACCAGAGGTGAGCTGAATGGGGGTGTGCTACACCACGAGGATAGACGGCGCAGCAGGACTACAGTTAAAAACTATCTTTGGTTCTATGTAAAAGCAAGCCTTCTGCGACGAGTCCGGATTGTCTCAATACAATGTTGGATTAGACTCCAGCAGTAACCAGTCTCAAGACGTCATGTGTAAAGTAAGTTCATCATTCGAGACGCATCCTACCGAAGTTGACAACTTTTTCTTTATTCTCGGTTCAGCACGTTCTCAATATAATGCAAAGCACTTAAATACCATCAAGAGCACAAAATGACAACATAGTTTAACATACATCCCAATGTGCACTTAGATACAACATAAATTACTGTATGAATATTATATTGGGGTGTATTTTAAATTATCATTGTAGTCTTATATTCTTGGTAGTATTTAAGTGCTCTATGTTATATTACGTTGGAGTGGAGTGTATTTTAAATTATAATTGTAATCTTGTGTTTTTGGTAGTATTCAAGTGTTCTGTGTTGTTCCATGTTAGGGTGTTTTAAATTATAGTTGTAATCTTGTGCTTTTGAGGATATTTAAGTGTTCTGCGTTGTATTGGAATTCTGCTGAACCGCATGAACATAGAAAAAACTGCCAACTTCGGTAAAATGCATCTCTAATAATGAACCTACTTTACACATGACGTCCTAAGACTAGTTACTACTATAGTTCAATCCAGTATTGTAATGAGATGATCCGGACTCTTCTGCAATTGTCAATGATATTCCAATCCACTCCACACACTTATGTACGCCTGCATTGTTGATAGGCGTGCGTGTGCTATTATACATTCTTCTCAGCGACCTCATGTGTAATCCAAATGTCGATTGAAGAAAAAGATACAAGATCCCTGAACCCATTAGAGCGAAGGAGAAGGTCTCAGAGAATAACATTTGTCTTCAGATAAAAGGCAAAAGATCAAAAGCACTAGAATATTCCAACTCCAACCAAGAACCACCACAAGGAATTGAAGACGTACACAACCGTTGTAATCACAAAGTTAACATACAAATTTCAGTACTCTTCCCTTTTTTCTTCCCACTCGATCTCTTCCCTCGTCTCCGTTTGCATCATCAAGCCCAACACCCCACCTCCATCCATGCATGTTAAGAGATGAAAGGAGCTTTAATTTAGAAGAGCTTGTAGGAGGAGGCGTCCAAGGGGTGGATGAGGTATGTGAGAACCAGGGCCACCAGCATCAGCACGTAGGCGATCCCCTGGTCGATCGAAGTCCCTGAGAGAGAACATATATATCTTATTAGTTTATGATACTTGCTAATTAAAGGGATTAAAGAAAGTGAATTTGTTACACATCTGCAGAAACACCAAAGCGGGATTTTTTTTTTTTAGAACAAGAAGGACGTCAATTTGTACTTTTAAGTGTTGTTTTGTGTGCTGTGAAATGTTGCAAAACGTTGTGAATTATTATCCGGAACGTTCTTTAACAAATACTTGAGTTTTAAAACATGGCCAACTGCTATCAGTATTCCTTTTTTTCGATTTTGTTTTTTGAAATGACTTTATGCTAAATAGTAAAACAACTAAAATCTTACATTTGCCATCAGATATTGAATCATTAATTATAAATTAAAACTCAAGATTTTTAAAACTGACGATTTTAATATGAAACGATTACCACATTTACAGCACACCTAGCAGAGCGTTTAAATGAGATCTTTAGTATTAGACGTGAGATTATCATCTTTAGATGCTGAAAAGAGAAAACCTGACAAAACATTAAGCAGAAAACCACGTTACATTTTGCAGGGGAAGCCGGCAAAAACTGTTCGCTGCTGCGGCATCATGACAGAAAATAAAAAGGAAAAATAAAAAAATTCGAACAAAGACGAAAGGTGGAGCCCTTCCCAAAAGAAACCCCATGCATGCAAAAAGCTATAAAATTTCAAGCAAGAAAAACCCCGGAAAACAAGAAAACTGCACAGGATACACCGCAATGCAATGAGCAGCGGATACTCTTGTCGAGAAAAAAAAAGGTGCTGGTGGCCGTGCTGGTTGTGGAGGTGGTGACTGGTGAGGGTGGGGCTAACCGTCGCTGGCGGGGGCGGGAGCCGGCGCCTGGCTCTGCGCCTGGACGGCGGGGAGGGCGATGCCGAAGACGAGCACCGCGATGGCCATTAAACCGAAGGAAAACCTCTGCACCGCCATGTCTCTTTACCAGCTGGCAACACCTCCTCCTCTCCCTCTCCCCTCTCTCTCTCTCTCTCTCAGTCTCAGAGAGAGAAAGCCCGCAGGAGGAGACCGCCTGCGGGAGCAAGAGGGCAAGGGCGAGAGAGAGAGAGAGAGGGAGAACGCGCAGATATGTGGTAGCACTAGCAGGAGAAGGGGCAAGAGGAAGGAGGAGGGGGGCGCCCCTTATAAATGCGCGAATCCCCGGAGTTAATTGGGGATGGGGGCGACAAGAACGCAAGGCCTCTCCTTTTTTTGTTGTTGGCGTTGGTGTGGGTGTGGGGGTAGCAGCGAGAAGGGCGGCCCCCCATGTGGCGCTGGAGCGTCTCCTCCTGTGGGAGGGAGGGAGGGAGCCAGGGAGGGATTCCCCTGGCTTGCTGGGTTCGCCAGCCTGGTTTTGGCAGGTGCTCCACCACCATTATTATAACATTTTTGCATGCTGCTGCTGCTGCTGCTACGGCCCGCAATTTACCAGAAGACACCAAACAGGAACGCCACAGGCCCTGCACTTCCCGTTCCTTCTTTATTTAGAGGACACGGTGACCAGGCTGGATTGGATTGGATTGGGATGGAGTCTTACATGCTCCAGCTGATCTTTCTACTTTGGAGTTTTTATTCTTTGTTTTCCTCTTCTTTTCCCACTTTGTTTGTAGAATAAGTTATTACGTAGGACTCAGTAGAATAACATATATTAAAATAAAAAGTGTTTCGATTTGATTGTTTTGTAGGACCCGCCGACAGAATAAGAAAAATAAGTAATTCTTAGATATAAAGTAAGATGACTTATTCTCTTTATTCTTCAGATACATTATTCTATTATGCACGATATAACTCATTCTACTTGTCGAAGTAAAATTAAATTTATTCATCTTATTCTTCTCCTATTCTCCAATCAAAGTGGCGCAGGCTTTTCTTGTCATGCTAACGACCGTGTCAGAATCACTGGCCTCTTCCAAACTCTCCAACGGTGGTTCTATGTTTCTCCAGGACCTCCTTAATTAAGTTTTTTCTTTCTTTTTGACAAAGTAGTTAAAATGATCAAATATTTATAGTGCATCTCAGAGGTTGGAATCTCTTGTTGGAGATAATTTAATATTGAATATAAATTTTTCACCTAATTAACTTAACTCTAAGCTAACCCTAACAATGAAAGAAGTAATTCTGCCGATTATGTCTAAATAGATGAGGTGCAAGTACTCCTCCTGGTTCATGGCTGATACGATGGATATGAGGTTTTAGAAAATATTTATTTACAATATAAAGTTATCTTTTTACTTGAATGCCGATCATAGAAACAAGATCCTGTGGGTCTCTCTCGCACTTCTAATGTCTTTAGACATATGAGAGGAAAGTGAATAGATCATTTGACCTTGAAATGGCATGACCGTTCCCTGTCACCTCCGCTCTCATGGATCAGGAGACACATAGTGATGCAGAGGCAAAAGGTCCATAGGATCTCATTTCTCAATTATCTATTGTTTTTGGTAAGTCGGACTTATATAAAGAAGAATAACAAAAAAAACTTTTTTCATTAAATTTGATATAATAAAGGGAACTTTTTTTTTACAAAAATCTTCACAATATAGGAATATTTTAGGTGTCACGTATATATATTCGGAGACAACAAAGGTGGATGTAGAACCATGTGGGAGGAGGATTTCTCATTTAAGTTTTCTAAAGCCAGTGATACAATGCAATTGACCATCGGTTTATCTATTAGCCTACATTCGTGCTCACATTGATATCCACGGCCTCATCAGTTGGAGCATTTAGTTTTCGAATATTCTTACGAACATTAGATATTACTAGTGTAATTACTATAGGAGTCATGTGGAATAATGACCGCAGCGAATGGAAAGGAGAGTGTTATTAGAAGTGAGTAGAGAGGGAAGGGAATGTTCAGATTCTCAAAAGCCTGCATTATGATATTTTTAATAAAACTTTATACTTCTTCTAAATTTGTCATAATAGTACATTCTTCTTGAGATGAAACATGACTAAACACTTAACATCTATTATTATATACTATTAGTAGAAATATCAAGGTGGTTATTGATATAGGCATTTAAAAGTAACCAAAAGCTCTAGTGTACGTAATTATGTCTAAATAGATGAGGTGCAAGTACTCTTCTGTCCAACGTATTCAGGAAGGAGGAAAATTTAAAAAAAATGACAGGGCATAGGACAGGCAAGGCACAACGTTTGTGGCTGATGGGTTGGGCTGTAGTTTCCCACCCTCCATTTAATTTGATCTGTTCAATGCCAACTAGTTATGTCTATTGTTAGACTGTTGCCCATTTTGTATGTGTGTGCAACTGTGCATGCATGTGGCCCTTTGTGGCCCTAACAGCTCCTTTCCCTCTCCCATACCCCGAAAAAGCAGAGAGGCCAACTAGTAAGATTCCTTCAGCTTAAAACTAGGTGACTAAGTTATCAATTATTTATAAATTAAGTCTTCTCTGTTATGTGTATTCAATCTGATGCTAAGCAACAAGGACATGATTCGAGTTTGATGTGTACACCACACACGACAGTATAATAAACCCCATATTGTATGCCTTTTTCTTTTTTGACTGAACATGATCACCATATTATATGCATTACACGATGAATGGTAGATAATACTACAGATTACATATAACTGATCTGAGTAAAGAAGGAAAACCTTTATTTCCAAATCAGAAATGGATTCAAGATTTCCGTTTGTACACTTGTGACAAGGAGAGCAGCCTTTTTTCCTTGGTTTTCGAGAGCCGGCAGCCGGGCGTGCCCTTTGCCCTCGCATTGCCCACCACATGGCTGGTGGGGGGACCAGCTGCCGCTCCCTCCCCTGGAGAGGGAGAAAAAAATGTCCGACGGCGGCAACAAGTGGCGACGCGTGGCCGGAGCAAAGACGCGATCGAGCTGGTCGTAGTCAGGTTTAACAAACACACCATGCCAGGATACTAATCATGGATGGTACTCAACAGGGAAGTGGGGACTGCCCATGTTTGGTTCAGGTTGTGGTGTGTTACTGGCAGCTGTCAGATAAGAGTGGGATACACACACAGGCATCTTGATCTACATGAAATGAAAGTATACTCTTAATATTGAGTAATATTTGTTTGCATCATATTTAAGGAGGCACACAAAATGAAGTTCTTTTATATTTTTTTAAAGTCGATTCATCATATTGTATATGGTCGTATAATCGGATCTTAGATTGGACAATTTAAAAAATAAAAAATCACAGTTTATTTTATTGGGTTCGATCTATTAAGCATATCTTGTTAATTGTTCACTGGGATTCAACGTTTGATTAAATTTTTGAATTATCTGATTAGAGACCGGATTAGGCACGAGAGGACCAACTTTAAAGAGAAAGTAAAAGAAAAATATTTTGTGTGTCACATCCCACTACATGCAGTGTAGCAAGTGTTATTCTATTATATTATGTTTTATATCTATCTCCACCTCTGCAGCCTGCCTTAACTTTAGCTTTTTTTTATTTAATGACTCAGTGGTCAAATATTTTCATAGTCTTCTAAAGTGTAAGAAGATTGAATCCTACTAGAGTTCCTCAATTTGGAGAAATTTTCATATTGAACACAATAAATCCATCTATCTAAGTGACAATTATGAGTCAATTCTACTAGGGAAAGGAAAGACTCTATATGGGTAATATCCTTGTCAGAGTACATGCACATGGTAAGAGTTGAACTTACCACCTCTTCAAGTGAGAAGGCCAAAGAATATCAATTCAGCTATACCCACGTGATAATTCTAGCTCTATTCTAGGAGATTTTTTATAGTTCTACGCGGAGGGTTTTTTTTTTTTTTTTGTGTGGTCTCACCTTATCATGTAGAAGGGAGAGTCCTATTTTTCTATTCGATTCTCTACCTTATGTTATTCTACTGACATGTTACATACTGTTATTAACTATTATTTTTACAAATCATCATCATCTCACATCATCCACCATCTCTCTGTATATTTAGAACATCAAAGGCACCATAATATATAATCAATACTTTTCTATTACTCACCCCAAAGTTCCATAATGTGACAAAAGTTTAATAAGCACAAGATAATTATTATAATTTTGTACTTTCTTTTTATTTGTAAAGAAAGAAACTCAATACTTTTCTTCCAGTCATCTTCTGACATTCATCTCTTTTTTAAAATATTTAACTATTTAATACAAACATCACCTATATCTTTAAAAAATTTAATGGACATGTCGTCCGATCGAAGAGCCTTACCTACCTTTCTCCTTCTTGAAATATCTTTTACTTTTGAAAATCTAATCCATCTAATTATAGTGACAAGTATTTAGGCTAATTCATTTAAGGAGTCCCTTGAAAAGTAGACCTCCGTCTACCCAAACTAAATACATCACCTCTTATATCTCAAAGTTTTAATTAAAAGCCTTTGATCATCACCTTCCTACATCTAACATTACTTAAAACTTTTTATTCTTTTGATGTTCCCTTGACTAAATAAATTTAAATATATATTCATGTTGAATTCTCAACTTATGATACATGCATGACACGTACACGTACCTGATGACACATTAATAATGTACCGGCTAAGAGGAGAAAAAAATTGAATTGACTGGTTTTATTATTGAAAAATGATTAATTTTTTCTGTCAGAAGTCTAACATTATTTTTTTATCTTTTATTAATTTCCACTGACTATCGACTGTACTTTTATTTGGCATTGGTTTTCACCATCTCCTGTTAGCTACTCATGAGTCATGACAGATGGTCAACATATTAATATAAAAACATACTAATGTTGACGTGCTATCCTTCTCGTATCAACTATGAATGTAGCAATGCATTAACTAATAACATATCAATATTAACATCTTAACTTGTTGGAGGGTTGCAAATGAACTAATATGATCGTCCATGGTGCTTAATGGTTATAACATTGGCTGGCAAATTGAGTAGGTCTCCCGCTTCTTTATTTTGAGCTCCCCTCTAACGGTTGAGGTTCAGTGGGATGAGTTTGAAAAGCTCGTTAGACCATTTGATAATAGTTTGCCTTAACTCGTTTGTTAAGCTAAATAAGTAAGTTCGAAAAAAAAAAAAAACTTTATTCATTAAAACAAGCCAAACTTGAACATAGCTGAGTTCGACTCGATTATATTCATGAACAAGTTCGTTTAAGTATTTGTTAAGAATTCATTTTAATAATCACTAGGAACTTATTTAAGTACTCGTTATGACCTCTTTTAAGTATTCATGTAATATTGTATTCATGCATAAACTTACTTAATATGATATTTAATACTTTATGAAGTTTTTTATCATGTAATTAATTTATTCGTGGATAAACTTAGTTAATAAGATATTTGATATCTTATAAAGTTTTCTATCATATAATTATTCTATTCATATAAACTTAATTAATAAGATATTATATATCTTATAAAATTTTCTATCAAATAACTAGTGGTGCAAACAACTTGATACACACCATGGTTCGGCAAGTTCATAAATTTAAATTTAAAAAATTTACGATTAAATCTATCATGGGCTCATTGGACTTGTAAGTTACTTGATGCTCGGCACTAAATCCATCATGGGCTCATTGGGCTTGTAAGTTACTTGATGCTCGGCTCAAGTTCCTTTAATATCTAAATAAACCAAGCCTAAACAAACATTATATATACTCCAGCTCGAACTTGAACTCGATTAAAATTTAACATGCAAGAGTGATTAATATGGAACTATCGCTATCATTTATAGTCCTAAATATGTATTTTTAAAATTTAACATGCAAGAGTGATTAACATGCAGGAAAGTTAGATGAAACTACTGAAACACCAACCATTCTTACACTTGCCGCTTTCCAGGCCGGTGCAGTTTTTTAGAAGGTGACAAAAGTCACAATTCCATAGATATATGTGAAAGAGGTACAGGAAAGCCCATGAGGGCACACTCTTGGATAGGACAGTCCCCCATCCAAGTCACAAAGATTTAAAGGAGTTAGCAAAAAGCTATTTTATCCAGAAGATAAAACAGGATTACATCGAGGATTAACTAAGCGATCAGCTGCCTCCACAGTCTGGTTTTGTCAGAAATAACAGAGCTGCCATCATTCAGGGTACCAGCTGCACGTCCCCACTCTTCCACCCATCTAAAAGTCTTCTTCAAGAGTTCATTCGCACTGCTGAATTGGTCACTAAATTTCCTTCTATTTCTTTCACACCATATAGTCCACAACATGGCCGGGCAAAAAAAGAACCATACATGTGTGAGATCCTTTGACGGAGAAGCAGCAGTCCACCATTTCAGCAGATTCAACACAGAAATGTGCTCCACCCAACCAATTCCAAGTACCCTACACATACTCTTCCATTGGATGGAAATAATGCCACATTTGCATAATAAATGGAGTTGGTAGAATGGTTGATTTTAGACCCATTAGCCTTCTCAATGGATGCTATAAATTCATGACCAAGATCCTTACAACTCGGCTCAAGAGGGTCATCCATAAGCTAGTTGGGTTCAACCAGTCAGCCTTTATGCAGGGAAGATTCATCCTGGACAATTTTATGGCTGCTCATGAAGCCATTCACCACTACAAGATTAGGCATAAGCAAGGGGTGCTGGTAAAGCTTGATTTTGAGAAGGCCTATGATACAATCAATTGGAATTGTCTACTCAAAACTATGGAGATCATGGGATTCAATGCTAAATGGATAAGATGGGTAAGGTGCTGTATTTCCTCTTCCAGATTCTCGGTGCTGATCAATGGAGAACCATGTGGTTTCTTTAACAGTTCAAGAGGGTTAAGACAGGGAGACCCTCTCTCTCCCCTTCTTTTTCTGCTCATTGGACAGATTTTGAGTACCCTTTGGGATAGTGCAGCTCAACAGGGCTTGGTGGAAGGATTCAGGATTGGTAGAAGCCATATCCAATTATCTCACCTTCAGTTTGTAGATGACACTCTCTTGTTTACACCTGGAAGTATTGAGGACATCCAGAATATAAAGAGTTTGCTTATTTTGGTGGAAATCATCACGGGGTTGAGAATCAATTATGAGAAATCTGAAATTGTTGGGCTGAACATGCCTCAGCAAAGGGTACAGGATATTGCAAATTCCCTAGAGTGCAGGGTAAGCAACTTCCCTATCAAATATTTGGGGCTGCCCCTTTCGAATAGTGTCACCAGGACCAGGGATTGGGATGGTCTCATCAAGAAATTTGAGAACAGGCTGGAAGGATGGAAGAGCAACTTTCTGTCTGGAGGAGGAAGATTGACCCTATCTAAGTCGGTTCTTTCCTCATTGGCTTTATACTACGCTTCCGTTTTGAAGATCCCTAGATCCGTGGAAAAAATCATTGAATCACTTAGGAGCTCCTTTTTTGGGCAGGAGGGAAAAGGGAAAAGAGAGGTATGCACTTGATTGCTTGGAAGAATGTGTGCAAAAGCAAGGAACAAGGAGGCATTGGCCTTTGTGGGATTGCCATCTTTAACAAAGCCTTGTTAGCCAAATGGTTGTGGAGAAGAGGAGAGTATCCGGATGCTCCTTGGGTTGCAATTGTCAATGACTTGTACTTTCATGGTGAGAGCAAATGGAGTTTCTCTCATTCTGCAAGATATAATTTATCTCCCATATGGAAGAACATTCTTAAATGTGCTGATTTTATGGTCACCTCTAGTGAAATCCAAGTAGGTAATGACAGGGACATTCGATTTTGGAAGGACAAATGGTGCTCCAATCTGGATTTGACTGTGGTTTTCAGCAATCTTTTCAACATTGCCCAGAACAAGGATGCTTCGGTTGAAGAGGTTCTGTCTCACAGCAGTACAGGCCAGGTTAATCTAATGCTTAGAAGAAACCCTACTGATGTGGAGACAGAGGAACTGATAGTCTTGTTAAACTTAATCAATGGTGTTAGGATCTGCAATGAGGTACAAGATAAGAGAGTCTGGAGATGGACCAATAATGGGCTCTTTTCGGTTAAATCCTTGGTTCAGCTTTTGAATGATGGTGGTACTAGGGTTTGGTGGAAGGATCTTATTTGGTCTAACCACCTTCCCAATAAAATAAGGGTGTTTCTATGGAAGATTGCCTAGAATAGAAGTCTCATGAGAATGAGGGCGAAGAGACTTAAACTTCCCGGAAGCTCCTTATGCATGTTCTGTGCACACTTTGAGGCAGGCCGGTGCAGTTGTCCCAAAGCCACGTTCTGCCGGTAAATAAAAGTTGCAGAAGAACTTGAAGACCGCTGACGCCGTCCAAAATGACTTGGCCAAAATAAGTAAAAGGCCACAAACGCTTTTAATTTGGAATGTGCAGCAACATGCCAGGGCATTACTTCTTGAAAGCCAGTCCAATTGAACTCATAAGAAACCTGTCTAAACCTTGACTCGTTCTCGAGAAACTCAGAAGCTTCCTTGTCATTTCGTAGTTCTACCAAATTATTCACCATCGCTTCAAATAAGGATTTCTTCACGAAAGGGTTAACAGGACTGGGCTATCCGCTACAAGTGAGATCCCTCTTGGAAGCACTCTCCAAGAAGCAATACAGAGCACAAAAATGTTATGGCAGGTGCGAGTCAAACCCGCCATAATCAACACGCTATCTTGCTCAAACAATTTATTGTTCAGCTTAAGCTTTGTAGTTTGAACTCGGACAGGGCGTCTTAACATTCAGTTGATTGATTGTGCAGAGGTAGCAAATTCTGGCATTGATCGGTAGGTGAAGGGATACACAGGATGTCCTACAGCATTCGTGCATATTGGACTCACAATGTAACCGGAGAAAAATGACAGACGTAAGTTTTGAGAAAGTAGTGCCTCATCTAACAGATGGATTCACCCATAAAAGGATACCAGCACACAGACCGAGGTTCGCCGACTCGACAAGTTGGACTGACTCGGATCTCCCATGATCCGGTACAAGTCGGGTTAACTCGTGCCATCTCGTACGAGTCACATGGTCAAATCGTACAGACTCAATCAAGTCGTACCGATTCGAATTCATCTTGATACAGTACGAGTCGCCCGAGTCGGCAAAAGTCAATCCGGTACAGCAAACCCTGACACAAACACGAGAAGATGTGATTACAATGGACACAATATGCAAGGCATATTTGGATATCGATTAGAGGTATAGTAATCTGAGCTTCAGCAAGTTATATTGGATGACAAGGACAATTTTTCTGCCACATCAAAGGGCATCTAATTCAGAAAAGAAAAACACAGTCAGCATAGGATCATCTCCATCAAATGATCTTTTTGCATACTAATTTTTTTTGCCCTACAACAAAATGGTCATTTTGAACACATCCATGAGATCATCTTCCTCAGACACTTAATCGGTTGCCTATAAAGCTTTTGTTATGTAGGTGCAACTGTGCAGTTGACACTGAATTGCAACAGTTCAAACAGCTAACTAGCTTCTGCACTTGAGACAAGAAACGAGGGTAGGATTACGCACATTATAGTGATCCCGTACCTAGCCACTAGTGAATAATTCACATACGATTCTAGCATGGTGTATATAGCTTTAGTTATACATTGGTGAAGCTGATGGATAAAGGAAGACTCGCTGGAAGTTGGTGGAAATTATACCTGACAATTTCTGATGCAGCCATTACACTTCAGCCTCATCAGGTCAAGGGACTTCAGCTGAACCATCAAATAAAATGGAACAAGTGAAAGAAAGGGAAAAAAACAATGGATACATGATTCCTGGTACCATCTATTGCAAATTGGTTGCTTCATTCCTCCCTGAAGGTCAGCCATACATCCTTTTTATTTGAAACACAGTAAAAACCCTATGGCAAGTAAACTTTGAGGTAACTGAAACCAAAATAAGTTGCAAGCTTGGATCGAATGTACTGACAACAGCACCCCATCTTTCTGACGTAAGGGGGCAGTCCATTACCCACTAAACCCTATGGGTCACAACAATATAAAGAAAATTCAAAGAGGCAAAGTTCCCAAGGCATTTCAGCAAACTTTGCAGAAAACAAGCACACACATTATCATCAACATTGTCATTGTCAGAGCATTTTCCCATTTACTTAGAAAACAAGCACACACATAATACGCTTTAAATGAACACACTGTTACCTAATGACATCTTGTTTAACCTAACAGACGTATTCATGGCAAGGTAGTTTTCCTGCCTTTCAAGTTGCTCCTGCAAAACATATTTTCTTAATTCACCTTAAGGAACATTAATAGTAAGATTTTATGCCACTTCCATAGGGTAATTCAGTTTGTCATTTCTTTGAAGAGGCATCAGCCATTCAATAGTTTACTATGAGAATACCCATGATACAATGCACACGTACCACTAAAATATCACACTGGAGTGCAATATTGGTACTTACTAGCACATCAAGGAGCATCGATCTGCATGAATTAGTATCTCAGTGGTCAAAAAACATTATATATGCAACAAGCCACCAAGCAACTGTTCTCACATGATATTTTAACTTCATAGAAGACCATAAGATACATCACCACATAACCTCAATAACTTTCTAAGAAAATGACAACTTTTCCCTAAAGCGCAAGTTTTGAATCCAGCAATCCCGCAATACTGCCTTCTTCAGTCATGGCCCTTTCTGGATCCTGCTAAATGAATCATCATTAAGAGAGTTCCCAAAAAGGAATAAGTCTAAACTAAGAAAAGTTCCCATAGAAACACACCTCCAATCCCCATTTGATGTAATCAGGTGATTCGCATGCCTTGTATTCATCAACCAAGCTTTCTATAATCTCCCGGGACTCGTCAAATTCAGAAAGATCATTATCCTGCAAAAGCACCATCTAAGAAGTCAGAATCTCAAATGAACTTGGGATTATCTCCATTTATTGTGGGAATCTAAAGATAAACTGGCTGCAACTGGAACAGAATTATAGCAAGTTTAATTGATAAGGGACAAAAGAATTTAGAAACTCAAACAGTAGGGTTGAAAACTTACTGCAAACATTGGGAACTTCCGATAGTTGTCAAGGAAAGCCTGCTTTTTTCTCAACTTCTCATACTGACTCAAGCACTTGCTAAAGAGGTGTCGTATACTTGTGTGGTTTGCTAGCATGAGACCACTGACCTATTGCAACAAGGGGAATGAATGAATTATAAATTCTTCACATGAAAATGAACAGCTAAAATTTGTCAGACCTAATAACATCGTGAAAACTTCTGAGGTAAAAAAGAGAGAGAAAGAGAGAACAGCAACCTAATTGAACCCAAGATGGGTATGGAGATGAAAGATGTTAAAAGGAAGCCTTACCCTGTGAGCAGTTTGAACATATGGAGACTTCCTGGACAGGGCAACCTGAAAGGACAGTTAAAGCTCTCTATGAGAAACACTAAAAGAAACAATTGGCTGAAACACCAGCACTTCCTTTGACATAAGGTACCTGAATGCTAGCAGGTCCCCACTCAATGAAATTAACAAGCTTTCTTTCACGTATCCTCTGCAGACTCTCATGCACCTGTTCAAGGATTCAGATTATCAACAAGCATGCATCAAAACAAGTAGAGAGCAAAGAGTGAAAAAGTGGCACTAAACCAATGGAAATTTCACTATGAAACTAACCCAATGGTTAAGTAAAAAGAAACCTCTAGGTCATAGAAGAAAAACCTTAAGGGTCTCAACAAAAAGAGTGGAAAAAAAAAAGTTTTTTAGCAACTAATCCCCTAAGGAATCTCAGGTGTAAAATACATATACACAAAATAAAAACTATATCATCATTATATACCTAGACAACTTCCTGTCCACAGGTCCTCCCATCCCTCACATCACTTACAAATTAGGACTTATTTTAGAACAAGAAAAGTGTTTTTTTTTGTCTTTTTTTTTTTTGGGTTGGGGGGGGGGGGGGGGGGGGTTGTTTTGCATAAATGTATAATGCAGGGAGTTTTTTGCATATATAGGATTCTTTAGGGCATTAATTGCTAACTCCCCCCCCCCAACCCCTAAAAAAGAACATGAACGGTGCAAGTTGGATAGGTTTTATGGTACCACCAAGTTGATTAAGATTTTAACTCGTGCACAAGTTTGAGGCCAGAAAACACGAGATCTAAGATCATGTTGAAATGGATAATGGCATTAGACAATTTTTCCAGATGGTTGGTGGCCAGTCGTAAGGTTACAATACATCCAACAAGTTATCCAACACATTTTCTTAGTGATCCAACAGCTATTTGTTTTTGGGTGTAATACAATATACATTTGGATGCAGTCGGATACAAAAGTACCACAAAAAAAATGTCACAACAATCATTTTAGTGGTGATATCATTGCAGTACAACATTGCAATGGCAATCATAAGTAATATAGTCTCGTTCACAACATTAGATAAGTGTACTATGCTACTGTTGGAGAGAACATTTTCAGAAATTGAAAAGACCAAAACTAACCTTAGTCTTATGAAAGAATGGGAGGATACAGGAATCTTTTTACCCCAAATCTAGAGAAATTACATAGGAATTCCCTGAAAAATAAAAAAGAAATGAAAAGACCCCAAAAGCCCACCAAAAAAATCAGAAAATGGGGACACAAAAAGATCCAAATTACCCCCAACCAAATCCCCCATCTGCTGCCCTTGGCAACAACCTTGGGGGTTGCCACCCCTTGTGGGCGGTAGACTCCCATTTGGCTGCTGCCTCCTATAGGTGGCAGACCCCATTTTGGAGTCGCACCCAAAGGGGTTGCTGCCCCTTCCCAGCTATGTCGCAGCCTCCCCTCAATGTATCCCTCGCCTCTTGGCCCGTTTTCCTGCAGAAAAAATATTTTTTTGTTAGAAAAATAATAGTCCAAGTAGGTTCCACATGAGCTTACATGGACCAACCATGAAAAGCCAAATGGACCACCTCCGCCTCATCATCCTCTCCCTGTCATCGCCACCTCGTGCTTCAGTAGCACCAAGTGGACCGATCGATGAAGATGAAGGCCTCCACCAAAGGTGCCACCTAAGCAGGTGCCCGCCTCCAAGTGCCAACCATGGGCTGCCACTTAACAGCTTCCTATTGGATGTCAAGTTCTATATATACCCCTCTTATAAAAGGGTTGGAACTTGGTGAAAAACCTGCAATATGCAAGTCCTTGTTCACTCTCTCTCTAAGGTATTTGGAGGAGAGGATTTAGATATGTTGCAAGGATTGGATACGTCGCAGCCACCCAGCGACATATCTAATGAATATGTCACAAGCCCTTGGTGATGCCATATGTTATCTTCAACTTATACTTGACATTCGTCGCTCCAACGCGGTGATGGCGAGCCATCAAGCGAATATTAACGACCCACTCATGCACCGTGGGGTGGCACTCTGTGAGTCAGTCTCTCGGCCCGACATCATAAATGAGTGATGATTGGCGAGCTATGGATGATCATTATGTGAAGAATGCTACATAGGCATCACCATAAGTAGTTGTCATGAATAGTAGATGTCGCCATGAATAGTGCATCGTCGCTATGAACAGTGTACTGTTGCCATGAATAGTAGACGTCGTCATGAATAATACATCGCCCCCATGAATAGTAGACATCGCTATTGATAGTGCACCGTCGCCATAATCATATACCGTCGCCATGAATAGACGTCACCATGAATAGCGACTGTCGCTATGAGTAGTTCGTTGTTGCAATTTAGTGAATTCATAATGCAATATGCGAGTGATACAGTACCGTCTTGTGTCACTACCCATTCATGGGACCTATCCAAGATAGTCGTCGTCATAGATGAATAGTGCCTAAAAATGCGTACCACACAAAGTTCACAATAAAAATAAGCAAATCTCAATTACGATAATGTCTCCAGTCACCAAGACCTAACTTCTGTGTCACAATAGTGCCCTGCAATAGTTCCTCGGCATGTGTGTCGTCACGGTGAATGATACCTTGATAAGCGTGTCATGCACACTCACACTAATCAAAGCAAATTGACATGACCTTTCAATTGTGGCAATGTTATACGACATCTAGGGTCGACTTTTAGCCAATGTTGTTGTTCCCTAATAGTACCTCGGCGTGTATGCCACATTGATGAATAGTAACCCAAATTGCATGAAACATGCGATCTCATCCACATGAACAAACAAAGTGTGCTGACAAGACACGATCCGTAATTTGAGCTTGGCAAGGTGGTCAAGTAGATGAATAGTGTGCCTCGACATACATACCGTAGTAGTGAACAATGATTTGATATGCATGTGATTCACAAACTTAATTCAAACAAAGAAATGATGTGTGCCAACAAGGCATCACGTTAATCAGAAATTGGCAAGGGCTGGCCGATGTATGAATAGTGCACCTTGATAGGCGTGCCACATCTCTTTTCATCAAATAATGATTCAAATTGCAATCAAATCATCTGGGATCAACTTGGTTCTGGTCCAGACCCACATGCTGAACATGAATAGCATCGGTGAATAGTGCATGTAAGTAGTATTTATGCACATGACCTTATTATAATGGAGGGGTTTGGCGGGGCCCACAAGGTATGCTACAATACACTTTCTAACTAATGCATCTTTACAAAATGACATGTTCAAAAGGGCCAATGTCAATCATTTTAGTACCATACAATATGCGCGAGGAATAAAATAAAAGTGAGCAAGAAAATTGCGCTGCATAGCAACATCAAGATGTGGAACACTGCTTAAAGAAATCAAAGGGTCTTCCTGTCACAGCAAGATGTAATTAATGCCAGTCTATAGACCAGCGGAAAGAGTCCGAACACAAAAGAACTCAGATAACCCTTTCCATGGGCAAGTCAACATACAATGATCAAATATTTTGTGTTTCATGGTATCGGCTCTAAGTCGCAATCCCAAAACAAATTTTAGGGTACAATTACCCGTCATGCAAATAAAATGATATCCAACAAATGGCGAGAAGTCATGATTCCCAACAAAACAAAACCAAAAGAAAAGAAAAGAAAACCAAATCAAATTCAAACAAATCGGTCGCATAAAAAATGGTTGTCAACAGCTACTAATTACATATACTATGAAAATTACATAAACAATTGTAAAATGCTTACAAGAGGAAACAATGATATAAGAGTAGGGAGATAAATCTGTTCCATTTTTTCAGGGTGCACTAGTTTTAATGCTAATATAGCTGACATCCATAATCAAAGAAACTATCTTGAGCAAAGCTATCACTGCTATTTAACTTTAATTTTTTTTTTAATTTCAATGAAACGTTTCCTTGCCACTTCAAAAACATAAGGATTGTTAACCTATTGTCATAAAATGTATGCTCCTAAACTATTGAAAAGCCATGCATGTAAAAACAAAAGGAAACAAAAGAACTTTTTTGGTCTTCCAATGTCTGGTGCTGCTTACTCAGATGGAAAGCTATCTTCAGCTATTTTGTGCCACATAAGAGTTACTCTCTTCCATCAACGTCTATAGACCTCTCCTTCCCCGGCACTATATCTTTCCACATGGGATAAATGTAAAAAAACTGATAAAGATCCTTTTGATCAGTTTCTTAGTGGCACACACCACACACACACACATAGATTCATTCAGGAGAGGAAGAATTTTGTGTTGCTGATAGAAGAAAATCAAAACCATGAAGCCATAGCACACGAATACATGAGACATTTGAAAAGCAACCTCTCAAAAGCAGGAAGTCTGCTCCAATAGGCTATCATTCTCAAGATGCCAGGCAATAGAAAAAATGCCTTGTTAGAGTCTAGACTCTAGAGGTATTAAATATATACAACCACCACAAGGACTTCCCATTCAGGTCTAGCGGGGATGGTCTTTTGCCTTCCTTCCAACCACAAGGACTTCCCATTCAGGTCTACAAAGTAGATTAATATTCCATTATTGTTGGTTGAATCTCGGTCTTTATATCAGTTTGATAATAAAAATAAGATGCAGTAGTCTTATAATTAGTCTTTGAATCTGATAGTAATCAGGTTGGACAGCAACATTAATACCCAATCCACATACCTTAGCTTCATAATTTTAGATTGAAACAATGCCGAAACTACAAGTAATACTTGCTGCAGCCTTGTATTGCAGCACGCTAAGTCATCCTACAATGCAGGATGTCATTGGTTGACGTAGGTGGGCGGCAGATAGGCTGGGCAGCTGGTCCACAGGTGGCCTGACAAGGATTTAATGTGCATGCAAGGTTCTGGGCATACCAAATGTATGTAGGCGTGACAAATATTTCGTGGGTGTGCCCACAAAATATTTGTCACGCCTGGAAAATATATGACATCCCTACACGTGTTACAGATTTCTAAGCATGACAAACATTTTGCAGACATGACACATTTTGTAGGTGCCCAAGAAGTATTTGTCATGCTTACATATATTTAAAACAGCCAAAAACCTGCATGTGCATTAAATGCTCGTCAACCTGTGGAAAAGCTGACCAACCCATGTGCTGCCCGCCCATGTGGACCAATGATATCCTGCATTGCAGGATGACTCAGCTTGCTGCAATGAAAGAGTATTACGCCAAAACTATAGACTTCTAGAACAGCAGCCAACAATTAGAATCCAAAATAAGCCAACAATTCAAACCCAAAAATAACAGTGTAAGCATACTTTTTGTATAAATCTAAACAACTTGAAACAACACATAGGACATCCTATTTTCTAGGATTCGCATAGACAGACAACATGATGTGCTATGTGTTGTTTCAAGTAGTTTAGGTTTAATGGGTAGCATTCAGATAAAAAATAAAAAATAAATAGCTTAGGCTTAAAGATACCTGTGTAGGGTCTACTTCTCCCTGAATGATATTTAAGATTGATATGTACTTTGCTTGGCTTGCCTCTTTAGTACGTGCATAGGAAGAAACCATAATGTTCTTAGTCTGCAAGACACCAAACTTTAACAGATCTATTTAAAGTGAAAAAATAAGTTATGTGAGAACTTTAAAATAAGGTGAATGGGAGATCTTGCCTGCAATAGTCTCCTCATAACATCTAGAACAGTAGTCTTCCGGATTACGTTAACCTGAAAAAACAAAAAATCAATACATCATCACAATCATAAAAATTCATCCAATTAATCCTAATGGACAAATCAACAAGGTCCAGACCCATAAATATTTTCAGGAACTTTCACAGAGGGAAGTCAGACTGCTTCCCAACCTCCCAAGACTGATGCCATAAACTTTGCATAAGTCTTGCAAGGAATGCAAGGACACACTGCCTTTCATGATTAGGCTGACTTGCAGGCTGTCATTGGTAGTTACCCCTATCTACCAAGGCTATCAGTAATATTGAATAATTCAAATGAACAGAGCTGTAATCAACAACAAAATGTTTGACATGCCACCATGTAGTGATGTATAATCAAGAATATGATAATCATTTTAGGACTGAACCTGTTGATAGAAAACAACAAAAAATAATAATTATCAAACAACACAAGTACCCAACTAAGGAACAAAACAACAAGAACCAACAACCATTAAAATACACGAGCACATGATGACAGGATACTTATGTTGGAAATAGAATTTACGGTCAGAGTTGCATATCAGATGTTGTGCAGGCAAAAGTAAGGGTTAAATCTACAATGGCCCGTACATCCAATCATCTTGCATGTTCATCATCATCGTCATCAAAGCCTTATCCCATTTATATGGGTTCAGCCAAAGCGAAGCAGGGTTTACTCATTTAATCATCGTTCCTACTCCGAAAAGCACTGGACTCACCGTTCCCGTTCCTACTCCTAAAGGAAATTTGAACAGTAAACCAGAAGGTGCTATATTCTCATTTCATTCCCATTACTATTCCCATACAAGCTCTTTGCTTCTAAGAAACTACATGAATCTTGTACCACCACTTCAATCTATCATTTGTAGTTGAACTAAGAAGGTCATGTCTTTTCTTATTATCTCAAACTATCTTATCTTTAGGCCATCCGTGAGTCTTTACCCATCCCCCACTGGAGTTTGATCACTTCTACTGACTGGCGCTGATCTAGGATGACAACGCAGATGTTAAAACCATCTAAGCCTCTTTTCCCTAAGCTTGACAGCAATCAGAGCTACACCCATGTCTCCACCTGTACCTTCACTTTGAACCTTTTCCATTTTAGTCTTACTGCATATCCATACCAATATCATCACCTCTGCTGCACACATTTCTCACTACTCAAAACTTCCTCAATGCAACACAACAAGTTTCAGAATGGTTTCATAAAACTACCTTTTAAGCTAAAAGGGACTTGCCAAACACAAAGGACTCTAGACACATTCCTCCACTTCAACCATCCTACCTTAACCCTATGTACAGCATCCTCTTGAATCTCTCTGTTCTCTTGATTAATGGATTCTAATAGGGAGTTTGGGAGCACTTTTTATTTTGGGACTATTTTATTTTTAAAACTTATAATATTCAAAATTTTGTTTCAATTTTCGAAAATAATATAATAAGCTCTTTTACCCGTTTGGTAAGATTACTATGACTTTTAAAAATTATGGAGACCTGTTTGTTCGAGAGAGAAAGAGAGTTATGGACGTGTGCGCGCGCGTGTGTGTGTGAGAGAGAGAGATAGAGAGAGAGTTATGAACGTGTGTGTGTAAAAGAGAGAGGGAGTTATGGACGTGTATGAGAGAAAGAAAGTCATGGATGTGTGAGCAAGAGAGAGAGAGAGAGAGGTGGGAGAGTAGTTACAGGAGAGAGATGGAGAGAGAGAGAGAGAGAGAGAAGTGGAACAGTTATGGAAGAAGTGGAAGTCATGATGCATCTCTTTTGGAAAAAAGACAAGAATTGAGTTGTTTTTATTGTGAAAGAATTTTATAAAGATTTTATCTCTTCCAATCCTCTCCCTTAAAAATAGGATAGAGGAATCCAAACAGGGTGTAAGTCTTATTTTCTTTTCAAATAAAAATTGGGAGAGAAGGGAAAAAAACGTAACCAAACACCCTATAAATATTGAAAGCTACTACTTTTAGGAATAACTTGACCATCAATTGTAATCAATCCTCTCAATCTACCCTTATTAAAATTACATCATATATTCTGACTTTCAACTGATTATAAAACCTTTGGATTCCAAAGCACATCCACTGCTCAAATTTGGCATTTAAACCTTCAATATTCTTATCAATTAAACCAAAATCATCCACGAATAGCATACACAAAAGGATTCCATCATGTAAATGCTTAGCTATATTATCTAACAAGAATAAAGAGGCATGGGCTTATTGTTAAGCATTGATGTAATCCTAAAGTAATAAAAAACCCCATTAGCCTCTCCGAAAATAGTTCTCACACTAGACACAAGCCTTTGCTTTCTTTCAAAAAAAAAAAAAGTTCTTACACTAGTACAAGTTTTTTTTCAAGGAATAAGTGGTTTGTATCATCAATTTCATTAAACAGAGTAGTACAAATAAAGAGGAGAGGTTCCTATACCTTAAAATGTAACTACAAAGCCAAATTAAAGAAGGTTAACATATGACTCCTTACTCAGATCATCGTCAAAAATCTTAAAAATGAACCTATTCCAATTAAAATAAAAAGGAAAACGCTTCAATATATACACACATATAATCGCACCAGTACAAGTTATCCCATATGTATCCTTAACAAGATCAATATATCCGTTTGACCCCTTTCTTCTATAAGTCCATAAAATTAATCATCTCTCTAGTAGGACTCATAAGTTTAATACAACATCAAGTATTACAACTCTCTCTCTCTCTCTCTATAGAGCACTCCTTTACCTTTGAAGAAAGGAACTACCACACTTTTACTCCAACCATCCAACAGTCTCTACTCTTTCAAATCTTATAAAAAAGCCTAATCACCCACCTTTTACTAATATTACCTACACTTTCAAACTATAATAGGCACATCATCCGATCCTAGGGCTACACCTATTCTCATATTTCCTAAAGTGTCGTCTAAGTCCTAATCTACTAAAAGTATTGATAGCTCCTTAGTCTACTTGATGCAAAGTTTCCACAATATATAGGGTCTCTATTTTTTCTTTCTTTTTTTTAAAATGCGGATGGTACCATTTGTATTATAAAATAAATGAGAAGATATAGAGGTAAAAGGAGAGGACAACAACAAAAGCCCCCCTATACAAAAACACCAAGACGGTGTGAAGCTCTATGACCCCTCCCCAAGAAACCCAAAAAGCGAATAGTTACAATCATTGACATTGCAAGAAACTCGAGCCTACTCTAGAAAACACTCTACTAAAGGTAGCAACCTCACTCCTAAAGATTCTGCTACTGCACTCATCCCAAATGGACCAAAGCGTTGCGTGCAGGATAACCCACCACAACAAGTGGTCTTCTCTACGAGGCCAATGTCTATCCCAGGAGAGTAGAAGCTCTTGCACTGAATTCCACTGGCTAAAGTTGACCTAAAACTGATCCCTCATCAGCTGCCACACATCCTCTGAAAATGAGCATGAGGAGAAAGGATGGTCTGCAGTGTCCTCTTCCACCCTATAAAGACAGCAATGGGTATTCAAGCCAGGAATGAAGTGACCAATCTTGTTGCATATAGGGAGCCTATTTATAGACGTCCTCCATAGAAGGGTTTGCACCTTGAGGGAGGCTCTTTGCTTTCCACACAACATTAAAGAACGGGTATCTAGTCCTCCCATCAGCAATAATAGAGTAGGTTGACTTGACAAAGAAAATGCCTTCACTATCCCATCTCCAAGTCCACATATCCGCAAAGGAAGGATCCAAGGAAAATTGTTGAAGCACAAGAAGCATTTGTGCCAAATCAGATGCCTCTTCATCTCTCAAACTTTTCTTGAAAGGTATGGCTCCAGCAAGGCAGCTATCAAAGAAGAGGGCAACAACTGCTGACGAGCAGCTGACAATAGCATATAACCTCGAGAAAAGACTCCGGAGAGGCTGATGAGTGTACCAAGAATCCAACCAAAAGAGTGGACTTGTCATCACCAACCACAATCTAGGAACCAGCCATGAAAACATCCAATCAAGATAAGATGCCTTTTCAAATGGACACATTATAAGAAGTCGTGGTGGCCACATCCTAGATTCTAGTGTTAGCATAATACTTCTATGAGATAACCAGTTCAGAGAGCAGTGTTAAAAAGAGTAATGTTCTTCAAACCTAAAACCCCAATTTCCTTGGATCTACAAATTCTCTCCCAACTAACAGTAAATCCCCCTTTTCTAGGCTCCCTGGAACCATGCCAAAAGAACCTTGCCTGAATAGCAACTACCCTCCTCGTAACAGTCAAACAAATTTTGGAAATAGAGAGGAAGTAAATAGGGAGGCTATCGAGGACAGATCTGCACAATGTCAATCTGCCCCGATAGGATAATAGCTTCCTCTTCCATCTAGCAACCCTCATTTCAAAATTTTTAACAATGCTCCCCAATCCTTACAAAACAGGGCCCCCTGCAAGAGTGGAAGCCCTAAATAAGTGATGGGGAAATCACCCTTGGAGCACCCAAGGATCAAGGAAGCCTCCTTAAATAGCTCTCTCCCATATTAAATCCAATCAACTGGCTCTTCAAGAAATTAACTCTCAGTCCCACCACCTCAATCTAGTAGTTACAACAATAATTTAGCCACAAAAAGTTGATCCTCCTCCTCTAAGAAAAAAAGTACAATATCATCAACGTACTGGAGATGAGAGATGTGCATATCCTGCCGCGAAACCTGGAAGCCTCTAATCAAACCCAGTACCTCCGCCCTCTCCCACATTCTACTAAGGATATGGGGTCTCTATAGTGACGACATCTAACAATTTCTAAAAATAAATCTTCTACGATTCTACTTAATCTTACACTCTTTGATAAGATCTCTTTGATCCTCGCTCTTAATGCATTTGATATGATCTAAATCTTTACTCTTTTTCTCTCTTGATTTGACAAGTATGTTTTTTCCCTACCTACCAAGTTCCTGGTTTAAGTTATAATTCTCCAAAAACCTTCGATTTAGCTTTATTAACTATTTTCTTGTTAGTTTCTTGTTATTTTGTACTCTTTGAAGGTTTGATCATTTTTCTAGCTTCATTTTACCTTTAGCTTCACCTATGATTTCTTTAGCCAATAGCCATTTTTATTCCATACTATGTTTATTTCATCTTTTGAATTCCATGTTTCCTCATTCGTCTCAGCTTTTGAATTCCATATTTCTTCTTTCAGTAGATTATTTTCAAATGCATTCAAATGCAGATCTGGCATGGTACTTATTGCCCTCCAGGCAACAAACCATCCTTAAATTAACCCCCTTCAAAAAGGTGATTTTGGCTCCACAACTGGATGCCTCATTTTCCGTGCGTGTGTGTTAGTCCTGCCACAGGAACACCGCAATATCTTGCTCCACTCTGACTTTAATTTTCAAAGGAAAATTATCTGACAGATCGTATAAAAATGTTCATTTAAAATATTATCATGTAATAAAATGGTATCCCACCAGTTAGAGTTCAAGCCGTCCATCATTAAGCATACTAAAGGTCAACCCAGTCCCACAAGGCTCCTGTTCGCTGCAGGGTTAGGGGAGTGTGAACGTACACAGCCTTACCCTTGTTTTTCTTCCACTTGCTGCTTTTGAACCCTGTCCTTGAACCTGTGACCTCTAGATCTCTAAGCATACTGCCTAACCAACTTCTATGTTCTCACCAATATCTGTCCTACTCAAATCTGCACAACTCCCACCACCAAAGAACCAGCAGCTAGCCTCATTCACACTTGCATTTGTGCCCTTTTCAGTCCATGATTACTGCTACCAATCACCAGCCCTCGTCTCCTCTAGCAGTTGCACCGGAACAGCCATCTTCATCTTTAACCAGAATCCTGTGATTTTGAACATTTGTTCAATCAATAGGGGTGATGAACAGGTTCGTGCCCGCTGGGACCATTGGACGCTGACACTATCAAGAATGTTGATATTGCCATTGGAGCTGAAGTTGGGAAAACAGATCTGCTTTGCAAAATATGTGTTTTGCACCCACCACAGAAATAGAACTCATTTTTTTGCAGATAAGGAATTTCAGGTGAGACAGCTTTTCAATTTCAATTTACTTAGAGAGATTGCTCTCATCAACAATTTAGGATACTTCCATCAAGATGATTGGTGTTATGATTTAACTCTTTCTGGTCCCCATCCTATTGTAAATTCACACATATTTGTACCAAAACTTCCAAGTGTCTTCATCAAGATTCTTTCTGGAGTCTCATGGACCTGCTGAAAGCTGTTCACTCGTAGAATGTGGTAATAAATTGCACAATCAATAGCATACTCCTAACATTCATCAGTTTCTGTGGGAGTTTTGACAGTCTCCTATGCAAGATTGCTTTACCCAGGTAATGGGAAGTGTTTTGTAGAACGATGGCATCAAGCAGGGGACGGGGAAAAAAACTTTGGCAGATCATTGGATCCTTTGTCAGATTAGTGACAATAAATAGGATAAGGCTTATGATGATCATGACTCGATTCAAATGGATTTTGACAGCTGACAATATGATCCTTTCTTTCACATATTGTCTGGATCAATTTTATGAAGAGAAAAGCTAGAAATTTGAACCAAATATTCTCCTTTGTTGAAATCAGCAATTCAAAGCAACCTGATGGAAGCCTACTTAAGAGCATATAAAGTTGGTGGGACGTGGAGGATCACACAACCATGCTAAAGAGCATTTAAAATTGGAAATATTTGGCAGAGTTGGAAATGGATCATTAGTATTGATATTCAACAAATTTTGGTTAGAAAACAGATAAGATAAGTATACTACAACAACGCTCTAATCGGTGTCCTATAACACATTACTTCATTCTGGTTATTTCGAGGAGGCAACAGCACATCAAAAAACTATTTTTCACTTTACGTCTTTATCCAATGCAAAGGGCCTCGGGCAGCTGGGCCTAACTGCTACATCACCATTGATGAGAGGATATAATGGGCAAGAAAGAAGTAATTATGCAAACCAAAAGTCCAGCGAGTCTGGATGAACATGATTTTGCCAATGCCTATGTACTCATATGGCACAAGGGCTTCTAAACGTGGCAGCAAAAGGGAAATTTATTGAAGAAATGAAATGGTTTCTCAGCATGTTGTACTTCTGCCCAGTAGCACCATGGGTGATTATATCAATGTTGCACCGCTTTTAAAATTGGACATCCTCTTTGCAAAAAGCAAGGGTAAGGCTGCATACGATCGACCCTCCCGAGACCACTAGGCTGTCCTTTTTTTGCATCCACATAATGAGTTGCAGCTCTAGCATTGGGCATTAAGTAAGTAGAGTTTTTTTTTTCTCTCAGAATTGTAGAGGAATTTAAAAGCAAAAAAGAGAGATTCTCTTCTTAGACAAATTTTTAGATGCATTGTGATCTGAATAATTAAATTGTCTCTGCTCTAAACATTAAACAAAGCATGCATGAAAAAATGAGGCAGCACTCCCAACAAATTCAGGCACGTTCTTAAATTCTTCAAATGCTAAAAGAAAAGTACTCATTGCAAAAATAAAGAAAGAATATGTGGCCTTAGAACCCACTAAAAAATGTTGAGCAGCACTATGTAGTACATATTTCAAAGAGAACCATGTCTACAACAAGTTGCATAACCGTAAAGAAAGAAAACGTTGCCTTATCACATGCTAAAAAAATGTTGAGCAGCACTACGTAATATGTCTACAACAAGTTGCACAACAGAAAGAGTGCAGAAAGATAAAAAGAGGGCACAAAAGGTCATCCGTTAAAAAGATTCAGAGTTTTCAGATATTGCTGAGTTCTGACCTGACGCTCAACAGTAAGTGGGGTATACCCCGTCATCAGGAAATGACATCTAGGAGTTGGAATCAAAGAAGCAAGAAGGCCAACCAAATCATTGTTCATGTATCCTGGATACCGCAGAGTAGTTGTGCTTGCAGACATCACAGTGGAGACCAAAGAGTTTGTTTGTGCAAATGTAGGATTAGAAAGATGAAGCCGTTCCACGGCAATCCTATTCAAAGCAGTATTGTCGAGAACAACAACACAATCAGCATTCAGTGTCAACCGCTTAAGCGTCAAAAGTGAATTATAAGGCTGGACAACCACATCACTCGTCTCCATCTGGTTAGGAAACACACTATATGTCTGAACAAGCTTCTTACTGTAGCGTTCATTTAAAGTCTCCAATAGATACGAACCCATCCCTGCCAAAACAATAGATGAATGGCATAAGAAATAAGAAATGCATACTTTTTGGAAGGTGGTATATGGCCCTAAATATATATGAATCAAAAAGCTTTAATTCATCTTTAACATGCAAGTATAAGATGCTAAAGGTCAAAACTTGTAAAAGGCTGCAAAAGGAGTAAAAGAGTGAGAGATAGCGAAAGTAGGAGACAGAATTGAAAAAGAACCTGAGCCTGTCCCTCCAGCAATTGAGTGGCATAAAACAAAGCCTTCGAGGCTATCACTCCCATCTGCCTCCCTGTCAACCATATCCATTATATCATCTACAACTTGTTCTCCCTAGTTGAAAATAGGTAACAATCAGGCGACCGTAGAATATACAAGAGAGTAATGTCATCCTTCCTAAACTAATCAGTAGATTAGATTGTAAAAAGTAAGGCAAGAATAAAGCGAAATCCTCAAACCACTTTTATACAAGTGTTTTGGCCATGCACAAGACTTCTGAGGTTTATTTAGCTTAATAAGATGTTTGATGATCGACTCATTGGATTCTTAAGGACCATTCAACATGTTCCATGCATAAAGTGATTGCTCATCACCACACAATACCAATCTAAGAAGCACATGTAAATGTATTGAAGATTCAAAACCACGGACAGGAATAATAGACCTAGACATCAACAAAAAAGAAACAAAACAATCCTAGAACTGAATTAGCTTCACTTCTGAAGAAATAGAAGCAAATAAAAAAAAAATCAACCAACTATTCCAGCCACATGAAAGACAAAAAGTGAAATTTTTGCCACCCACCAAACACAAGCCTTCACCAAAACTGCATATGCATTCTGCACCATAGAACAGGTGCAGACAGATGTCATTTTTTCTTATGCTTGCATGAGCAGAAAAGGATGCACATAACAGATGGCTTGTTTACTGAACACTGCACTACATCCTAGGAAAGGTAACTTGGTTAGAAAAAAGCAGGAAGTGAGGAAACAGTATGTCTGATCACTATAAAGACATTAAATCTGGACCAACTAAAGCAACATGATATTGAATATGCATGTCTATGTGTATCTACATGTATAGAGACAATTATATCCTAACAGATGATTCACATAGTTTGGCATCAAAATATTAATATTTGAGATAAACTGAAAATGTAGTACTTGGCCATAATGGCCACCATCAATCTTGCAAGACATTTTGATATGTTGAACAAAATGAAGGAGAACCATGTAACTGAACACTGTAAAGAAAACCTGGTGATATCCATTGGCCCAGTTATTTCCTGCACCACCTCCATGATCTGAGACAAATATATTTTCATGATTGTAAAGATTCCGGTATTCGCTATTTTGGATGCCATTTATAACTCTCGGCTCCAAATCCATTAGAAGAGCCCGAGGTATGTAATGCTGATCATCGGCTTGGTAGAAAAAGACATCTTTTCGGTCACCTCCCTGTGCAATTAATCAAAAACAAAGGAGCATTTAATGATTATATGTGAGAGCATGCACCATCAAAACCGTTCATTAAGGATGTCACCAAATTTAAAAGAAAATGCAATAAAAACCAACAGTTGGCCTTTGTGATGGAATGCAACAAAGACACATATGCACAATGCACTACACTGCACTGAAAAGATCAATTGACAAGGGAACAAGATTGAGAATATTGTATCCTAATCGGGTTACGGTCGACAACAGCACGTTAAACCTCAGAAGAACAGCACAGAGCTGGAAAATTAAAGAAAATGGATAGCATCCATTCATGTCAAGCAGATGCAAAGGCCTCAACCATAAATGTAATAGTAGTAATGTATAACATAACTGCCCTAAACTATGGATGTCAATTCACAAGATTAAGGAACCAATCATTCCTCTTCTATGCAGAGAAGTATTCTCCGCCCAACGAATAAGGGGCCACATATCTCCTTTAATCGGCAAGGACTGAATTGATGAGTTGACCATTGTTGAATGATACAATTAAAAGAAGTCTGATTTTTTCCATAAGAAATCAATTTTACATGAAGAAATTATGGAGATAAAATGCTACAAATTTGTCCTTTGCAAGAAAATAAACCAGTGAGATCTTTCTTTCTTTTTTTCATTTCATCATAAATGAACCATACAGACCATATGATGAAACTATCCAATTTCCAAAGCAGAGGTTTGAGTTCGCTTTGCTAAACTTATAGGTGAAAGGTGAGAGGGGAGGAAGGGACGAAAGATTCTTGAAGGACGATGTTCACTAAATCCAAGGGGCTCTTACCCAGGTCGTCATCCATGATATGAAAGAGTGTCCAACACTAATGAAAGTTCTAAGAACTGTCTAGGTATTTGTTTCATAGAGAAGTGAGATGGGTGCTATCGGACAAACAAAAAAGTTAATAAGCACAAAATACTCATCCGATTGTCATAATGAACGTCAGTATAATGAGTCATAGTACTGTAAAGCACGCGTAATTTTCGTGTTCAATGAAGTGTATAATCATCTTTACATGACTGGACATTTGAAAGTAGCTACAATTATATTAGTTCCGTACCCTCTGCAGACAATGATGTTCCTCATGGGTTTGTCGAATGATGGTACCATAGCGGCATAGCCATAGAAAACTTGAGAAAGTTAGAGTTTGCAATGGCAGAAAGGTACGGGATTCACATGTTTCAAGATCCATAGAGCCAGTCGAATGTGTTCCATTTATTGAAGATGAATTTTGAATTTGAAGGAAAAGCAGCCCAAAGATCTAGTAGATTGGAATTTTGTTTTAGGTCCAATTAAAAGAAAAGTTCACTGAACTTGGCAAGTTAAATGTGTTTGAGTGCTAGAGTAGTACGGAACGCCAGGTTTGAGGTAATCTGCACCCTTGTGCTCGAAAGAAAAGTCGGCAACAAAGCACGACCTGTTTCTCTCAGCGATCATGTCCTAGGTTGACCGTTCTCGTCATCTAAACCTGTACCCGCTGATTGCAGCAGAATCGGGAAACTAAACCCTAGCCAACGACCCAGCCACCTTCAGAAAACACAAATTCCTATACTCAAAAAACGAAACACCGCAAGCGACACAACGATCCAAGAAATAACAAGGAAGTGGGCGAGAGGCCAAAGCCTTGCCTGGGTGGCGAAATCCTCGAGCAGGCCGTCCTTGCCGATGCCGTGCTCCAGGCAGAGCTGCTTCCAGAACTCCATGCCGATCTGGTTCCCGCATTGCCCCACCTGTATGGTGATGATCTCCCGCGGCATCTCTCCAGAAACGCGCGAATCTGAGCAGGAGGGGAGGAAGAACACGGCGGCAGAGATGACGGCGGCCTGCTCTGGTGTTTGGATCCCCGGCGATGGCGGAAGCACTGAGCAGCCTTTCCCTTTTCCTTATTTACTTGGCAAATTTTTTCGTCACACCGCTGGTCTCCCCGCTCGGAAAAAAGAGGTTTGAAAAAGAGAGGGAAAAGGGAGGTGAATCATATGAGCGGGGCGCTCGCAACTACGCCGTCGAACCAAATGGCGCCCTCGGCATCACGGTATTTAGAGTCTTGGGCGAGGTGTTGAGAAAAAGAGAAGGGGAGAGAGAAGACCTCACCTGATCGTGGACTCCTTGTCATCTACTGCCACCCAGATGAACCCTAACACTTTCTCCTGCGCATGTTACTTAAAAATAGTGCGAGCAGTATATCATTTGATTTATACTTTGAATAATCAGACAAAAGTAATTTGATCTATAATTTGAATGATCAAACAAATGAAAAAAATATATCAGTCTATGGTGCAAGAGAAAAGATTTGTCTCCACAAATTCGTGGTAGCCTATGCCTCCTCCGAGTACTCCACATAGGTCATGGGACCCGAACTTAAAATGATCATCAAAATAAGGATGAATAATTGCTCCATGTGAAAGAGAAAATATTACTTTAAAATGCCGATTGTACATTTTATTATAGAAAAATAATGAGTTCTATTTGCCAAGAATAAGAAAGGGTTTTTATTAAAATAATCACATTTTAATAAAAAAGTTAAATTTTTAATTACAAACAAAAATCATTTACAAGAATAGTCACCTAACACGCTACATCAGTTTGTCAGACGACACATTGACAGTCGGGCGTGTGGTTGCAATTTCGACTTTAAGTCAGTGTTGGCAATTCTAACTTTAAGTCGGCATTGCCAACGCCGACTTTAGGGATAATATACATTGCCCGCTGGACTTCGTCTTTGTCTCCGCATCTTCTCACGAAGGGAATTTTTTAAAAAAAATTAAAATGTCAGCAATATCAATGTTGACTTAGAGTCGAGATTGGAAACACCAACCTTAAGTTAACATTGTCAACACCGACCTTACTAATGTTGACTTTTATTAAAGAATGATATGTCGCTCCACTCACAAAATTGTGAATGTGTATGATTATAATACTGTAACAAACTTAATGCTTTGCACACTTTTTTTTTTTTTTTTTAACATTGCTTAGCACGCTGACTTTACGATGAAAAAGATAGATTTGAGACGCTAAAGACTAGTTAGATCTTCACTTTTGCAAATATGTTTATAGTGCGGCTATGTTTAGAATTTTAAATATTTAGACTATGTATTCTTAAATAAATAGATAGATATGTTGATGGGCGAACTCGTGTCACTGCCCCGTAGACTGATGGACAGCTAATACAGATTCATTCAAAAATTTCAAGTCTTCAAAAGTTCATTTAATTCTTAAAGTACTCTGACTTGATGGTATTGACACATTTATCATTAATGGTTGAACCAAGGTTTACTGTTTTTTTTTTTTTTTGACGTTTTAACTGACCCTTCTAACATTTTTGTGCAAGTTAAATTAAGGTATATATTGAACCAAAACTGGACCGATCAAAGTTGACTACCTTAATTATGCTTGTCATGGTTCACGCACATAAACATAAAAGCAAAGTTTTGTTATGACATTAATGAAACTTTATTCATGAGAAACTAAAAAAAATGTAATGTCACGAGTATCATCCTTAAGCGAAAAACATCCTAATTATCCTTTTCAATGTTGTGAATATGGAAAAAGTATCATGACTATCCTTTTTAATGATGTATAATAGCACAATTCAGATAAATGATCCTTAGACGACATTGACAAGGATAATCATGACATATTTTTCCTTTAAAATAGGGTATCCATGTGATTATAATTTTAAGAGAACTTTTAACGTAAACAGCATTTGCTAAAAGCTATAGACCTAGCATTATTCCTGTAAAAATCTCTTTTTTGATACCTATATGAATATACTTTAGTAGACCAAATCTTAAAAGTAATGCTTACTGCAACGTCTTTGTGCTGCAATAGGGAGCATTGGAGGGAGTTTTTTTTTTATAATCAAAGTTTCTTTTAGGTTGGGCCAGACATTGCCTACCTGTTCCTAGAAAGTAATCTTCGATTTGATGATCAAAAAAAATCTGAAAAATCAAAAATTTAATCTGATGACTAATTTTAATGGGCCGAACCCAATAACAAATGTTTTATTTTTCAGTTTTTTTTTAGATCGTTTGATCAGAGATCAGACTCTACGAACATATAGGACATATTGGGTCCAACCTAAAAAAAAATTATTTTTTTAGTTGCTTACTGCAATGCACCTCATTGTAGGGGGTGGTATTGTGTTTGGAGGAGAGGAGGGACATTTTAACAAACATTACTTAACTTTTAAAGGGTACTGCGCCATGTGGGCCCAAATTTAGCCCGGATAGCTCGAGCATCCTTATTGGACCTGGAATGCTGCAACTCAAAGCTTGGCGAACTTTTGGGCCGGTATGACATTAGTGACTTGTAGACCAAATTTGCCAGTAACAAATGTGAATTTGGTTACTGCTTCAAGAGGTGAGACACCAACGGAGAGCTTATGGGTTCAAATAAAATACAATAATAAAACCTTTACACATTTCTCTGCGGGTATAAAGGTGAGTAGACAAAATATATGACCTCAGAGGACGACAAACAATAGAGTAAATTGAGTCTAAATATGTATAGACGGCTATGGTTTTTCTTTCATTTGTGAGAGATTTTCTTTCCATCAAGTATACATATGCATATCATATTACACATACATATCAGACATTCCATGTTTTATTACTTATGTTTTAGTATGTTCTTACTTCCACGACTCAGATGATAAATTTGCCACTATCCTTATTCTATCTTAGCAAGTGACTAATATATTTTTAACCCAATTCAATCTTAACAAATGACTAATATATACTTGCCCCATACAAGTGACAAACATAACTTACTCTGACTACATTAAAAATATTGGGGGGTCGAACTTAAAATACTAAAACACGGAGTGTAGTAACACCTATGGGCATGCAACATAATAGGTGCTTAACTTAGGTATACAGTCGTACCGTGTGCTGAATTGGCTGACCATAGATCAAGCCACGTACCTCGGATTATGTTGTGGAGGGGGGAAAAAAAAAGGGACGGTAGAGAGTAGAAAATGGAAGATTTTTTGTACTTTTCATACCTCAAATAAAAGATACATTTTAAACTTGCATAAGTTCAGGAAAAAAATAACATGACGTACACAGGGAAAGAATAACTCAAAAAACTGGACACAGTTCTTTATCGTGACCCTCTAAGTTTCATGTTATTTCAGCTGGGAAAGCATAACTCAAGAATCTGGACACAAAGGGCAAGATAAATAACAAATAAAGTCCAAACGGGTCATATTTTGGTTTTGATTTCACATGCTTTTGGTGTTGATATATCGAAATGAATCTGGGCATCATCTTTCATCTTGGATATCGATATTGGTAGTTAGTAAACGATAAAATTTCGAGTCATGGCAACCGTTTTTCTGCTAAGATCAAAAAATTGGTAGAAGAGTGTTCTAGTAAATTTAGTAAACACCAACGAAGTGGCCTTCTACAAGTCTCACCAATAAATCATGAATACGACTTGCTGCACCTCTTGCGGCCGCCGCGGGCAGCCGTTCAATTTGGTTAGATCGGATGGCTGCTGCAGATTTTAAATTTTTTTAATTTTTTTTATGGCGCGCCCATTATGTTCAACACACTCATATAATTCGATCTTAAATTAGATGACCTAAAAAATTAAAAATTGAACTTAATAAATAGTAAAAAAAATATCACTATTCATCGGGCTCATTTTTCAATTTCTTTTAAGTTGCCATGAACTTGTAAAACATGATAAGATCCATCATAAAAAAATTCAAAAAATTTTAGACTGCACCACACGCAGTCCAACAAGTATTCCTCATAAATCATACGTCACCAGAAGATGACTTAAGATAACTTGCTGCACCACATGGTGCAGCAACTACTAAAAATAGCTTAAGATAACTTCTTCTTAATCACTTCTTTATGTTAAATTTTAAAACCGTCATACTAACTATTTACATATTATCTTATATACTACCTTAATATGTATGTATAATGTTCAAAATTGTCATGATGATGACATATTTAATATGTACAAGCATTTCATACACGTCACTGAAGAATGACATATTTGATAGTAAAGATAATATGTAAACATTGCATTTTCGAAATTCAGCACACAAGAGTGGTTAAAATAAAAATGTCTCAAATATTTTTAAGATTGAAAGATCTGACCAATGTGACATGTGTCTTCACCAAAAATCTTTTGGCATGTACATTGATTTACTTGGTTTTGCTTCTACCCGTTCATATGAGATTAAATTAAATTAGCAATAGCTCACTAATTACACGGACGTTGTAGGTTTCTCTTTCTTCCTTTCCTTTTTTTTGGCTCAAAATGTAGCTTTCTCATGGTTGGATGTCCTTAATTGCATCTGTCCTAATGAAATTAAGTGCCATGATATATACATAATGTATGAAGACTAGTATTCCATATATATACATAGTATGATCTTTTCCACCAATCAGAGAGGAAACCTTCACTTCAGGGAACTGAATTATGAGGAAGATTGTGGTGGTGGGTCACTTGCCGATGCAGGGCTGCCGTGGCGATCAGGTTCATCCACTCGTCAACTCTCCACGTCACCAATTAATGCAATTATAATAAGACTTGTCGCTCCATTTTCTAAAACATTTTTCCTTCTGATGTTTCGACCTCTCTGGCATCTTTTAGGCCCACAATCTATAGAACAATTAATAGTTTCAAGTTCCCTTTTGTTATTAAACACCAATGTTAATTAACGCAAAGTTACTCGCAAGTTCTCCGAAAATCGAATAAGAATATTTGGTTATAATTAACGCACAGGAAAGCCAAAATGGACTTTTGTGAAGAGTCATCTTTTTGTTCAATCCCAAAGGGTAGCATCTGAAGAACAAACTAAGGGCCAGCATTTGGAGAAAACATATATAACTGTGTTATTGACCGTAGTTTTCATTCTTCGAAGCTCGTTACTTTTTTGTTCTTCAAAAAGCTTCGCAATGTTATTTTATTTTCAACTTCCAGAATACGCCAATAATTCCTCGTCTGAGAGGTTTAACAAGTAATCAATTACTTTTTCTATCTTTTGCCGAGAACCTTACATAATTAAGCCACACCCTTTAATTTCTATCTAGTGATGATGCAGCCTCTTCTCCATTAGGATTACAGCATGGAAGGAAACGGGTTTAATACGTAATTACACGCCCCCATGGCCATGGTTTGCATAACCACTTGTGCTTAACTCGTTTGTAAGGTATCCTCATATATATGATATACAATACATGATACCATGATCGAAGGGACCATTCAATGCCCCCATTATGACTCACTGCCTGGCGTATGAAGTGAGTTTCTTTTTCCTTCTGAATAATATAATAGCAAGCATGCATGGGCTCCCTTCCAATCTTCAAATCTCTAAACCAGAGATAAAGGCCATCAAGGAGTAGTGGCCAACCGGTCGTCTTAATACATATCAAGATGGTAATACATATCTTCTTCATAACATACGAGCATACAACCTTAAACGGAGTTCAAGTAGCAGTTCCCATGCATTACAACAAACATAAGGCACTAGTCACTAGATCTATTGCATTATATTCCCCTTAGTAACCCAAAGGAGTACTGCTACACCCATGGCTCATATGCCCTCAGTGAGAAGGCCAGAGGAAGGCACCCATGGCGAAGTTCCTCTTGTAGGCGAGGTCGCCGGACACGGGCAAGCCGTACTCGGTGAGAAGGCAGTTGAGCTTCCACTCGGGCATCACCTCGTAGTCAGCTCGGGTGTACCTGGGGTAGTGCAGCGGCATCTGGAAGCAGCTGATCACCTTTGGCTTGGCGTAGGGAGCTTGCCCCTGGTGGCCCTTCTCCGCTGCCACCGTGCTCAGATTCGGGAGTGCCCCCATGCCTGCCTGCCTGCCTCTCTCTCTCTCTCTCTCTCTCTCTCTCTCTCTCTCTCTCTCTCTCTCTCTCTGTCTCTGTGCCCAGTGCCACAAAGTTTGATAACAAGGCAGGGAATTTATAGGCAAGAGGGTGGGTAGTCCAGAGTATACAATTCGGACAGTGCAACGCGCACTCGTGGCAGTGCGAGGGCAACGTACGTAGGAAAGGATCCACGGTAACATTGTTGCTTGAGGGTGTTCAAACAAAGGGAGGTAAGGACATGAAAGGGGTTTGCTAGCTACAAAGACAAGGTTACCCATACACGGCGTAATTTACCTGCAGCGGCCAACCGTTGCACTATTTCAGTATTGGGTAGGTGTTAATATCGTTCCTCAAATGAGAATAATGTTCAATTTTCTTTTAGGTGATGCTATCCTTACTGGTTAATTACTATCTTAAGGTACACCCTTAATTAAAAAGCTACTCCCTTTATCAATACTAGCTAGCTGACGAAGGTTTTGATTAAAATATATAAAAGGTGCACTACAGCAAATATAGGAAGGAGAATATATAGTCTAAGAGAGTGCAGTAGTATTTCTCTTATTCTCTAGGAAGAATTGTGATGTTACATGCACTAGAGTTAATTTTTCCACTTATGTTGACGGCAATTTCAACTTTAGGACCTTCATTGCAAAATTGAATTGCAGACAATAACTATCACACAAAGGAATACTATTATATTCAAGGATATCCTTAAATGCGTAACCTGTTTTTATGGAAGAAAAGTCAAATTATGGTTGGACCATAAGCCCATTGGTGTCCATTGCACTTGTAGAAGAGTCCAGATCGATCCTGTAAGTGTAAGTTTGATTGGGAGTACTCGGTAATAGTAGAGAGGGAGGAGGGAACTTTTCCGAAAAACCTCTTGTCTAAAATTGGAAAAATTTTACATGAGAGTACTTTTTGAAAAACTTTTCTCTCTACGACTGAGTTCAGTTCAAACATGTATTTAGAGGATCTCTATTCCTTGTAGCTAAAATAGGTAGGCTAAAATGCTATTCTATTTACGGTTAATGTTTTGTAGTCTGCAGTTTATATCCATACATTTTTTTTTAGGGCTTCTGCCGCAATGATAGAAAGAAACCAACAGAGATCAGAAAACACCCCCAACACCCAAGTTCGAACTGGATGCTCACCCCACCTATCTGTTTAAAACTATCTGGTACCAACTGAGCCATGCTCTAAACTACTGTTTGTGAACATTGTGCAGCTAGCGCTAGATTCCATGGGAATGGAAGCATATATGAGCGTGAAGTCCGACGTACATATCAGACAATCTTATAAATGCTATGCCTCTAGATTCATGAGGCTATTATATATCTAGAGATCAATTTTTCTTGCATAGAGGGAGAAGCCATGCAAGATACGTCTTCTATTTAATTGCTATAAGCCAAAACAGTAAAAATCTTGCAAGATATGGATTTCTATGTATTAACTAGACATCTGGTCACGATTTCCAGTGAATCCGGGCTCTTGAAAAGTCTGATAGCAAATGATCTTCCGGCTTTGGCAACTTGGCGTGGGCAGGCGGTTATGAAACTTTGATGACACTTACTGTAAGGATGACATTGTCAATGACCTACAAAATGGGGCCATTCGTCCAGAAATGGACAAGGCTCTAGACTTGAGTTTTTCTTTTAAATGCTACTTTGATACTAATTATTGTATTTTTATAAACTATAAAATATAGTGCTATAAAATATGGGTCTAAATATAGAGAATAAATGAAAAAAGAAATATTCCTTGAACCCAGAGTGAACCAAAGGTATATACAATATTAAAGTTCATGTAAGGATGGACATACATGAAATGCATTTAAGGATGAGTTTTTTTTGTTTTTTTGATCAGTGGCACAATGACCAGATATGCACAGATATTTACAAGCGACCAGGTTGAGTTCTTATGTAACTTCAAACCAACTGGATTGGATGATTTACTTTACCCCTTGATCTTCCTTTGACAGGTCATGGGTTTAGGCTGGTTGGGAGCTAAAACTCTTTCTATTGTTCCGCAATGGGTATGTCACAAGATTATATCCTCATGTCCGTAGGAGGAACATCAGTTTGTGTTCAGAATTATCACCTAATTAGAAAGAATTGTCAATTTAAACAGTATTATCTCCTATTAGGAGGAAAATATTGACTTTTATCCAAATTTGAACTTTAGTCTCCCATTCGTACATATATTACTAGGCCAATTAAACCACCTTTCAAAAAAATAAATATTGCGTATTCATTTATAAAAAGGGTATACGTAGTTCTTTGCTGGATTCTACAAGTTAGCGTGTTTCAAAAATGTTGCATTCGTCGATTCACTCTTAGGCCCCTAATCCTCTAGTTTTCTATTTTTCTTTTTCAAGGCCAAGTATTTACGTATTTTCTCTATAGGGGAGAGTTTAAGTTGTGTATCTTCAACGATTATTCCTTTGAAGGAATTTTTTTCTGAAATTTTTATGATTTAATTATATTTTTTCATCTTAATACAATTTTATGAGCAAATAACAATTATTGAAAGAATGTTTAAAATCTTCATAAATTTTAGAAGTACTCATGATATAATCACGTAATTTTCCAAAACATTGTATTTTAACAAAAACTAATTTACTTTTACATTGCATAGTCTTCAAACTTATGTTATATTCTAAAGTTATTTTTACATATAAAAAATTAGCATGATCATTTCATAGAGTTTTCAGAATTTTTGTCAAAAGATCTTTTTCTGAAGCCGACTTTTTCCTGAATCCCAAATTAATCATGTTGTTTCCGCCTGATAATTCGAAGTTGGAAGGTCTCATCACTGAGATGATTCTACAGGCTCGGACTTTTGCAAAGAGTATGGAGGTGTTTGCCCCCATGTATCCAAAGGATAAACTCTCTTTCTATTCCACAGAAGAATAATTAATTCTTGCTTCTTGGTTCTCCACATTTACTAGAATGGTCCCATTGAGTGGAGACAAAAAATAAGATGAATTTAAACAAATATATCCATATATATAATCTGTCTTATTTGTATTTATACTCTTATAAACAATCTTTTTTCCTAATAGGCTTACATTCTACAAAAAAAAAAATTATTATACAAAAAATATATTATACATCTACCCTCATCGTCGACACCATCTGGCTCAAGTATTGGAGTGACTAATTTGTCCTTAAATTTTGCATCAATGTAAGACTATAAGTGTAAGATTAATTATACGGTACATGTACAAAAAATGATGCAAATTCTGAAGGTATATGAACCGTTTCTATCCTTAGACTACACTTAGCATACAATGTTGATAGTGAGAATACACTTGTAACATTTTCATATAATGTAAGAATACTAAAGACAATAGCATAATTTTTGGGGCAACATGTGCAAATCTAGACATATCATAGAAATATAGATATATTAAAGTTTTTAAATGTATAGTTCCTCTCTACTCTTTATTAATTATTAAGGATATTCTTTATCTCAAAAATTATTTCACTTAAATTTTTACCACAATTCTGAAAAGTGGCATATTCTGACTTAAGATTTTAAATTAGATGGTTTAAAATTTTTAACATGATAATAGAACTCAAGGTTATGTTTCTAGATCATGCATCTTATTTAAATTAGATGGTTTAAAATTTTTAACATGATAATAGAACTCAAGGTTATGTTTCTAGATCATGCATCTTATTCCATACATATTTATTGTTGTGCGCATGACATAATCTAGTTATTATGCACATGATAGAACCAAAGTTGGCTTCTATGCAAGGAAATATATTAGAACAATTTAATATTAAATGAACAAGAAAAATATATTTAAATGAATGAGTCTTTATCTTGCAACTTACAGTTAGATGGCTCAATACTTTCATTGGTGAAGTCCCTTAGTGGAGGTAGTGATGTCCATATATGTATGTCATATAATATTATCTCAAAAGATATGATATTCTAAACATTTTATATCAAATTAAACAAACAATTAATGCAATTGCGGAGGCGTGCTATCACCACGCCTGCGTGTCTTGATGTGGCTTCTCCGAGCAAACACCCTGCAGCTTCGGTCCATTTCTTCGCATTCAAGAAGCCAACAACACCCACCACCTGCACCATCCCATTTACTGATGTAGGGAAGATGGGTGAAGTAGATGGATGGCTGTGATATGAATAGATTGCCACAGTTCATTCGAACCGCTTCCATTTGGCGTTATCCAATTTGGACACTCAAGATAGCAACCTTCCCTCTCGACCAGGCGAAAGAGATAGATTGTGTCCAGGGTACATGTTTTGTCATGGCTTATTGGCAAATGAGAGGAAAGTTTAAAGTATTTTGATGGCCTAAACATAGTTAATGATTTATTTTCAGAAAAAGGTTGGTCACATGGCTGGCCTGGCCTAGTAGAAATGATTCAAATAATTTATCCACAACTATTTTTTTTAGTTAGAAATATTTAGAAACTTTCCTAGTATAGAGAGAGTATATAATTCGACAATTAAATTAATTTCCTTCTTGATAGGAAATTTTTTGCATCGTTCGATGGTTTCGCCTTCTTTGAGTAATCGTTTCAAATTCGAAGATCTCACCAAATGAAATAATGTTCTCTTTTCTTTCTTTCTTTTTTTTTTATGACGAGGAATCTAACATAATGATGCTAAGGTCTACAGGAAGCATGAGAGACCTTAGGTTCAAAAATCAACGGACACCCCAAAATCCTATATCCTTTTTTTCCAAGGGTAACTAACTCCGGGCTCACATCCCTCAAGGATTAGATGTGAGTAATATTCTCTTAACATGTTCAATCACTTAAGAAAAATACTGCAGCATATGTCTTCACAAACTCATAACATAAGTTCTTCTTTCTACACAAGTAGAACTAGGATTTGATTAGGTTTTGCAATGGGTTACTGGTAAAATCACCCAATTAAGTTAATGTGAAAGCAAGCATGAGGTCTGCTATTCCTTCCTACCTCTCCTGCTGTACACTTCAGCAATTAAATCTTGACAAATCATGATTCCCAATTAAAGCTTTCTAAGCATGAAGTCTGCTATTCCTTCCAACCTCTCCTGCTGTACACTTCAGCAATTAATTCTTGACAAGATCCCAATTAAAGCTTTCTTGCCCGCCCTCACCATCTCTCATCTAGTGTAGAGTGTTCTAGCATCTCTATGGTCACCTGCTTGACTGGTTCATGTGCCTCCATCTATGGCTAGAGTATTCGGATCTTTTGCGATGTCTAGTAAGGGAGACCATCAACACCTCATTGAAGGGGATGGGGAACCCATCATACGAGGTAGGATGGTCCTTCCGAACATGGGGGGATAAAGATCAAAGAACATATGACTCAGTGGCATTGAACTTTTTTGTATAAGGAAAACTATAGGTTTAAATTTTACTTCCAATGGTTGTGCAGGAAAAAGAATTTGATCCACAAATTTGCGGGGGCTTATGGTCGGAGGGCTGCTCCCTGCAAGTGATGGAACCTGTGCACTAAAGAAGCTATGTAAATACTTCTCACCTGACAAAAAAGCAAGTGCCAAAAAAAAAAAACAGAGATCATCTACATCTAAGTTCAGACTGAACTCGATCAATAAAGAGAGGAAAAGATTTTTTAAAAAAATCTTTTATATGTTACTTTTCCCATTTTCGAGGAGGAGTTTTTATGAAAGTCTTCTTCCTCTCATCTCTGTACTGACTAAGTTCAGTCCAAATCCCTATTGAGAGGAACAGCACTACAAAAAAGGCAAGGAGAGAGAAAGGATTTCAAACTTTTCTTATGATGGGTGGTGAGTACCAATTATGAGAACAAGCGCAAAGTTTAGAGGTTAAGTTGGACTTCAGTAATCGAACCAAGGCGAAAACAGTGGATGGGAAAAAAAATAATACAACAGCCGCTGTAATTTTTTATTGTTTGTGACTTTATGGGATGAACCGTAAATGCTCAGTGATCTAATCTGCTAGGTATGCTAGCAAGTAGAGTTGAAAGCGGAAATTCGATTATTCAACTTTCTGACCCGTTTTCGATTTTAAAAAGTTGATTCAGATGGGAAAAAAAAAATCAATCTGATAACTATCGGAATCAAAATTGGAAATTTCTGATAAGTTATCAGAATCGAAATTGAAAATTGTCATTTTTGAATCCTAATTTTGATTTTTGACTCCATTAGATATTGGAATTTATAATTAATAACTATTATATATGTATGTAAAATTTAGTAAATATAGGATAGATTTTATTTAATAAGATTATGTAGATACATATAATGAAGAGGATGTGAATTGGTGATATTTAAACTGTTTCCGATAATTTTCAGAAAGCATTTCCATTTCCAATATCAGAGTCGAAAACAACAGAAACGGAAATATGATCTTCCAATTATATTGGAATCAGAATCAAAAACATGATTTTGATATCAGAATCAAAAACAAAAATTGGTATTTCTGTTTCTATCCCATTTACAATCCTATTGGCAAGGAAAGATATAGGATTGAATGCATAGGAGCGAATCAGAAGATCAAGGGCTCGAGACTACCAAATGCAAAGATTCCTCCAATGTTGAGAAAGCATGTCTAACCCATCGGTGAAGGGCCAACGAACAAAGCTTTGACCAGAAACCAGAGCACTGTAGAAGACCAAGCTCGTCAGGAGAGGAGAAGGGAAACACTTCAAAATCCACCAGCGAATTGATGCCGGAGAAAGTTGCATCCATTCGAACAGCAAAGATCGGAATGACTCGACGACGCACGGGGCTTACGGAATGAACCAACATATGCGCATAAGAACATGTATAGTTATGACGTTAGAAGTAATATCTTAATAGAGTACTTGGATGTATTTTTAGATTTTTACCTAACTATTGTGAAAAAAAAAGATATGTATTAGAATTCAGAAGCATCTATGTATACTTTGATTTTCTTTCTGTCTTCGAATGAAAAGTTAAAATTAACGTTTTGTAAATTTAGATAAAAATATTGTTAGGGGAATTTTGAATTTTACAATTACATTAAATTAATTATAATCACTCCCATTATCACAGTCAACATACTTGTAGTGAAAGTAAAGCCAAAAGTGACTTTTAACAAAAACAAATTTCCCAGAATTCAGTCCAGCCCTTCGTATAAGAGGTGTCCCCCCCCCCCCCCCCCCGGCTAAAAGAGGTCCGAATTGATAGTCCGATGTGACATTTTATAATTAGGATCGCAAGTGGATCATATTAATCTACAATCTAATTAAGGCTCTGATCCATAAAATATGATCCAATCTACAAAATTACGGATCAAATTAGTGTATGAGTTAAAAATCTTCCGTGGATCAGGTTGTGAATTGATCTTAAACTAATCTACCTCGATCTGCTGCTCTGATCCGCAAGGCTTTGTGGATTGGATTGAAGCTGCTAATTATAAACCTACAGATATCCACGGATAGCCACTCGCATCTACATGTTATAAAAAAATTAGATATAAATTATTTAATATAACATTCAATATTACGAGAGCTACTTGATGCACCAAATAGCTTATTTGGATTAAATGTGAATTAGTTATAAATATGCAATGAATTTAGAATGGCTGTAACTTTCTCATTATTATATATACGGCCATTCCCATATTGAGTGTTACTATGTGAACCGCTACAGTGCGTGCGGTTTGACCCGCTGTTTTGACCCCTATGTCCATATTGGAAAAAAATAAAATTTATCATAAATTTTTAAACATTCAATTATCCTCTTAGGGTTGTTTCCATCTCTTAAGACTTTAGTTTCACCATCCGATCGTGAATAGATCTTAAAGCTCGATCTTAGTCATCCATTAGACATGTGTAAATCCTAATTTTTAAAAATCATGAAAAAATGGTCAAAAATTAAACAAATAATCAAATTATCCTTAAGGTTGTTCACATTTCCTAGTATTCATCACCAATCCACTTGCACAAGATTAGATGGATATGATCTAACGATAAAATTTTTCTCAACATGGATGATTGCGAGAGGAATGATTGCGAGAGGAAAGTTGAATATTTAAAAATTTATGGTGATTTTTATTTTTATTTTAACATGGAGAATGAGAGATTTGGACCACGCAGTCAAATCGCACAAAGGTGCAATTTGCACAGTAGCACTCATATATATATATATATATATGTATATATATATGTATGTATATATATATATATATGTATATATATATAGTAAAAGTATTAATTTGTAATAATTTTAGACATGCTGTAGAACCCGATGCACACTACATCCGCTCCAATACATGGTAAAGTGAGTCACATGCAGATTTTATAGTCTCTGATCTAATCCGTGCCACCCGTGGAGGAGAAAAAAAAGAGAAATATAATCCAATCCGATTCAAGCTGCAAAAGGATTCGGATTAGAAGTTTGTCTCCCAGTATTGGCTCAGCCCCTTAAGGACTCTTTTACTGTTTATTGGGGCTCAATTTTGATTTTTTTAAACTTTTTGGATCGCTCAATCAAAAACCAGTTTATATGGACGGTGGGGACACGTGGAACCTGGCCTTAAAAAATTTTAAAAATATTTTTTTATATATTTATTGCAATGCCTTGCAATGCCGCAGCACGGGTATCGCAACAAGTATTACTCTATGTACATGTTAAATTATTATTTTTTTGTTTTTTTGCTAAAAGATCTTGATTGCTACAATGGTTAGTATTACGTTTTCTTCAATAGCTCATAAAATTTCGTAGATTTTTGTATTTTTTATTTAGGGATATTTCTAAAAATAATTTTCTTAAAATTTTAATTACAAATTTGTCTATCTTTTTTTAATATTATTATAATAGCCTCGCTGCATCACAATACTTATAAAAATGCCTATGCTATTATCATCCATTAGTGATGTAGCCGAAGCTATCACGACCGGATTCCGAGGCTGGAATCCGAAGTTGAGACCCGAATCTGGATCGGATCGGTGAAGAGTACCAACGGGGATCCGGAACGCGGCGAGGATGGAGATGGAGTTGGAGATCCGAAGCCGAGGGGTGCCCGGACGGGGGCTTGCTGGGAGCGAAGCCGAGACTCCCTCAGACGGATGTGGACCAGCCTGTGGAAGGCGTGGCCGAAGCTCCTTCGGACGAAGCAGGCCAGCCGGCGCAGGGCGAGGCCGAAGCCTCTTTGGACGAAGCAGGCCAGCCGGCGTAGGGCGAGGCCGAAGCTTCTTTGGACGAAGCAGGCCAGCCGGCGTAGGGCGAGGCCGAGGCTCCTTCGGACGAAGCAGGCCGGCCGGCGCAGGGCGAGGCCGAGGCTCCTTCGGACGGGCCAGCCGGCGCAGGGCGAGGCCGAAGCTTCTTTGGACGAAGCGAACCAGCCTGCGGAGGCGTGGCCGAAGCTCCTTCGGACGAAGCAGGCGGGCCGGCGCAGGGTGAGGCCGAGGCTCCTTCGGACGAGGTGGGCCAGCCGGCGCAGGGCGAGGCCGAAGCTTCTTTGGACGAAGCGGACCAGCCTGCGGAGGCGTGGCCGAAGCTCCTTCGGACGAAGCGGACCAGCCTGCGGAGGCGTGGCCGAAGCTCCTTCGGACAAAGCGAACCAGCCGGCGAAGGGCGTCGAGACCGGGGGGAGGAAGCCCGAGGTCGGCGGCCGAGACCGACTCGGAGAGGTCGGCGAAGATTCAAACCGAAGCCCCTGCAGAAGGAGGAAAAGAAGAAGAAAAATCGGTCAGTAGGAGTCCCGGGCTTCGGCCCTGAGGAACCCCCTCCGACGGCTAAGTTAGCTTCTGAAGATGATTCGATTCAGAAGAGGAGGAAGAATGAGCTTTAATGCTCTTTTGACTGTAGTCCTTGGGGTTTCGAAGACATACCTTTGGAAATAAATAGCCGTGTATTTATAGCGGAGGATAGATGTTGCTTAATGGTGGCAGCCGATATAGGACTATGTTTTGGGTTTACTGGTAAACCGCCATAGTGCCTAACCTTCCCATCGGAGTGGGCCGGATACGGCTACTGGACCGAAGAGGGTTGGGCCGCTGATGGGCTAGAGCCTACTGGGCCGAGGGCTGCTGAGCCGCTGATGGGCCGAAGGCTGCTGGACCGCTGATGGGCCGAAGCCTATTGGGCCGAGGGCTGCTGAGCCGCTGATGGGCCGAAGGCTGCTGGACCGCTGATGGGCCGAAGCCTATTGGGCCGAGGGCTGCTGAGCCGCTGATGGGCCGAAGGCTACTGGGCCGCTGATGGGCCGAAGGCTGCTGGGCCGCTGATGGGCCGAAGCCTACTGGGTCGAGGGCTACTGAGCCGCTGATGGGCCGAAGGCTGTTGGGCCGCTGATGGACCGAAGCCTACTGGGCCGAGGGTTGCTGAGCCGCTGATGGGCCGAAGGCTGCTGGGTCGTTGATGGGCCGAAGGTTGTTGGGCCGCTGATGGGCCGAAGACCACTGGGCTGCTTACTGGGCCGAGGGCTGTTGGGCCGCTAATGGGCCGAAGGCTGTTGGGCCGCTGATGGGCCGAGGACCACTGGGTTGCTTACTGGGCCGAGGGCTGCTGGGCTGCTAATGGGCCGAAGGCTGCTAGTGGGCCTTTTACTACTGTTGTTGGGCTGATTTCAATGTTGGGCTTGTTTTAATGGGCCGAATCGGATTCTTCCTCATCAATTGGCATTCCGTTAAGACTCTTATTTAACCATGGTTAACTTTTAACCAAAGTTGAAAAGGTCTAAAATAGCTTTATTCCTTCCTCAACTTCTTTCTCACTCCTTTCATTCATCTCTCTTTCTCTTTGATTTGGCACGAAGAACCATTTTATATGTTGTTATTTTTATCTAAATATTAAATTTAACGGTTGAAGAAAGAATATTAACTACATCCTTAATAGAGGTTAACTACAATGGTATTTTTATCTAACTATATAAATAAAAATAAATGATTCTTCAATATTGAATTCTTTAAGTTGACATTTTTTGTAGAAGCCCCTTTTATTTTTTCCAGGCTGGTGAGGACAGAAGTGGACATTTACAATTATTTTTTGGGAGTCGAGATCTTTCAAACGTCATCCTCTATCCCCCAATATACTCTGGCTTACATGAACCAGAGGTAAATATGATGCTTCACCTATTTTATTCACTACTTTTAATGACTGTTTCACCCTTGGTCTTGTAAGTGGGAGCATACAAAGGTGCATAAGATGAGGTTCCTCTCTAGATTAGACATGGAACCATTGTTAGATTTAGGATGGATAACATTATTTTAAAAAAAAGTAATAATTGCTGCATAGTATACGGTGCAGTAAGTAAAGTGCAGCACAAAAAATGATAATTTTTTTTAATTTTTTAACTCGACTCTATTATGCTCGACACGTCCGTACAATTTGATCTTTGATTAGACGATCTAAAAAAATTCAGAAAATCAAAACCGAGTTCAATGAACAGTGAAAAATTCACTGCATATTGGACTTTATTTTTTTATTTTCTTAGATTTTTTAGGTCGGACGATCCAAAATTGGATTGTATGGATGTGTAAAACATGATGAGGCCAGTCTAAAAATATAAAATAAAAATCTAAAAAAATAATTACTGCTGCAATCGTCTGCTCTAACAACCTGCTACACTGCACTTGTGCAGCTGAGTATTATTCCTTTAGAAATACTTGTTACACTCATTTGGATACAACTATGTGATTGTGTGCACATGTGATCTTACTGTTATCCACGTGATTTTTTTCTTTATTTTCAGCTTGATCAAAGATATGCTGAACTAGCTTGATCTCTGAACAACCTCTGCACAACAAGATAATAACAAGTATCTGTTCTTCTTTAGACCCACTGGACAATATAACAATTACCTGTACTTCTTTCGGCCTACGTCCGGATCCAACACACCGACATCCCCAGGCAGGAGCCTGGATCCATCTCCTATCTACGTAAAAGTTGTTTTTATCCAAGACATCCGATTTCATTGAAGGTTTATATTAGGTTTTAGGAATCTCGGGCGACCTGGTACGAGTTAGGGATCAGTGGCTTAGCTTCAACCGCCAAGGATGACCATTAGGATCTTTTAAGAGAGAGGGCCCAAAGAGGAGATTGAGTAAATAATCATTTTGCTTGACATAAAGTATCCGGCAAACCGCTGCATTTTGTCTCAAGAAAATATCGTATTTTACCGCATTTTTTAGTGTTTTACATTTAGATTTGTTTGACATAAAGTAGTGTAATAAAAAAAAATATTTCGTTTTACGGTGTTCTCAATGTTTGTTACACTGAAGATTAACACATCAAGTTAAGTTATCTTACAATACAAAATTTTATTGATCCACTTAAACAGGAGTCATATGAGCTAAGACAATTCTTTCCACACGAGACAAGCATTAAATGTTAGTAGAAGATTTTGGACATGATCAATACATGTGGACGTGAGAAATACTTCCTAAACATGACAAATACTATTTATCTCACACTCACGAAACATTTGTCACATCTAAAAAATATTTGTCATCTCTACATATATATATATATATATATATATAGATTTTTTGACATGACCAATATTTTTTATGTGTGACAAATACTTCATGAACATGACAAATACTTCGTCATCTCTCCGTATCTGTTTACAGATTAATATTTGTCATGTCCACAAAGTATTTGTTATGCCCAAAATATATATCATCCTTATCCATGTGCATACATATTTAGAGACGTGACAAATATTTTTTAAGTGTAATAAATACTCCATTGACGTAACAAATAATATTTGTCATGCTCACGTACCTACATTTGTCACGTCTAAAACCATGCACTTGCATTTAATGCTCATAAGAACCACCTATAAAAAAAACTGTCCAATCTATATGATCCTTACCTAGGTGGGCTAATGACATCTTGCAATGCAAGATGGCTCAGCTGGCTGGTGAGCCCACCGAACCCAACTCCTATGATTTGGACTTGAGCTCCACTCATTAACACAAATGAGTCGAGCCGAGTTGAGCTTAACTTGAGTAAGCCCGAACCGTTTGAGCTGCTCGGCTCATTGTCAACCCTAGTCAAGCCCAATAAAAGAGAGTTTGATTTTTTATTTTTTTGGGATGTTGGATCGAAGATCGGATCACATAAACATGTTGGGCATGATAGACCCGACCTAAAGAAAATTTCATAATAAAAAAAAGAATTAAGGTTACAATCTAGGTCTGGTTACAATCCTTCATGACGCCTGCTCAAGGGAAAGTTGAGTGAGAAGATACATGATGGGCGGTCGGCCGAAGTTTTGAGGAAACACATGCAAGAAGAATCCGTCAGCATACAACTACTGTGGAACCTTTTCCGTCCATGTGGTACTTAACCACAACCCCAAAAAAAGCTGTGTGCCAACCGCCAAGTCCTAGTCTACGCAGAGAAAAGAAGCTAAAAAAGGAAGAAGAATTTGTCCAAGTGGTATTTATCCCCAACCAAAAAAACTATGTGCCAAAGTACTTGCCTATGCAGGGAAAGGAAGCTAACAAAGAAACTAGACTATTCTCCTATAGCAGTTTGGCTTGAGCCACACTAAGATAGTACACGTACTTACATGCAGAAAGATGAAGTGCGCCACTATACTAGGTTGGCAGGAAATAAGGATCTTCTCTGTTCTGATAGATCATAAATAGTTGCTTCGAATAATGGGTAGCAAGCTTGTAGCAGCATTCGACCCCCGTGGGGTCGTACTTCTGTAGGTCGTTGACAGATTTTGTTAGCGGGCCCTCTGGGTTGCCCTCTGTTAAGAATTCTGCAATACTGGAGCCCCTGAAACATGATCAGATTCTTTAGTTTGGAAGCAGAGATCAAGAATTATTACAGGAGAAAACTCAATCAATAACCCAAAACCCAAAGCACGAATTGGGAAACAACCACCCAGGTCATCGTCTTGGTTTTCACAACAATACATAATAGCAGCCTGCCTTGCCAGCGAGCAATTTTTTATTTTTTTTTCGTTTTGTAAAAAACACTTGTTCAAGACCATAACTGCTGTACTCTGCCTCTCCACAGCAGGTAAGTTTTCTATGAGAAGCTTGATAGACAAAAAGCTGTGTATTTTTCTAAATGTGTCAGAAGTTTATAACAGGGATTCCAATTGAAAACAAAACCTGTTGAACTTCTCTCTATTTCTGGAGAAATAGTTACTATATAGGCTAAAGAATCCAACCAAAGGTCAGGATATTTTCTTTTTCTCTTATCATTTCTTCCTGCCTTGGCATCTTGCTCACCACAGATTTTTCAAGTTGAGAAGTCCTCACATAAACACACAAAAAAGCCTGGTTTGAACACGTTTGCCTGGAGATGCTACCGAGAAAGGAGTGACCTTCTATGGTGAGCAATGCAAATAAAGCACAAGGAATTAATGAGAGTAGACAACCATTTTAAGTCCAAACCACATTTCATTAAGTTCCTTAAAAAGATGATCCACTGAAGTTTTCCCTTCTTGGGGAGGAAGGTTGGAGAATTGGGGCATTTAAGCAGCTGAATGGAAACAGTTATTTAGATGGAGATTGACTGACTATTGTTGTATTATCCACGAGTTCACAACCACCTCCCTTTGCAACGAGAATGAACATAGACAAGTCCCTGAAAGGGAGGATCACAGCTCCTATTCTGAAGGGAAGAAACTGACCCTTGCGATATCTGTATATATGCAAGTCACTTTCATTTTGTGAGAAGAGCCAGCGTCAAGCCTATATTTTGGTTCAACAAAACATGGCCCTGCCTAGAAGAGCCATCAATTGAGTTCTGATTGAAGAACAATTTAGTCATTTCTGTGGTTCATAAAGAATAGAAAAATCTTTACTATTAGTATAAAGATCTATCCAAGCATGTGCTATAGGGTGACCATTTTCAATCAAAGCTTAAGCTTACAAAAATTTTTAAGCAAAGTTTAAAATATTATTGATGAGGGAATTTTTCTTTAACATCGATATCATGCTATCCTCTCTTCTCACTTCATTATATCTTACTTTTCATCCTGTCTGAGCCACATTCTGACTCTTCTTTACCACTAAGATGTTGTGATCCTTCTCCCACCTTTTTCCACTCACTTATATATGTGCATAGATTCCATGCACCATCTATCTCCTTAATTTCCTCTCTTGCCTTTATTGTACTTCAACAGTATAAATTATCTGCTTCATACATCTATCACACTGTCTCTTGATTTCTTTCTCCCATAGTTGCTCCACCAACTTTCCAATTGCACAATCTCCAAGCCGCTTTTGCATACCAAAAAGCAAGCCTCTAAATCAGATCTTTATCTATTCATACTTTCTTGCCATCATACTCATTCTGATAAAGTGTTACTACCTTGCTCTCATTCTTCATTTGGATAATAAGCCCTTAGTTCCAGATGAGATCATTTGAAATTCCCAATAAGATCAACAGTGCTTCATCTTTAACTGATTGATAATAATAGCCCATGACCTTAGAATACATTTCTCCCAAACTTATTATTTATACCCCACTGAGACCTTCTAGGGTTACCGCAGCCTATGATGCTGCCGCCGCCCCTCCAAACTTCACTTGCTCCGTCTACAACATCCCATAGGGTACGCCCTCCCTCTTAAGCTCCTCCTCCCTCACAAACACCTCAAATACGAAGCCCCAGTGCTTCAAAAGAACCTTCACAGGGAACTTCCCCCCACCTACCCACCCCCCAAACCACTAACACCTCCGCCATAAGCCCAAGAGTGTCCTTGAGAGCCCTCTCATCCACCCTGATCACAAAGCCTACTACTTTACCCACCTCCATAACTACCTCCTTCCTCCACAGGTGGAGGGGAACCCCCTCACATACAAGCCACATCACCCTTGGAGCCTTCACCACATTAGAGCCAACAGAAGGATCCCACCTTCTCACTCTCCGCTCCCTCCCGTTGATGAAGGCAACACCTGAACTGAGAATCTTCTCCGTCGTGGCACGGCACGGGCACCTGAGAAGAATCTCCCCAACTGCCAGTCACCATGTTGTCCACTCACCGAGTCAGCCCTACACCAAAGGCAACTCTTTTCAGATTTCCTTTACTTGCACCTCCTCCCCAACGGCCTCAATCACCAACTGAGAAGATAGAGCCTCTTACCTTACCCTGTCGGCCTCGCAATCTTGCAGCGAAACCTCTGTTTCCCTCGTCGGACATCGAACCAGATCTTGGGAGGTCACTGGCGCAGACACCTTCTTCCAATCACCTAAATTAAAGTTCAATTGAAGTTTAATTATAACTCATTTAATTGTATTGATGCGCTTACAAGTTGCATTCGGCATGGCGTACAGGATCAACACAGATAGGATCAGATCGGCCAATCCAATCGGATTCAGGCCAATTTGATCCAATCCCATGCCCCAAACTCCAGTCCTCAACCGAGATCGGGAGGATTGGAGGGGATCGGACTGGATGCCACAGATCAGCTGACCCAGTCTGCAACAACTAGTTTGAAACTAACCGTTACCTAACGGCTAGTTTCAAATTAGCCATTGGCTAGCTGTTGGGAACATTCCCAATGGTTAGCCAAGGCCTTGAGGAGTCTATATAAACCACCCAAGCCCATTCTCCATCCCCACCAAGCCCCTTCTAACTCTCTCTATACTCCAAAACTCTCCCTCTTTATTCCCATTTCTAACACACACACACACATTACACACTTCTCTCTCTAAAATTCTCCTCTTTCAATTTTTTGAGTTTCTCTGTTTTATTATTTCTCTCTCTCATTTTTTGCATTGTATTTTTAAATTTTTATCACTCCTCTCTCTTTCTAAGCTTTTTCTCTCTCTAGTTTAAACTCACAATCTAGTTTAAACTCTCTTGATCTCTTCCCTCTCTTTAAGTTCTTTTTCTACTCATCAACATCTCTCTAAATTTTAAAGTTTAAACTCTCTTCCCTCTCTCTCTCTGCTCCCTACGTTGGCCTTGTGAAGTGACATTCTACAACGATCAGATGGATTCTTCAAGGTGTTGTTTTAGTAAGTTGTCTTTCTATAACTCTCTCTCTAACATCCTTATCTCTTTAAAATTTATTTCTCTTTCTTACTCATTTTTTCTTCTCTTAACTAAATTAACATTAACAACTTTCAAAAGTAAATAAAATGAGTACATTTACCATGTTGCATTTTAGAACAAGATTAAGAAATATGCACCATTCTTTTAAATAAATTGATATTAACAGTTCTCAAGTACTAGCACCAAAGGGGATATGTGATCCAGTCATTGACAAATTTTTTTTAATAAATGTAAATTATTGAAGGACCCTTATTGTCACTTGTATGCATAATCAGATAATCATCAGTAAAAAAATAAAAGAGTAATACATATTTCTTAATTTTCAAAAGCACAACATGATGAACTTATTAATATTATTTATTGTTGAGAACTGATAATACTAATATATTTAATAAGAGAAAAAAGAGAGCAAGAGGGATAAAATTTAGAAAAGAAAAAAAAGAGAGCAAGAGGGATAAAATTATAGAAATGAAGGATAGAGAAAAAATGTGTTATAGAGAGACCACTTACTAAGGAAACAAGATAGAGTTGACTTAGACATCAAGCTAGACATCAAAGTAGATTTTGCATACATTTTTCAGATTTTTCAAATATTTTTATAAATTTTAATGCATTATTATTTTTTCTGAATGCTTAAAAATTAACTAAAGGAGAAGACTGATTGGATTGACCGATCCGTGCCCGATCCCTAATCCTTCCTTCCTTGGAATTGGGTGTCTTTGACTTTCTCATTGTAGGACCATGTCCGGTGTTGAGCAACAAGGATAGAAAGTACAAGATTCAGAGTGGGCCCATATCATCTCAATTGATGCTACAAAAAGAAGAGTGAAATGCAAATACTATGATAAAGGGATGGGAGGAAGAGTGACCAGAGAAAAAGTGCATTTGGCAAGAATCAAGGAATAGATGAAGAAGTGCGACATGTATCCCCGACATGTGTCAAATGACATTTGACCATTGTTGCTCCGTAATAAAAGAAAAAAGGCCTGAACTAGAGGTTGAACTCCGTAAGGAGATTTCAAACAGAGGAAGTAAGAGAGGCAAAGGGTCTTATACTTCAGGGGGTCGTGTTTCTATACATAAGAGGGGGGTGATCCCCCTTATCCAACTGTGGAGTAGTTTAGTGATGAGGAGGCTGAAGATTTAGATCCTAAGTTGACTGCAACTAAGAGAGAGAGTGTGCAAACCCTCGAAGAAGATGAAGCTCAACAACAAGGTGATAGACCATCAAGAACATGGACTATTCTAGAAAGCAACCTAACATCTTAGGGTTAGTTTTTTACCTCCCATGGTGGATATGATCTACAGAAAGTGACTCCCATCGATAGCAACTATGGGTCAAGGTCTTTTTCTTATCCTCAGGGTGCTTCTTTTCATCTTCATTATGGACTTCGTTAACAAGCTTATACTCCATGAGGGATTCAGAAAGAGATGCATGACTTGAATGTATCCTTATTTGGTTATGGTTAGTTAGAGCATACATGTAACTTTCTTGTAGATATGGGCAGTGAAAAGCAAAGGACGAATTAAAAGCTTCTTAATCCTATTATCCATCCTAGTCTAATAAGTTCTATCCTATGGGTAAGGATCATCTTGACATCTTGTTTTGCCAAACATTATTATTTATTAATGATTATTACACTTATAATCATCTCCATGTTTGCTACTTAGTTATGACCCATAAATTCTTATGCTTGTAGTATGCAGCAATTAACAATTTAATATGATGCTTCTGAAAGCCTGAATCATAGAGTAAATATACCTCTGATAGTTGTTCAAGTTTTTTAAACCTTCAAAATATTTTATATTTTTGCATATTTTATGATTTTTTGCTGAATGTTTAAATATATCCATTATGTGCATTGGCTGATACAGCCGATACTATCAGTACCGGTACTGATCAGTGCCGATACTATCAGTACTGGTACTGATCAGTACCGATACTAGTACAAGACTGCCATCCTTGCACGAAAAGATTGTAATGCACAATCATCCTTAGTGATAGCTCCAAATTCTGCTATTGAAGGTCAAACAAGCGATGCACTAGACATGCATTTTTGCCTGTAACATTCAACTTCTGGAAATAAAATTGACACATTCCCTGGGCAACTGTAGAGCACCTTAATGAAAAAGAAAACAATTTTATCAAATAAAATAATGACAGGGGACTTTATTCTGTATCAATTTATGCTTTTCCTGCCAAATCACACTTCACAGCTTTGTTAAAATTTCAGTTTTCTAAGTAAGTTTGAATTGCGATTGGTCATCTACTGTTCCCATACATCACATAAAAAGAGGGTCTATTCTTTTGCAAGATATTCCATGGTGATTTCCATTTCTGCAAAGCATAAGGAGGATAAATCTAACAAGTAGAGAATTATAATTTAAATAACGTTTCCAGCAGGATAAAAAGGAGATAAGGGTATGAAAAGACAAGAAAAGCTACAGAAGGAAAGAGAAGAGCTGCAGGTGATCTGCCTGAAAATGAGGGTGAGAGATGAAATAAGAAGTCAAGAAAAATCAACAAACAGGATAAGTAAGAGAGCAGAGGTTTATTGATTTTGAAATCCTTTTAACTCTTCTTTGTAGATTATTCACATTGCTAACAGTTGAACCTGCTGACTACAGTAGAAAGACAGGATGGCACTTTTATACCTTCTTGCATCGAACTTGCTAAAACCTCGATTGTTTGTAAACAGTGTCCCCTTCAATAATTGTTCATCGGCCGTTTGTTGCCTGTAGAGAGCGCAAACAGCCTTCATGCAGATCACAGGGTCCCTTCCAAAAGAAGTTAGCATGTCTGCCTCAAAATCCCATTTTGCACCACGCTTTTCCCTGCGGATCTTGGCAAATATCTGATCAATTGATGAACCACTACTCACTTCCTCTTCCGGTGCATCACTAGCACTGCATTCATTGTCTGAATCATCCACTTCATTTACAATAAATCCGTTCAAGCTCTCTCCCTCACTGTCAGACGCCACTGATTCCACACTTTCATGTACCTCATGACCTCTAACATCTTCATCAACTGGATACTGCAGTTTACGGAATACAGTCCCTTTATCCCTTGCAACACCATTGTTCCTGCTGGTAGATGGGAGAACTTTGCTAGCTGATCCTCTTGGAGAAATTACCACTCTTCTGCCTTTTACTTGGCTCAATGGAACAAGGCGACGCCTGGATGGGGTCATCAACTCTTGCTTGGCATCATCACCAGAAGAATTGACAGAAGCACAGTCCTCATCCTCATCAATTCTATTCCTCTTAGCTTCTTCCTCTGGAATTTTATTTTCATCATCCTCACTATCACTGTCGCTTGTAATTACTCTTGAAGCGCGCTTTCTCTTAGGTGTTGAAGTTGAAATCACATTTTCCCTGCAGCTGTTGCTTTCAGCCAATATTGCTCCATCCTTCAGCTCCAGGTGCAATTCATTTGAGGACTTTTTTGTACTCCTATCTCCATGGTCACCTAATGTCCCCGTTATATCTTGTTTCAAACAACCATAGTCCCTTGTTTCCATTTCATCATCACTGTCAACGATCTCAATCACAGCCGGCATAGGGCCTGACCCGAATCGAACTGCCCCATCCACTTTTCTGTCAGAGTCCTCCACTTCTAATTTTGGAATTTGTAGACTCTTCTTACTAGGGTCTTCACGAGCTCCATCTCTGCTTTGCTTGGCGGGCAGATTGCTCCCAGTCCCACGGTCCATCATTCGGGACATCCCTTGGCCATCCCCTTTCAGACTCAAATTATCCTCTGCCAGCCCCAAACTCACCGCCTCCAATTCTCCATACTTCCTCTTCCAGTCCGCCACCTCCGCCTCCGCCTTCCTCCGAGCGCGTTCCAACTCCCTATTCTCCACCTCTAGTTCCAGAATCTTCTTCACAGCTTCCTGCTCCCTCTTCCTCATCTCGTCTACCCTACCTAGGGCCTCCCTCTCCCGTAAAGACGCAACCTTTTGCTCCTCTTCCAACTTGACGACCTGCTCCTCGACCTTCCTGCACAGGCTCTTGTACTTCTCGGCCTCCTGAACCGCCGCGTCCCTCGCCTCCACCAAACCCCTAACCTCTGCATCCCTCTGCCCCCTCTCCTGCTCCGCTGAGAGAACCCTAAGCCCGTCCTCGGCCTTCCTGGCCCTCTCCTCGAGTTGAGCGCTCCGGCAGCGGAGGCCCTCCGCCTCCTTCCGGAGCGCCTCGCACTTGCTCTCCAACTCGACCATCTCCACCTCCTTCAGCGCCAGCGCCTCGGAGAAGATGCTCTCGGCGGCGGCGGCGACGGACTCCTCCCTCCGCATCAGCATCTTCTCCACCCGCTCGAAGTCGGCCTGGCGGAAGGAGGAGCGCAGGGAGGCGACCAACTCCCGGATGGTGGGTTCCTCCATGGACCCCGGGGGGACGGCCGGCTCTCCGGGAACCCTAGCGCCGAGCATTCCGTCGCAGCACCGCCACAGTGCCCCTCGTCGCGCCGGTAACCGTCGAGGGAGAGATGGAAGGAGACGAGAGAGATGAGAGTGAGACCGTGAGAAGAACTCTGGGGAGGAGGAGATGGTTCTTCCGTACCTAACAGTACCTCTCTAATTCTCTTCTACTCAATTTAGCTATTGTTCATATCTTATTTAGAACTCTCATTTCTCACCCATTATAAATGAATCACAAACACACATCAACTTGAGAAATACCGGAATGACACTTCCTCTTGTTATATACATCTCTTGTCCACATCATGAAAGTCTGTGCAATCGTGTCAACCATATTTTTTAGAAAAAATCTGAGAGATAGAGAGGCCCCGTAAGTTCCACATAATTTACTCATGCTGAGAAATGGTACATGTTAAAATAGCACCAAGTCCCATCAATCTAAGACATAATGCAAAATCATAACGACAAATCGGCAACGTGAGTACAGAGATCGTTAGGAATCCTTATTAATGATAAGTGAATCACCAAGAAAAATCAATCCAAATTAAAAATTGTATTAGTTCGTGGTAAATGACATCTAAACTAAACGGGTTCATCAAAATGAAGATGTTGGTGGCAAATTGTAACAATGTAGTTTAGATCAAAGTAACTCACTTCACCAAGCGACACTAATCCTTTTTAAGCGCATGCCAGGAAGTGGGCTTTACATGTATATAAAATACTATCAAAGCCATGATATGCAATCAATGCTTAAGATGTCATCCTTATTAAAAACACCTTTAGACCGATCAATTCGTGCGTGTCTTGGAAGTCCATGGAGAAGGAAAAAGTGCGAACAAGCTAAGAAGACATTTTAGACAAGATGAAGCTAAAGAAAAAGGAATATAAAGTATTAAACATGCGCGGTTAATACTTAGGAGTAGGGATGAAAGCGAAAAAGAATAATTCGAAGTATCTAGCGTAGTTTATAGCACATACAAGGATATAAATTTAAGGATAATGTCTTTTTTAGATAGAATAAGGAAAAGGAAACATTCGTTTTATATTTTGTAACTCGATTATTCGTCATTTTATATTTTATATTATAATATCATAATAGAATATATCTTTGAAAACATATTTCTATTCATATTATAATATTACAATATAATATATTTATGAAAACGTAAAATCTTTAAACTTTTTTTGACAAAATACAGAAGTTAAGACATGGCACTTTAATATACATTCATATATGGCATAGAGCTTATCTTCTAGATTTTCTTTTACATGTTGTTAGTAAATTTGTTAATTTACTTTCTTCATAGGTGTGACTGTATTATGCTATATGTTCATTCATATGATAAAGTTGAAGTTAGAATTAGACACTGTATCGATGCTTAGTTCATGATAATAGTATTTCATGCATATGATGAAAATTTTATAATTTAAATTTGTCGTGCAAAAATATGTAAGACTATATGTGTCCAATAATTTAACTTTTTATCTATTCGTTTGATTACTTTTAAGGATAAAAAATAAGAATAAATGTGTAAAATTATATCTGTCCAATAATTTAACCTTTTATATATCCATTTTTGTTAAATTTTTAAAGATAAAGATAAGGATAAAGATGTAGATATATAATGAAGGATAAAGTTAAAGATCTACATTTTATTTTAAGGATAAAGATAAAAATATAGCCATTTTCCAAACCATTAAATAACCTTTTTCATCCCTGCTCAGGAGAGAAAAGCAAGCTGTGAACCAACATATCATACGGAAAGATGTAGTCCAATGCAGTTGCATAGCTTTTTGGAAATTTTCAAAGAAGAGGTACTTCAAAAGAATTAAAATTCAATATACCTCTTTTTCATGCCAATTACTAATATAAATTGTTTATTTAGAGATCAGTCGTTTTTTATTCCCTTTCAGACTTCAGTAACATTTTATAGAAATTTGGCAGCGTCACAATACACATTTATATTTACATATATACCTATAACATACCAAGAATCCAGGGAAGGCATATAAAGAATCCCAAATATTGATGATTTCACCTTCACATCATGGAAAAAAGATAAAGTGAGAGGGATATGTTCAAAGATAGATTGGTTGGAATTAGGGATGAAAACGGAAAAGGATAACCCAAAATGTCTATCCTTATCCATAGTTTATAAGACACATTATGATATAATTTTAAAGATAAAGATAAGGATACTTTTCTTATCCTTTTTATTTATTACAAGGGAAAGGAAGCAACTGTTTTTGTATCTTGCAACCCGGCTATCCGTCCTATTATATTTTATATTATAGTATTATAATATAATATATTTTGAAACTATATTTTATATTACAAGGGTGTTCGTACTTGGCCAATTCAAGTAGGTTCCATCCTCCACTTACCCATCACAGATAATCAAAAAAAAAAACTAAGTCCAGAAATGAGCCTTGAAGTGCTTAATGAAAGGCATAGGAGACCAAAGCATCATTCAGGGAGATATGACCAATTGAGGAAGTAAAATGAGGCATCACAACTTGAATGATGAAGCTACTTAATGGAGTTGGAGCTATGGTTGTTGAAAGGGGGGCTGTTGAAGGGGAAACTGGTTGCAACTCAGGAGGTAGATCCTCCATGGCGTATCAGAAATGTCATCCAGTCATGCAGAAGAAGGAGGCTTCAGGAAGCTCCTAATATTAGCGTCAAGTACATCCCAAGATCTGCTGATCAGGCTGCACAAGAATTAGCTAAGTTCACCAAATCTCTTACTCGTAACCTACAATGGGATCTCTGAGAAGTCCCCTTTTGTATTCTCCAAAGTATTTTTATATGTAATGAAGTCACACGTCTAGAGCCTTTTTTTTCTTGAAAAAAAGGACATTACAACAAATACTTCACCTATAAAAAGGCTGCCAACAAAAGAAAAAAAAAACCTAATACTATGAAGGCAGCAAAACAAATTTGGACTGAACGGAAAACTCGCGAACTGAAGGTGGAAAACAGATTTAAACCGGATGGAAACTCTCCCTTCTTAGATGTCATAGATTTGGAGGAAGGATATTTCATTTGAGAAGCGGTATTGGATAAGTCTCTGCCTTTATTAGTTTTGCCTTGTCACTGATATGTTTTTAGTTTTGCTAGTCAGTTGATCAGCATTGGTGATCTTTGTTTTCTTAGCATCACTTGTTGCACCAATAGGCGGTATTACATCGCTAGGCAGTGTTTTTAATTAAATTTTTTTTTTTTCTGAAAGGCTTATGGTATCCTATATGACCGTGCAATTTAATCTTAGATCAAACATTTTTAGTTTTTTTTTTAAATTAAAAGCATTGCTTGACGGTGCAGAAAGTGTTTCTCTTTTTGGCCTAATTTGATATAAAAGATCCTTTGTAGTTTCCACCTCTGTTCCTTCCATTTGGGCCCCTTCCTTCTCTCTTAGATTTGACTCTGTTCCTTCTCCTCACTTTGGCTATGATCGTTTGTAATCATTCAGCTCGGTATATCTTCAGATGCACCAACTCCTTGTAAGATTGGAAGCTCATGTCGGCAGCCGATGTGTAGTGGATAGCTAGACAAGACACCTCCGCTTCCGTTCGAGAGCACGTAGGTTCGTTCCCTAATAGGATCACTGCAGAATTTTTGTACTTTCCACGAAAGTCTCGCCCCCTTAGGGTGGAAATGAACAAGTTTTATCCTTTCTTGCTCCGCTTGGGAAGAATTCTTGCGCTCTAAGCAGTCTCGTACAATGGTCACTCAACCAAGAGCTCATGTGCCTAGACCACTAGACCACTCCCCCTCCCACCCACCCCCCCACCCCCTCCAAAAAATAAAGAAGAAGAGAAAAGGATCAAAAGCTCATGATGACTTTCTACCATATTATAAGAGTTTGATGAAGATTGTGTATGTAATAATTGGCTTCCTTTTAGTATAAACAAATATTTTATGAAGGTTTAATTGTATTTAGTTGTGATATAGTTAATCATAGAAATAGAAATGGTAGGAATATAATTTGTAAAATTACATAGGATTTATTTTTAAGTTACCATGATTAATATGCTTAAAGAAGTTATATTATAAAAAGAGATTTTCTTTATTATATTAACTTTCTTTCTCTTCCCACTAGTGGGTGAAGGTGAGAAAAATGGAGAAGAGTTGAGAGATTTTAATGAGAGCGATTTAAATGAAACGAAGGTGATAGTATAGCTTTAATTATAGATATCTCATATGCTACGAGAGTTTTTAGAGAAGTAAAATGCTACCCTTGCGTTTTTAAGATCTAAGGAATTAATGATCATTTAAAATGTAAATTGAAACTAGAGTTCTTCTAATCAAGGAAACTAACATATAATAATATAATATCGAATGACAAATTTATAGAACAATCTTATATGTACTAGAAAATCTACTTAATTGTCTATACATAGGATAGAAGAAAATATTGTAACTGATGCTTCGTGCATTTTTCAAAAGTGTAAAAAGAAAAACATTGCCACTTATTTACGAAGGGGAATTAAAGGTGCTAGTTCTACATTTGAGAGAACCCGACAATTCAACTCAAACGCAGGCCTCAACTACTATATAACAAGCAAAAGACCCATGTGATGCATGGGCAGGAAAAATAAATAAATAAAAAGATTGGTTGATGAGAATTTTTGTTATTTCAATAAAGTTATTTTATTTAAAATTATAAAAGTAAAATTTAAAGAATAAAATAAGTCAAATTAAGATAATAGTAATATTTTAAAAAGTATAAAAATCAAGATTATGTACAATTATCAATTTAGAAAATACATAAATGTATTATAATTGTTATTTATTAAGTATTTAAATAAGTATATAATATAAAATGAGAATTAGGATATTGAAATATTAAGAAACTATACTTTTAATTTTAGTTTTGCTATAATTGGAATAGTTTTGCTATACTTTTAAAAAATAAAGATAAATAAATTAAGGTGACCTATAATTGTTATTTTTCAAGCAAACAAATAGCCATATTATAAGTGTTACTCATAAATTTATTTTGAGTGTAATAGGAAGTGAGAGTTAGGTTATCAAAATAATTGTTCCAGTATTTGAAACTATATTTTTTAAATTTTATTTTTGCTCTAATTGGAAGACTATTTTAATTTTAATTTTGTTTTTAATTATTTACATGTAATAGACTAATAGTAGTCAACGGCACCAAGATGTAGCATAATTAAGATACAAATTCATGATTCTACACGCATATCATATGGAACTAATTTTTGGATGGGGAAAAATTTGGATTAGCTGGTGGTAGATAGATTTGCGTAGGTCCTCCCATGTAGAAGAAATTATTTGTTGCATAAAAAGGGCTAGACTTTACGGGCCTTATAATTTGGGATCATAATAACCTAATTATTTAATGCTCAATACCACTGCATAAAGTAAAGGTTAAAAAAAGTAGAGTGGGAGATGGTAAATTCCCACGAAAAATTTCTCCTTAGATGACATATATTAATTTTGAATGAATAAAATTATCAAAAATTTTAAAATATTAATAACTAAGTAGCTAATAGATGTACCGGCTATAATAATATGTTGAACAAATATGAAGAGTTCCTATAATTAAAATGCAAATTCATATGGTTCCACAGGAGTGGTCCAAGTGACAAATTTTTTTAAAAAATTATGCCATATAACATTTTTTAGAGGAGAGATGACCACGGTACATTCGTTAACTCTCACGATAATCACAAATCAAATTTACATAAAAAGAAATAAAGAAGAACATGAACTGAAGAGAAACTTACGTAGAATTGTAGATAGTAGGTAAAGGAAAATGAAACTTCAAGTCGAAGAGTTGAATTCAGAGTGTGTGCATCCTCACCCCCATCATTTACACATAGATGGCGAGGTTTTGGGTGACAGACACTCGCAGAAGCAGCAAACATGTGTCATCACAGCCCGAAAATATAGAGGTAACATACAAATATAGGAGAGTATATATGGAGGTAACATACAAATAAAATATCATGCCAAGGAAGTGAACAATGGCCGCAAGATAAATAATAATATCATGCCAAGGAAGTGAACAATGGCGGCAAGATAATTAGCATGCGTGTCGATCAAATGCTCTTTGCCATCCCATCTCTCAAGAGAAAGCATGAAAAAATGTACGTATGAGGGTCTTGACAGATATGAACTACCATGCATGCGACTTCAAGAGTGCCTCAACATGCTCCACCGCCACAAAATGGACATTTTTTTTTTTTTTTGAAATCAAATAGGATATCCATTAAGCCACAAAATGGACATTGTCATCAACTATTCTGGTAGGCCTCAATATCAACAAAATTATTAAGCACGAAGATTTACATATAAATATCTCTACGACGCCAATTCTAATAATTTTACTCAAAAAGAGACAAGTTGGACATGCAGCAAGATGTGTGTGTGTGTCATGTGAGAGAGAGGGAGAAAGATTACAATCCTCATGTTGATGCTTTATAGTTAATAGAAGGGGAATCTTGTCATAAGCAATACTCCTACAATTGTGTTAGTTTCTCTTCCGGCGTTGAGTACGTGAAAAAAAGATTCAGGACGAGGCAAGACTTTAAATTATTGTATTTTGATTCTTTTAAAGGCAGGTACCTAGTCCTCAATCTCTTATATATATGTTCATAATGTCGTTAATTTAAAATAATATTTTTTTTCCTCAGTTTGTCAACTAACTCCCTCTCCATTGAAAATCCATCTCACTATAATGACTCTTAAATAGCTTTTCACTTCATTTCTACATGAGATGTGAATAGAATAATTTATAAACTTAACTAAGAGTTTTATTAAGGCTAAACCTATATGACCGAATTTACAAACTGTACTATTAATGAATTTGGCAAAAGACTAATTAATATTGTTTTCTTCATAATTGTATATTTTACTCAAATATTCTTAGAAAAGCTCTAAAATTGATGCATGCTTAGTAGTGAATTATTCTTATAATATAATCTTCATTTTGACTAAATATAAATGATTTCTTATTATGCTTCTGAAAAGATATGTGAAAGTTATATGAATGATGTGACAATTACCACCGTACATGGATTAAGACTCTTAAGTTATTGTCTTTAATTTAGGAGGATATGACCTGATGTGTGGACGATTAGAATTCTTCAATTAAATTTGATTGAGTTTGCTGGGGAGATGAAACCCACTTAAAGGAAAAGTCTAGCTAGCTCCTTTCCTATGACTTTTGCACCTCTATACTAACTGGAGCATATGTGCAAAGGATATAACATCTTATGTGTGGATGGACTTTATGCCACTATCATGATAATTGATATTTTATGTCTTTATAATAAGACTCATATTATATTAATGATATGAGGATTTTGTATATGAATTGTTTGACATATAATGATTTATTTTGCACGACTAATTCTTTTCTTGAATCTATAAAATTCAGTATTAATTTTGTCAGTTAACATATATATGATAGTCATTATGACATATATCTTCGTAAATTAATGGTGAATGCCTGCTGAGTTAGAATAACTCATACTTCTTATTATTTTATAGGGTCAAAAGAATAGAAGACTCAAATAAAGGACATCAAGAAGAATAAATATAAAGATTCGTCGAAGTTAGTAGTTTTACTGATGGTTCTCTTTTATTTATTGTGACTCTTTATTTGTCTCTCTCCTATTGGTGAATAATTCCGCTGTAAATGGGCATGATATATATTCTTATGTTGGGTTTCTCTTCTCACTATCATGCTTCTTATTTGTGCCGGATTGAGGACTAATTTGGCACGAACGGACGTATGACAGTGTACTGTGTCATCTTGGAATAGTCACAAATAGATGACATCTTAGGGAGCTCACATGTTAATGCTAAATCTACATGTATCCAATTAGAAGCATGTTCTCAGAGTTTTGCTCTTTCTTCAAAAGAGTTATACTTGCTGCATCATTTGCGGTCAGTGCAGTTCTTGCATCGCAAGCAAGACTATAGCAACAAGCTTATTTTTTTAATATTTTGTAAAAAAAGTTTAGGTCAAGTCCATCATCTCGACATATCTGTACAATTAGATCTTCAATCGAATAACCTAAAAAAATTAAGTTTATTAAATTATTTATTTTATTTATTTTTTAAATAATCAGATCATAGATTAAGTTGTATAGATGTATAGGAGATAATAGGGCCGACTTAAAATAATTCAAAAAACCTCTTTTTCTGTTTCCTATGCCGCACCACAGGCAGTGCAGCAAATATAACTTCTTCAAAAGATTAGTTGCAATCTCACAAGTTTCAGTCAACTATGAGGTAGTTTAGTGTGGCAACTATTGATCCTTGTCCTTTCTTTGACACCTTTGTATCAAACTTGGTAAAGGTAGGCTTTTGATTTCTACAATTTGTAGTCTCCTCTCTTTGCGGATCATAAACTTGCACATTGCACTAGTTAGAGGTCGTATGAGAATGGTATGGATATGGTCCTCGTATGAGTTGTTTGCTACATAAAGTCTTCTTCAGAGAAGGAGGATATATAGGAAGTAAGATTGGAAGCTAACCTCCTGCGAATAAATTCGCAGGCAGCCATCTTCTTAAAATGAGGGAAAGTAACACATCTTCTGAGATCAAAGTTTACAATACGGACGCAACACAGGCTTTGAGACCAAAAACTACTAATACGCAGGCAACTCTTTAGGGCTCCTCGTCCACAACCTTAAGTTCAAAGAGAATTTGATCAAAATTTCTGATGTTTACGATCAACGTGATGGGGTTAGATAGGCACCTCCTCTTGCGGGCCATCCAAATGAAATTAGAAACCTGCGTAATTATGAAAGGAGAGTCTTCTCTTATTCACAACATCAATCGCTTGCAGTGCGGTGCAGTTTGCATACTAAGTTGTAGCAACAATTTTATATTTTATATATTTTTAATTATTTTTATTATGGACTTCATCATGTTTAACAAATTCATATAGTTTGATTTGCGATCGGACAATTCAAAAAATTTAAAAAAATAAAAAAATAAATTATCTGATCGAAGATCGAATTAGATGCGTATGCCGAACGAGTCTACCATAAAAAAAGTTTAAAAAATAAAATAGTAAAACAAATTTAAGCTACGTCGCATGCAAGTACGACTCATTCAAAATATATATTAACAGCTGTTTAAGAGAAATAGAGAAATTAAATTTGATCGTGAACCGTAGCATCACCCACCCCATAATTTATTGGTCATACTTATTTTATTCACATTAAGAGATTACCTGACTTCGGAACATCGTCTACTCCTTACACTATTAGTCATGCTCATGTACCTTAAGAGATTTTTGGTTAAACTTAAAACATTATAGTATTTTATAATATTTTACATCAACCTAAACAATACCTAAAAATGAAGAATCCAGCGAAATTTCTGACTTGGGCGTTTGATTAGTCGGAAAAGGCCAGAAAGGGGCCCCTTTATGGAGGTCCTGGCCGGCTCTCGTTTGTTCTAAAGAACTCTTTTCGAAAATTGGCAGTCCTGGACAGAGGACACAGGAGCTGGGGGTTTGAATTCAAAGAATCTCCCAGACTTGCAAATTTGTTGTTGCTCGCCGTGATCGGTGAACGGTAAATAGAGATTCCTGGTGGGATTCCACTGCCACCGTTCCTTGTTTTTGTCTTGTCATTTGGTCCTTACTGCTACTTTGTAACACCCTCCCACCATGTGTGTTTTCTTTGCTCATCATGTGATCGCTTCCCTTCCTCCTTGTTGGTCCTGGAAATTGAAAAAGTCTTTTAAGCCCTTAATTTTTTAATATTATAAACAAGTCTTTTTTAATTTGATTATTTATAAATAAGTTTTCATAATTTATATAAATTAGTGAAAAACTCTTAAAGTTTACAAATAAATCCCTAAAAATGTTACAAATAAATCTCTAAAAAGACTTATTTATAAAAAAGTTACACTTGTAAAGATTTATTTATAAGTAATGAAATTAAGAGAACTTATTTATAATATCAAAAATTAGAAAAACTTATCTGTAAAAAACCCCTATGACTTATCCCTCCACTTCTCGCGGGAGAATCCGGTCCGGGCGCGTCTCGTGTGCCCGAGACCTCATCGTTGGCCAGGCGTTAAGTAGGGGACAAAAACTCCCCCGTCGGTGCCCCGAACGGCTGTGATCTTGTCCGGAGACGGGATCTTCTGCACCATGGCGCAATGCACCCAGTAAGTAGAGAGTCTACTGCGTGATGTGTTAGGTGGAGTCTGAGAATGTCGCACTTAATATCACTTTGATAACACCACAGGGTGCCTTCTATTCTGCGTGGATCATATGTAAAAATAAGTTATTTTTCAAATAAATGAAATAAATCATTGGAGCTAAAAAATAGAACCATTTATTTTGTTTTATTATGACATAAGTTGAAAAGTATTTTTAATCAAAATATCTCTTATTACAACATAATCAATCTCAAAATAATTACTCACAAATAAATCATTCTATTACCAAATAATGACAGTTTATTCTATGAATAAAGCTTGTCCTACAGGTGGGACACAATATTCCACTCTAAAATGTATTATTTGAATAAGTTATTCCATCCTCCACTAAAGAACATGATATTTTATCTTATATTTTGTTCTGTTATCAAATAAAAACACTTCTTATTTTGACATAAACAATCTATAATAAACTGTCTTGTAATAAATCATTTTCCTATCAACCTGGTGCTTAAGATATTAGTAGAATATGGGTGGAACTGCTTGACTTGAATTTGATTCGATTTGACTTTTGAGTCTGAATTGCATGATCTTATATTTATATCCAACTCACATTTAGATAGAGTATGAGGAGTCGACTAAAATAAAAAGAACCATATAATATATCAGGTCGAAAACAGTTTGGATCATTGTTCTAACTCAACCCAATTGAGCGAAATCTTGGTCAATGTTTTGACTTAAATTTTTACTCACTTACAAAATTTACGACCTTAGTATATTTTTAAATTATTGAATTAAATTGGACTGGCGAGCTAAGTTTTGTTTAGATATCACATTCTTTGTACCAAAATGTAGATTTTGCCTGGACATCACAGTCTTGATAACCTATTCTTATCAACCAGATGCAAAGAACATCGAACTATTTAGCATTTAAAGTCAGTTAATAGACTGACTTCGAACTTATGGTGAAATACTGTGTTTATTGATGGCAACTCAGTATGTGATAATATAAAATTTTTATGTTTATCAATCAAAATTCCAAATCTGACAATAAATTAGCTCAAAGTATAAAAAAATCTGGAGTCGGCGCAATGCACCAGGCCCAGACTCCAGCTGATCACCCTCACAGAGCACGACCGAAACGGCGGCCAAGACCCGCGCCCGCCTGAAACGGCGTGGCACATTCCGTAAATCGTCCCAAGTACCAGCCCCAATGCCCTCCAGATAACGTCCAAAATTCCCATCTCGCAGGCCTCACCGGCGACTCCGGTGCTCCAATCCAAGCGCCTTCTGTGCTCCAAAGTCGCACGCGGCCGTCCACGCCGTCCCCCTCGCTGGCACCTGCAGGCGCGCAACGCGGGCCCCTGCCAGATGCCAACTCACACCTAAGACGTCATTTATTTAGTAGAAACGCCCCCAACGTAGTTTTTTAAAGCCCAATTTATTAGTACTTACAGTTGTTAAGCTCTCTGCTCCCTCTCTTCCACCTCTTCCCCGCTATCCCCGTCGCTCTCAGATCTTCACCACCTCTCCTGCTCCAGTCCACTTCTCCGTCGCGTCGTCTTCTTCTTGTCCATCTCCTTCGGAAGCAGAGGAGGAAGAGCGGGGAGGAAGAGGCGAGGAGGGACACCAGGCCGGGTAGCTTCTTAATATTTTCTGGTCTTTATTTTTTTATTTTTTTATATGGTTGTGGTGTTGCTACGTTTGGTGTTTGGTTGCTTATGCTTTCATGTTTGGCTGGGAACGGTCCCTGTTCTTGCTTTTTGAAGGGTTTTTTTGGGTCTATTTGGGGAGGGACGGTTAGATGTTGAAAGGAGCACACGCTTGGTTTGGGGGTGTGTGGATGTGATGCTGGTTCTTGTTGCCCTGTTTTCGTGATTCTTGTGATCTGAGTCTTGGAGGTGATTGCGAGCGTTGTTCTTTAGTTTGTTTTGTGAAGATAATCTTGTTTGTTTGTCTATGTGAGAGAGAGGCTCCTTGTTTGGTGCCGGAAATATGCTGCCCCGAACGCTTGGTAAATTTTCCGAATTTTTCTGGGGTACTGTGTTCTTAATTTGTTGCATGGATGAGTAGAGCTTTGCTGATTCTCACATCTTTTGTTTTCCTGAAGGCTACGGGCTGCCTTTTGTTTCTGTTCATGGAATTCCTAGTTTTTTTTTTTTTTAGAAGTTTTCTTAATCTTTCTTGTGCATGGGACATTGCTGGGTGAGTTTATGATATTTATTTTTAATATGTGAAATCGTAATATTCTGGACCAGGGGGTGTGTATTCTGTTTCTGGATTTCCGGGCGTCTCCAAGGCATCTCCAATTAAAACGCTGACACTTCATCTGGACTTGTGTGGGTTTTCTTACATCACCCTTGATCCTTTTCCTTTTTCATGTACTTATGTCTTGTGAGTAGTTTTTCTTGAATCCTGTCCACCGTTGATACGCGTCTTTTGCCTTAAAAATGTGGTTCTTACTTTCACTTTTGTGTACTTTGTTGACTTCTTACAGACTTGATTTTGAACGACTTTACATTGATGAAGACAAGTTGTGTTGTGCGGTGATTAACAATTGGCGGGGTAACCGAGACGCTACAATGAAGGAAAAGAGACTGAAAAGGCTTCTTTCATCGATCAGAGGACATATTGACTCTAGACATTCGGAAGTGGTTCAGGAAAAGCAAAGTAAATTTCCCTGCATTGGCTTCAATGTAGTGATCTATGTATTTTCCATGTTTAGTGGGGATAGTGGAACTCATGTCGTTTTTTGTGGGGTATGTGGTGTTTTGGTCTTCTTGTGGGTAATGAAATTAGCCTGTGGCTTATTTCTTTGGGCTTCATGCACATGTTATAAATTATCTAAAAAATGGGTTGTTTCATTCATCATTGTGCATTGTTTTTTGTTTTTATTTATTTTCTGTCTCATTCAACATTTTGAAAATGCATAGTTTTTTCTCTTCTTAAACTGAAGTTGATTTTTATATTCCAATAACTTAAATGCAACCTATGTCTTATGAGAAATGGCCCAAAAACCCTTTATAGCTCTAGTTCTCCTGTTTGCTTTACCTCTCCAGCTTTCCACCATTTATATTTTACTCACTGTATGAGCATTATGAATAAAACACTACATTGGTATTGCAGATATTGGCACAAGTTTGGAGAAGCTACTGAATCTGGCTGATGACAATGATCAGAAAGATGCCAATTTACTTGAACATTCAAATGAAGCATCTGACCTGCGGCCCCTTGTTCAGGAATTATATAGGCGGTATGAGTCTCTTTATGGTCATTATGATCATTTGGTTGGCAAGCTCAAGAAGAAAGTCCATCATGATGGAAAATCAAATGGCAGCTTCTTGTCCAACTCCAGTTCATCAGATTCTGATTCCTCAGATTCAGAATCAAGTGGGTTCTACAACCATAATGAGAAGAAAACCAAAAGAACTGAAGGGAGGGAAGTGGAAGAAGAGAAAATTTCTGTAGAAGACTACCAATACCTGAGGGAACAACTTGAGAGCTTGAAAACTAGAAATGCGGAGATGGAAACTGAAGCTATGTCTATGATCTCAAAGATTAAAGAAGGAGAATCTTTGGCCACCAAGTTAGTTGAAAGGGAAGCAGGATACCTTGCAATCGAAGATGAATTGAACAGTATGAAGGAAAGAAATGAGGCTTTGCAAGTTGAGAATAAGAATTTGAAGCAAGAATGTAATCAGCAACGAGCTCTTACCAGCGAAAGGCTACAACTCGTTGAAGAAGAGAAGGAAGTCTTATTGCTGGAGAAGTCTACCACCCTTGACAAGTTAGTGCAGGCAGAAAGATCTGTGGAGGAATTCAAAGTCAACATTGAACAACTGAAAGATGAGATATTGAAGCTGCAAGGTGAGAATGCTAATATGAAGGGAGGATTAGAAAACTTGCAAGATGAGCTAAGCAGTATGAAAGAAAGAAGCAAGGACCTGCAAGTTGGGAACATGGATCTGAAGCAAGAATTGGAAAACTCTAATAAGCTACAGGCCCTCACCAATGAAAGGAATGAAGGTCTCTTGCTTGAAAAATCAATGATCCTCAAGAGGCTGGAGGAGGCAGATGAATATGTGGAAGGATTTAAAATGGAGGCTGAACAATTAAAATATGAGATATCAAAATTGCAAGATGAGAATGGTGCTTTGAAGCATGAACTTGAAGAAAAAACTCAGCAAGTGGATGATTTAAACCAAAAACTGATGTCCATAAATGAAGAAAAGGATGCAGTGAGCTCAGAAAATTCCTCTCTGTTGGACAAGATTCAGCTGTCAGATGAAATCACCAGAAATCTCAGGGATGAATCAGAGCTGTACTTGAAATTGGCAAATGAAAGATTATCTGAAAATGTGAAGTGGTTGTCAGAAAATGAAACACTGAAGCTTGAACTGGAAGCAGCGAATCAACAGGTAGCCGATCTCATCCAGAGACTGTCAACTTTTGAGGAAGATACCAACTCTCTGAAGTACGAAATATTGGAGGTCACAGCTAAGATGCAAGAGGATGAAAAAATCATCCAAGAACTGAGGAGTGAATGTGGGCTTTTGAAAGATGAAAGATCAAAACTATTGGGCATCAACGAAGACTTGAACCAGCAGCTGAAAGTCATAGATGATGAAAAAACATCATTGTCTTTGGAGCATAGTGAAGTAGTCGTTAAGTTAAAACAGATACAAGAAGGCATGGAAATTCTGTCAAAGGAGTTAGAAAGATCAAGTGCTGAGAATTCTCAGCTGAAGCTTAGGTATGAAGGCCTTCAGATTGAATTTGAAGGTGCCAACTCTGAAGTGGCTGACATGAGGATAATGTTGCAAGAGTCGCAGGAAGAGAAGTCTGCAGTTACTGCCAAAAACTCAGTGCTTTTAAGCAAGACTGAGGAGCTTGAGAAGATGCTGGATGAGTTAAAAGCTGAAATACATAATCTTGAATGTGATAACTCTGTTTTGAAAAACAAAATTGAGGATCTTGTTCATAAACTGGAATCTGTTGAAGAAGAGAAAAACATGTTGGCATCAGAGAAGCTTGTAATGATGAGCAAACTGGAGCAAGCCGAGGGTAGTCTGAAAGAAATACTAAATGAAGTGGAACAACTGAGGAGGGAGAATTGCCTGCTTCAGCAAGATCAACTTGACATGCAACGTGAAATCTCTGAGCTGGGAGGAAGTTTAGAAGGTAAAGATGCTGACATCTCTTGTCTTCAGACGAATCTTGAAGAAGCCTCTTCCCAGATCCAGGCTATGACGAATAATGCAGGTAGCCTGCAACGGGAGCTTGACTTAGCAGGCATCAAGATAAATGAGTTGGAAGATCATGTTAAAATAATGACGAACATGGCCTCAGAAAAACAGACTCTAGTGGAGAGGCTGGAAAATGAACTAAGAAGCGAAGTCCTCAGTCGAGAAAATGTGTTGAAAGAGGAGAAAAATAACCTTCATGAGTTGCTTGCAAAATATAGGCTACTCGAAAGCCAGTTCCAGGAGTCATCCATGAAGCTTGATATTGCAGAAGGGAAGCTTGCAGAAATGGCATCCAAGGATGAGACCATCGGGTTGCTACATGAAGTTGTTCAAGAGCAGAAACTACAGATGGGCGGACTGGAGGAGAACCTGATAGAACTGTCAGAGAAACTAAAAATTTCTGAATCAGAGAAAGTGGATTTGGATAAGGAGATCATGAAGCTAGGCGGACAGGTTCAAACTCTTGAAGTCCAGCTACGCCTGTCCAATCAAAAGCTTAAAATTACTGAAGCTGAAAACAAGGAGAAGGAAGAAAGTCATATGAGGACAGTGGCAGCATTGCAAGAAGAACGTAGAAGGCTGGAGGAACATACAGTGATGTTATCATATAAGATGAATTCCATGGAAGATAAACTTGAGGAAGTTAAGGGAGTAATAAAAGATCAAATGGAATCTCTGGGTGAGGCATTGAACACTCTGGATTTAAAATTAGAGGGACGATGCGGGTGGATCCAAACACAGATATCTAGCTGCACTGATGATGTCGCAACGATAAAACGTTGGACCAAGGCATTCATGGACGTGAGAGAAGGATTGAAGAATGAGAACAGAGAATTGAAAGTGAGTTTGAACTGTAAAGAAGGAATTATCTGTGCGTTAAAAGATGAAGCAGGTGCATTAGGATCACAGCTGGAAACAAAGACAAACGAGGAGGAAAAACTGGTACTAAAGGTGAGTCAGTTGGAGAAAAGAATTCGAGAGCTGGAGAAAAAAGTGAAAGAGAAGGAAGAAGCTCTGTTCTCTAAGGACGAGGAGAAGAGGGAGGCCATAAGGCAGTTGTGCTTGCTGATTGAATACCATCGAGAGAATTGCAACCATCTTTGCCGGGTTTTGTCTTTTACCCTGAAGAGAGGTAGGCATACTGCGTAAAATTCATAATTTTCACTATTCTTTCTTACATCAAACAGTAGAAGATCAGTGTAGCTCTTCAGCGTCTGTTTTGATAACTGTTGTAAATGTTGGCCCGTCCTATCCTCAATCCCCAAAATGCCAACCCCCTAGAAGTGAAGGGTAAGTCCTGGTTGATCCTCGATTCCATTCTAGAGCGGTAGAGACCAGGAGAGCTTTTGACATTTCTGTGATGATTGATTTTTGTTGTAGCAAGTGTGTTAATATGACATTGTATGGGAAAGAAAGGTGTCCATAGCAGGTTCGTTCTATTTGGTGCCTTGTTCTATCTTGCTATGCTTTTCATGTGGTTAAGGCGTTATTTTAGATGGAGACATGTAAAGAATTTGGTAGTGTAGATGCATGTGGGTGCTATGCCTGGTGTCATTTGGTTGTGAGCCTCTGCAAAATAGAGGTCTCGTGGGGTCATGATTTGCCATACCGGATGACTCGTGCTGACTTATGTGACTCATACTATATCAAAGCGAACCCGAATCGGTGCGACTCGACCGAGTCTTATGCGATTTGGAAGAACTTTTCCATACGACTCGGCCGAGTCGGCACGAGTCGACCCGACTTGTACTGGATCATGGGAGATCCGAATCGGTCCGACTTTTCGAGTCGGCGAACCTTACTTGGGGTACATTGAATGCGACAATATTCATCCTGCTGTCATGAGTAAATATGATGAAAATCCGGCGTGCTGCCTGGTTTCAACATCACCGAGCCACAAATTTCTCCTGTTAATATGCCGAAAGAGACGACATTTGTTGGTAAATTCATTCATACAGTTTTTGGTGAATGGCGTCCCAAGATAGATCAGCTTGTATGAAATTTTCATGGATAGCGCTGCTTGCATCTTTGGCCCAAAACTAAGCGATGGATTTGTAAGTCTGAATCCCGTTGGGTTGGTTGCAGAGATGGCGTCCACACCTCCCATGTGTTGAAGGTGTGTGGAGCTTGATCCTTATTTTGGTAGGCATGCTTTGCAGCCATTTTTTTACTGACATTTTGACTGAGGTGAAACCTTGGGTATATGAGTACGGGCGTGAAAGACATCTTGAATGAGCTGAAACCTTCAACATATGAGTAGAAGTGTGAAAGAACATCGGATTATCCGTTTATCCGTGCACTTCTAAACTTGAAAGAAAGGATGTGGATGCAATTTTAAGGTATAGGATAATAACTTCACAAGAGGATGAAGCATACACCTATTTTTTAATTGAATTATCCAAACATTTTCTTTTCGCTCGCCTTAACCATTGATCAGATCTTATTTACCACACTTATCTTCCAGCTGTTTATGAACAGGGTCCCACTTTGTTGCATCTCCCATTATCAACATTGTTCTCCTAATTCGGTTTCTTATCTACTTGTCTACAAAATTTATTTTCTCAAGATTTGATAAGTAGAAAGTGTTCGGACTTATCTATTGGGGCAGAATTTACGCTGTTATGTTTTGTAACAATATTTTGTATGGACTAATTAATGGAGAAAGAATTTACACGGTTACATTTTGGAACATTTTTTTTTTTTTTGGGGGGGGGGAAGTAACATAGCAAGAGGCTTTCCTTCGTGCCTACTCTTGTAGGATATTATGTCCTTAATAATTCTAAAGGATAAGTGTACATGGGTATAAGAAAAAATAAAATAGAGCTTTTCCTTAAAAAGATAATCACAGGGTCACTGTTTATTCCTATAGCTGTTTACATCCATAAATGTGACGCCGTATGTGCGGAAACTGATGTGAACATCCACATGGGCTTGGGCGCTAGGGGAGCTGTGGGTCACTTTATGTCCATCTTATCCCTTCCGAGATGTGCCCGCAAGTTTATGCCAAAAACGCCTTCAAGTTATGCTAGTGAGCATGAGTAAGATGAGACGGGTCCGGTACTGGAACGCCAACGAAATGGGTGGCGTGCTTCTGTTAGAGCACTTTGCATGTCTGATGGACTGGGGCAAGCGTGAGTGAGACTGGTTGCGGTAGGGGAGAAGACGGGGTACTTGAGTGGTGGAAACTGGAACGTGTCCTTGCGCTGGGGGACAGGCCAGGCCTGGTCCGTTTGGGCTATCTAGGCTCGGCCTTTGAGCTGAATTTTGGCTCACTTTATGGTCCAGAGTTTATTAGATATGAGAAATGAGTTAATACCTGCTGCAATGCTCCACTGCAGTAAGTATTTAAAAAATATTATTTAATTTTCTTAGGTCCGACCCATAAGCTCTATATATCTGTATAATCTGATCTCCAATCAAATAATCCAATTTTTTTAAAAACAAACAATCGAGTCCTAGTGAACAGCAAAAGAAGAAATTCCTTAATTGGCCGAGCCCAAATTATTTTTGATTTTTGGGTCTTCGTAATCAAAGCCAGGGAAGCGATCGCAGAAGCTCCAAGACAGGCGCCTCCATCTGTCAGCCGGCTGGCGTACATGAACAACGTGTGCAAAGCTCGCATGCATCTTTGTAGCAGCTGGTTCTACTGGAAGGGGTGGGCGGGGGGAGGATGGATGGAGGGTATCAGAATAGGGTCCCCTCTTTTTTTATTTTATCATGTTTTGTAAGTTAAGAGTTATTAAAATATATTTCAATAGTGTAACCAAACATCGCTTTTAATATATTTTCACTATGAAAATATATATTTATAAAAAAATATTACATTATAATGCAATCAAACAACCCCATTGCTACAAATGTCTCATACTGTAGCAGCAGGAGATATTGCAGTAAGTATTAATCATGAAAAAGATTTTTCTATATTGTCACTTGGACGTTGCACTACAATCATGCCAGACGGGGATGCAATACGATTTTAAACGGTGTGTGCTGTTTGATCTATTCGATCCGACAATGGTTATACTGCAATATCCAGAGGATATTCTAGTAAGTATTCTCATTAGATACATCAATAATGATGCAATTGTATTTATTTTATGATGTAATTTGTAACTAACGCACGGTCTAATCTCCCTGAATGTTGAGGTACCCTAATCTTGTCTGTAAAAGAGAGTCCGGACACTAGTTTGATCTCATGGGAGCGGGTTTTCCTTTCACAGAAGTGGTAATCTCTCTTGAATGGGCAGGAAATTAGATTTGATGAGTAATATTTGCTGCCCTACGATGGGACTCCCACATGACTACTCAGAGTCTCCAACCGTGTAAGTATTATTTAAGTTTGGACTGAAACCAGTCAGTCCAACACGAGACTAACCTGGGCCCTGTATTCTGGAAAAGTCTGGGCCAGAATCTTGACTCCGCGCAGCCCAAATTAATAGTTCCCTTGTGTTGTGCGGCTTAGAATCTGGCTGGGATTCGGATGGCCACGAGTTGAGTCCGGTGGGAACTTGGGTATTCGATAGGGCATCAAACAGGATGAAGGAGTTGAAATCGGATTCTGGAGTGGGAATCCGGATGAGACTCGGCGTAAAGGGGTTGCTCGGGATACCTCCCTCTCCATAAATATGTATAACCCCCAATGGCGGCTCACCACCGTGGACGTCGAATGTAGGATTTTTTTTGTTAATAAAAAGGATTCGGCTTCTCCGATCTCGTTCTCTCTCTGTGAGCATGTGTGCTGGTTGATCGTCTCCATGGATCGGTTGCAACACCCTTGCATCCGTGAGATTGAAGCCCGCATCTTGTGGCATTTTAGATTACAAACAAAAGCAAAAGACTCCTCTCTTCTGTTTTATATCTCGTTTGCACATTTCAATGTCCCAGGCATTTGCAATCTACGTCATTGAAGAATGCAGCAATATAATTTTTTTTACAATTTTCAAAAAAAGAAGATTTTCTAAACTGGAGGACCATCCCTTGACATCTGTATCAACTAAAGAAATTAAAAAAAGAAAAGGATCCCGTGCCTCACGTGATCCAAGTAATTAGATTGCGTCATCTAATGGCTACACACTGCAATACAAGTGTTGCAGCAAGTATTACTTCTTACATTAGGTTCGACAGAGACTTGGGAAACTCTCATTCTAATCTCTCTGCGTAGGTGATCTTATGAAAAGTAATACTTGCTGCACGGCACTTGCTGCACCGTATGATGTGCACTTCTTAATTTATTTTGAACTTTTAGGGTCATGTCCATCATGTCCGACATGTTGTATAATCTGATCTTTGATTAGATAATTTAATAAAAAATAAAAAATTGAGTCCTAATTAACAGTAAAAGAATTATTCTTAATGGGGTGAACTCAATAAAAAGGGGTTCAGCTTTTGATTCTTCAGGTTTTTTTCTAATTGGTGATCGGGTTATACATACATATTGTTAAGACGAGTCCTACCTTAAAATGATTGAAAAAATAAAGAAAAACAGGTTGTGTCCCTTGTGATGTAGCAAGCGATGTAGCAAGTGTTACTCTTGTAAGAAATAAATACCAATCTAACTGAGTGTACACAGCTCTACCCAAGCAATGTGACTCACTGGTATAGTTTGATAGCAAAAGTAGAAAATTGGACACATACATATGTAGACTTCAACTCAATTTGTAACCTTGGGTGATGTATAGAATTCTATCAAGCGGTTATTTGTTTTATTATAAAACTCTATATTTCTTCAATTTTAAAATCATTGGTTTTAAAATGAGTGAATTTTTGTGATTTTTAAAATGGGGAGCACTTTATTTGGGTCTTTATAAAATACATGAAAATAAAATAAGAAAATACATAGATTATCTAGTTTCAATTTATGGTGATCCTTCTTTGGAAATAAAAATAAAGAAAAAGGCTCCAAGAAGGCCAACAAATACTAAACAAGATTTTGCTTTACACTATTTTATATCATATCAAATATCTGAAAAATACTAAAAAAATAATTTTTAAATTTCATTAATTTACATTGAAACAAACAACCTCTAATAATTTTGCTTTAAATAATAGGATGTTTTACACATAAGCCTCTATACTCTTTTGATATTACAAATAAGCCCTCATAATCTGACTTTTTATAAATAGCCCCTATAATCTACTGTGAATTAGTGAAAGGTCCCTAAAGCTTACAAATAAGTCTTTAAATAAGTCCCTAAAAGGATTTATTTGTAGGAAAGTTGCGATTGTAGGGATTTATTTGTAAATAGTCTGATTAGGAGGACTTATTTATAATATCAAAATATTATAAAGGCTCATGTGTGAAAAACCCAAATAATATAACGAGACTTTATCTAGATATTTATAAAATATACAAAAATAAAACAAAAATCAATTTATGATGATGCTTATGTGAAAATCAAAATAAAGAAATAGACTCCAAATAGACGAACAAATACTAAACAAGATTTTGTTTCACATTGTTTTATATCATATCAAATATCTGAAAGACACTACAAAATAAAATTATCTTTTAGATTTCATTCTTTTACATTAAAACAAACAACTACTAAATAAATTTACTTTAAACATTAATATAATGAGACTTTTGGCTCCTTGAACTCTTCTGAGAGAAGAAACAGGTGTCAGGGTGGAATTTCTCTGGTTCTTTCGATCCCGTGGCATCAGATCAACCTTTCCGGGGGCAATAAAAGTCTACGAGCATACGAATTTGAGCTTATTCCCTCTGTTTCTTCTTTACCAAACAGAGCACTTTGGTGATCACCCACACATTAGGATACAGGTTATTCTTCCATTTTCGAACCACCGCATAAGAATCGTGGAATTGCCCTTGCAATTCCATGCACAAAGCTGAGGCTTTTTCCTCACCTTTACATCTTAATATATTGACGTTGCCATTTGTTACCCTTTGTTGGACATAACATAGTAGGAAATATCCGTTATGAGCTAATGAATGAGCGAGCCCTAGGGAGGATCAAGCCAGGGCAGGCCCATTTAGATAAAAATCGGCCCAAAATCCAGCCCTTGCCAGCCAAGGACGGGCCAAATAGGGTCGACCCAAATCCGTATCCGGGCTATCCAACCTTCTTAAGCGAAGCCCACATAAAATGTCCAAACTCGCCTATGAAAGAGTAATTGTCAAGGAGTACTACTTTGCTGCAATGCAGGTGGTTCTGCACCTCCTTGCATTGAGACAAACATAATTCTTTCTTTAAGGTTTTTAAGGTCGGATTTCACGTCTTACGTCTCTATACAAGACGACCTCCAATTGAACAACTCAAAAATTTTTAAAAAAATAAAAACTGTTATTAATCTTGATCTATTAAAGTTATTTTTTATTGTTCATTACGACTTGATTATTCTAAACTTTCTAATTGATCAATTTGTACTGACATGTGGAACATGTTGGATCCAAATTTAAAAAAAGTATTTATATTTTAATATTTATTGTAATGCCCCGATGTATGACTCCTGTTACTCATCGGCAAGACTTGGACCCAATTTCTCATGGTAAATAATAACACATCTCTAGACCACCAAAGAGAACATAACGCCCGACCAAGATTCCTCATCCAAAATTCCTCTGATGTGTGGCATCCTAGATTGGCAAATTGACTGCTCACGTGGCATGTTGGTAACATACAGGGAGGGAGATACTCCCCGGCACTAGCTGCACCCGACCAGTGTACAAGCGTCATGTTCTCACTACTTCTCGTGTACTCCTTACTATTAGGTGTGTCATCTAAAATGAAATCTCTTCATATGCTCGAGATCACATGCTTGACGGATGATAACTCAGTTTAATTCTAGGTACAAAAAAAGGTTGAAACTATACCAAGGGCTTTGATACCCTATCGAAATTATTAAATCAGCAATTCAAAATCTTAAAAGACAATGCATAGAGATCTAGGACATTATCATTTTAAACACATTCGATTTTCTCTTTTCTAATATCTTCTAAGATTCAGTGAGAAAACAAGAAAAATACAAATGGGTTCATATATAAGGTGGAGGAGGGGTGCTTATTAATTTAGTGGGAAAACAAGAAAATAGAAATGGGTTTATAAGGAGAACAGCACCTGGCCCAATTTCCGGTTAGGTGAAGTGGATCAGAGCATCCCGCCACCTGTCCGACGTACGTACGCCGGCGGCCGCGCTGATGCCTTTGGCCTCTTCTTTTCTTTCCCAAGACTGGGACAGCAGGAACACCTCTTTTATCTGCACGTCATGGACAATATAGTTTAGCTTATTTGATCATTGAAGGTAAAGGCCCTTCTATTAAGCACAGGCTACATCTGTTTCCTCCATTATGCTGTTTGGAGTGGACGAAACAGCCGTTCGTCTCATTCCGGCTAGCTGTTTTAGGTCTAGAAATGATTTGTTCCAGGCACTCATGTTGTTGTAGCTACATACTCAATGTTTTGAAAATAGGACTGGCCATCGAACCGTTCAACTTTCGGTTTGATTTTCTGTGGTTCAACCGGTGGTCGAACCGATTGTTGAATCGGACTAGTCATCCAGTCATTTTACTTTTATATATATATATATATAAATATAATATTATTAATAAATTTAGAAAGATCAAAGAATAAAAAATGTTTATTTTTGTTGAAGTTTAATCTTATATCGGATTCTCTGTAAGCGTCTTCCCTCTATATACGTTGAGGATTCCCTCAACTCAATGCCTAAGTTTTGAGTTCGAGTTCGGACCTCTTTAACATGATATCAGAGCTGACCTTTCCTAATAGACCACCCGATCCGTTCTCAGCCTCAATTATGCTGTAACCGTTCGGATTCGACGCCAGGAGGAGTGTTGAAGTTTAGTCTTAGTTTGGTCCTCTTTAACATATTACGCGATTTCGTGAATTAGTTAGCAAATTCTCGATCTATGATCCACCGTGAGTTTGAAGAGGGGTGTTGAAGTTTAGTCCTATATCGGATTCTCTGTGGACGCCTTCCCTCTATATATGTTGATGATTCCCTTAACTCAATGCCTAAGTTTTGAGTTCGAATTCGGGCCTCTTTAACATGGTATCAGAGTTGGACTTTTTCCGATGGGTTGTTCTACTTCACCCGATCCGTTCATAGTGTCAATTATGCCGTAACCATTCGGATTTGGTGTCAGAAGGAGTATTGAAGTTTAGTCCTATATTAGATTCTCTGTGTGCGCTTTCCCTCTATATATGTTGAGGATTCTTTCAACTCAATGTCTAGGTTTTGAGTTCAAATTTGGGCCTCTTTAACAATTTTAAAATAGAATACAATCACAATCGA